>OW679201.1:62884847-63181364 GCA_940337035.1 Agriotes lineatus | reverse complement strand
GGTAGACATAACTCTCTCAAACTCGTACTGTCTTTGTTCGTTGTTCACTATACGTAGTGGGTCATTGTTTGTATGGTTAGAGTTTAGAATCATATATTTGGTCTTGTCTTCATTGATAACTAGTCCGAATAATTTTGCTTGTTCCTCTAGTTTTTTAAAGATGTTTTTTAGATCCTCTCTCGTTCTTGTCAAGATGGTAAGATCGTCCGCATATGCTAATATTTGACTGTGGCTGTTAAGTATATTTTTATTGCTTGATATTCTGCTGTTTCTAATAATATGTTCTAATGCGATATTAAAGAGAGTTGGGGACAATGGATCTCCTTGTCGCAGGCCTTTTTGTATTTTAAATGTATCTGATGTTATCCCATTAAATCTAACCTTGCTATCTGTTTTTGTTAGGGTCATTTTTATAAGTTTAACCAAGTATTCTGGAACCTGCATTTCTTTTAATGACCTGATGAGCTGTATTCGGTTCACTGAGTCATATGCTTGTTTAAAGTCCACAAATAAAGCATGAATTTGAGTTCCTTTTACTCCTACTTTTTCTTGGATAATCTTTATTGTGAATAGGTTGTCAGTCACGGATCGTTGCTCTCTAAACCCAGATTGATATTCTCCTATCTCTTTATCTATTATATTTTTTAATCTGTTGTTCAATAGAGTAGCCAAGATTTTGTACGCTACATTCAGTAGGGAAATTGGTCTATAGTTTTCGCAAAGTTGTTTTTCGCCTTTCTTGTGAATTGGGACTATCAAGGCTTCTCCCCACTCTGTCGGCATTTTATGTGTATTCCATATCTGTGTTATAAGGTCCAGCATTTTGTTATTCAGCCATTTTCCCCCATACTTCAATAGTTCTGACTGAATTTCATCAGTTCCTGGGCTTTTATTATTTCTTAACTTATTTATAATTGCTGTAATCTCTTCCAAAGTGGGCTTGTTGTTTTCCAACTCTGCTGAATTGTCAGCTACCTCATCTTCTAGTTTATCACCTCCCGCCTCTCTTTGGTCTTGTTCTACCTCTGTAATTTCCATATAATGTTCTCTCCATCTTTGTGCTATTTGTTTTTCTCCAGATATAAGGTCGCCTTGCTTGCTTTTCAAAAATATCTGCTTGCCTTGGTACTTCCTTTTACTGGTATAGATTTTCTTGTAAAAATTTTTTATGTCTCTCCTGTTATAATCATCTTCTATTCCTTTTATAAGCTCCAAGTAATATCTTCTTTTTTTCTTTCTGTATAATTTTTTGAGGTCTTTTCTCTTCGATTTAACGTCATCGCTTTGCATTTGATTTTGGCTCATTGCTTTTTGTTTGATTATTTGTAACTCTTGCAGAGCCTTCACACATTCTTCATCAAACCAAGGGCTTTTCTTCTGACTTGTGTTTTGTAAATTTTCCTTTGCTGTTTGTTTCAGGACAGTTTTAATTTCTACCCAGGATTTTTCTACATCTTCTGATACTCTTAGTTTGGATATTTCTGTGTTGATTTTGTTTTCATACATGTTTCTAACTTCCTCATTTTCATGTAACTGTAATTGTAATTTTTCTATACCTTTTTTGTTTATTCTGGGTTTGTGATTGACCTTAGCTTTTATAACTGCTTTCACCAGGTAATGGTTTGATGCTATTTCTGCTCCCCTACGGCATTTGATATCATAAACTATACTTTGATGCTTTTCTTCAATTAATAAATGATCAATTTGATTTACTGCAGCGCCATTGGGGTGTAGCCAAGTTCCTTTATAAATTTCTTTATTTGCCTTCACTGTTGACATTAATCTTAGGTTTTTGCTAATTGAAAATTGAATCAGCCTATGGCCATTATCATTGGTTTCCAAGTGCTTGCTATGTCTTCCTGCAACCGATCTATATTGTTCTTCTTGGCCAACTTTGGCATTAAAATCTCCAATTAGAATTTTAATATCATATTTTGGGATAGCATCATAAAGTTGCTCTAGCTCTTCATAAAATTTGTCTTTGTCTTCTTCTACTGTGTCTTCGGTCGGGGAGTGTATGTTTATTATGGTAAATTTCCTTATTGGTCCTTTTATTCTGATGTGGCTAAGTCTTTCGCTCTTAACATTAAAATCTATTATGCTTTCTATTCTTGTCTTTGCAATCATAAACCCTGTACTTAATCTGTTCTGTTTTGCCCCTCCATTTACAAATATGTAATCTTTTAACTCAATCTCTGCTTTATCTCTTAAGTTTGTTTCTTGAAGTGCCAAAAAATCGAATCGATATAATTTGCATTGATTTTCTAACTGTTTCAGCGCTCCTTCATAGTTTAACCCAGTAACATTCCATGTACCAATTATAAATTTTTCTTTTTGTACTTTGTTCATTTCTGTGGTTAATTTTTCATGTTCTAAATTCTTGTTCTTGTTTTTTTGTTTTCTTTCGTATGCCATTTTCATTGCCTGGTCTGTTACCTTGAGACTGTCCAAAGTATTTGTCACTATTCGTTTTTTGACTCCCTTTGGTGTTCCGTTAAGATAAGCTTCTCTGTGTCCTTGTCCCATGTATAAACCTGATTGTTTATATATAGTTTTTGGTATGCTATACGTATGCGATCACCTTCTTTCCTTTCTTGAGTTGCTGTTCTTTTTATTTTGTTTTGCACTTCCAGTTCTTTTTCTGTTAAGTCATTTTCTATCACTATTTTGGAGCCCCTTAATTTATTTTTCTGTTTCATTACTTTCATTTTTTCCTCCCAGCTACTCAATTTAACTATTACAATTTGTTTGCTTTTGTCTTTTCCCACTTTAAAGACATCCTGAATTTTTGGTTGAATTTGTAGTTTCGTTACCATTAAATTTTCTACACTTTCTCTTACATCTTGTTCATGCAGGCCTTTTATTACAATGTTAAGTTTTTTCTTTTCTTTTTCCATATTATCTAATTTATTTTCCAGTTTCGTGATTTTGTGTTCCAGTTCTGTCCTTTCAAGTTTCCATTTTTCTTGTTCTTTTTTCCACCCTTCCTTCACTTTCCGGAATTCTTCCATCAGCTCTTCATTTTTCTTTGAGAATTCTAGTTTTAACTCGGTCTTCATTTCTTCTAAGTTTTTTAACACTGTTTCCATATCGTCTGCCTTATTTAGCTCTTGTTGAGTTGCTACACTTGCAGTAATGAAAGTTTGTTTTTGTTGACTTTTCGTCGGGATCCTTGGAATTTTCGGATTTCTTTGGAAAATTATCTGTTCTAATTCCCACTTTTCGAATTTTTCGGGGTTATCACTTTGTCTTTTCCTTTTTATTATTTCTTTACTGCTAGGTACGCTGTTTGCTCTTTGTCGGAAACTGTTTCCTTGATTTTCCGACATCAATTTGTAAATCTGTGATTTAGGGATAAGTTGTGACGTCTGGCAACGCCGCTCGAATTTTGTGCGAAGTGGCAACCGCGCATTAATTTCCAAACTTTTGAAGCTTAACCTCACTTTTCCGTCGTATGTGTGCAGTTTATTTATAAAGTTTATTATTTCAATTTTACAGCAACCTTTATCCTTCACCAGATCCCCTGTTTTGTACTTACAGGTTAAGACACTTTACTTTAATTAAATTGCTCAATAAGGGTTAAAATTTAACTAAACTTATTGGAGCTATCTTTCACTATCTCAATTCACTACCTGCTCCAAACGGACTGTATATTGTGTTCACATCTCTTTTGCATGAAGGTTGATCATGGAAGTTACCCCAATTTAGCTGTGTAAAATTACTTTGTTGTGTTTAAACGAGGTTTACATTTGAGGTTATGTTTAGAAAATACATCATAACCTAAATTACTCTATATCCTCAAGCGGTGAAACAGAATTCCCATCTTTCAGGATATTTAGAATTTGCTTACGATTTTGTCCATGCTTTTTAAACTTTTAGCTGCACCCACACGTAATTAAATAACATAGCTTAATAAATTAAGACACTAATTTATATTCGAATCTATACAGTGAATTTATTTTAACACGCAATGTGGTATTCCTGTTTCCATGCTGCCGATGCCATGTGTAAATGCGTTTATTTTAAAATGCAATATATGAACCGTAATTTTATTGAAAAAGAAGCATCACAAATGACAACAGGGAATGTAACATGTAATAACCCACATACTTGCTGTAAATGGAAGTCTTTATACCATTTGATAAACAGAATTCCTTCCTTCGTGGGATATATTATGTTTTTACATACTGAGTAACGTTTCCATATTGCATTTTAAGATAAATGCATTTACACATTGCACGTTATAATAAACTCTCTGTATACAGAAACGTGCATGAAAAACGGCCAGAGCTGTAAGATTGTTATGTGTCATCTGATTTTCAAAATTAAAACACCAAATTATGTGTTTAAAGCAGAGCTGGGCAAATTACTTTTACAAAGTAATTAATCACTAATTACCAATTACCGCCGAATGCAGTAATTTAATTACCAGAGATTCAATTACTCACAGGAAATAGTAATTCAATTACCAATTACTTAGTAATTGTAGTTGTACAACATCAATTACTTTTTCAATTACTTTCACTAAAAATTATTATCATATACCTACTTGTATTTAGTAGAACTTTCTTGCAAGTTGCAACTATCATTAGTGTCGTGTCGATTCGTAATTGTAATATAAAAATGTTTAATTCAGATGTTTTATTAACTATAGTAACCTACATATCACTCTTGAAGGTTTTTTGATAATTAAATCTTGTTGCTACGTGCACCGAAACCACTTGAGATATTTCAGTGATATTTAGTACGTAACGACAGTAAATAAATGTGATTTTTTTCAATACAAAATAATTTTCAGCTTTAACAGTGGCGTGCGTATGGGTAGTGACTTCGATATTTTTGAAGATAAAAATGGTACGCCAATAGTTTTTTCTAAAATAAAAAATATTTTCGAATTCACCGTTTAATTTGAAACATAAGAGCTCTCTTGAGTTGTTTTCCTGCAATGCGCCGTTTTTGAGTAAAAAAATAAAAACCGTTGTATTGTCCGAGAAAATTAATCTAATTATTATTATTGAAGAATACATTTTGCAATAAATCTAGTTGCCATGGAATAGATCACTTGCTTTTTACATCTGACATTTTCTAATAAGTCTCTGTCGTTCAAGTCTGTGCGCTGTGAATTATTTATTTTATTTTATATGACATATAATTAATTTTGCAATTAGGTACATTTTATTTATGTGTTTTACGTTGTTTAAATGTTGTTATCGTTTTTTGGCGGTTTAGTTTAATTCCTCACTTTGTGTTGGAAAGTATCTCTCTATTTTCTTTCTTTTATAACAAATAAATTTTAAATTGTACTTTTGTTTTCTGGTTTAATATTACTTTTTATATCATGCTGTATACATACATACTGTATACAGGATGGTCCTCAAGTACATTATCAAAATTAAGGATTCATGCAGCAAATTAAATTTCGAAACACATGATGGAATTTTATTTGAACAGTAAATGGACAAAGCTTAATAAATTAAGACACTAATTTATATTCGAATCTATACAGTGAATTTATTTTAACACGCAATGTGGTATTCCTGTTTCCATGCGGCCGATGCCATGTGTAAATGCGATTATTTTAAAATGCAATATATGAACCGTAATTTTATTGAAAAAGAAGCATTACAAATGACAACAGGGAATGTAACATGTAATAACCCACATACTTGCTGTAAATGGAAGTCTTTATACCATTTGATAAACAGAATTCCTTCCTCCGTAGGATATATTATGTTTTTACATACTGAGTAACATTTTCATATTGCATTTTAAGATAAATGCATTTACACATTGCGCGTTATAATAAACTCTCTGTATACAGAAACGTGCATGAAAAACGGCCAGAGCTGTAAGATTCTTATGTGTCATCTGATTTTCAAAATTAAAACACCAAATTATGTGTTTAAAGCAGAGCTGGGCAAATTACTTTTACAAAGTAATTAATCACTAATTACCAATTACCGCCGAATGCAGTAATTTAATTACCAGAGATTCAATTACTCACAGGAAATAGTAATTCAATTACCAATTATTTAGTAATTGTAGTTGTACAACATCAATTACTTTTTCAATTACTTTCACTAAAAATTATTATCATATACCTACTTGTATTTAGTAGAACTTTCTTGCAAGTTGCAACTATCATTAGTGTCGTGTCGATTCGTAATTGTAATATAAAAATGTTTACATACATACTGTATACAGGATGGTCCTCAAGTACATTATCAAAATTAAGGATTCATGCAGCAAAGTAAATTTCGAAACACGTGATGGAATTTTATTTGAACAGTAAATGGACAAAGCAAGTTACCAAAAAAATTGAAAAACTTACATTAAGTAATAAAAATTAAAATAAATGATTAAAATTGTCACCAGCAGTCAAATAATTAATTTAACTTGACGGTTTTTCAGAAATAAAATCACTAGGGACAAAACTGTAATATCAACAAATATTTGGTTTTTATAATAATAATCACAATAATAGTCTTTATTCTTTTTTTTTTTATTTTCTCTTCTTTCACAGATTATTTAACAAAAAAGAAAATATCATAAAAAACATGAAAAGATAAAACTGTTGTGCAGTTTTCATTGTATCTTTCATAGTTTTTTTATAAAAATTAATAAGAAAATAGAATTTATTAACCCCCGAATTTCAAACTTACAACTAGCGATAATGTAAAATAATCACTTATAATACCATGAGTAGTCAAAGTTATGTCGACTATTTTTGCGGTGGTGTCACGAATGTCCATTGCGCTTTGGTACGATTAGGACGAGTGCGATAGCACGAGTCCTAATCCCAAGCGCAATGGACATGAGTAGTGATACCACCGCAAAAATAATCTACTTAACTTTGACTAAGAATGGTATTCGAGAGACTATTTAATGAACCAAACTACTTTTTCAAATTAGTTTTCAGTAAATCTAGCAACAAACTACGCAATTTCTATAGTAACAGAACACTAATATTGACTTTTTCTAATAAAAATCGCATTTGTTAAAAATAGTCACTTGAATACCTTCTAGGAAGATATATCCACTGATATTTTTTTGATTGGTCAAGAAACGTCAGAATTCTGGATTTTCATTGGTCACTTTTTGACAGATGACAGGTGAATTGAATAGTCTTACCAACCAGTTAAAGTACCGAATAAAAATTACAAAAATAACTTATTATCTGTAACTGAGTACCTAAAGCTCCACTTAATTTTTTTGCAAAAAACTTAAAAATATAGGAAAGTGGCTAATACAATACACATTTAAGTTTTAGCTTAGAATAGAAAAATACTTCCTTGAGATAATACTGTAATAAGAAAAATTAGTCCATTTCTAAAGGGTGCTTATAACAGAAATAGTCTTAAGAGCCAGTAACGGGTTTGCTTACAGTATTTTTAACAAGTGTGTAACTGTTATGGAAGGTTGCTTTGAATATACTGAGCAGGAAACCCGAAGTCTGGCAAGGCTGCCTTGGTGGTTTTAGCCCCCTTGCGTCCTTGAAGGATGGAAAAAAATAATAAAAAAAGTATAATAACAAATCTGGTCGCTTTGCTATGTTAAAGGTAATCATCATATCTTATGTATAGTCTGTTCACTAAACATAAAAACACAAAGTGGCCTTAGATTTCTAAAATTTCATGAGTGTACTTCCAAAATGCATCTTTTGTCTAGGAATGTACTTACAAAAAGTTACTAAAACAAATAGATTAAGAGTGTGACATTTAATTAGCATCAAAGTTGTATAATAAACTTAACCATTTACAATAAAATATCGAGAGATAAAAAAACTGATCCTCAGCGGGCTGTGGAAATTCAAATGTATGAATAATATGTTGGTGGCACTGTAAGTCTAGGTCAAATTCGAGGTTAACAGGTTAGGTTTTCCGTCAGTTTTGACACAGACTGACGCAAAACCTAACCAGATAACCTCGAATTTGACATAGACTTACAGTGTTACCAACATATTATTCATAGGTTTTGTGTCAGTTTTAACACATTATTTTTTTCCACCCTTCAAAGATGCAATGGGCTAAAACCACCACCGCAGGCTTGCCAGTATATTCAAAGCAACCTCCCAGAAGAGTTACACGCTTGTTAAAAATACTGTAAGAAATCCGTTGCTGGCTCTTGGACTAAAACAATTATCTTATAAGTTGTATGTAATTCATGTGGTAGTCCACGTGTTAAATATTCATTGCTTCAATACCTTAGTCGATTCAACACAGTGTCTAGGTGCAGTCCAGAGTACACGCAATTTCTAATATTGGGTACACTCCAAACAGGGAAAAATCTAGAATTGGACTTCAAAATACCTACTAATCCAATCAGAAAAGATCATTTTGGGCCGCAGAAGCTAGGGATCGATCGGTACGGGTTTTTTGGTCGATACCGATATAATCGAGGCCGATATATTCTCATATATTCTCATGACTCTCTCCCACTACTTTTTGACTACATGGATGTTCCGGCTCTGGTGCATTGCAAAGCAGCTTAAACCTGTCGAGCTTGTTAGGTTATTTGCAGACGTTGTTATTGTTGTAATGCTCTATAGCGACAATAGATTAAAACAAAATATGCATTGACGTCAAATCAATGACCCAATACTAAAAATTGCATGCACTCCGGAGTGCACCTAGACACAGCGTTGATTCAATACACCAATCTATAAATAAACTAATTAATTCTTCCATGCATTAATAGAAATTATTTCTGTAGTTTAACATATATGCAAGTGTACATTTTTTACTTTCAATTTGAATGCATTTCAATACAAATGTTTTTTTGAAGGTGAACGTCCTTTCACTTGTGAAGTATGTAAAAACGGCTACGTATCAAAAGCAAGTCTGAAAATACATATGCGAACACACACCAATGAACGCCCATTTGTTTGTGATTTTTGTGGAAAGGCTTTCAGACAGTCTGGGGATTTGACGAGCCATAAACGTTTGCATGGAACTGAAAAACCAATAGAGTGTTCCGTTTGCCAGAAACGGTATGATAGATCTGTTTATGATTGCTGCAGAATGAATAATCTTACGTTTTATATTCAGGTTTACTACAGTTATGAAACTGAAGTACCATATGCGCAACCATACTGGAGAACGGCCATATGTCTGCAGTGTTTGCGGTCGAGGATTTACAGTTAACACGATTCTATTACGCCACATGCGTGTTCATTCCGGTGAGAGGCCCTACGTTTGTGTCACTTGCGGAAAGGCATTCTCGCAATCCAGTACTCTCAATACACATATGAAGGTAATTTTTAAAATTATTTTGTATCAACAAAACCATGAAAATCGTGACTTCATGGAATTGATTATGTATGACTCTTTGCATTTGATAGTATCATTTACATGTTACTATAATCACTACAAGTACAGTTACAATCAACTTGTTTAATTTAGGTTCACGCACCATCACCAAAGTATAACACACAAGAAACTCAACCTCGCATGCCCAAGTTTACGGCAGCCAACGAAGTTAAATTTCACTCAACTAACGATCAGCAAAACAACCGCCTAATGCAGCCAACAGACAACCGCATGATGCAAGCCGAACCTCCCCGCATGATGCAGCAGGACAATACCCGAATGCTTTCGAACGACGGTTCAAGAATCTTAAACGACACGCATTTGCTCACGGACCACCGAGTTCTTCTAAATGACACCACCCGCCTTCATTTAGTGAACGTTAGTGAACCACCGCGGCTGTTGGTTAATGATAATACTAGGCTGCTAACGACTAACGATAACCGATTGTTGACGAATGACAATTCACGGTTGCTGGCGAACATGGGTGATAACAACCGGTTGCTGGCGAATGATAATTCGCGATTGCTGACAAACGAAAACGCTAGACATTTAGCAGTGATCGAGAGTTCACGTATCTTAGCGGATAAGTATTTGGCGAACTATGATCCATATCATCGTGGGCATCTTTAGGACTGATGATTAATAATACAGATGATTTGACAGTCGATCCATTAGTGAATTGTAAGATTAGTTTAATATGTTTAAGTTGTTTAAAGTTCAAATTGCAATGTTTAGAACAAACACTCTAATAATCGCAGTAAATGATAATGCCAGAATGCAATGTTTGCTTACAATAATGGGCATTAATAATCCAGTAATGATTTTTAGTTTTTAATACATGAACCTTGCTTTTAATAACCTGAAAATTTATTGCAGGCTTCCTTCTTTAGAGTAACTTTGGAGCCAATTTTTTTTTCTTTAAATTAGCCACACTGTTTGATACAGAATTGATAGCCACAGATCCTCCGAATATCCTTGTGAAAACATGTTAATGGTTTATTGAAAACAGCAACAGGGTTTTCATTAATTCCCATTTCCCACGTGACCATGTATTCACCCTAAATGCTAGGCAACCAAACTTACACGATTGGCAGTACTCCCTAAATACAGTCACACAAAATTATCAGTGGCGTAGACACGACACAGGCTAAATAACGCTTGAAATATGCCGAAAATAGCTTTTTTGTAAAATCGTACTAAAATATGGTCATTTATGCATTAATTTGCGGGCGTAAATAGTGCCGTTTGCGCCCTAAGGCCTAAAAATAATTTGCAGGCGTAAATAATGCCTTTTGCGCCCTAAGGCCTAAAAAACCAGCATCACATTGGCAACCAACAACAATTTGATTTTTGAGAACGAATCGTGCCATTTATTTTTCAAAGCTTTATGGTGGATTTTACAAAAAATCTTGTTTGCATTTCGGGCGTGAACGGCGATTTTGGCCCTTTGGCGTTTTATAATCCTTCGGCCCTTCGGGCCTCTGGCTTATAATTCCGCCGCGGGCCAAAATCGCCTCCTTCACGCCCTTAATACAAAAATAGCTATTAAACAGCAAAACGAAACGTATGAAGTTTAGAGGTTAGATGTGACGAACGTCTATGTCGCGTTGGCAATTTGTTTAGGAATATTACCAATACCACCAACCTTCGAAAAACACATTTATAGCGGCAAATTTAAATTTAGTCATGTGGGAAATGGGAATTAATGAAAACCCTGTATTTAAAGCAACAGGAGTTTTTTAACATATAAATGTCAAAAATCGTTTTAGATTGGCTCAAGTACAGTGATGCAAAACTAAATGTAATTTGGTGGAATATTTGAACTTAAAAAAAGTATTCATTGGCTAAATAAAATAAACAAGTACCACACCAGCTCTAGTGAGGTTTATATCAATGCAAATTCACATAAGAAAACATTTCAGACCTTCTTCTGAATGTGTTAAACTTGTCCTTGTATCGTTGGAAGAATCGGGCAATTTCCTCTCCTGGTTCTTGTCATCCAGCCGATTCAATATATATTGACTTTTTCGGAATAACTAAAAAAAATACTTTGATCAGATTTTCAGTCAGTTGCACTGTGATAACCATTTCAACAAAACATTGGACATAATTTTTCCTTGTTTCGTAAAACTCTACATTTTGTGGTATATCCGACCCCCTACCGCCGTTACTGTGTCGATTTGATCGAAGAAAAAATATTTTAGATTGCTTTGGAGTGGTGGCTAGCAAGCGTAATACCTAAAATATTTTGCCCCCTTCCACTCCGAAGAAAAAAAATATAAAAGGTGCTTTTTCAAGTCGCCCCATGATGAGGTGATTTGAAATTTGTCTATAATTTACACTGGAGCTGCTAGTAGGAAAGCATTGAGGCAACATGAAAACGGATTTCTTACAGTATTTTTAACAAGTCTGTAACTGTTATGGAAGGTCCCTTTGAATATACCGAGAAGGAAACCCGTAGTCTGGCAAGCCTGCGGTGGTGGTTTTAGCCCCCTTGCGTCCTTGAAGGGCGGAAAAAAATAATGTGTCAAAACTGACACAAAACCTAGGAATAATATGTTGGTAACACTGTAAGTCTATGTCAAATTCGAGGTTAGCAGGATAGATTTTGCGTCAGTCTGTGTCAAAACTGACGGAAAACCTAACCTGGTAACCTCGAATTTGACAGATTTACAGTGCCACCAACTTATTATTTACACGTTTGAATTTCCACAGCCCGCTGAGGATCAGTTTTTTTTTTGGATCTCTCGATATTTTACAGTAAAATGGTTAAGTTTATTATGCAACTTTATGTGAATCTGGGGTAAACTTACCAGCCGCGAAAGCGTCTGTCTTTTCACTTACATAAGATATGATTACCTTTAACATAGCAAAGAGCCAGGCTTGTTATTATACTTTTTTTTATTATTTTTTTCCATCCTTCAAGGACGCAAGGGGGCCAAAACCACCACCACAGGCTTGCCAGACTTCGGGTTTCCTTCTCAGTATATTCAAAGGGACCTTCCATAACAGTTACACGCTTGTTAAAAATACTGTAAGCAAACCCGTTGCTGGCTCTTGGACTAATACCACGGTGGAAAGTTTCATCTCTCGACAGTAATGAAACACTTCCCACCTCGGTATGTAATATACTATTATTCGCAATCACATTGTAATGTGTCAATTTCATGACATGACAACAGCTGGAAACTAGATGATTACTTGAAACTAGCCAGGAAATTATTACATACCCCGAAAAATATTACATACCTGAAGAGTGGGGCGTTTCCATGGTAACAAAACATTGAGTGGGTTGTTTTCATGGTAACAAAAATATTAGCTACATCAAGATAGCTATTATTCAGAATTCAATTGTAGTTATTTTTAAAATTAGATGATTGCAAATAAAATAGTATACATACCACGGTGGAAAGTTTCATCCCTGTCTCGAGATAAAGTTAACCTCGACGCTAATCTCTCGACAGTAATGAAACACTTCCCACCTCGGTATGTAATATACTATTAGTGATTCGTCAATTCCTGCTTCTTGCTGTAATTTTTGTGTGTCTGTCTTGTGGTAACTTGCTTAAAACCTTGTGCCTATTTGCATTCTTAAAGTATCTTCCTCCAAGTTGCCTTAATATGCTGAAAGGCATTAACATCCAATGGTTGCGTCAGTTGGGTACTGTTAGGCGGCAAAAGGACGAAGCGAATGTTAATATCCTTACATTTTGAAATAACGTTTGAAGAAATATGGCTTGCCAAATTATCTCCAATCAAAACTTTGGGATCCGGTGGTAACAATTGAAAATATGGTAACACTATTGGAAAACCAATCTTCAAAAATATTGTTATCAAACCAGCCAGATCGGGTTCACTTGTGACACGAGCTGGTCCATTTTATGTCCATGTGGTCTACAGATGGTCTGCCTTATAGACCTACTACCTAGACCAAAAGCATAATCCTTGAGCTGAACAAGAAAACATGACTGAAGTTGCTGCCTTCGATGTGTCCATGACTTTTTCCGCCCTTTTAGAAGTCCTACAAACAATTAACTTTTACACTGTTGGAATCGTCTGTAATATTGGTTTCATTTATTGATCGTTTCAGGGAAAACTTCGGCTCTATTTTATTTTATCGAGTAGGACAGCCTTTTGGACAGGTGCTCCTTATGTTGCTGTAGAAATTTTTGCAGCCAGGTTTTTCCACCTCTGTCCAAGTAGGATTTTACTATTTCTTTTGTCATTTGAATCGCAGAGATAACCCCAGTCTGCTGCAATAGATATAGCCCTAACTGAGCACTTTTCCTCTTCGATAGACATTGCAGTTTGAAGGGGTTCTTCACTATGAATATGATATTTTCGACTTTCCGGCGTTCTTTTGTATGTGGGATCCATTTTTCAAGTCGCCCCTTAAATGACACACAAATGATACGCTACTGACAAGTATGTGCGAGAATTAAATTTTGAGGTTAAAATTACTGGTCATAAAAAAATACAGTGATATTCCAGCCTTCTCAGGAGTCTCGGTAAGAATCTAGTTTAGCGACCAACTCCGATCGGCATGTGCTATACACCATTCGACGCGTCTCCTCGAGCTGAACAATATTGCTGCTGGGGACATTCGAGGCAGACCAATGGTTGCTGAGATACAGCACTATAAAGTTTTTTTTTAATAAAATTCTCATCGTGGAAAACACTCTGGGGCCTTCGGGGGGGTGCCGTGCAGCGTACTTCACCGAAGGCAAATAACAAGTGACACTGTGTGCCACCTAACCTAACCTTACCTAACGTAACCTAACCTTACCTAACCCAACCCAACCCAACATTGCACTGAATTGTAAACAAACTTTGCAGAAACTATGCGCGCGATGCTAGCGCCATCTACCGATACATGATTTAAAATAGAGACATTTTAAAGCGAACGCGCCATAGACTTAGTATGGGACATTTTAAACTTTACTGTGCTGTATCTCAGTGACCGTTGGTGTGCCTCGGATGTCTCCAGCAGCAATATTGTTCAGCTCGACGAGACGCGTCGAATGGTGTATAGCACATGTCGATCGGAGCTGGTCGCTAAACTAGATTCAAGCCGGAGTCTCTGTATAATAGGTTTGCAGGTAAAAAAATAGAATCTCCTACCTTTTTTCTGGAGTCACAATACAATCAACAGGTTTAAACCATCTATACCACAACATAAATTCAACTAAGTAGCATGTTAGTTCCGAGATTAATTAACCGACCGTTACAGCGCAACTTATATTTTGACCAGGCGCTGCAAAAATGATCAAGGCGCCCGGTTTTACGGTAATTTTACAACTGTACAGTTTGAGCGTTACAGTTGCTATGAGCATTATTTCCATCATTTTTTTTGTTTTGACCTGTTCTGACTGTAATTTAACTCTATGCTTCTCCAAAAATAATGCAGTTTCTTTTTGTCCAAATAATAAATGACACTAGAGAAGGCCAGTTACGGTCTCCGACATGAACTATGAGTCCAGATTGTAATTGCAATTTTCAATTATAATTGGGCTTTTTTTAATAGACAAGTCACTTAATTCCTTCGTTAGTGTGTAGTAGGGTGTGTGTGAGTGATTTACCATCAGCATTGCAAAAATCAACACGTAACTAACTGTTATGGTGGTTGTGAAATAAATTCTTTGCCACCACATGGCAATTTGCTAGCGTTTCAAAACAGTTGCCGGTGAATAAAATTTTTACATAGTTTGTTGCAATTGTATACTATATTTTTGCATTCCGTAAAACGGGGTGAGATTGGTACAGTTTTCAGACATTTTGAGGTGCAGAGTTCATACAATTTTTTTTTAAGTCTATATGAATTGCCATTAGTGACGAAGCTTCCATGAGAAAGTTCAAGTTGCTTGTGACGTCACTTGGAAATACCCAATTTAAATGGATTAACACCTTTAGATTTTGAATTATTTAGCTCTTTTTTAAAGTTATATTTATCCCGTACTGCAGTTGCCGTGATCAATGGGAATATACTCAACTAGATACTTTGCATTACCAATAATTTTACCTTTGTAAGGTGCATTAATATAGTTAATAAATTCATGTTCAAAAATACTTTTAAAACGTTTTCAATCGCTTCTTCCTCGAACATGTTTTCCATGTAAAATTTAACCAGTGACATGAATTAAGTAAAATCTCGCTGCAATAAATTTTCAGGCACTATGTACTAATGTAGTTTCGCACTATTTTATGTTTCTCACCCAGAAAAATGTGAAACTTTTGCATGTAATAACTCGTACTTTACTACTGCAAAAAAATGATAACTTCGTTATTGTTGTAAAGAAATTTTAAAAGCTTGGCATAAGCAATAACATTTTAAACAGCGTAACTAGAATTTGTGATGTTTTAAATATTTACCAGCGTATATTTTAAAATATTCTTTACCAGAAAAGACACTTTTATGTTCCTCACAATTTTATTATCTTATTTTAGGAGTTTCATCTTAATTTCATGTATTAGTTCGTAATAAGAATCTCAAGTAATTAGTATTAAGTTAAGCATAAGTTCATTATGGAATGCCATTAATTATTTAGGTATGCATGTTATTTTCACAATTAAATAAACCACAGTACTGTACTATAATTAAGTAATAGTGATAGCGAAGTGTATGCTGTGTTGCAATAATGCAGTGAAGTTTGCCGTATGTCCGTTTGAGTATGAGTATGATAGGTAGACATAAAAAATTAGTATTACTATTTTATAAAATTTAGTTTTAAGGTCTTTTATGTACCATTTAAAATAAAGATTTTTATAAAACATTAATGTTTTTAGTGTACGCAAATCAGCACTGATAGAATAAATACATCTTAATGCGGTGATTTCGGCATCATTAACTTCATATTAAGATAAAATGCAGATGTCTGAGTAGCTTGTATCAATGCTGAACGTTTTTTTGTTCTAATTGTAGTAGCTGGCTGCTCGCACTTGGTACAATGCACGTAAATTTAAAATTTATACAACTGTTACTTTGTTTGCTTCTTGAAATTGTGTCTGGTTATAATGGTAAGTATTATATACATTAAAGTTGATCAGATTCAAAACTTTACGATTAAAATGTTTTATTTTGTAGCAATAACATTTATTAAAAGATATAAATTTAGCCAAAATAGTAGGATCTGATACTATTGAAAATATAGGAAATATATCTACTTGGATATTAAGTTAAATTTAAATATAAAAATGATAAACCATTTACAAAATTAAAATGTTCTCTAACAAGTGGAAAAATGTGTTTTGATGCTGTTATTAATTACAATATATTTTAAATTTTACTTCCACTATATCAAGGACTATAGATTTTTTGACTCGCCTTGAAATATTAGTAAAGAAGTAGATTTTCTAATACAAAGATAGTTGCAACCGTTTTTTCGAGAAAATTAGCTTTACAAGTCCAATTCTCACTAAAGTACTAAGGGTTTCCGTGAGAGACAACGTGCCTGGTGTTGGATTAGGTTATTCAATTGTCCATAGAGTAATGTCACCCCGAACGCCAGCTGGGCTTTCTCGATAGGCAATACATTTAACGTCATTTAACTCAATGGGCGCGATCAGGTGACACACCAGTTGAGTATGGTGACTTGTTGGTTCCACTGAACGGTTCTTGTTGAGTTTTAGTTAGTTCCAACTGTTGCTTAACATTGACACCAGAAAAGTTCTGTGTTGACTTTTTAGTAATGAAGTATTCTAACCTAACATTTTGCAACTGTTTTGAACGCGACTGAGTCATTTCGCATGCAGTTTATAAAAATTAAAAGACTCGAAACCTGAGTAACCCCAAGTTAATTGTTTAACAGTTTAAATTGACCGCGCTCAATGTTTCCTAGATGCTAATACACACAAATTGTGACTCTGAAAAGCTATTAGGCAGATAGAAAGTACACGTTTAGGAGCAAATCCTTCCTTTTCATATTTCCGTGGTGAATCACATGGGGTTACAGTTTATTTGAATTATATTATTTGTTATTTGTATGGTGTAGAAACAAGACGAAGTAATTTTGGTTGATATAAACTTTGTTGAATAGTTTTTATCTACGATCATGTAAAAAGTGTCTACTTTCTACACCGATTTTAGTACAAAAAGTTAACGTTTATTACACTAGTGTTATAAAAATTTTATAGCACGCTAATGTCAATAAGAAATCTATGATACACTAATTTTAGTGCAAAAAGTTTACTTTTATTACACTAGTGTTATAAAAATTTTATTGCACGTAAATTTAAAAAATACAAAACTAAATGCATACTTTCGTAAAAGATTATGATCGTAGATAAAACGTTGTAAGACACTCTTGCAAAAAGGCTCTTTATTGCACTCATAGGTCTTAGAATGCTCGCTGACGCTCGCATTCTAATTTGACCTATTCGTGTAATAAAGAATGCCTTTTTGCACTTGTATCTTAAATAACTGTAGTAATTGCGAAAGTTGAAAAATGGGAAGAAAAGATGGAAATATTTAAAAACAAAAATAAACTGAAAGGTACCAAACGCTATATAGATAGTGACTTAAGCCCAGAAGAGAGAAAAATACAGGCAAATCTACGAAGTATAGCAAAAAAGCAGAGAGAAAACGGGAAAGAAGCAAAAGTAGGTTACGGAAAAATTTTTATTAACAAAGAGCAATGGGATTGGGACCAAAAAGCAGGCATTTTAGTAAAGAAAACGGAAAAAAACTGAAAGGGAGAGAAAGGGATGGAAACACGATGACGGCAATGGCAGGATATAGGATACACGAAATAGTAAATTATGGCAACAGTACAATAAGGGCAAATGGAAAAACAAAACAAAAACGAAATAGAGTGAAGGAGATAGTCAGATTGGGTACATGGAACGTCAGAGGAATTCGCGAGGTAGGCGCGCAAAAAAACCTGCACAGAGAAATGAAAAAAATGAAAATGGATATAGTCGCTCTACAGGAAACTAAAGTGAGTGGCAACGAAATAATTGAAACAGAAGATTACGTAATATTTAATAGTGGAAACGAAAACAGGCTATTTGGTGTAGGATTTTTATTAAAAAAAGAAATAAAAGCATCAGTAATTAGCTTTACACCAGTGTCAGAAAGGTTATGTATGCTAAGAATCAGGGGAAAGTACCAAAAAATAAGCATCATAAACATGCACGCACCAACGGAAGAATCATGTATAGCTGTAAAGGAACACTATTACGAAGAAGTGGAAAGAATATACGAAACAATACCAAACTATGATGTAAAAATTGTAATCGGAGACATGAATGCTCAAATAGGAAGAGAGCACATCTATAAACCGACAATAGGAATTCACAGTAAGCATGCCTGTAGCAACGAGAACGGAAGGTTGTTAATAGATTTTGCGAAGGGAAGAAATCTTGTTATTAAAAGTACGTATTTTGCACACAAAGAAATACATAAAGGAACATGGACGTCTCCGAACGGAATGTCAATAAACCAGATAGACCATGTACTAATAGAGAAACGATCAGAGAAGTGCATAAAGGATGTAAGAACGTACAGAGGACCCGATGTGGACACTGATCACTTTATGCTAGGAATCAAGATAAAGCAAACATTACCAAAAGGCCAGAAAGTCAACTATGGAAAACGT
Source organism: Agriotes lineatus (assembly GCA_940337035.1). NCBI lineage: Eukaryota > Metazoa > Arthropoda > Insecta > Coleoptera > Elateridae > Agriotes > Agriotes lineatus. Next base: position 63,162,463 of record OW679201.1, on the reverse strand, counting down.
GAAAGATATGATGTAGAGAAACTGAAAAATGAAGAAATACTAAAAATATACAAGGAAGAGGTGGAACTGAAGTTAACAGCAAATGACAATGAAAATATAGAGGAGATCTGGGCAAACATTGCAACGGTCATTAAAAGTGCAGCAGAAAAAATTGTAGAGAAACCAAAGGGTAAAAATGAATGGTTTGACCAAAATTGCGTAGATGCATTAGAAAAAAGGTCAAAAGCCAGAATAAAAATGCTAGCATTAACTACGGAAGAAAATAAAGCTAAGTACAGAGAGGAAAGACGCAGATGCAAAGGAATAATCAGAGAGAAGAAGAGGAAACATGTTGAAAAAACTATAAAAAGCATCGAAGAAAAGTTCAAAAATAAAGAAATTCGCAATTTTTATCAAGGAGTAAGGAGAAATAAGCACGGACACCAGGTTAAACCGACATTCTACAAAGATAAGGAAGGCAATTTAGTAGGAGATCAAAAGGAAGTACTAAAGCTGTGGGTAGAGTTTTTCGATGAACTTTTAAATAAAAAAACTAACCAAGAAAACATAGCTAACATGACTTGGGAGAATCCGGAGGAAGTTGAAGACGATGAAGAAACACCAAGTTATAATGATGTTAAAGAAGTAATAACAGCCATGAAAATCAATAAAAGTTCAGGAATTGATAACATACCAGCGGAAATGATCAAGTGTGGTGGAGAACAATTGTGGCAAAAAATATACATGCTAATCAAGCAAATATGGAAAAAAGAAGAAATGCCAAAGGAATGGAAAGAAGCAATATTACATCCATTACATAAGAAAGGATCAAAGCTAGAATGCCGGAATTATAGGGGAATTGCCTTACTAAATGTAACGTACAAGATCTTAGCAACAGTTATAAAAAACAGGTTATCCAAGAAGATTGATAGTAAAATTGGAGAATACCAATGTGGTTTCAAGAAAAATAGATCGGTGGTTGACCAAATTTACAGCCTCAAGGAAATTCAAGCTGAAAGTCATACATACAAACTTAGAACATACGTGGCATTTATAGACTTTAAGCAGGCATACGACAGTGTCAACAGGTCAAAACTATTGTAAGCTTTGCAAGAACTACAAGCAGGCAGAAAGTTAATAAGCTTGGTTAAAATAACAATAGAAGGAACAGTGAACAGAGTAAGGATAGAAGGAGTGCTATCAGAAAGTTTCGAAGTCAAAAATGGGCTAAGACAAGGAGATCCATTATCTGCATTGTTATTCAACTGTGTACTGGAAAAAATACTGACTGATGCAAGGATTAACAAAACAGGACTATTGTATCACAAGAGACACCAATGTTTAGCGTTTGCTGACGATGTGACACTAATAACAAGAAGTAAAGAGGAGTTGGCAACAGTAATAAAAAATTTAGAGGAAGCTGCCCACTGGATGGGCCTGGAAATAAATGAAGATAAGACGAAATACATGATTTGGGAAGATAAAGAATTCACGAACAGCAGCTATTTAGAAGTAAAAACAAACAAAGGCAAAACTTACAAATTCGAAGAAGTTCAAAGTTTTAATTATCTGGGAACGATTGGAAAAACACCGGGAAGTAGCGAAGAAATTGCAGCAAGACTCATGAAAGGAAACAGGTGTGTGTACGCTCTAAACAAGTTCTTAACGAGTAAAGTTATTTCGCGCGCGGCAAAGTTTCGAATTTATAAAACGGTGATTAGACCGGTGGTGACGACATACGCGTGCGAAGTGTGGACGTTACGAAAAGCCGACCAATTAGCACTGAGTGTATGGGAAAGGAAAGTGTTGAGAAAAATATTGAGTGGGAAGCGAGTTGGCGACAGATGGGAAAGGAGAACAAATGAAGAAGTGAAGATTCTCTTCGACCAGCCGACAATAATTGGAGTAATTAAGGCACAAAGGTTGAGGTGGCTGGGTCACACCTCGAGAATGCCCTTAGAATGAGTACCTCAACAAATCTTTAGAAGCAGTTTAGGAGGAGTAAGAAGAAGAGGAAGACCTAGAAAAAAGTGGTACGAGGAGGTTCAGAATGACCTACGTGAAATGGGCATTACAAACTGGAAGCGAAGTGTAGAAAATCGAAAGCAGTGGCAAACAATAGCGAACCAAGCCATGGGCCTGCTAGGCCTTTAGTGCTAATATATATATATATATATATCTTCGGAACTGTTGTTTTCTAGAAGGACTCTGAGTTTGTTTCAGAATACACAATTCAGAATTTAAAACTAGTTCGTCACTCAAAGCTGAATGATTTGGGCAAGTCGACTTAGTTTCAACGAGTGGTGCATAAAATTGCCATCTCTTGGCGGCAGTTGCAGTCGGATCAAAATAAAAAAACACAGCAGCCTGATGCTTACACAATCTTCCGAGGTTTCCACTGGGACATGTACAATGTCCCACGTTGATGTCGAAGTCATAAAAGAGGAATTATGTTGTTTTTGGTCAAATAGAATGTTTTTTGCTGCAGATTATGAAGAAGAAGTTTTTTGTAGGTACACGTCCATGAGCGAAATTTCTCAAACGCCGAACATAGTACTGTTCAGGAACGGTGCACGTAAAATCAACTAGTGCGACGACATCGTAGGCTTTACATCGGTTTAAAACTATGTCTTTATAAAGACGGACACATATTTCAGCAAAGTTGTTTGTCTGATGGCCATGTGTAGTGCCATCCCTGTATGCTAAACACCATGCACACCGTCGTACCCAGTAAGTTTGCAAGTAAGATACCCAGTTTGGGCATTTTACGTTAATTTCCATTGATAAAGCCAATTTCACTATTTGACGAAATGAGTATATTCTTGAAATAACTGTATAAAATTTGACGATCTCCTTTTTCAATACAATGTTTCTTCTCCAATAACCATCTCCAGATAGATTGTGAAACATGAAAAGCACAAAGTAAAAGCTTTGATGAAGGAAATATTACATTGAGAGCTTGTCTTTCTGATTCGCTATCATCTGTCATTATGGATTTTGGGCAGACACCACCAAAAGCATTGTCTCCGAGAATTTCTTTTATACCCCTTAGACCAGATATATAATCCGCCGATGTTTGATTTTTACTTTCTCGCATACGGTAGTATAGAGAAAGTATTGTAATCGTCAAAAAAATCGACTTTGAGATTTTGACGAATCTTGACGTTTTAGACCTCCTAGAGTCCGAAAAAACCATTTTTCGAATTATGTCTGTGTGTGTGTGTATGTGTGTGTGTGTATGTGTGTGTGTGAACACGATAACTTAAAAACGAAATAAGCTAGACCCTTGAAATTATGTACATAGTCATTATTCAAAATTTGTAGATTCCTATCAAATTTTGAGCGAAATCGGTTAACTGGAAGTGGCACTTTACCTAAACAGGTAGCGGTACCTATTCAAGTAAAGTACCAGTTTGCTTCGAGATATTTAAACAAAATTTTGTACATACATTTCTTATGTAGAAAAACTACCAGATATTACATTTCAGCATGATCGGTTAACCGGAAGTGGCATTTTACCTAAACAGGTAGCGGTATCCATTCAAGTAAAGTACCAGTTTGCTTCAAGGTATTCGCGAGAAAGTCTAGGGGAGCACACTCCCGATCTTTTGTTATGAAAACGCCGAGAGGCACTGCTCCAGCTGAGGTAACTGACATGATTTTCGGGGTCGCATGAAGATGTACTGTCAATAAAAATAATGCCCTTTGTATGCGGTAATTTGTGGGCTCTTCGCATTATTGGTGTCACTATTACCACACTAAATGGATCGTCGTTGATGTGCAAGGAAATACCTAACCTTTCATATTCAGGCACCTTCTCTTTCAATTTCTAAAAAAAATTAAAAAAAAATTATGTAGTCAGAAGTTCGCTGTGTAAGAAGTATGCGCACACCTACGTGTTTCATCAAATCGAGGAATTTTTACTTTTCTTAATTTGTTTATGTTAAGCCATACTAATTATCCTTTGTATTTAGTAATGATTGATAAATAAATAGAGAATTGTACAAAGAATAAGATTTTGTGATTGGTTTGTATTAAACTGGTTTTATCGATACGAAAAATCCTCTATTTCCAAAAAAGGGTAGGTTTACGAATACTTTTTACGCTCAGTGTCAGTACGTGACCCGAAGTAAATTTTTCTCCATTCAGTGTGCCATTACTTTACCGTTCTGTATTTTGGATTGACAGAAGCATTTGCGATACCATCTTCGTCCATTGCAATCGCTAATTCATTATTGTGAAAATTACAAGCCTCCGTAATACCCATGCCATCGTTAAAGTATTTTTCAAAAATATTTTTAAGGTCGTTAGTAGCAGGTAAATAGCTAAGCGCCCCTGCATGACTATGATTGTTGTTAAGAGTAATTACAGCTGGTAAGTTATAAATACCAATACAATTGTGACTAAGTAGATGTACCCTTAATTTTTCATTTCTATAACAACTCCATTTTGTCTGTACCTTTACTACAATAGAAACTGACGCCTGGCAGTTAAGGTTTTTTGACGTTCTTCGGGTGGACTTTGATTTATTAAGGGACGTATGGTGGCAGCTGTAGTCTCGCCTAAAATTTAAATTGATCACATTATGAATACAAAAAAAAACTGGGATCATCAGCATCTACACTACACAAACCAACGCTATTAGTCAAACCGCCGAACCACCGTTAAAACGGTTTGCTGTTAAAATCCCGTTGATGCATTATAAACTCTAAACTCACCTATATCAACAACTGGTCAGTAATCCTTGTTTTTGTATTGTTTGTGCAGAATTCACATTTAGCGGCGTTAACTCCGCACAGCTCCACGCTTTCCAACAACACAGAACGGACATGTGATGTTATGTACTTTTTGCACAGTTTCTAGTATCAAAAGTGACTTTCGCACCACTCTTAATATTAGCGCCCGATTTGCGTCTTTTTTACACGTTGCCAGAGGTGTTAATTAAAACACGCTTTGCCGTAAATTTGAATGTCAACATAACCTAAAATGTTTAACACAATGTGACGGAAAAAGTGTCATCGAACTAAGTTTTTATATTTCTGTTACGATCGTAAAAAAATAGCGTATGATACACGTGCATAAGTGCAATTAAAGCACTAGCGACGTTAAAAGCACTCCGCTTTGCGTCGTGCTCTTAAACTCGTCGCACGTGCTTTAAAGGCGTACTTAGACACTAGTATCATAATATACTATTGACAGCCGACCGTTTGACAGCAGTTCAAACACAGTGATTTTACAATCACAATGAAGACATTACTATAAAAAAACATACCTGCATACTATCTTCTTTGACGCAGCCTTGGATCTACGTAATACCCAAGCAGTATTAGTTTCGGCAGAAAATTCCGCTATCCACTTAACACATTTTTCATTTGAATCAATGTCAGCCCAAAGCACTGTGTTTTCATTTGATTGATTTACCAGTTCATAACGAAAACTGGTCGGCAATTTTAAATCATTAGTCATATTGCCACGTGGACAGTAACCATTAACATAAAAGATAATTATTAACGGACACTGGCAGCACCACGCGAACAACAAAACAGAACTATGCCGGTGGAAACAAAATCTACCCGCAATTAGCACTGCGTGGACAAACCCTACCTGCAGTTAGCAACAACCAATGAGAGAGAGCTATTTATAGCCTATTGCTAATCAGTGGTAGATTCTGCCTAAATGCTCCCCGGCTAGTGGGTATGGGAAGTATTGAATGGAAAAAGTGTAATTGTGTGGGATATGGGCTGGGACTTGAGTTCCCCAGGAATAAGGATATTGAAGAAACCAAGAGCTTACGTAGATCTATTGCCTATCGAGATCATAGAGGAGTATCTGCCGGTTGCCCGTCATGCTTATTAACATTTTCATTGTTGACCAATATCAAAGCTGAAAAATCATTAAACCTATTTCACAATTTCCCAAGTGCAGTGCATATAGATAAAAAGCAAATAAAAGTTTCGACTATAACTAGAGAAAATTCAAAATAGTTGGAGCAGTTTCATAATTCCCCCAACTAGTCAACGTTTATGGTAAGCAAAGTACACTGGTAATTTCTGTCGCCTTTGAATTATTGAGCAACCGAACGACGGCCAAGAATTATACAAATTTGGCCATTATCTATGATTATTAAAGATAGCTCTACGTCTTAAAAAGCAAAGAACGCGAGCTTAATTTCATAATAATATATCCAGCTCAGGCGAGGTACAAACAGGTCATCTAATTGCGTGCGATTCTTCTGCACGTACTACAGAAGATAACTGTAATATTCATCAACGACTCGTAAAAATTACTGTGTGTAAAAACCAGATACTTCTGCGGCGTATAATCGGTGCACCTGAAATTGCAAAGATACAGTCTAACGCAAGGTCATCCATATATGCAATAAATAATAAAATTCATGTAGGAGGCTTCGTAATTACTCGCACGAACATGGCTAAACTGGACGGATTGGATGGAAAATCGTTTAATGTTGATTTATTTATACCAAATTATACTTGGAAACTTTGGTTTATAGAGCAGTTAGGACTAAAGGATTTTATGTATTTCTAATAAAACTGGAACATACTACGAATATCGTTTTGTTTATTATGGTGAAATAATAGTCCAGCTCAACCAGAAACTTTGCATGTTAAAAGTGCCGGGTATAATTAATGCCCAAAAACCACAATTTGCTTATTAATACAGTATTAAAGAACAACAAAATCACGTACGTAGTCCTATTATGTAAGAATGCAACTTTGACTAAACTATATAGTCATGAAAATCGGCTACTTTACTTTTTTCTTTGTCTAATATTGCACATTTACAAAATTTGGGCAATAAAATCTGACTATCTTATAATAAACTTTTGATTAAAGAAGGAAATTATTACAAAATTTATGAAATAATGATTATTTATGAAAAAATATACGTAGATAAAATTGATTACGAAAACGTGTTCAGTGCTCTAGATAACTGAAGCGATAACAAATGCGATTACAAGAAAAGCAAAAAAATGTATATTGACAACTTGATCAACGCTTGTTTTATTTATATTGTAAGTACGAGGGTTGTTCTGTTAATTGTTAGATATAAACAAATACGGACATTTAGCAGAGACAGTTTTATTGTTTTTCAAAATATTTTCCTTTAGCCGTAATACATTTGTTCATTAGTTTATCCTCTAGCTAGCCTCCCAGCAGTTAACATCCTATATGGCATTAGAAAAAGCAACTATTCTATAATTGAAAATAAGTTTTTATCATCTACGCTACCGTTATAGTATAACTAGGTTTAAATAACTATTATCTAGCTATTTGATACCGCTTAAAAGATATAAAACAATATCCAAGGAGTATGTCAACATAACATGAGTTATGGGTCAATACACTCGATGATATCAATGGACTGAGCTGCTGGCAGCTGTTCGGAACCATTGGAAATAGAGCCGAAATTTATATGTCAATTACGGGCGAAAACGCTGACGCTGCAGAATCGAGCATCGCCGTTTCAATGTGACGCAAAGGCTAAACAGCGTTCCTAGAGAAATAATAAAACGGTTTATTATTTCTCTAGGACAGCGTTGTAGCAGGGCCAGTGGTTAAACTCGCGAACTTGCAGTCTTATTTATAAATACAAATGTAATGCGATCCAAGCGTAAAGCTTATAAACAAATATTCATTTTTGATATTGAAAATGAATTCCAGAGAGCAAGACGTTCTTGCGTTCTTGTGGGCCGTGTTTAGACATAATATCGAGTGCAGTTGGGAAATTTAGGTTGTTTCATGCAATTTTCTACAAAAAATAGCGTAGAATAGCGTAACTAAGTATTTCTAACATCAATTTTAAAAGCCTACCTTTAGCTGAAAAGGTTGATATAAAAAAACTAAATTTCACCTTGTAAAATAAAGGGGGGACTCGCAATTATAAAAGATATTTTTCTGTGGACATTTACAAGAAAAACAAAAGAATTTTAGGGTCCGATGCATGCTCCGTTTTATCCATTATTAAATAAATGGCAGTGTGATGTTTTCTTAACACTTATGCACATTTTGTGTTGCGTTTGAGTAATATTTGTTGTGCATATGATCTTTCCTTTTGGATTATTAAAATTAAAAATCAATCCTATATTTGAACTAAAACATCGACAAATGTAGATCATTATTATTTTTGCGTAATAATTGTTAAAAATTTAGAGCCCACGAAATACAATTATCACTAGACGCCATTGCCAATACCTTTCAATACACGCAACCTTGACTACCAGATGGCGGAACAAAGTTCTACCAATTACAGTGACTATATAATCACAGTGTGGCCATACGGTGGCCATGTTTTGTATTGGTTGAAGGCAAAAGTTTTCCAAGTTATTGTCATTTTTAACAGTGTACAGGATGTTTAGTTACAAAAAGTTACTAATGTCAAAATAAGACATTGGCATTTTATAACTTGTCAAAAGTTTGAGTGGACGTATCACGTGATGAAATCCGCCATTAGTTTTCGGGAAAAATCCAGTATAGCCCACTGATACAGTTTGACATTTACGGAATATGCGCATAAAGGAACTGTTATGCCGTGGTGAAATGGATTTTAAGCTATGGATAAGAAAATACTCATTGGGAAATGTTACTAAAATTAAACAAAAATAAAAGTATATGCCTTTTTCAAAAATACTTCAAAGTGAGAAGAGACTATGATCTGTCCGTAACTTGGTAAAGGACAAATACGTCAAATTGACATCAACCACAAATCACAAACTTAAATGTTCTTTACAACTAACATTACAATTTCAATATACACTTCCAAAGGAGTCTAGATAGGTACTAGCAACCCAGTGAGACCAATGTCTCATTTAAAAAAACAAAAAAGACCGTTTTGCAAATAGAACGCGTATTCACCACACGTACGTATATGACGTCATTGTTGGTAGCAAACTACCAGTCGCATTCGCCTTGATAAAATTTGCCTAGAATCTAACCTAAAAAGTTAGGATTAGGATAATTAAGATAATAATTAGTGTTAGAGACTGAAATTCGGTTCCTGACCTGACATGACCATTCCAAACATATAACTTTAATAACTTTTTTCTCTATCTCTTACGGTTTGGCTGCTGAAACAGCGTCCCGGACGGACAGACAAGTCTATTAGATAAAGGATTTTTGATTTTAAACGGAGCACTTCTTCAAACGGATTGCAAATTTAAATATTTATGTTGATTTTTCCACATTTCAACTTTAAATTCCACAGCTGCACTTATGTGTATGTTCTTTCTTAAATATCATATCCAAGTTCGACATTCATACTAACTAAATGAGAATCTAAACACCACAACTTAAAATTTCCGTAACTTCAAAAGTGTTCACTCAAACAGATTCTGCTAATAGTCAATGTCGTGTCATCTTCTTACATGCAGCTGTTATTTTGCCTAATCAGCTGCTTGATTTATTTCAAGTACAAATTTCCATCTTTCCACATGTCAATTTTTTACTTTAGTCGCAACATCTCCTCCTTAAATACAGTGTGCTATATTAATGTTTTTTTTTCAAGCCATACAGATATTTGTAAGCGTTTTTGCTGCTTCGTTGAACTAACTACCATGTTATGAAAACGAACAAAAGCCAAAGTGAATCTATTGGCATTTTCCAATGAAAGGAAACTGTGTAAATTAGGTCCCAATCTGGAAGTTCCTAGTGTTAGTTGTATTTACTGATTATAAGCCAAATAGCATAACGTTAATGCAAATACAGTATTATTGAATTATCAGTAAATTATTTTTTTCAGCTAATTTTGTTAAACTTATATTATTTAAATAATGTGCATGCTCGTTTGTACAGCATTGTGCTACAATTGGGTATCCTGTTGGGCAAATAAAGGTTGTTATTAGTATTATTGTCTTATTTACTTTGGATAGTCAAATACCTATATCGTGTTGAATCTCTTTATGAGTTATACTCCGTTTTTTATTAAACAGCTTTTTGGTAGCACCAACAGATAATAGAGGTCGTCCAGGTCTCGGTTCATCTTCAAACGTACAACGTCCACGTTTAAATTGACAGAACCTTAAGTAATTGTGGATAACGAAGAATTGTGGTCGGGAAAAGCTGTTACTAAATTTGATGGCTTTAGTCATATATCAAATTTCTTTTCGACTCTAGAAAATTATTGTCCGAAACGCATTTCGCGACAATTCTGTAATGTCTAGTGTACACCTAACAAATAAAAATTAGAAGTTTTTCATCCTATACGATTTACTTCAACCTCTCAAAGTAACTGAAAACTGTGAAAAGAATTATGTATCAAGTTATACAAATGTTTTTACTTTTATTGGCATCTATCGCCTGCTTAACAATTAACAGAATATCCCTTCTAATGCATCTTAAATTTAGATTATTCAGAAAGATACAGCAATCACCTTTCAAAAATTCGGCGAAGCTATGATATCGTTTTAACAAACACGAGGTAATGCATTGAAGCATTCTCTGTAATTACATTTTAGTCTTAAAATTTACCAAGGAAAAGTTTGTGGACAGCGCTCGGTTTTGCTAGCTGTCAAACTCATTTATTTAGGGATTTAGAAAAAAGTAATTAAACACAGCCATTTATTTTGACTCCGCCCATTCTACATTTTTGTAGTTTCTGGACCAAACGTTTTTGTAGCCATACATTTGTCAAGGTAACGTTTCCAAAAGAGTTGTTCTATGAAGTAACTTTGCGACGGAGGAAATGTTTGGCAATATTCGAAGAGTTATATTTAGAGTAGTACTCAGAAAAAGACATTGCGAAGAAAATCTTGTCAAAGGTTGCGGTTAGATGTGATATTAAGTTTTTTAGAAATATGCGTTTCTGGAGCAACGCTATTGAAGATGTAAATTCGTGACATATGACATTTGATTAGAAAGAAATTCTATGAAACTCCAATTAAAGGTAGCAATTTTGAAGAAACAAATTTATCGAAAGGCACGTTTTAAGAAAATGCTTTTAAATCAGTTTTTCAGAAATCGGTATCTTTAGTGTGGGAACTATTCATCTGAAATGCTTTCAAAGTGTTGAAGTGAATGCACCGTTTTGAAAACCTCGCTTCTAGATTACTCTTTGGCAAGACGAGGCTTTTTTTTTAAAGAAAAGCACTTTTTAACAAAATTTTTTTACAAAATGGAAGCAATATTTTTAAAAATTTTGTTCTAGTTGGTTTAATACGCTGTGAAAAGCTGAAGACAACGGTTTTAAAATCTTACTTACTGCTGCAGATACAGTTTAAGCGTTTTTGACTGAAGTAACTGTCTTTCAGAATGGAGACTATAATAATTGATTCCAAACAAAATTGATGAAACCGTTAGTTATCACAACCCAGAATTCAACAAAACACACTTTATAACTATAGGAAACTGTATGGAACACAATTTATCGAATCACATTTATTACTAAAATCAAACTTAGAATAACATGTAATTTATAACGTGCTTTCGGTTAAGCTCTACTTTGTTGTGAATACGCTGCCTTAATCAGTAGGACGTTAATAAGAAGTTATTCAGCTAGTTTTAGGTGGGGATGGTTTACGAGGCAGCTGCAGCTTTACATGAAATGACAATAAAAAAATCATGGCGCCAAGAATCTACTAAAACCTAAAATACTGTGGCAGACGCTACTGGTTGCAAAGTAGCGGGCGCAATCTACCCAACAATCCAAACAAACGAAATTTACCGTTAAAGACAATTATACAAACTAATTAGGGCGCTTGGAATCGATTCAGGAGAAGTAACAAACTCAAATTTATATTAGCTTTATCAAGTGTTACAAAAAGCTGGTTGCTAACGTACTTCACGTCTCGCTTCGCTGTCATCGAAGATGCTTCTTGAGACGTGACGTATTTATAAATGAGGAAATGTTATCGTTTAGAAAAAACAAGCTTGTTGATAATCGCTTAGAAATTACAACCCTTTACTCTTCTTGACAAATGACAAGTACAGAATGAATCCAAAAAATGCACCAAGCAAATCAAATTGATAAACAACGAAAGGCTTACTTAAAGAAATCGCAATCAGTGCAACTGTACCGATCCACCAGGCACTCTTTTTTTCAGCACGAGACGTGCTTTTTCCAGCGGAAAACCAATGTACGGATCTATTGGCAAAAAGAGATCAAATGTTATACCTTTGGTGTTGGGCGGACAATAAGTGTTTACTTCCAAATACTATCAATCCCTAATTTAACAGACGAGTACAGTATTGTAACAACCCAATAGAGCCAAAGCTGTACCAGATTATTAGAGATTTTTGGGATAATTCCTCTCCCAAGCGTAACCATCAGAAGCCATGCAAAATGCACCTCGCCTCACCGAAAATAAGTTCAAAACTGAAAAGTTTTGCAATAATAGAAACCGAAAAGTATCTGTTGTGAAGTTACATGCAAATTATGGAAATAAAAGGAATTCCAAAAATTACTACGAACGATATAGGCAACCTGATATACACAACGCTGGCCTATATGAAATAACATAGTTTAAGACAGTTTAAAACGTACAATAAAAATGCTTTTCCAGTATAGCTAGAATGGAGAATTTCTATTCCAAAAGCAGTTTCAATAAATTGTGGTTTCGAACATTTTTTATCATCAATTGTGTTCCGATCAATTGTAACTCTCGAGACAATCAGGTGTATTATTATCTCGTGATTGAATCTGTGATACTGAAATTACTATTAATTTTGATGGACTTTGGCTCACGGTCTTTGTTACGATTAAAGCTAAGGACCAACCAGAACGACAGACCAATATTTTTAGAAAGGATGTTTTTTGTCTGAATATATTTTGCTATTAGGAGAAGTTTTACGGTTTATAAGGAGAAGTTCTGAAGAAAGTATCACACATAAATTTTTATCTTTCATAAAAATCTTTTTCGGATATGGCGTTTTCACTGATTCCAATAAAATTTTCGAGGATGAAGTTTTTCTAAGGCATCCATGTTAGGCATCCTTATAGACCGTAACAGCCTTTTTCACTGAAATTCACTGTAAATACAAAATTTTTGGAAATGATCTCTTTGGAGAATAATAAATTTTTTCCAGAAGAAACATTTGTTATTATTTTTTTTTTGTTCAAAAAGACGAAATTATTCCTGCAGAAACCGTATTTCTAAAGCAGACGTTTTTGAAATACACTTTTTCTGCATACGTCTTTTAACAGATTCCGAAACAGAAATTATTCTTATTCGATTACAAATTGGATTAAACCATTTTTATTACTTTACGGCTGAACCATATTAGCATTGTATAAAGTGACCCATAAATGACTAATGCCAAAAGCTACATATTACTATTGAATGAACCGTATTAACATTAGATAAGGTACGCTTTAAATAATTAATGCATAACGCTACATATTGTTATTGAACAGTTCAGTAAGGGTCAGTCATCATGGGAAAAAGTTATTGCAGGTCTGAGAACATACAACAATAATTTAAGCTAATTGTCCAATTACTTACAATACATCTCGATGATGCTATGGGGATAGAACCAACGATTTGCTATTTGCTACAGCAAATTCTGAGGAAAATGCTTAAAATTTAAAATATTAAATATCGAACTTTCCGATGGACAATCTGCCCTTGTTATCAACAATTAACAATTAAAATCAAATATAAATAAGGAAACTTAGCTCTTCACTTCTAAAGAATTGCTCAACCCTGAAATTTTATTATCTGTACCTACTTGGTTTGTTCTTTAAGAATCGACAGTCAACTCTTGTCTAAAAATGTTGAAAAGGACGAAACGTATTCTTCTTCGTAAAATATACTCCGTTTCTTTAATTTTACGTTTATGTGACTTGGCAAAGAAAAATACGTTTTGTCTTTTTCAGTATTTTTAGGCAAGAGTTGACTATCGATTTTTAAAGATCAGATCAATGAAGTATAAGTAATAAAATATCAGTCTCAAGATATCCATCGGAGGTTGGTCGCTTTTCAGTCCCGGTGAAAAGCTAAGTTTTCTTATTTATTTTTAGTTAGTAATCGTTGATAACGACGGCAGATTGTCCTTCGAAACGTTCGATATTTAATACTTTCAGTTCATTAGAGTGGCGAAATACACAAAAAAGAACATAAGTCAAATATACCAGTTACAAACTTATGTACCTTTATTCCGATAATTTGGGTGTGTACGGGGATGTAAGTAAAAAACAACAAAGATTAAATACTTTGCACGGATTATAAACCCGTCTTCGTCGTTTTTGTGTAACGTTAGCGCCAGTACCAAATTTACCCAAAGCATAACTATTATGTCAGAAATTTGTACGGCGCTTATTTAGTTAAAATCAACGCATACATCTGCATAGCGCGCAGATTTACAATAAGCCGATCCTAACAGCAATGTGCGAAAATAAGTGCAGCAACACTCGACGGAATTCTTTCGCTACCGTATCTAGCACGAAGTGCCGATAATGAGAGTCCAGAGGCTATATAAGAAGAACCCTCGGCCATTTGAAGTCATTTGAGTTGCCCGACCCTGACCAGCACTTCTAGGCCCCGACGAGGCCTATCCCTTAGTCCTGCCCATCCAACTTGGGTTCCAAGACTTAAAATCTCCCTAATCCTCACCTACATCCTGATACCTAGTACGTACCGACGCGACACCGGTCCTACTTGATAAATCTACCTGCACCTTGATACTTAGTACGGGCCGACGCGACACCGATCCCACCTAGTATATCTACCTGCCTACTGATATCCGATACGGGCCGAAGCGACACCGGTTCTATCGATCTCCAGCTTCCAAACTAAACCTAGATCCCAGATTGTCTGTAAACGATAAATTTCCTGTCCAACATCGTGACCAAAGGCATTCAAATGTAACCTTCAGAGATTCACCGGCACCTGACCGGTTTAATTCACGACCCGAGATAACTACCAGCCCTGTATTCACTTAGTTTAGGCACTGACATCGGTTGTAGTCTATTTCAAAAACGACGTTTGAGATCGCTGTGCGTTGGAACTATAAGCCACCGGATCTATTTCGAGACCGTCTAGAGACAGCAACAGACGTGCACATTGTGTTGCACACCGTCAAGAAACATTGAACGCAGATTCAGTTACCAGAAAGGATTTTCGTTTTATAATATTTGTGTACATAGCATTTTTACTCTAATTTAGTCTTATTTTGTAATTATTTAAACACAATATACAACTATTTCTCTATTTGTTATTGCTGTGTTTATACATTTGAGTAAACACATCTTGAACATCTGAGCTTAGCCTGGTGCAATTAATGAACTAAAACTAAACTTTGCATAAAACTTACAAAATCATCAGAGTAAATTTTTTTTAAAATTCTCGCATTACACCGGGATACCGTAGAAATTGGCACATCGAGCAGATAGACGTCAACCGTAACTTAAATTTACTAACACCGGCCATTTTCCAACAAATCCAAATTCAAAGCTAAATAACTGGTTCCACATCTACCAGCAGTGGCGTGCCCTTGGGTGGTGGAGTAGCACACGTTACGCGAAACATGTTTTCTTAATTTCATTCAATTATTTCGCTGGATTATGAAGTGTATGTCGCTAATAATTGCTAATGACTCCCTTTAAGGCGCAACATTGTTACTAATTGACGAAGAAAGTCTGCCCTTTGATCTCTTCTTGTAAACTCATATAAACCCACGATATAGAAAATGTTGTTTATGATTAGAACATTCACATTTTTAAGTAAATTTGATACCTATAGACCTCAGACACAAAGTTTCACTTTCTGAGTGTAATGCTAGACCATAAAAAGTTGTGATATCTTGATTAACGAAGTTTCGCCCAACTTTTTTTCTGAGCACTTACAGTTATATAAGGCAAGTATAACTCACATTTTGTATATAACAGCAAGCTCTCCAGTTTTTATTCTTGTACGGTCATCATCAGTAGAGAAGAGTTTCGTTAATCAGTGGGTGGTAAAAAAAGAAATCAAAGGGTTATCTACGACAATGTATTACTGGCACTTCCGTAGTTTTAATTACAATACTATACATATAGTGTGCTAAAAAATCTCATTTAGAGTAGGTTTTGGAAAGTAAGGTGGAAAATCTAGTCATGTCTTGACTTAGGTTTTTAGCTATAAATCACAACAGTCAATAAAAGATGTTTTTATTTAGTGTTTTGTATATTTTTAAGAAAATTGTTCAAGATCAAGATGTAATTTAGTTCTCTCTGACTTTAGTTCTACCAAACTTCAATTTGATCATGCGTGCTGCGAATGGGTTTTTTTAAACGCGATATAATATTACAGACATTTTAGCAAAATAATTATAAAAGTTCCACAAATATGTGGCATAACCTACAATTATTTAATGCTTTGATTACCGTATAAAATTTTAAGTGGAACTAAATTTATAACTAAATTCCAGTAACAGCAATCAAAGAACAAGGAATTTTTCTATATTCTAAAATCTAGTGTCTCGCCTAGTTCCAAAACGTCTATATGCCTGGAAGATATAATAGCTCGCAAGTGCTTATAAAGAATAATTACTCTGGAGTAATTTGTACACTATGCCTGATTGATAAGGATGTATTTCACTATTCCTGAAAGTAACACCAATGATAACATAGAGTGGCAAAGCTATAGAGTGCCATTATAGATTTATCTTGAACAAATAATCAAAATTAGATTTTTTCTTGTCCAAATTTACTGTAACACCAATCAAGTAAGTAATTAATATAAAATAAGTATAAAAACTTCACGTGGGCTTTCCTAACTTATGACAAGTAATTGCTATAAAATCATCATAGCTCAGCAAATTCTGCACGCAATCCGGTTCACCATTACTTAGCAAGAACAACGAAAAGTTGTCTAAAAATTTTATGTACAGCTTTAAATAAGCCCTACTGCAAGAACGGGGTATTTTTATTTCAAAATTTAACAAGTATTGATTAGACAGGAAAAGGAACAATCACATCCTGCATAGTTTCCGTGACTTCAGCTATTATAAGCGTCACTGTTATTACAGTTAAGGTAGGTTGTGGAACCAGTAGAAGGAATTGGAACACATGACTCCCTCATTATCCTATAAAAGCAAGCAACAAGAATACTTCAAATCAGAGTGCTTTTGTCTCAGGTGCTGCTCTTTTTGCAATATGGGGCCTTTAAATTGTAAGTGCTATGTAAAGTGGAATTTTCGTGTTTAATTCTATTTTAAATTGTCCATTTCACCTTAATAAGCTTTTGTTTCTGCAATAATGGTTTTTAAAGTAAATTTTATGAGTTGCAAAAATCTGGCTTCAGTTTCTTGTGGATGTTAACAGGTGATGATAGTGCTAATTCTGAAGACAAGATCATTACAACTCCTGATTTGGAATACACTCCAGATCCAGGTGGAATGGGAAAAATTTTCTTTTCTTAGATGTCCAGCGCTGGCGATGCGATTGCCCAGGTACAGTAATAATAGTTATTTATGTATCTAGTTCACAAAATGACTCTTTGGATATTGAGAATGATTTTTTTTGAGGAGGTGTAAAAATCATTCGAAAGTACCAAAGCATTTGGCACACGAGGCGCTTACTTCGTTTTTTCGACAGCTTTATCAAGATAATAAAAAAGATTTATAGACAATATGCAAAATACTGTCAGTGTGTAAAAAGCATTTCGTGTCCATGCGATGCGGGAATGTCATATTTTTTTGACAGTTGTAGAAAACATGTATTTACTATTGATATCCATTCTTAGCAATTGCAAAAACAATATTGTTAAGGAATATTTTGGATTAGTTTGATAAAGCTGTAGAAAAGCGTTGTATGGACAGCTTGTCTGAAATATTTTGGTGCTTTCGAAAATGATTCTCAAGCACCAAAGTCTCATTTCGTGCACCAGATACATAAATAACTATTTTCGTCCATCAGTTAATGCCATTTATGTTTGCAGTCGTTAAACGAGTAATAATTCTTGTTTGTTCTTGACGAACTTTTACTATTGAGAAAGCGTTTTTATATAAAAAGCAGTTTAAGTTTGTGAATAAATTTAAATGTACATGTGTGGGATATGTTTTATTTATTTTATTTTATTTAGGGTAATCAATCATATGCACTCTCACACACAGTATAAATTTTCCTATATATGCAGTTGTAATCAATGATCCGGTAACTGCCAATATTTTATTACAAAAGGATGAAGATAATAATAAATTTAATTTATTTCACATAAAATATTAATAAAAATTTTGATGAACTAAAGATATTTTTAAATCAATAGATTCGAGATCCTGAATTCATTTGTCCAAATGATTACGATGTTATTTATAATGAAGGAGTTTATAATCAGAATGATGGTGTTGTAATGTTAATTAAAAAATCATTACATTTTCAGTATAAAATAATAGATATCAAGGAAAATCGAGCAATTCAAGTTAAATTAAAATTTCGTAATAAATACATACTAATTACAGCCTTATACAGATCACCCTCCAATTGTTTAGATTTATTTTTGACAGAATTCAATAACTGCTTAAATTCCATTAGCACAAAAAGTGCTGACTACAGTGTTATGGTTAGTGATATAAATTAAAATATTCTCCTAAAAAATACTGTTTCAAATGAATATTTAAATATCATGAGCAATTTTGGATTCATATCAATGATAAACAGTTACACAAGAGGACAAGGAAATAGCAAGTCTTGTGTTGATCATTTATTTCTAAAGACCAAAGAGGATATAAACGGTGTAATGTCAGCAATTTTTAAAATAAATATAACCTACCATTTCTCCATAAACTTATCACTTTGAGTAATAAATCAGCAAAACAAGTTACGTAGATTTTGAAACCTTTATCAATTGAGATTAAGCATGATAAGCTTGGAGTAGGTTCAGTATTATAATACAGAGAGTACGGATGAATTGGCTCTTTTACTCACAGATAGTATAACGCACTAAACTCTAGTACTGTTACAAAAAATTAAACACAACGATACAGAAAGAAAAAATTGGGTAACTGATGGATTGGTGAAGTCAACATATAATAAACAAAAAAGAGAAACTATATCGTTAAGTGCAAAAGAATCTATTTGATATTAATAAAATAAATAAAATAAATTTAAAACGTATAGAAACAACTTGAATAATTTAATAATGGTAATAATCTATTACCGCACTCAGTGCGGTAATGAAGCTCTTCAGGATACTAAAATTAATTTGGTTAATAGTCTATAACAACACCGATGAAGATGTAGTACATGACATAATAATGTTTATAACGCCGTAAACTCGAACTGCCCCCACTGGGGGTTGCTCCGTTGAGATGCGCCTCCTGTACTTTGGGGTTGATGCGGTAACGTGACATGCTTGACAAGTGCGTTGCCTATCCGTGAGGGTATTTGAGTAGTGTAAATGTGTAGCATTGTACAGTCGCGGAATTAAAAATCCGGACGAGTCTTATAGATGATTTTTGCAATTTTTGGATAATGTAATTACTTGCATTTTTTGTTCGACTCTTAAATGAGGCATGCTGTCATGTACGAGAAATTATTTTGACTTTGACTAATTTTACCACGTAACGTGATAAGTAAAGTAAAGTAAGATATACACTGAATCATTTTAAGTGTCCGGATTTTTAATTCCGCGACTGTACAAGGCGAATTTTTAGATCTAGATTCAAGTTTTTATTGCATAATTTTGTTTTCATTTTTATAAATGCTTGTCTCTATTTTTCGATTTTACTTCTCATCTCTGTCATGCACGTACATTGATCATCTAGTATGCAGCCGAAATACTTAGTTGATCTCGTATTTTTTAATACTTCGTTATTTATTGTTATATATTATTTACATGTTGTTTTGTGATAATTTATAGTTTTCGCAATGTGCCAAGGGTAATATGCGTTGCCAAATCACTACGACCTGAAACAGTCTTTAAAAGGATTAGACACCTCAATTGCTTGCATTAGCCAAACAGAAACCATATTCAACATCAAAACTAACTAGCAGCTCATAAATTTTAAGACTCCATGGTCGGCTCTAAAACGCGAGTGCCTAATTAAAACTGAGAACAAGAAAGCTAAAGCACACATATATCTAAAACCAGAGCTCTGGAGCTCAATCCGCGACGCTGATTCGAATCCGCTACAAAATGCAATGAGCAGGCGAAAACCAATAACATTCGATAAATTCAACCCATTAAGTACCGCGATATGGGAGTACCCATACGAATTTTTCGTTCTAATTAATACTAAGATATATTTTGTTCCATGTCAGTCTTCTATCCAGGTACACACCAAAGTATTTGCTTTCTCTCATAAGAATTGGTGTGCCATTCAGGGTTACTGGCGCAGCCTAATCGCATTTCGTGGTGAAAGAAACTAAAATTTCAATACTGCAACATTTGTTTTGTTAGAAGAAATAACGTTCATAACAGACTGACCTAGCGGTTTCTATATAGAAGTGTAATTTTGTTAGTTCAGTCAGTCGGTGGTCTCTTTGGGCTTGTGTTTGCTTATTAAACGTAAATACTGACCTGAAATAAACCGTTAACATTGAATTTAAGAACGCACGACGTGCTATTGTTAGTTTAGGAATAATCTGTAAAAAATCATAACATAAGTAGTTCGATTGATCTCATAGTAATTGCAGATCAATCGTTGAAAAGAATAGATTGAGACTGTTAAACGTAAAAACCGAACAAAAACAGTAAGATTTCTGTGCAATGGCCGGATTGAAATTCTGACTAGCAACTGAAAATGCTTTGGGAATATGTGCGTGCGTCGTAGAAATCGGGATTCCTCTTCCATTATACGCAGTGCCCCTTGTCACACACTTCCAATAAAACTTTTTTTATGTAATTTGCTTATATTTATCATATGTGTCAGATTTGGCTCTTCTAGATCTTTCCCACAGTGAAAATGACAATATAGAACATGCTTAACAAAACTCTGTAAGAAGTGAAAGATAGGTATTTTTAAAGAGACTTATTTCTATTTGTATTTTACATCATTAGATTGTTACGGGACAAAACGCTAATTACCATAATGCAACAAAACAAATATACAACAAAGTTGGGCGTCAATTTGCTCTTTACACTTTAATCGGAATTTATGACCAAGCCAAACATTCACACAGCTAGCTGCAGTGAGACCCGGAATGGTTGTTTATGTGAAGGCTTATATATTTTTTTCTAAAATTCAAATCGGAAGATGCTTAGAGGGCATATATCAATCATTCGTTAAGCGCCAATAAGCTATATAGCCTCGCATAAAGACGCGAGCAGCAACTCCTGACCCAAGGAGGGCCCTGGCTTCAAGATGAATATCGATGTCTGGATTACCGCATTATCTTACCTTTTCGTCACCTAATGGGTGCTCAATTTTCTACTAAATGTAACTGCATATATGCAGTTGTACAGAGTCCGATACCCGAAATTGGTCCATAATTAATCTATTATTATAGGAGGACGATACGTTACGGGTTACATGCTGCGATTAGTAAATATCCTTAAAAAACGCATTTACCCTTTCCTTATGGGAGTAGGCTGCAAATCTGCGTCCGTTAGGCGAACGGCCACGCAAACACATATAAAGAGACAGTATCAGCGTGAGAAGCTTGAAATGGACAAGTTTGAAGAGTCTCGTTATCAAATGTTGACTTGGCGGTAGAACACGCCATAACCTTACTTTGGACGGAAAACATGCAGGAACCTTACCTGGAGCAAGGTTGCTCCATGAAAACCACAATTCATTCGTATTCGAACGAAAGTCCTCCAGTCGAAGTACTTACATTAGGGTAATGTGCGAATTCCACCACAGTCGATTTCTGGAGTCCGGCGGCACTTATTTACCGATAACGGAACTTCCAACAGGCTTAAGCAGCGTAGAAGCTATTTCGTCAAAAACTTACTATGCGAATTCGGAATTCGCCAGAAACACGCGTTTTCTGCATTTTAAATCTTCAAACTATACTAAATATTTATCATATTAAAAAATAATATTCTACACATAAGAATCGCTGCTATTCTAACTTAAAGAGAAAAAAAATAGGAAAGAGCTCTACTAGCTTTCTGTATTACGCGACTTGATTAATTAAAGCATGTGACCTGGATAGTTTTACAACTCTAAACTAGCAGCAAATTATGGAATTAAAATGCATTCAAACTTAATATTGAAATGCTATGCTGAACTTGGTACCTAACTTTTAATTTAATTTTCAGATAGATGGCTTAACGGGCGAAGAAGATACTTACAGTTCCCTTCTGCAACGGTGTGTTCGCACGGCAATCACAATGCGCTCAAGGGGCATTACACCAGACGACATAGTCACGTTATGCAGTTTCAACCACCTGAACAGTTGCGTGCCCTTCATCTCTTCCTTATTTTTGGGGTGCAAAGTGGCCAGTCTGGACCCCACCATATCTTTGTCCGACACCATCCATCTCTTGAAGCAAATACATCCTAAAATGCTGTTTGTTGTACCAGAAGCAGTGCAACTTATTGAAGATTCTCTCAGAGAAGCCGACGTCGACGCTGAAATCGTGGTGTTTGGAGCTTCGTCAAGTTACTCGAACTTTTTGGAGTTTCTAGAACCGTCAGACCAGGAGAAGGAATTCGCGCCTGTGGAGGCCGAGAGCTTGAAAGACACGGCTGTCATGTTCTTCAGCAGTGGAAGCACTGGGCTACCAAAGGCTATTTGCTTGAATCACTTTGGACTTCTGAGCCAGTCGTACCAGTTTATGTATGGGTTTTAAACATTGATCAGATCTAAACCACATTTATAGTTTTCCTCACTTTGCAGCGAGATAGGTTGTAATACCACAGTTTGCGCGTCCTTTGCTTCTTTATATTGGATATCATCAGCATTATTTCTCACGTGTGGGATTCTCACAAAAGAATGCCGAGTGGTTGTTCCACGATTCGATCCCAATACAATTTGGCAACTAATAGAAAAGTTTAAGGTTAACACTACTACCTAAGTTGGCACATATCGCTTACTGCTCTATTTGTGTAGGTTTCCATAATGTTTCTGGCACCAAGCCAAGCTATTGCTATGTATAAAAAAGGTCGCCCTGAAGGTATAGACACAACCCACTTATGTGATCTTGTGCTCGGTGGTGGCCCAGTTGCAAAAGAGCAAATGGAGGAAATCAGAGACATTTTACCCGGGACCAACGTTTCACTAGGATATGGTCAAACGGAACTGAGTGGATGCGGTACGTGTTTTCAACCTAAAAACCCAAAAGACATGCTGCTTTCATATGAACGAGCAGGGTCCTCTGGTAGGCCTTTGCAAGGCATGTCATACAAGGTGAGACTTAAACTTGTAAAGTATGCCTTTAGTTATCTTTACCATTTAGGTCGTGGATACCGAAACTGAAGAAAACTTAGGCCCAAACCAACGAGGAGAGCTGCGTATAAAAACTGAATTTCAAATGAATGGCTACTATAACGTGGATTCCTCAGATGTTTGGGATTCCGATGGATTTTTGAAAACTGGGGATGTGGTTTATTACGATGAGGACTATTGCTTCTACATCGTAGACCGCGTTAAAGAAATGCTGAAATTTCAATCTTGGCACGTGCCCCCGGCTAAACTGGAAGGAATACTGTTAATGCACCCTGCCATCCAGTCAGCTGTGGTAATAGGGATACATGATCCTGAAGATGGAGATCATCCTATGGGTGTGGTAGTGCTAAAGCCAAGTGCAGTTGGAAGCGTTAACGAGGACGATATTGTAAATTATGTAGCAAAGAGGGTTGACGATAGGCAAAACCTCAGAGCAGGAGTGAAGTTTGTCAGCAACATCCCTCTTACTCCGTCAGGAAAACCGAAAAGAAGAGTAATTAGGGATATGGTTCTTCAAGGGGAAATATAATTTAGCTTACGTATATTTAGGAATATTTATAACAACACTCATAGTCCAATAGTGGTTACAGTTCAGTATTACTAGAGACAAGTACCTTATCTATAGACTCGCTGTATTTACGTCCATATAAAATTGTGTATTCCTGATTAAATACCTACCTATATAAGAATATATTATTTTGAAATTAAACTTGTTGAATCTATTGGTGTTTCTATAATCAGTTTTGAAGCATTGAAGGATTAGTGTGCAGGTGTCACTTCCCGTTTCTGTTAAAATATGGCTGTACAAAGCCAAGAGTAAAACAATAAGATGAAAAAGAAAATAAAGTGTAATGTGTGTGTGCATTGTCCTCGGTCCTTTAAAATTAAGTTACTAAAGTCATATTTTGCTATTCTAAGCTAGTCATCAAAATAATTAGCAGCGGACAAACGTCCACAGACGAGGCTGTACTTTGAAATTGTAATATCTATTGGAAAACCACAACTATTTATTTATTAAATAGGATTTTATATTATCACATGCATATACATGTAGGATAATACACAGACAAAAATATATAGTGCGAGATTAAACAACTGTTGGTGGTAACATTCAAATGCATCTTGGTACTTTGACAGGGCTCGGTGAACTAAATGCGGTTATACTTGGCGCGGACTCAAAAATGTGCTAGACATGGAAATGCCGAAACTCGTAAACCCAATGACTCAAATGAAGTGAATTGACTGAACTGATCGAATGAACTGACCCAATAAACTGATCCAATGAACTGATTTTCGGCGCTCCCAGTCTGTGTTTAAATAGCTTTGTTTCGGTTGCGTAAATGGAGGGTTATTTATTGTATCTCGGTTGGATGTAATTTCGCTTTCTCGAAAATGTAATTAGGCGTTGTGTCCAGTTTCTATGCAGGATCATTAGAATTGTTTTATTGCTGTTGGACGTCCTCTCGGCGGAAGTTTTAGGTGCTAATTTTCCAAGTACCTTGCTAGAATATTTTATAGTTTATCTCCTGCTTTGCTGGCGGTTAATGTGAACTAATCAATTTTCTAGCAGCCGCCGCTATTATCCGCGAATTGTCGAGCGACTACTTGTTGTTTATCCTCTAAGGCCCCCCTGGTGCAGATGGCGTAAGGTCGCCGATATTTGGATTTCTAATTGCGATT
The DNA here is from genome assembly GCA_940337035.1 of Agriotes lineatus. Lineage (NCBI taxonomy): Eukaryota > Metazoa > Arthropoda > Insecta > Coleoptera > Elateridae > Agriotes > Agriotes lineatus. Next base: position 63,137,539 of record OW679201.1, on the reverse strand, counting down.
GCGGATGTAATCCGTTACTCGCGACAGATTATCTAGTTATGACACTACTCACTAACTTGTGCGCAGCGTTACATCCACAATTAGTTACCTGCTGAGTTAGGCTGGGCCGCTTGTTCCTCTTGTAACTTCTTGCGCTATTTTTGTGGGCTATTTCTCCTGGTACTGTATGGACGCTGCACGTGACCGTGTGTACGTTACAACCTCCATAACATGCAATTTAAAGGTTTATTGCATATAAATATGAAAAAAATTAATTAGATCGTCATTTGGGGTGAAAAAACGAAACAAAGACTATAAGTATCAAACAATACATCACACAAGTGAATATGCTGAGTGTTACAATAACTGCTGACGAAAAGGATGAGCAAGATATTGAAATAATTTGTGTATTGTGAATTTACGTATTTAATTTTGTTAGTTGTCAACATTGGTTTCTACATATTACTACTAAAATATTTTCTATAAAACATCAAACTGACTTAACCTGCCAATTTAAACATCATTTGCAACGTACTTTTGAATTTTTAAATTGCCCGTTGTATTAATTATTTTTGTTATTATTGAAACTAGACTAGTAATTGATTTTGAATTTTTGAGGCTCTTGTCCAGCTTGGGTCATGCTCTTAAAGGATTGCCGATCAAGTAGAATTCTTTATTGAAAGTTGTGAGTTGAAAGTTTAGTTAACTTCAGAATGTCTACAGCGCCTTTGGGATATTAATTCCTATTTTCTCTCAGGTAATTATTTACGATGAATTATAGATCTAACTCTTGCTTTATTTAATCCTTCCTTTTAGATAGATTTTAGAGGTATTTTCAAACTAAGGCAGTTCTAACATTTTATGAAGATCACTGCTACTTCGATGGTCATTAAATAACTGCGGGGCTCACTCTTAACAAGTTCTCTGCAGTTCCCCAAGCAATTGCACCAAAACCGCAGCTGCTGGCAATCCCGATTAGGGAAGTGACAAATAGTAAAACAGTAATTCAGTAGTATTAGTATAATCGAAATTTCATAAGGTGTTATTATACAAATTACACGACAGTTTTAAATTAATTTATCCAATACCTCCAAGGTATAAGGCTAAAGTGGCTCATAATTTACTAGTGACGTAAAAACGATAACCCACTAGTGAGATAAAGACCACTCACTACTGAATTGTTAATTTAGTAACACTGTCAAGCTATGTCAAATTCGACACTTGCAGGTTAGGTTTTGCGACAGTCTTTGTTAAATAATAAACAAAACCTAACCTACTTACCTCGAATTTGACAATAGATTGGCAATACACTCCAGTACTGCCCAACGTATAACACAACTCACAGGCGACTCTAATTATAAATTTATTTGATCCCCCGTTACTTCCCAATTTGTTACTATAGCTTTTCACAACTGTCAATACGAAATTTACATTTTTTTAAAAATTTATTGAATAACATTTTGTATGGCACGCATGTGTTATTTAGAATATGCATTTGAGAAAACTTCCCTCTTGGGCTGACGACTTCGAGCCCTGAACTTTTATCTAGCGAAAATAAAATTTTAAGAATCAGTAACCTTGAAAGAATAAAAAATAAAAAAATTAGAAACAGAATGCAAGTAGAGAGAACAATAAGTGACACAATAGATTAAAAACATTTAATTTTTTTGCTCTACCAATAACCCGTACTGTAAAAACTAAACAATGTGTCAGGCCATTTTTCTATTTTACGAGCTTGCTTGTATTAATATCTAAAATTCTAAAGCTGACACACACGCATCCAGCATCGCTCTAATCTCTATGCCGTCGTATGTACAGCTGTCTCAGTCCCGTCGCGTTTAAGAGCGCTGGTTTACAGCATTTTCAAACACAGTCATGGGAGCAAGCAGGATATCTTCCAAAATAATTTTAACGTCTGTCGCACTCTATCGATAGCGAGCTATCGAGCTTGTTGCGAGCTGTGTTGTGATTGGCTACATCTGCATGTCGCAGACAGCGTGTCTGGGCGCAAATCTCGGCTTAGCGTTTGTTTACTATTAGTCAGTCTCGAGCCGGTGTTCATACGCGCGTCTCTGCAAGCGTTCTTGGATCTTGGGGGCCGTAGGCACGGCATCCTGTGTTCGTGCTGTTACAGCTTCATTACGATTTTTGAGTTGAGACAGTTCTCGGCGAGCAGTCCAAGTGGCAGGGTGTGTTTTGGATGCTGGTGTGATGTCTTGGTCGATGGCATAAGCCGTTCGTAATCATTGCTGAAGGCCTGTCTGGCTAATTGTTTTGTTTCCGGTTCGGGATTTCATCTGCGAGTGGGCTAATTAACAGCCTCGCAGGTTATTATGGTCGCCAAGGGGGCGCACTCATTGGACGTCGTAGGTTTCCACCCACAGCACGTCGAACGACAGCTATAGCGATTGGTGCTGTCCGTCTACAGCAATCAACGCTTCGCATCGAGGCCAAGCCGCCAAAATTGAAGGTATAGTGCGCTCCTATATTAGTACAATAATCGTGTATGTTTTGCCGTCAGCCGGTTCGTTTAAATGTATTAAATTAAGCATAGTTGCTATCCGCCGCCTAATCAAGGCGTTGTACACCCATTTATAAATTTAATCTTTGAGTTACAATGATATGTTTTTCGGACTTCTTCCACTGTCTAGGGTGTAAGATATATATAAGTTTACAACTAAAATATATAACCGCCCTGGTGGCCTAGTGGTTAGAGTGGCAGACTAGCGATCAGCGGTCCCGGGTTCAAACCCCGGGGGAGGCACAAATTTACGTAGAAAAACGTATAATATCAGTCCTTTTCAGGACTAACCACGAACACCTGAAGACGGGAGTAGATCAGAACTCCCGAAACGTTGTGTGATTTACACCCTAGACAGTGGAAAAAGTCCGAAAAACATATCATAATAGACCACTGACAAAAAATGACATTCAGAGAACAATTTGTGTTACAAGTTCGGCTTGATCTTTGAATCATGTTTTGCCGCCAGCCGGTTTGTTTAAATGTATTAAATTAAGCATATTTGCTATCCGCCGCCTAATCAAGGCGTTGTACACTCACTGCTAAATTGGAACCTTTGTGTTACGATTGTCCGTTTATGTTTTTGCTGAGAGTCGGCGACGCCGATTATACGTTTATTTACTCGTACAGGGTTGAGTAATATTTTTAGATAAGGCGTCCCCAGCTGAGTTGTATTTCTTTTAGGTTTAGTCCATTATATTATGCGAGTTTGTTGTATACGCTGAACACGTCGGCATCGTTGTAATTTTCGGCCATGAGTTTGGCCTGCTAAATCTGTTTACTATATTTGACTTATGATTATTCCTTATATTTGTGAATGCTTGTTTACAGGATGACTTAGTGACTGTGTCATGATTAATGTAAGGTGAAGCCTGAGTGTTTAAGCGTTGCAGGTAAGTCGGTTGCGCTTGTCGCTGCAGTGCTGAAGTTCATGAGGCTGCTACTATATTTGACTCTCGTTAAGCTTCAGTTTTCGCCAAGGTGATAAGTTAGAAGATAGGCTCATTTGATTTTTTCGGTTTTCTCTGGGTCTATCCTTATATTTTCGTTTATGTCAATGAAACCGGGTCGCGTTTTATTTAATTTTATCAATGTCTAAAGCCCCTTTGGTCGTTGCCCGTAGGTAATCTCGTGAAGGACTCTCTCTCGCTCCACTGATGTCTAGTCGGCATTATCTTGTTGAGGGCTGGGTAGCGGCCCTAGGTTAGTCTTTGTCACGATTTAGTGTAATATCATCCGCGCTGGCAGTTTAGTTTTTGTATGAGCCGGCGCGGTGTCGTAAAAGTCGATTTAGACCGTAACAAATGCTTTCAAAAGAGCTTTTGCTAGGTTCTTAATTTTACTCCAAAATGGTATAATTACAACTTGTTTTCCAAGAAAAGATACTACCGGAAAAGCCCTCTCTGATCTGCAACAATATGTAACTAACTTATTAATAGTTATTATTTTATAATTGATTAATACAATTTGAGTAAAATCGGCGCAGCTTCTCAGGCTCTAGCCCCTGTGTACTGAAGGTTTGAAGGGTTTTCCCCATAATGTCATGATCCACAACGGGTAACCGAAGGCGGAAGAGATAAGACACTAATAGCAATTTATGTAATTCCAAATGCTTTACATAAGTCGGCGCTGCCAGTCAGTCAGTCATTTAAATTTGGTTTGTGCACAAGTGATTGTGAAAACAATTCCGTGTCGTTTTATAGTGTCTGTTACAATGCCAAAGGCACGACGAGCTAGCATAGTTTGTCGAAGACAGTCAGCTGCGCGGGTATCTACTTTACGCGCGAACCGCAATGATGACCAGCGCGCTACGGGTATTGAATATAGTCGTATTAGCATGTTTTTAAAATGAAAGAAATCGAAAATTCGAATATCGGAAAAACGTTTGCTGAACCCGCTAATAGCAGGCAAATCAATGTTCGGGCAGGACAACGTCTGTCGGGTTCGCTACCCCTTAGGGGGTGAAATGGGGTAAATAAGCCTAAAAATTGATATGGGTGTCGTTATTGAGGTTTTTTGGGACGTTGATTGCGAAAACGGCATTTATTTTTAAGTCCAAGACGATGGACATGACATAAAATTAAAACTTTATAGTGGTTAAACGGGGTTTTAGAGACAAATTATTTTTGGACAGAACAACGTTTGCCGGGAGGGGACGGGACGGGATGGTACTGAACTGGACGGGACGGGACGGGCGGGACGGGAAGGGATGGGACGGGACGGGATCGGGGACGGGGATGAGATGGGATAAGATGGGATGGGATGACAGAAAATAATTAGTCATTATTTAATACACAAATAACGAACCTCGCGCGTACGAAGTCGCGTGTTACAGCTAGAAAATGGCATACCTATATTTTTAAGCCCAAGACGATGGACATGATATAAAATTAAAACTCTATAGTGGTTAAACGGGGTTTCAGAGATAAATTATTTTTGGGCAGAACAACGTTTGCCGGGCCAGCTAGTAGTCTCATAAAACTTCCTGGGTAGTTGGTCAACCTTTATCATGAACTCTGCCTGTGAAAGTAATTTTTAGTGGTACCTACTTCACACCTATGACTATATATTTTTTGAACGAAAATGTAATTTATCTCTTAGCAATTTTGAAAAGATGTTGAAATATTTATTTCATCTTGCAGTAATGACTGTTACAAAAAAAATTCTGTTATCGTATACTAGCAGTAGAGGTGGCTCAGTAACAGAGCCTCTGGTTCTAGCGAAAAACATTCGGCTATCCCAATCGAGAGGTCTTAATGACTAAAATCTTCTCAAAGGTGGGAGTGCAACAACAAGGCTCACAATATAAATGATTTATTACGATTTGTAATCAATATTAATAGAATACCTGCAGCTGTTGCTAGGTGCATAATCAAACATTGTTTTTGCTTGTTTGGCGATTTTAACAATACAGGGTTATTAAATCATGACTATCTCAATCTATTAGCAAACAGTTGCTAGTAGATATTATAAAGTTATAGAAATGTTTGCTATAATTTTAAATTTTACATTCATATTTTATAATGCTTGAACATAACCACTTTATTTATCTGCTGTCAGGAATTAAAACTCAAATAAAAATGCTAACTAAACTCAAGTTATCGGTCTGTTATCAGCTAATTAATTTTACATGACCAAAACAAATTCTGTTGTTTCTGTTTAAAGATAAAAGTAGAAACTTTTGTAAATACATATTTTAATGCCAACAAATTTTTACTGGCATTTGGTTTGACACAGTTAACATGAAAACATTGATGTGAGTTTTATACCCAGAAAAAATCAGAAATAAATATTTCGATCAAAACAGTGAATGCGTATGTTGAATTTTCTAATCTTATGGTAAACATATTTAATCCTTTCAGCCGAATTTTTATCTTGTGTTATGTAACAGACAGACTTCATACATACAAAGATAATTATAATTATGCAAATTTAAAAAACACAAGTGCATTGGTTGTAGTACATCTAACACTTCTTGATACGGAAAGAAACTAGATCTCCTGTTTAAAAATTTGTGAAAAGCGCAACTGCATTCAAGTATGGATTCCTTACAACGTAACGTTTATTTTAATATATACTTCCATTTTTATAAGCAGTCTTCAACAGTTACAGATGGAAAAATTATTAGAATGCCAGCGAATAAGTACACTCCAGAACCAGGAGGAATGGGAAAACTATTCTTTTACAAGATGTCTAATTATGGAGATGCAGTTGCACAGGTAATTTTGTTTTCAAATTAAACGTAGATCACCAAACATTAAAGGACTCACCCATATTGAACACGATTCTTAATTGTCTTATGTTAACCTTACTGTTTAATGATTGTTTTGTTGCTTCAGATAGATTACCTAACAGGCGAAAAGGACACGTACAGGTCTCTTCAGCAACGGTGCGTTCGCACAGCTATATCTATGCGCTCAAGGGGGATAACGTCAGACGACATAATAAGCATCTGCAGCTTTAATTATCTTAACAGTTGCGTTCCGTTTATCTCCTCGCTGTTTCTAGGCACGAAAACAGCATCATTGGATCCAACGATTTCCTTGGCGGACACTGTCCTTTTGTTAAAACAGATACACCCCAAGATGGTTTTCGTGGGACCAGAAGCTGTGACACTCATCGAAGATTCTCTTCGAGACTCTGGAATTAAATCCGATATTGTGGTTTTTGGTCAATCGAGCAAGCATTTGCAGTTTTCAGAATTTCTGCAACCAAGTGATGAGGAAGCATGCTTTAAGCCTGTAGAAGTTGGAAATTTAAAAGACACGGCCGTAATTTTCTTCAGTAGCGGCACTACGGGTTTGCCTAAGGGCATTTGTATTAACCACTTTGGTTTGCTGACTCAAGGTTTTGAGCTTAAGTGAGTTACACGAAACCAGCTTTAAAAGCTTTAGAGATAATTTTATATCCAACATTCGTTGATTTCCAGAAACACGAGCATAGTTTTGGCATTTTCCTCTATGTACTGGATTTCCTCTGCACTTTTCATTACAAGCTGCATACACCATAAAGGTTGTCGTGTTATTGTACCCAAGTATGACCCTAACATAGTATGGAAGATAATTAGTGAGCTAAAGGTAAAATATAGTAATTTAGCGGGTTTGTACTAAATTAATTATACACTGCAGATCACCATGATGTTTTTGGCACCAAGTCAAGCCATATCACTGTACAAAAAAGGACAACCAGCAAATATACATACAACACAGCTTTCAGAACTCTTGTTGGGCGGGGGAAATATTTCAGAAAAGCAAATAAGCGATCTCAAGAAGATATTACCAGGGACAGCGATAGTAACTGCATATGGACAAACCGAACTGTCTGGAATATGTGTTATAGGCCAACCAAGGTTCAGTACGAATGTAAAACTAATGGAGCATAAGTCGGCATGCTGTGGCCGACCAATGCCTGGCTTTGCGTACAAGGTAATATTCTCAGATTGAACTCTTGGTCTAAACTAGCTAAACCTGCACAGATTGTAGACCCCGATACGGAAGAAGTTTTGGGGCCCAACGAGCCCGGAGAGATACGAGATAAATCTGAATTGCAGATGAATGGCTACTACGGCGTCGAGTGTTCAGAAGTCTGGGACGCTGATGGTTGGTTGAAGACTGGCGATATAGGCTACTTTGATAAAGACCATTGCTTCTTCATCGTCGATCGACTTAAGGAAATGCTGAAGTTCCAGTCGTGGCATGTACCACCCGCTATTTTAGAAAACGTTTTGCTGACGCATCCAAAAGTTGCTGCAGCTGTGGTTGTAGGTTTACCTCATCCCGAAGATGGGGACCATCCCATGGCCCTGATAACATTAAAAACCTCTTCAACAAATGTTACCGAAGATGAAATCGAGCAGTACGTAGCAAAGAGGGTCAATGATAGGCAGAGATTGAGAGGAGGAGTAAAAATAATCAGTAGCATTCCTGTTACTCCAACTGGAAAAATAAGGAGAAAAGATATTAGAAATATGGTGCTTCAAGGTATTCTTTAAACAATAAATGACGAATGTAATGCAACAATGCAATGGTATTAATTAAAAGTACATTGATCCTAATATGTTGATTTAATTTTTTCCAATTTTTTAAAAGGGTTTAGGGATTAGTATATAAAGGACATAAAATGTTAATTCTGATGTTGAACGTTGATGAGCTTATATTCAAAGGGCAAACCCAAACTATTATTTTATACAGCTTAATAATGAAAAGTATGGCGAATACATACAAACCTATTTGAACAAGCATGCACTCTATTAATACGTATCTTGCATTTCATATTTAGAAAAAATGGCTCAGATGAAACGAATACGTGAAGGAATGCCAGAATATTTATCTTCTTCTCCTATTGATGGTTCTTTTCTGTGGATGTTGGCTATCAAATTGATCCAAATGGCATTATTATCCTCCAATCTACACAGCGTGATGAAGGTCATTGCAGTCCACCGACCGAGGTTCTTAAGTCAAGATATTCGTTTGCGACCAGGGCCGCTATTACCATCCTTCTTGTTCTGTAAATTTTTCATTACGCATCGCATACTCAAGACGTGCCAATTTTCTAGCTCTTTTACTGAAGTTTGAATTTCTAGTTCTTTTTGCATCCACTCCGTGACCTTGTAGTTGAAAATATGGTATTCTGAATTTGTAGCGATAACGCGACATTTTCAACGTCAAAAGCATGATGCATTCGTCAATTTGAAAAAAATTTAACTATGCAGGATTCCATCTCGTATTTCGTATTTCATCGGTAATAATGACACCTTTAATTGACAAAAAAAAATTGGAGAACCCATTTTAAGCATCTACGACATAAGCTTAATGTCAAGCAAAGCCTTCCTGGTTACTTAGGTATCATAAAGTAAGGAAGATGCTTTATCAGCAGATATTTTTCTCATCCATCTCCATGAGAAGACCTAATGTAACGGCCCTTTTTAATTTCAGCATTAGAAGCCTAAATTCGCATTGTGAGACATATGAGCCTGCTTTCTTTATCCGATTAATTCTTTTAGATCTGCGTAATTTTGGTGGGAGTAGAGCTAACTTCACGCCCTAGTTTTAAGCGCAGTGAACGCTAAGTTTGTTTTTGACGAGCTTGGCCTCTCGAAGCACGAAGTGTATGTTAAGTTCGGTCGGTGGCCTTATGGGATCTGAAACTTACGGTAATTCTATAAACATGCAAGTGGAAGCAATTCAGAGTTCTTAAAAAGCAATGGAAACGTCGTCTACGTTCTACGGGTTAAAGTGCAAGCAATAATATTCCAGCTGCATGCTTTTTATGGGCCGTTATCTGACGCGAGGTGAGCACATGTTCCTGCTTCGGGTTTAGGTGTCAATTATTGGTATTTTAGGCCCGCTTTCCACACGTTAGAACGCTCTTCAAGCGCTCGAATGCTTTCCACGTCCTTCATTTTCGGCGTGCCCCACATCCGTCGCAGGCAACTATGCTGGTACTCGTCCTCTTTGATGGTTGGACTTAAATTTGCTTTGCCGTACCTAAGCTACCACGGTCAATCCTTGATGGACTACATTCCTGCGAGTTGCAGGCCCCTGGCAAGAATCCTAACCCGCCGGTGATGGCTCAGAGAGCGCTCCATTTACATAAAGTGCTGTGCTGGATTTAGACTAGGATTACATATCCAATGTAGTTTAGTTGTAAGTACTAACGCGTGCCTATCTCTAGCTTTATATCGGCGAATTTTTTAAAATTGTAATTAGGGGGTTTCTCCACGTTAAAATGTGACCTTTAAATACAACGGCCTTTGGGATTTATCGCGCACAGTTTAAGAAACAAGATTAGATTTTGTATAAGCAGCTATAACTGCTTCCATGAGGGTCCCTGGTTATTAGCTTGCCGCATGTACTAGCACCTGCAAGATTATGTGGGCATCTGGGTTGCACACGCTATTATTATTTTTAAGTCATTATTTAATGGTCAATTTTTTTTTAAATTTAGCTTGAAACGTTCAATTTAGTTTTTGTTTGCTTAATTAACGCTCTTTGCTGGGCGTTTGTATTGCAACCCAGTTGTTATATTTTTTTACGTTGATAAACCATAACCTTGTGTATTATTTGCTTTGAATACGAGCCTGGTTCTTATCTATGCGTTTAATACACCAGGCATAAATTGTTGACGTTATAAATATTGCATTGTGATGTGTTTTTAACTTTTATTAAAGCCTCCTTTATCCCTGCTACTGGTATTTTATGCTTTATTTGCCCCAACGAACCTGCTCGTTATTTTTCAGTTTAATACTGTTAAACAACAGTTCTGAAGACTGGCCACCGAAGTTCTCAGGTTTCAGATGCAGAGAATCTAGATAAAGAAAATTAACATCTATTTGACTCTTTACAAAAGAACGAATACAAAACTACCGCTATACGAAAAGGGCTAGACAAGACTATGACAGAAAAGGTTAACGAAGAATCCCCACCTTTGGAATGCTTAACATTTCTATCTTAAGTTAAAGGCTTGCCTGATAAGATAGGACGTGTCTGGAAACGATGCAACATCAAAACTGTGTTCACGAGCAATGAAACGTTAGGTAACGGTTTCAGATCATTAAAACACAAAATTTCTAGTTTAAAAACCGCTGGCGTATATCGTATTCCTTGCTCTTGCGGCTCGAGTTACATTGGACAAACTGGTCGTTCTAAAATCAGCTGTAGCTGAGCATACATCTACAAAGGGACACACCCTACAACTTGAGCACGCTAGAGTACCTGTCAAAATACCTCACTACTCCCCACTAGTGATACGTGGTCATTGAAATAGAAAAACATGCGAATAATATAAACAAGGAAGATGACTTTAAGCTCAGTAAAACGTGGACTCTTGTGATACACGATCTAAAGTATTACAGCCACTGTGCATCCGACGGCCACACCCCACGGTTTCAGACTGCACTGCACTTAAACGACCAATCAGCGTTTCGTCGCTCCGAACGGGCACAAAGGACTATAAACAGCTCTACACCGACTTTCAGTTCTTATTGCGACTTTCACTTTGATGATACAAGCTGCAATGTCTTGTAAAACGTTAGTCAATATGGGTGCACAAATAGCAACAAGATCAAACTGCCTACGACGATATCGTTCTCAAGGTACTCAAATAACACGAACCACCAATAAGCATAGCCATCGCGTGATCCTTGCTCGAGTTCACCAAGTGAAAGGCACATTAAGCCAGAAATTGCTGGGAGTTTATCTACAAAGACTACGCGGTCTAGGTTTTCATTTTTCTTTTTAAACTTATTTAATCAAATTGTAAAATAACGATAACAGTAGCGCGTGTATCTACTTCTAGGATAAACCAATCTCCGTTTAATTTTATATTAACCGTTAAATGTGAAAACAAATCATTATCGTTTAAAGTATGTAAACAAGATATCGGTGCATTATCGCTTTCCAGATAACAATGCGTTCTCCTATTCGCACTAATTTTTTTTCTATTTTGACCATTTTCCACAAAAATTACGAGAGTACTCACGTTATCTACACGATTCGCTATTGTGTTGGTTTTTTTTTCACAAACCGTACAGAACGCCAATACAGGTACTTGATGTCGGGACTTGGAAAGTGCAGCACCTCGATGCGATAAGCTTCTCGGCTGAACGGCACACTTTTCCTGTTGGGAGGTGGATAGTCGGTGGATTTATCACGAATGTCTATTTATAGAAAAGTTTGCCCCATAAAAATGAAATCCTTCCGCAAAAACTAATCCTGCAGGTGTCAACTGACCTCTCAAACTTTAGATAATCTCCTCGTAGGTCTACACGATTTAGGTTCTTTGGGGACACACCAATTTATATGCTCTCTCGTGCAATCCGTTTAAAAGAACTCCTCGTTTCGTTTCGATGTCAGTTATTTTATTCGCAATAATATATTGCATAAAATTTTTTGATGAATAAGCCAAATGTGTAAGTTCGTATTGAATTCATTCAAAATCCTAGTACTTGAAAAACACTGGTTGCTCGCCCATTTCTTCTTCTTTTGTTGATGCCGTCGAAGAGGTACTCCAAGCGAATAACAATCCTTGTTGCCAGTTGTAGTGTTCTTACTTATAGAAACTGCATGTATTAACCTTACTTTATTAATTTATTGGTACGCCACATACACACAGAATATAACTTTTCATTTTGTCGGGTGAAGCTGTGTGCGCGTGAACCTGCGATTTCTGAATATGAGCAATAATAATGCCTTGCACATCACAGTCTCTATAAGCTTTCGGTGTCGAAGTTTATACAAAGCTTTTTCGAAATCAGTGGAACATATTACGCTGGCTGCTCTTATTTATAAATTGAATTATATTTTTGAATATCAAAATTATGTAATTATTAAAATTGATAGCGCTTTGAGACTCTTTCAGGGTGGTTCGTTTATCTAGTTGCTTGTTAATTAAATTTTATTTTTACAATAACATTAACTGTCACCTTTCACGTCAAACAATGTTCGATTAATAATCTTAATCAAATATGACAAATGTTCATTCTATTTATATCTTATTGAACGAATATTATACGGTAAGTACTTGATTATAGTTAATTGCACCTTTTAAATTGTCTTTTATTTACTATAGCGTCGCTAGTACAAAACTACAACCCACCTTGAACTGCTTTCACTCTTTCTGTTCCAATATCACCTCCAAGACAGTACTCCTCCTGATATCAACAGCCCGGACTCCTATTTAGTCCTGCTGTGATGCACTGCTTACTAACAATTGCTGTCAACTTGTCAAACCCTTGGCTGCTAGCAGGAAAGACCCCATTCTAGTTAACTATTGTCACTGCTACCTTCCAGAGACTCCCTCCTTCCGAAGTTTTCACGGAAAGTTTGTTATCACAGATAATCCCCAATTAATATCCTTCTTCCTTAGCTCCAAACTTCAGCAACCTTTGTCGTCAGTAACCAACAGAATACCTCGAATCCAGCAGTCCCTCTGCTATCCTCCGTCAACAGATTCACGTGTCCTCAGTACACCCTCAACAAACCCAGCACTTGACAATTCTCAAACCAATGTAACTTCTTATCAATTGTATTATTCACAATAAACTAATTCCATCCAAATCTTATTTTCTTCTTACTTCTTCTACTTGATTCTATCTAGTTTTACGACCTTCTAATTCTCTTCAATAACTGTTACTTTATTAAGAATAATCTTCTTTATATTTCTTTTAATTTTCACCTAGTAGATTTTGTTAAATCTCTTTTAAATGTTTTCACACACTAACATATTAAAAAATAGGGTAATGTTTCTATTCAGACCAAAAGGTACATTTTACATTTTTCTGATTTGTTATTCTAATAATCTTACCAAAATCTGCTTAACTACTATCTTCTAATTATTCCTGACATCTATAAATTAAATTTATTTGAGTCTTACCTACTTCACTATATTATTTTAATAGAAATTACATTTGTCATGTGTGATATGAGCATGTATTTACTTTATAATTTTCAAAACCCCTACAGAATACTCAAATTCGAATTCTTTTAATGAACTTCGTTTAAACAGCCAATTCTTTTTAATATTTTCTAATTTGTTTGTGTTGATCTCCCAAATTCTATTTTTACATGTAATTTTCAGCCAAAACTGCTCTTAATGTACCATAACAATATATAAATATCACACTTAACGTCACGTGCTTTTCTAATCAGAACCTGTATGCTAAAAAGAGCTTCTTTAGTGCCAAGTCTTTTCATAAATCCAAACTGTGTTTCTATGACAACTTCCTCCAATTTTCAATAGATACGTGAATCGACAATGTTAAGTAGAATTTTCAGAACGTAGATCATTAAGCTAATAATTCCGTGATCATTGCATTTTGGTATAAATGTTGAAGCTAATCACTCTTTTGGTAGCTAACCAGTTTCATATATTTTATTGAGTAAGCTGTTTATAAGCATTACCTAGAGTCACCGTGCATTTTCCTGTTTATCTACTCTGGTCCAGGTGATTGGTAATCTTTTAATCCTTTAACTATGCGCCATTCGGATTTTATAATTCCTAGAACTTTTCCTCACTGTGTGATGGTCTTTATTTCTTGTTCCTCTTCAAAAGGTTCTTCCATGTACTCTTTCCATTTATTTTTTTTATTTTTTAGCAATGATTTTGTTGTCTGCGTCTTGAATTATCCTGATATTCTGTGTTTTCGAATTCCAGTTTTTTCTTTTATCTTTATTTGTAGATTGCAGATATTCGTTTCTTTCATACCATTACAGTGTCGATGTCGCTGTTGTGGCCTCAATCCATCTCCTATAGGTGTTTCTATCTCTTACCATCGCTTTTACATCTCATATTGTTTTTCTCCATATTGACACTATTTTCATTAGGTGGTCATATAACGATAACTCTGAGGCAAATTTTTGGTGGACTATTAATTTTAATTATTTCAAATTTGCATGTCGCCATTTTGCTACATTTTAACTCGGTATTTTATACCAAGTTTTGGGTGGGAGTAACAAGGTGCGCGACTATGCGCCCCGCTTCGTACACACAGCCGTTTTTCCCACTATTTGAATCCACAGTCTAAATTTGAAATAAAGCGGGCTCCAAAACCGTATAAAAGCACGGGTCCTGGGCAGCATTAACAACTTTTCGAGTTTGCCTGCTTTAACAAATAACCTCTCCTAAATTCGATAAACCTACCTGGGTTGTGCACCAGGCGCCGGTTCAAGTGCCATGCGTAACCACCCCTCTCCGAAACCCCGATCGAACTTGGCGCTAGTCTGAGACGAGTTCAATCTCCGTCTTGTTCTGGTGAATGCTTCGGCGCCGGTTAACGTGACAAGCATTCGCCTGGTATCCCAATTTGAACATTGGCGCTGGTTTATATGACGTGCCCATCTTCCACGTAGCTTCTCTCGAACACCCTGCATGGTATAACTCGAAACCCTTCTGGGAAGTTACAAATCTAGGGCGTTGAACACTACATAAATTATCCGACTTACTGGTGCCTTCTCTGTAGAAGTCCAGTATTTTACTGTAAGACGCAAGTCCATCTAGTGGCCACCCAAACAAACACACCAAAATCGAAATTATAGTAACATAATCCGGAAAGAGGAAAGCTCACCTACCAGATCCATGGATTCCAAAGCACTGCTATCACCTAATAACGATCAATTAGCTTCAATACAACACAATCATTATTGACATCGTTAATTTTTGTTTTGTTCACAGAAGTAAAAAAGTTACCCAAATTGGAAACTTTCATAGAAGGCGCAATCCAACCAGCCACGCCATCTAGAGGGCACGCTTTGAACTCGACCTGTTGCTGGTGCCAGAGGGGTTGTCGCCTTTAGTAAGCGTTTAGTCTTCCGTTCAGGAGCATATTATAAACATTATCTATTTATGAATTAAACATTTTGTTATATTTTATTAAGAACCATATATTATTTTGTAATATATGAGAACTAACAGACGTTTATTTTCGAAGACTTTCTTTGGATGTGCAGCAAACCACAGCCCAAGCATAGAACTATCCGAGGCCGAATGTAACTAGAGAAAATAAAAAGACAATTTCTCCCGTTATGTTATACTTTTTGTAACGCCAGAGCCAAGACGTTACAGTCACACCATAGGTTTCTTGCTCTTACAGTCGGTGTCCTACCTTCTGTTCTCGCCTCACATATTTGTTTTGGCAGTTGAGAATTTTCAATTTTATGTATTAGGGGAGTTTTTCAAATTGTCATTTCATTGCTTGGTTCCTAATCCTACTTTTTGTATTTCCCTGTATCATTCGTGATTATCTCATTTCTGTTGCTATTACTTGCAACTTACAAAGGTAACTAAACTGCTATCACAAAAAGCTTTCAATATTACACTTGTTCTATAACCCTGTTGTAGAATTTTTAGTAATACTATACAGTAATTGGATTTTAACTGAACTAAACTAACGCATGAAAAGTCATTCACAACAACCACCGACCGTTAAGGATCATAAAGACCACCGGCCGTTAAGGACCGCGTAATCTTTGAATTATGTTTAATAAATTATTCTTAAAATGTATACATTTGGATTACGAAAAATATTGAACGACACAGGCCGATACGTAAATAATGGACTTGGTCAGTTATAGGTCTCGGCAACCGCTTCCGTTATTTATTATATATCGGTCAAATGACGTTAATAACTATAGCGGTATTCGGTCGATATTTAACATATAATGGACGAGGATATGTTTTGTGCCCGAGGCAGTTTAAGCCGAGGCTAATAAATTATCCCAGTTAGTTATATTATTGGCCGTATGTTGTTTAAGAGTTTTTGTAATATCTACTAAAAGTGACCAATTTTAAGATATGCGGTTTTAATCTAAACAAAAGCTACTAGTAACCTAATCTCCTGCTAAATTCGCTAGTGTACCAATGGCTGTTAATTAAATAACGGCCGTGGCTGTAATATTTTAACGCCCTTCGCTGTAATGAGTGACATTTCGACCAAACACAGGCACAGTATTGATATAATCCAATAACTGTTGCAGTATAAATTGCAATTTTCGACATGAATGTAACATTAGAACACTAAAGTTGGTACACGATAAAACAACATTAATCTGGAAAAATTCAAAATCAGTTGCCCCTACTATGCTACTATGTACTGTAATAAATTATTAATTAGGACAAGGACCTGCTAAATAAAATAAAGATGGTAAATGCCATAGGCGCCAGCACCTTTCCAAATCGGTAAATGCAAGAAAAACCTATTAACAGTAAAAATGTGGGCCACCTTTTAAGGGTGTCTGCAGTGCTCGGTGCCAGCCAGCGTACAGCCTCGGTAAGCTTACATTTCGTAAATTTCTTCAGCTTCCTAAACTCCTTACAAAAAAAAACACACATCGCATAATACAACTTGGCATGCAACATCAAATACATATGAAATAATAACGCACGACTAATTTCAAGTGAAATGTATTAACTTGGAAAACAAAGTCAAGTAAAATAGTTTGACAAACGTTAAATCAAATGAAAAGGGTTAGTAGATTTAAATTATTAACATATAAACAATCTGACATAAACAAGGTTAACCTACGATAATAAAAGTAGCAATTGTGGACATGCAATAAAAGCTAAATAATTTGATTCGACAGTGTTCGTTGTGAACAAGCCACACACATCTAAATATAACTACACTTATAGGGAAGGTCGATCACGCGAACATGTTTTCAACTTAGCCCGCGCCACCAATTGATGTACATCGAAGCCGCCAGCATCGGCAAAATAGCAACTGCCAAAATAATTAGACGGAGTAGGAAAATAAAGGTGCAACTGGCCGGAATGCTACCATTTGCCAAAGTAGCTAAAGTTCTAACAGGCAACACTTTCTGGTAAACAGGCCAGCGCCAGATAGAACCCAGTAAAAATCAGCTGAACGTGTAAATTGAGGCCTGCAAAAAGCCGCCGACATAATAAACACAGCGGTTAAAAGGCACAAAGACCACGGCTTCAAATGGCACACAACCAATTTTAAGGACTTCAAAATGTAACCCAAAGACGCGGATGCCACCGTAGCACGAATTTAAAATACTGTCAGCTGTTTCAAAGCGGGAGTCAGAATGTTCGGAAAATTTAACGGCTTGCATGAGTCCCTAGTCCATCTCTCTCATACAACACCTATTCAGTTCTCCATTTCACAAATTGCATCAGGTTGTACAATTGTCTATGTGGGATTTACCATGAGACGGCCAAAACAAACTGAAACGTGTTTGCAAGATCCGGAACACTAACGCGTCAAATAATTACGAAATAGTTCCAAACGCTACATGTGTCGACCTCTTTAGGCGAACAATCGAAACACTTCAAGAGAACTAACGAATGACACAGTACAACAGAAATCTCTTAAACTTGTGGCACTTTAATAATCATCTTATTTTTATAGGTATTTCGCCACACTACAAAATGAAAAATATTAAAACGTGAACGTTTCGGAAGACAAATCTACTTCCATTATCAACATTAACTAATTAAATTAAAGATCGACAAAAACTTGGCATATTTTATTGTAGATCTAGCAGAACACGACTAACCTCCGCTCTGCTAGATCTCTAATAAAATAAGTTTAGTTCTTGTTGATTTTTAATTTAATAATTTATTAATGTCAAGCTATTAATAATCTTCTAATCATGTGCTCAATCACTATGCCCACGTACGCCCTTTGGCGCTTTATTGATCAGTGAGTTTCAAACTTAAATGTCAGCAAAACTTCAGCACCTCAGTACAGCTTACAGGCTACTATTTGAAACCTTCTCTTTGCTTGTAGTTACCCAGCAAAGGTAGGAACTCTGATTTTGGCTGGCTCTGTCTCTACCTTCAAAACTAGGTCATACTGTGTTCTCTTGTACCCGAGAGCGAAATATCTTTTTTCGACAAGAACGCATCGGCTTATGCTTGAGATCTCAGCCGAGACTCCCTCTCTCTTTTACCAAAACCATACTGCTTCCTTCACTGAAACAAGCACTCGCATTTTGGTGAGAAATTTACAAAACACATTGGTGCTCGTTTAAAACTTGTAATGGAGCACTTAACTAGTTATAAATATATAAAAGCAAACAAAATGCTAGTTTGAGTACATATTATACCCCTGACAGTAAAGATTTTTTGTGGATATTCTCTTCTAGTGTTTTGTTGACTGACAGGATAGCAGTATCATCTATGAACGTGGCGATTACAGTGTTTTCTACGGTTTATGTGTCTGAGGTGTATTAAGGTAAAGCAGCGGCCCCATTACACTGCCTTGTGGAACTCCAGAGATTTTTTTCTGATAGCTGGACACTGTACTTTTCATCTTGGAGATGCATCACCTAGGTACTACTTTAACAGTAAATACATTTGACTTCTAGCCCAGACCAGAGGCTCGTACCTCTGAGCCACCTCCACCCCCCTTCATAATGATTTCCTAATTTGGCTTTGGCAACTATGGGGTTCAATGCCTAATTTTTCTCAAAGAGGAGAGGCCGATGCTCCCTGCAGTGGGGATGTTCACAACAAGGCTGACAACGACAGTAGACTTGGGAAGTTGAGCTTAAATTTGTATACGAGGATTTTATGCCAGACTTTGTCAAAGGCTTATTTTATTAATAATGGTAACTTTGATATATTGTCGAATGGTATTCCAGAAATCTAAAGTGATAGAATAGAATTACTTAATCTAAGACGATTGTTTCTTTGATTCTTTTAAATAAAAGTATTTCGAATATTTTAGACATTTCTAGGATTATTCGCCTTTAGAATGGTAGTTTTAATGGCAAAGCAATCATAATCATTTGAGTGTACTTCAATTGTGCTGGGAACTCTGCTTTGACATTGTCTAAACTGGCGCAGTTGCCATCAGGTCTTTTAATTGGCGGAATTGCTAGAGTTCTTCTTTTAATGTTTTTGTTTGTTTTAAAATCTATGGCCGTTAGCTGAGAGATTTGTAATATATTGGTTGAAGGTTTCATTACGTGCTTCTATTGATGTGTTCTGTAACTCATGGGTTAGTCTGTTGTACGAGGTTATTTTGGCTACCTCTGGTTCTATGTCACTTCTTCCATCACAGAGAGATGTTACTAACTGGATATGATTTGCCATGCTGCATATGGTAGCGCTCACTATATTAAAGTACTGTGTTGCGTTACCTTCAATTTTGATAGAGAGGTTAATCTCTTATTTCAGCTAGTTTAGTTAATATTTTTGGAGCAAAATTTAAGGAAGCTCCTTGCTAATGATTGTTGTACAGATACTATTAATAACTGGAAGGTTATAAACATGTCTTGATTAGCATATGTTTTAACATATGTGTTCGCTATTCCACTAACATTTGTAGAGTTGATTGGATCTGGTATTTCATTGGTATCATTAGTCCAATAAGTTGGTTCTCCAGTTGAAAGATAGCTCTAGTCGTGTATATAAGTTGCCCAAATTAGGTTGCGTCTTTAAGAATTAATCAGGCTTGGCCTCTACGATGTGTTTCGCGTTCCAATCATCTCCTGCAACGCATTTAGCCCGAAGCGATCCATAGAATTCTTCGTATTCCTAGTGGGGAAAGTAAAACCTGAATTTTATACTTGTACTTTGTTTTGTTTAAGGATCCCCCGCGATCCGTATCGTCAGGGGGATTAGCATAGTATACACTATAATCTAGTATTTTTAAACATCTCTTAGGGTGCATAGGTTTCTGGATATAGTAATATGTCAATATATATCTAAAGGTGTAGATGTGTTGCTCCTCTCTTCGCATTTAACATAAGAAAATGACTTGCTGCAGTATGTTTTTGCATGACCGTAGGCCCAACAGTGCGTACATTGGAGGAACATAATGTTTTCTCTGTGACCTTGGAGAGCTATACGTTGGTTAGGTATTACAGTTGTGTTCCTTTGGAGCTAAGTCAACGATAGGCCAGTAGAAATTGCTCGATTATTCTGTGGCGTATGTTTATAATGTTTCGTACTGTGTGTTCTGGTTGAACTATCTCTTCAATAATTGCGATTATAATATTCCAAATGGGTGCTCTGAAAACCCTCTCTTCTTTTTTAAATATTTTTTAACAGTTTGCAAATTATATCTTGATTCAGTGAATTTATCTTGGCTGTTTTCAGTGTTCGTTTCTACTGAATTTGCTTGTGTATTTTATTTCGTGTCAAAACCCTCGCATTTGCTTTGCCTGGAAATGAAATTGTATGGGGATGCATTAAGTAAGGGGGTGGTTTGGTGCTGCACATGGAATTTACGAGTTACGTTGTGCCTATTGGTTGAACGTTGAGGAAGTGAATTCGTAATTTTAAGTTCTCATATGGAGGAAATCATGCTTAAATGCGGTATGATTAGAGCTAATTGTAAATACCATTTTTTTAGAACGTTGTAGTTTAGCCTCTGACTTCGTTTATCTGACGTATGGCAACCCACACTTTGAGAATCAGAAAGAGAAAGCTAAATTGGTTCGGGTGCACTATAAAAATGTATCAGAAGAGATTGATACGGAGGGTAGTAAATGTGAAAAGAGAGAAAACAGAAGAAAGGTAAACTCAAGAAAAAATAACAAAAGGAAACGCAATCGCTGATATGAAGCAAATGGTATAGGACCAAAACATACGGAAGAACTAAGTTGAAGAAAGGGAAAGCAAAAGCAACTTGGGCGCTCAATGAAAGCATAAGAAGGCAAGAAGAAGAAGATAAACGCTGTGTCCAGATATCAAGGTAGATAAGGAAGTTTGATCCGAGTTACTTGAAGAATAGCTTTAAAAAACTTGGCATCAAAGAATCCAAGAATAAAGATACCAGAAAATGTCTGATAACGTCTTTTGTAGTTTTCTAACATTTGGTGCGTATGCCAAAAAACTGCATAGTAGAGGAGTTCGTAACGTTAGTTTTTAATTATGTCAGTATAATATTTTGTTGAATTCTAGTCATCAGCCTTTCAAATCCCCTGTTTTTCTTCGTCTCATTTAAGTTATAATTTTAAAATTTTATTTTTTTATAGTTTATTAACTTTCAATAAAGAATTAGTAAAATATAATGATTAAGGAGACATGATTTCAATTGCAGTTTTATTTGTTGAAAGATTATTATCTAAGGGACGTTTAAGATTATTTATTTCAAATATGTAAATGCACCACACCAAGAAGAGTATTTCAATATTGGGGTCAAGCTATGAAAATGCTAACTCATTATATTGTGATTCCTATCAGTGAATGAACTTTATAAATTGTAAACAACTACTGCTCCGCGTTGATAATAAAATAGGATTTATAATCATCCCGACGTAATAAAGAATTACTGTCAAAGGTTTTTGTATTGGTTGGACGTAAATAAAATTCTGAGGTGCTCGCTTTATTTTAGAACCAGTCCAGTAGTGTCAATGCGACAATCGGGCTAAGAATTACTTCACAAACGTTAATTCAAGACGATATTTGTTTTCAATTCACGTTTTCCGCAGACTTTTAAAGGAATTTCTCTTGTAATTGACATGATGACTTGCAGAGAAGAATAGTTGTATTTACCAAGAAAATAAATAAAAACCTCGTGACTGTTGCCTTTCATGCTACATATAAGGCAATTCTGACCAGAGATAACATATTAATATCTACGAAGTCTTCTCAAGCATCGGCAGGGTGGCATTTCAGCCAACAGGATGAATTATTTAGACTGTAATTTTCTGATAATAATATTATTCAATGGAATTGCAAGTTATAAGTTACAGATGGAAAAATTATCACCGGCCCAAAGGTGCCCTACACACCACAACCTGGAGGGATGGGAAAATTATTCTTCTCTAAAATGTCTAGCCATGGAGATGCAGTTGCGCAGGTAATTAAAAAATGTGGTTTTTACTGGACAAACGTTTAAAAAAAGTACTCTATGTATAGTTAGTACATTTAGTTTGATATTTTAGCTTATAAAATCAAAATTTGACCTTTCGTTGTTTCAGATAGATGGATTGACTGGAGAAAAAGACACATACAGATCCCTCTTGCAACGCTGCATCCGTACAGCTATAACCATGCGTGCCAAGGGCATAACACCAACTGATATTATCAGCATCTGCAGCTTCAACCACCTGAACAGCTGCGTACCTTTTATCGCCGCTCTCTTTCTAACAGCCAAAACAGCTTCGCTGGACCCCACGATATCTCTGGTAGAAACTGTTCACCTTCTGAAGCAAACTCGTCCCAAAATAATCTTCGTTGGTCCTGAAGCAGTCGCACTAATCGAAAAAGCTTTACGCGAAGCCATTATCAAAGCTGAAATTGTAGTGTTTGGCCCATCAACATGTCATTCTACATTTTTAGATTTTTTGGCAGCATCCAAAGAGGAAGAATATTTTAGACCGCTGGATGCAGTGAATATGAGAGATACAGCTGGAATATTCTTCAGTAGCGGCACCACAGGCTTGCCCAAAGGCATTTGCTTGAGCCATCTTGGCTTGCTAAGTCAAGGTTTTCGACTTGGGTAACTTTCCAAAACCCTTGTTTTGCGAAGTTTAAAATATTTACTTCCAGGAATGCAGGTTATAAAACCAACATATTCTTGGCATTTTCTTCAATGTACTGGATATCGGCTGCCTTAACCATATGCTGCTGTATATTCGACAAGGGTTGTCGCGTGATTGTACCCAAATATAATCCAAATATTGTATGGGATTTAATAAGCGATTGGAAGGTAAAGAGCTTATCTTTCTAGATTTGTCGTCTAATGGTGCCGTAGGTTACAGTAACATTTTTAGCTCCAAATCAAGCCGTTGCCTTGTATAAAACAGGGCGACCAAATGGCGCAGACACCACAAACCTTACAGATCTCTTGGTAGGTGGAGGGCCAATTTCAAAATGTCAAATTCAAGAACTGCAGAGCGTGTTTCCAGGCACAAGGATAGTAGTGGGGTACGGCCAAACTGAATTAACTGGATGTTGCACTTTATTTAGACCAAACAATTTGGATGATATACAATTGATGAAAAGGAAACCTGCCTCTTCGGGTCGGGTTCTTCCGGGATTTGCTATCAAGGTGCTGAGTATCAAAATTTATGTGTTTTCATTGAAATGATAAAATTTCAGTAGGTTGTACATCCTGACACTGAAGAAATTCTTGGTGCAAATCAAAAAGGGGAGCTGAGGGTTAAAAGCGACTTTCAAATGAATGGTTATTATGGTATCGATTCTTCAGACGCATGGGACGCTGATGGTTGGTTAAAAACTGGTGACATAGGATACTATGACGAGGATTATTGCTTTTTTATTGTCGATAGAATAAAAGAAATGCTTAAATTTCAGTCATGGCATATTCCTCCGGCTATTTTAGAAAATATTCTTTTGACGCACCCAAACGTAGCAACGGCTGTAGTTGTTGGTTTGCCTCATCCCGAAGACGGAGACCATGTGATGGGTCTGGTGACATTAAAAGATTCTGCTGCTGATGTTACGGAAAAAGAAATTGAGCACTACGTCGCAGAAAGGGTTGATGATAGGCAGAGGCTCAGAGCTGGGGTCAAGATAATTGGTAACATCCCTGTTACGCCCACTGGAAAAATAAAGAGGGGAGATATCAGGAATATGATACTGAAAGGAATTATTTAGAAAGTGTTAATAAGAACTTACTTTTGTGTCAACATAGTACTATTACTTTTTTTGCAATGCCTTTATTTTTGAAATACAAATAAGTTTTTAATTGTATTAAGAAACATTATTAATAAACGTTTTAGTATTTCCAAACTTCTTGTGATATTCTGTGATTGTGTTAATTCTTCTTATCTGACCATATTACAGCAGCTGTTTTCGTTCGAGTTTACGTATTACTCAAGTGCAAACCTCTAGTCTCGTTCACCTTTTTTATTGTCCGTGCCACTCTTCATAGGCAATGCAAATTTTTACAAATTGGCTGGAACATTCGTGTAATTGTGTAATTCCACAGCACTGAATATCGTTGTCTAATTACAGCTTTTACTTTTATGATTTTATTCTGAACGCCTAGTTTAACTCTTCCCATCAGATGTTAACGTGGCACCCTTAAATGTATGTATTTATTTGTTGACTTTACTGTACCATTGTCTGTCATTAGATTGCATCCGTGTCCTCCGAGCACCATGTACTGCGTCTTGTGCATATTAATGTCCAAATCCTACCTCTAAGCACGTCGTTGACGTCAGCCAATATTATGTTAGACATGCATTCTTTTCCAATTTGTACACCCATTAAAGCACACTTACTTCTCCACGCCCTTAATACCCGATTTGTTAGAAAAATTGTAGACATGAAAAAAGAAAATGGTGGTTCTAATAATCCAAAATTAATATTCCCTTAAGACGGTTAAGTCTCTTGTGTCCTACTATTGTACTACACTTTAATCTATGTTGAGATAGGTGGCAATACTATATCTGTGGTTTTAAGTACTTTTCGTTTTGTGTTCTATTGTTGTAAAGGACTTAACAGCTTCCCATTGTTTTTACATGTGGTATGTGGTAAACTTGATGGCGGTACAGGCGATATCTCGCAGTTGTTGAAATGATGTGGGTTTTATACCCATTACACAGATAGAAATATTTAATTTCAGTTATCTAATTTGCCATCAACACTATCACCCCCAAAGGTTGGTAAAGGTAACAGAAGAAGTAAAAAAATAGATTAACAGAAGGTAATGGTGATATTTCCCGATGAAGACGATGAAAGTTCAGCGAGCTTGCCTGAGATATATGGTAGAAACGATAAACAGGGTACGAAGGTAATATGGAAAATTGTAATCGGAAATGTGATGTATGGGGTGTAACGAAGGATGGCGAAAACGGCCCTTACCTGTTGGCGAAAGTTGTACTAGGTGGTTTGCCAGCTGGTAAATGTCGGCCTAGGTTGGCTAACTCGTCGTGAGGGTGGGGGTTATAGCAAAGCTAAAAGAGACTAAGAAAATGGGCGCTAGGTCGTCGACGTAAACAAATCCTTGAATCGGGCCACTCCAAGATAGAGATATACCAAGCAAATCAAAATAATAACTAGTAACGAAATTTGTTCTAGTCTGGTTCTGGTTCTATACGAGGTTAGAATACTACGTTAATCCGCATGAAAAAAAATTACTACATAGGCGGCCGTACAACACGTTAAAGCAATCTAAAGTGGCAGGTAAGTACACCAGTTTAAAAAAGCATAATTACGCAGAAGAAGCACGAAAAAGTTATACACAAAAAGCTACCATATCAAATTTAACTATAGATCCTTTACAAAATTATACGAGGTTAAACTACTATATAACCTTCCAGATGCGAAGCACTAGATGCGGGGCGGGTGCATGCGGCAGCCAGGCAGTTCACCGAGCAGCTGGGGCCAAAAGCGCGCCCTGAAGGAGGTACGCATCTGCGGGAGCTTCTAGTCCCCGGAAAAGAGTTGCAATGAGGGATTGGCAGCCAACAGCCATCGGTACAGCCAGAACGAGAGCTCGCACGTGCACAACATGGTCCCATGCAGAACAAATGATTTCAAATAGCAAAAATTGTCCCATGCACACTAAAAGAATACAAATTTCCAGGTAGATAACGGAGCTAAAAGAATGAAGCCGAAGACAACTAACCTTGAGTTGGAGAGTAGCCAAAAGTGCAGTCCAAACAAAGAGCGGGGCCTCCAATCAAATCCGCAAGTGCGTAGCGAATGCAGGTAGCATCATACAAGCTGGAATTACAGAAAATTTGCCAAAAACAGTTTAATTCAGCTCATCAAAGCTCCCAAAAATTTAGAAAAGGACATCAGAAAAACTGGGGAATGCAAAATGTGGTTTAAATTGATAAGGATAACTGTAGCTTGCTGAATTTGTTAAAGATGTTGATAGGGTTGCCTAACCATGTAGGGAAAAACGTATTGGATATTTAAAAATAAATGGGAATAATGAAATCTAATTAATTATTTCAGATATTGCATGCGAAACTACAAAATGAGCGTAACAGCGGGTAGGTTATATTATCTACCTTTTCCTATTATTTTCGTAATAGTAAATCTACAGTTGGGGCAACATCTTCCTCTTTGGATGTAATTTTGTGACTTTGCAGGCATATTATGTGATAGTGTTGTATTTACCAGGCCGATATGTGACTTCTCTGATAAGGCGCAGGTGTAATTCTTAGGATTTGTTCTGAAAACACTTTATTACTGCAACAGCTGCAAGGCTGGTCCTCTTAAATGTATTACTATGTAGTTATTAAATGTTTGTACAGCTGTGATATTTGGGAGTTAAAAAATTTTTTAGGAAGCAAATCGAAACAAGAAATCTGTTGAGATTACATTCCTAAAAATTTTTAGAAGATTTTTCAGCTAATTTTTGATTTTAAAAAGTTCATTAATTACTAATGGTTTTTTAAAATGAAAACCATCAGTTGTGTCAAATTTACAATTTAGTGATTGAAAATAAAAGGTCAATTTAATGTTACGTACGTTTCGCTATTTATTATAGCTTCTTCATGACATATTTTGATACATTTTAAAAATTATGGGACACACATATAAAATATTAAACAATTAATTTTTAATCTAGAAATAAGTATTCAATGGTTAGATTTGTGAAATTAATAAACCTCCTATTATTTTACCTTTAGTATTGTTTTTTT
The DNA here is from genome assembly GCA_940337035.1 of Agriotes lineatus. NCBI lineage: Eukaryota > Metazoa > Arthropoda > Insecta > Coleoptera > Elateridae > Agriotes > Agriotes lineatus. The sequence goes on along the minus strand of OW679201.1, from coordinate 63,110,500 downwards.
TTATTACTTTTGATTTTGGTTTTATTTTGATTGTGAAACTTGGATAAGATCTAATGGTTATTTATGTAAAATTGGATTCCAAAACATTTTTATGTAATGGTTGTTTGTAATTATCTAAAACAAAATTGTTTTGTATTAATACTGGATAGATGTTTTAAATTAGAATTTTTAATTAACTTACATTGGTCGGTTGTTTGATTTGTTTCCAAAGAAATTGTTTTAAAAAAAAAATTTTCCCCATTAATAAATTCCTGTTTTTGAAGTTTAGTGGGATGGTGTGTTTGTATTTTTGTCTAATTTAAAAATATTGAAGGGTTTTCCATTTGGGCCTCGAGGTCCTTCTTCTACAAAAGCTGACAAAACACAAAAAACTGTATTATTAACCAATAGTATGTACACAGCCAAAATGGAAGAACTATTAACAGATGAAAATACTTACACAATACTAAAAAAAGACCCAACACAAAAAATACAAACACAAAATAATGCAATAATAAAAAAACTTACAACCAACAATTACATAAGTGAACAAGAATCTAAACAACTCACAACATATAATGGAACTCCACCTGTAATATACGGACTACCCAAGTTACATAAAACTAATATCCCACTTAGACCCATAGTAGCTTCATATATGAGCCCCACTTACAAACTTTCAAAATTTTTAGGAAAAATACTAACTAATATCACAATTAAAAATATTTATAGTGTCAAAGACTCATGGTCATTCAAAGAAAAAATAAACAACCAAAAATTACCAAAAAACCATGTACTACTATCATTAGACGTAATCTCTTTATACACCAATATTCCAATAGATCTCGCTATCCAATCAGTAGAAAATCACTGGGACGAAATAACTAATTATACCTTAATACCTAAAAATGATTTCATTGATGCTTTAACTTTTGTCCTCAACAATACTTACTTTTCATACAACAAAAATATTTACAAACAAAATTTCGGTGTACCAATGGGATCACCAATATCAAGTACAATAGCAGAATTAGTTTTAATGGATTTAGAAATAAAACTTATTAAAAACAACCAAAATATTTCACTATATCAAAGATATGTATATGACATCATCATGGGAACAAATAAAAACGAAATAAAACATATTTTTCAAAAATTTAATAACTTTCACCCTAGATTACAGTTTACATTAGAAAACGAAAACAACAATAATTCAATAAATTTCCTAGACCTGACTTTAACAAGAGAAAACAACGGTTGCATCAGTACAAATTGGTATAGAAAACAAACCAAAACAGATAGATATCTAAATTTCAATTCATATACTACTTTAAAATATAAAAAAAGTGTAATTAACAGTTTAGTAGACCGAGCAATAATTTTATCTAATAAAAAACATCACAAATCCAATTTAGAAAAAATTACAAATATACTACTTCTTAATAACTACCCAATTAACTTAATAAATAAAACAATCAATACTAGATTAAAAATTTTACAAAAAAGAAACAATCAAAATAACTCGATCAATTTACAACCAAATTTTTTGAACAACGAATTCAATAACATAGAAGAAAAGGAAACAAAAATTTACACTACAATACCTTATATCCCTTGTTTATCCGAAAAAATTGAAAAAGAATTAAAAAAAAAATATTAACACAGCCTTTAAAAATCATAATACACTCCAAAAAATTTTTTATAAAAACCTAAAAGATAAAACAGACAAAAACTTAAAATCACATCTCATTTACCAAATTGACTGTAACAATTGTAATGCAACCTATATAGGACAAACAAAACAATATCTCAAAAAAAGAATTTATCAACATAAACAATCAATAAAAGAGAAAATGCTAACACCAAATAAAAATAGTACTGCCCTCGCTGATCATGCAATAAATAAACTACACAATTTCAACTTTGAAAACCCCAAAATTTTACATAGTGAAAACCATTTAAAAAAAAAAATTACTTTTGGAAAGTATCGAAATAAAAAAATCGCCAAATGCAATCAACTATAAAACAGACACAGAAAATTTACACAATACTTACGACAATATTTTCAATGTTAATTAAAAATAAAAATATAATTATCCCTTTGCATTTTCATCAACATACCTTCTTTAAACTTACTATTTTATTTTTAAAATTTTTCAAAGCTAACAATTGTCTTCATAAACAAATTATTGATTCAAGTTTAAGAAATTTCCTAATAATGCCCTTGTTATTTTAATCACTGGCACTTTAACTAATAGGAACTAAATTTAACTAATGAAATAACAAGGCCAACATACGTCAGAACCCCAGAAAGCAATTAAGATGGCCAAGTAAGAAATAGCAGCTGCTTGTCAATTTCCATTTTAAATTAACAATAAAAACGACAAATAGCAAGTAAGCATAAAATAAAAACATTAATATAATACTAAATATGTTCTAAATGTTAATTACAGCATTTTAAAACGAGAAAATAATCCCAACAAGCCAAACACCAAAAAAATAAAAATAACACGAGACCAGGCTACAGACAAACAAAAATGGCTATTCCCAACCAACGATCCTTCAAAGTAAATAAACTAAAACCATCAAAAATTAATATAAAAAATAATAATTACTAAACCAAGAAACCTGCCATTGATTCTTATGTTACCCGTCTTTCTTATTCGACCACTAGACGGTAACACTTCGAAGACGTAGGGTTCTTTTTCCAACAATAATCGTATCACAAATAACATGAACGCCAGTTTCAATAATAGCACATAAAGTTTATTTAACAGTAATAAATTATCTTTAGTTATAAATGTGTTAAACACAAATTATTCCCAAAGTACAGAGATTATTATTTCGATGAAACAAACAACTTTCAAATTATTACAGAAGGTACTTACAATACATGTCTAACCTGGAATGGCTCGTGGAACTAACAGACAACTGTGCTTGGCCGTTGTATGCTTTTATACCATTTTGGGTAATTAGGAAAATGTCAGGTACATACATACTTTCCAAAATGCCCAGAGCCTCTGTATCTCCAACTAATTACTTGCAATTTGACCTTTAAATTTCTACTTTTAACAGTTATGTGACAAACAAGCACATTAGTGAAGCACCATTCCAGATTTGATATAAATTGATATGGAAGTATTTGCCTATTACAATACCTTCCCTCTTTAAAAATTTGGTTTTCTTTTAAACTAACATTTTGGTAAATTTCTTCTAGGACGTGCGCGGGGATGCGAAATCCATTGGGTTGTCCCTATCGGTATTCTTCTTCAGAGCAAATCTTGACTAATACTCTCTAGCAGGGTTGACAGGACCGTGAACCAGGGATACCCATCTTGGTAATTGCTGGACCTCTTCTGGTATTGCCACTGTATTGCCCAAATTGTAAAGCCTTTAACCAACCAGAGGCTATGGTGGGATTAGCATAATTTCTTCTATTTGGCTTTTGTTGGGTACCATCTAATTATTTGCGGAACCTTTATACAGAGACATTTTCTTCGCCTTCTGATATATGTGGCATCTCTTTTCTTTGGCTCATAGGTACTGGCATCTATAGTCTTACGTCCTCTGCTTTTCCAATTGCTGCTCTCTTGAAACCGATACAGGGCCCAATGAATCCTCACATCCACACGGCACTACCTATAAGAACCAAACACTTAACATATTACTTTACAAAACTTATTTCTAACAATGATAAGATCTCTGATTTACTACCTAAGTATACTCTAAACATTCCTATTTTAAAACACTGGCAAGTACTCATTTGGCGCTGAGATTACAGGAGCGACTAAGGGTTTTGAACTAAGTTCTAACATTGGTATATTTTCATTAGCTTTCTCAGGCAGTTTATGCAATACTTGCACAGTTACGGACTTCGGTTTGGGTTTCAAGCACTTGTACAAAGCCTTCCTTTTATATGTTACTACAATTATAATGCTGATCATAATTAAGCAACCTGGAACCCAAATCGCTGTTTGTTTGTAAATTATGCGATGATTTTGAAGTTCTCTATATGAATTCAAACTCTCCTGCCATTGCTGAATTGAAATCCCGGCTGAAATGGCAGTAGTATCGATCGACTCTAACATTGCATCAATTTCAACCTGGTTTCCCACAATAGATTTTGCTAACTTTGTATGGTTTGTCAGATGAACTATATCTGACCTTAATGGAGGGATAACAAATTCAATTTTGGTAGTGTCTAAAATCGTTTCTGTAACTGAATGTGGTAGTAAGGTATAACCGGGGCCATGTGCATAACAAGTTTGTGGAATATTTATAATACCCGTTTTGGTAATAAATTTACTTGTAACATTAAATTTCGATTTCTCGAATGGCTGACTTGGACAATTTAACGTTAACCGATCCGATTGAACACTATAAACCCAAAAATTACTATTCTTGTTTCTGTATAGCTAACCACGATGATGATGATGCTTTTATTTCCTTGTGGCAGTATTCTTGTACTTCTTCCTCAATTCCTCTGAACAATGAATACAGACATGATTTACGCTTACCTTTCCAAATGGGTGACACCGGTGGACATATTTTGAAAATACCTGAGCTGCATCTCAGCTCGTCAATGGTTTGAAACTCCATATATGACTGACGGTCCTCAGATACCGCAAAAAATGAATACTCTGACTTTATGTGAATAGCCACTTTATCACTGATCTGATGAGGTAATGCAAACGTACGAAACAAAGTAATAAATATCGGTCCTTTGTCCAGTGATTCTGAATGTGCATGGGTGCTGACATTGCGGAAACTGATCAATTAACTAAAACAAAAATTATTAATTAGCTTTAAGTGGCAATTTACTATTTTCCTTTAAATGTGTTTTGGCAAAACCCAGGGGAGTCCTGCTGGTGGCCATCTTGATCGAGTATGGTGCTCGAGCAATGGGCATGACGTCCTCTGTGATTATTCGGTGTTTTACTTCCGAAGTAGTTCCTAAGCTACATCCTGGCAGCATAAAAATATCTTTATATTCCCTTATTAGCTGTTGTAGCTGTCCTGCCACATTTCTATCTAAATGTTGTAACTCTATCCAGTCGTTGTCCTCATCTCGAATGGTCTCTTGCACACCAAAGACGGTATTATTCGATTTTTCAGTAATTATCTGGACAACTTCCTTTCTTCCTATAACTGTTTTTGGCTGCAATGTTATCGGCGTCGACAGGCGCGTAGGAGCGTTTTCTAGACTGCGGGGGCCATTCTAATTTCAATAAAGGCTTCTAACTTGATCCATTAAACGAGCTATAATATTTCCGATTTCCTGATTATCAATTTTTAGTTTAATACTATAATAGTATATTTTAGTCACTGGTTAGTACTTAATAAGTACTATTTTATTTAAAAAAACACTACCATACAAAATTAATTAAACAATGAACAATGTTTTATCAGATTTTTACATAAGCAAAGAATACACATGAATAAGCAAACTTAAATGAGTATACAACTAGTTTTCAAAAAATAAAAAGGGTGTAAATAAAGATTAGAAATATCATAAATGTATATAAAACACAAATACAAAAATAAATGCAATTAAGAAACTATCATTTAGGAACCTGTACCAAAAACAGAAATTCTAGTTGGTAAAGCTCCTACGAAATCGTCTATAAGATCGTCTAGATCTACATGTTCTACCTCCTCTACAGTGTCCGCCAAAAAGTCGGCATAATATGGGAAACATTTGTATTTTTGATTTTTCAAAAAAACTCACGTCAATAATTTGTGCTTGTCTAAAAACCTATTTAGCCCCTATCATATATACCGAGCGATTTTTACTTATTTAGAAAATGGAATTTTTCGAAATTGTCAAAATCAAAAAGTGCTATTTTTCGAAAATTAAGTAAGATTTCAATGAGATTTTTTTAGAATTTGTTATCTTTAGTTAACTGAACAATCTCAAGGCCAGAAAACACCTATTTTTTTAAACTTCAGCTAAAAATTCTTTTTTAAATCTTTAAAATATTTTTTCAAAATTTCAGAGACCAAGACTTAATATTAAAATTCAATTTTTTTTATGTGAAGACTTTCAAGATTTATAATTGGCAAAAATAATATAAAATGTTAACTACTTTAGATTTTTTATTATTTACCAAAAAGTAGAATGTTGGCATAATTTTTACGTTTTATGCAAGGTGCTTTTTAGGAGAAATATTTCTCAATTCTAATTAATATCTATTTAAATGGTTTCTAGAAACACTAATCGAGCCCTGTTAATGAATTGCTGTTACAAAAATCCTGCAAAGGTTCTTTTACAGTTGTCTAAATAAGGAGATTTTTCTTGATTCAATTATATGTTGTAAAAAGTATCCGACAACACCAATTACTTTCTGGAAAAGTTAAATTTAATATCGTTCACTCGGCGGCGATAAAAAATAAGACGATTTACAGACGGGGGGTTTTCATTACACTTCAAGTTCATATATGTTCATGTTAGTGGTTATAAGAAATACGTAAAATTATAAATTATGATGAAACTAGAAAAAGATATTTTCGAGGGGGCCAGGCCCCTCTGAAAATTATTTGAGGGGGCCATTGGCCCCCGTGGCCCCCGCGGCTCCTACGCGCCTGGGCGTCGATGTTATATTCATTACTCCTACAGCAAATTCCATTTCATTATCTGTCAAAACCCGAGCTGCAAGAACACCTTGCACTCCTATTCCAATGGGTTCTATAAGAATATCACTTTTTCCTGGAATATAACGTTTGCACATACCCATAACATTTGCTTGTGTTCTGGCTGGAATCTGTAGTTCCTCTTTTAGATACACAAAATCTTCTTGAGGTAGAAACTGAGTTTTCTTAACACCTGTTACAGTTACTTGTTTTTCATCCACATTTACGTTAGCTAATAATTCTTCCGAAGTCCCGCCACATTCGGTCTTGGCCGATGGATGCAACTCTAGTACATCGGTTTGTGGTTGAACTTCTTTGGAAATATCGGCTCTTCCTGGAAGTGTAACTGCATTTTCCTCCATCGATTCTGTGGCTTTAGAGGTGCCATTCCGCTCTTCCGTTAGAGCTGTTACGTTTCTAGCAGATTCGTAATTTTTACATTTTTCTTATTGGAATCTGTTAGTTACCATTTTGGGTAATTAGGAAAATGTCAGGTACATACATACTTTCCAAAATGCCCAGAGCCTCTGTATCTCCAACTAATTACTTGCAATTTGACCTTTAAATTTCTACTTTTAACAGTTATGTGACAAACAAGCACATTAGTGAAGCACCATTCCAGATTTGATATAAATTGATATGGAAGTATTTGCCTATTACACTTATACAGGTAATGTAATTAATAAATCATAAAATAAATAATTATACAATAATTTAAAAAAAATTCCAGCTTCTAACAAAAACTAAATACACACAAGACAACCATCTAACTACATAGATCATTATCTTTTTTTAAATATCCCGAAAAATAATCCACCGTAAGCTAAGAAATGAACATTTCACAAAATGGAAATTACCATGGAATTCTAAACACATTTTGTAGAAGAAGGACCTCGAGGCCCAAATGGAAAACCCTTCAATATTTTTAAATTAGACAAAAATACAAACATACCATCCCACTAAACTTCAAAAACAGGAATTTATTAATGGGGAAAAAATTTTTTTTTAAACAATCTTTGGAAACAAATCAAACAACCGAGCAATGTAAGTTAATTAAAAATTCTAATTTAAAACATCTATCCAATATTAATACAAAACAATTTTGTTTTAGATAATTACAAACAACCATTACATAAAAATGTTTTGGAATCCAATTTTACATAAATAACCATTAGATCTTATCCAAGTTTCACAATCAAAATAAAACCAAAATCAAAAGTAATAAAAAAAAACCAATACTAAAGGTAAAATAATAGGAGGTTTATTAATTTCACAAATCTAACCATTGAATACTTATTTCTAGATTAAAAAGTAATTGTTTAATATTTTATGTGTCCCATAATTTTTAAAATGTATCAAAATATGTCATGAAGAAGCTATAATAAATAGCGAAACGTACGTAACATTAAATTGACCTTTTATTTTCAATCACTAAATTGTAAATTTGACACAACTGATGGTTTTCATTTTAAAAAACCATTAGTAATTAATGAACTTTTTAAAATCAAAAATTAGCTGAAAAATCTTCTAAAAATTTTTAGGAATGTAATCTCAACAGATTTCTTGTTTCGATTTGCTTCCTAAAAAATTTTTTAACTCCCATTACTATGTATGTTATCTTATAAAATCTTTTAAATTGCCTGTATTATTTCCATTTCTAAAGCGCAGTGCAGCTCACGGTACTCCGTAAAAATGCCAATTCAGCGGCCCCGTGCGCTGTAGCTGTTGCTGGCAGTTGCCCTAGACATTTTTCGCTCTGTCCGAACAATAAAGCAGACATCATTGTTGAAGTGGGTTAGCTAGAGACGCTTAATATGTTTTTCGCAGAGAGCCGCAACTTTCCTCTTAAACGGGCGCGAGCGAGTTCAGTTAGCGGGAGCAATTCATATGTAGTTGTGACGCTCGGCGGCTTTCAAGTTACCGAGGACCCTCTAATTTTAGATTTCTATGTGCCTAAACTTTGTCCCAGCTTTTCCTTGGGTCGTTCTGCTCAAAATTGTGCAGTAGTTCAACTTTTGTTGTTCCGTGAGCTGAAGCAGTTTTGAACTTTTGCTGTGCCAAACTTCGCCCCAATTTTTTTATGTTTTAAGCTAAGGCAGCTTTAGTAAGTTTGAACCTCTCGGTGTGCAAAGAATTGTTGGCGTTCCTTGAACTTTTCATTCATCAAGTAATTCCATTAATGAAAAGAAACATATGTGTGATTTTTTTCCGTCGTTATAGGCGGATTTAACAGAAAGCTAGCAATTCACCCAAAGCGTCTGTTTAACCAACGTTGAACACCTGCAACGTGTGTCCATAAAGCCCAAAGCTGTAATGACTTCACCAACATTCCACCGTAAAACAACGCTCGTTAAAAGCAACTTTGTTTAAGCACAGGATATTCAGATGTAATTTAAGTGGTAAAGTGTTTATCAAAGTGCGCGAGTTAGCTGTGGACAATCAGGGGCTTTATTATCGAAATCTCCCAACGTAAATTAAGCATGTGGTAAGTGCGGTCTAGTGTTGTCGTAAAGTCGTGTATATAAAGTAACAGCATGTTATCGGTATAAATATTTTGAATTACTGGTTGACGTTCATTGTAAATCGCAATGAACATGTGTGTCTTTTACAGATAAAATTCCAGCAGTTCCGACTAAGGTAGGTTTCAAGTCTGCAGCCAAGTTGTTACGGTATTAAAAGAACTTTACGACACCCACCCAAGGTGAGCATCGCACCACGGAATCAGTCCTGAAAAACTGTCACACTTGCCCTGAGATCGGCTCAAAATAGGCTAAAGGCCACGGCTGGAACGCTCAGGGAGTCGGGCGTGAGTCACACGATACGTTCTGGGCAAGCGTGTTGCGGCATATATATATATATATAGGGTATGTCAGAATTATGAGGGCGCCACCAAGCCTGTCTTAACCCGACTAACCGGGCCTGGACGGTTAGACGGGAGCGAAGCACGCAAAATACTCCGACGATAGGATTACTCAAGAGTTGCAAGGTCAAATAACAATTTCGAGATTGCCTTATGCAAAGATTGTAATTAGGTGCCAATCCGACCGCGACTACGCAGCTGTCTCACCCACCTGTACGCTCAAAGCTCCCTCGTCCCGTCGCACAATAATCAGTACACTGAAGGGGGCGCTTATCTGAAACAGAACATGCACAAGTCGAAACAAAACAATGGTTCCCTTAACTAACAAATCATGTATTGAATCACGGGTTACAGTGGGGCAGCGGAGTGCGTAGCCCTATATCTATGAATAGATTATATCTAAGAAAACACCAGCTGGCGCGCGCTCTAAACCTAGCGACAGATGTTGAACAGTAATGAACAAAGTAGCACTTGTAACATAGACAGTCTGTAATTCGGAATGAACGCACAAATATGACGACAGTGCCTGTAGGCACAAGAGATGTGACGGGCTCGCTCGCGGCGTCCCAATACAGCTCGCACGCGGGGCTTAATGCTCTCCGCGGGACAGGTACATTCGCGTTCACAGCGGTAATCAGTTCAAAGACACATACCTTAATATGTAGGCGGTTGGGGAGCCTGGTACAGTTGAGTTGCGACAGGCTGCAGTCTTAGGTGGCAGGTACATTCGATGTTCGACGGCTATAGGGATGAGTGGACATCCGCCATACTGGCGACGTGAGACGCGTCAGGACGCGTACAACTGGACGACGAAAAATGGGCCACTTTCGTTCTGCGGGACAGATTCTCGAAGGTCGAGATGAAGGGGCACGATCCCTTACTTACGGGAGCAGGAACTGAGCTCAAGATGCACCCACGCTACGCCGAAAACAATTCGAAACTCACACACCCACAACACCTCTCGAAGGTGAAACAATTCTCGCAGCGCTCGCTGCCACAGCTCGAGACGGGCAACGGAAAATAGGGCCTCCACGGCAACAATACTCAAAGGACAGCGGCAGGCGTCCTCGGGCACCTAAGGGGCCGAAAGACGCCGCCTGGGTAGCACAACCACCACACGAACGCTCTCTGCAACGGGCTGCGATCAACTGCCCAGAGGGAAGCGCTGCCACAGGTCACATCGGTCGCGTCCCCACGTGACTAAACCTCGGCAGCCAATCGCGAGGCGATAAAATGAAACAAATTAACGCCGGCGACAATGGTAGCACGCCGCAACGGCGTGTTTTCTAGAAGATTCGGAATTCTTGCGAGCGATAACGCTCGGCTGTCAAAGCGCCATCAGAGGGGCGCTCCAACCGACGAGAAATACTGCGTTTGGGGCTAAATATGTGCAAAATCATGATTCTGGAATTAGGCGATGGAGCCAAATAAGTAACTAAAAGGGTTTAGCATACGGGCACGTTGCCCTAAAGCCTAGGTGGCTATTTAAAATACCAAAATGACCTGAATCAAATGTGCGGAAGATGATATTGTACTTGTGGGCAAAGATTGAAAATGGTTTTAACATAGCAACAAGTTGCCCTAAAGGCGTGAAATGCAATTAAGCATCTACAATAGCAAAATGACTTAACACTCCCCTTACTTGAAAGAGAGTTCCCCGAAGTCTCTTATAAAACAACGAGGCATTTTGCGACAACGTAACGAGAACTCAAACTAAAACGCAACAACGAAAAACGAACAAAACAAAAAACATTCGATACGATAGAGTGCACCCCCAAAGGGATTACGCACACTGGCCACCAGATAGGGTGCAAAGGTGGGAAGAGAGAAGAGGAAGAAGAAAGACTGGATACGCCAGTAGAAAATACGTAAATTTTGTCGAAATCGGGTACAAACAAGTCTTACACCTGTGGACACTTCCGACCAACCGTTCCAAAAGAACACAGGGAGGGGGGGGGGGTATAGAAATGGAAGTCCAAAGTTCCACCCAAGGGTTACCTGAAGAGGGCACGCTGCGCGTCACGAGATCGGCGCATTGTGTGGATCCCACAACTGGTATGAGTACCCAAGAGAAGAGGATGAACCACAAAAAAAAAAGGGAAGTGGTTGTGACAGAAACTGTCAAAAATAGTCATAATCAGTAATAGGAAAAACTCAGTCCACCGAAATCCTCAATCAATGCCGATCCCGGAGCCAAGTCGACTATTAAACCGCAAAACGCGAGCTCGAAAATGAATCCAACACCGAACACCAAAAGAAAATCACGAAGAACCAAGTCTCCAAGGGTGTAGGCGTTCGATGACGCATGCCCAATAAATCCTTTTCAGAACTCCATGCGGCCCAAAGGGACTACCTTACGACGACAGGGTCCGCACGAAACAAAATGACCAGAAACACGCTCTCTTTATGTAATCCCACATAGGTGGTTGAAAATGGCGACGGCCAACGGTACGGTAAAAGAGCGCTAGGCCACGACAACAACAGGGCATCACTACAGAAAAAGTCAAAAACCTTTAGATACTCAAAATCTTTCCACTCAAGAAACCTCATGCGGACAGCCGTGCACTGCCGCCACACAAAGCTCAGAAGCTTCAACGAAACTGTTCACAAAGAACACGATACTTGACAACATGACGTCATCAGACAAAAAGGGTACGGTAAATGACAACAAATCGTCAACAAGTACGAAACATTCCGACCAGCGGTAAAGACTCGTTAAATGCTAACGGTATGTGTACAAAACACTGCGATAACTGTTAGGGGTGTCCATGAAGAAGTCGGTAAACAAAGTTGGGCGGTACATGATAATAATGAAAATGAAATAAAGGCCAAACGAAAATAACTACGTCAAACCAACTAAGAAGATGGCCTGAGGGACTTAATAACCGCACGAGCAAATCTCCACAAGCTCACCAAAACTTAGCAACAAACCAAGACACGGTAATGAAGGTGAAAATTAATTCCAACTTGCTTACCAAAAATCAACTCGGTACAACAGCAGTAATTTTGTATTCTGTATTTTGTATATTCTTTTTTCTGTAAAGGACTATGTCCGTTTATTATTGAAATAAATAAATAAATAAACGATAGCAAAAAAAAAATTGTCAAAATCGGTAATCATCAACGTCAAAATCGATAAACCTCGCTAACGTGAACGTTAAAATCGATAAACGTCAGTTCGGTACAACAAAAGTGTCAACTTAGCCCAAGGCTAAACAATGTAAACGACAGGGAATCGAAACTCCCACTAAGCCTTCGAAAAGACTTAAAAAAACAAGGTCGGTACCTTCACTCAACAACATCTGGTACTAAATCCGACTAATAAGGGATAAAATCTGCACTAAATGAAACGAGAGATCTCGGTAGTATGAACTGGCTAAGAAAAACAAGAAACAACGGTAAAAAATGACGAAAAAGATACTCAAAATATGAAAAGACATGGAAAAATACAAAAAGAAAACTCAAAAAGGCGATAAACAACAACAAAACACAAAACTACAAATAGAAAATAAGAAAAGACAAGAAAAAACATAAAGAAAACAAGAAAATAAACGTAAAGACAAATGACAACTAAGAAAAAACATATACACGGTCAAGAAAACTAATGAAAATAAACTAAGAACAGGAAAAGACAAGAAAAGACATATAGAAAACAGAAGAAAACAGGAAAAGACAAATAGAAAACAAGAAAAGAAGCTCGGTAAAATATTCTACTAAGAAAAAAAACGGGGTTACCAATCCATACCACTTCGAAATGACGAAAAAACATTTGTGACAACAATATAAATGATAACAGACAACAATGAACATCAACGTCCCACGTTGTCGCGCCAAAATTAGCCTGTTACGGTATTAAAAGAACTTTACGACACCCACCCAAGGTGAGCATCGCACCACGGAATCAGTCCTGAAAAACTGTCACACTTGCCCTGAGATCGGCTCAAAATAGGCTAAAGGCCACGGCTGGAACGCTCAGGGAGTCGGGCGTGAGTCACACGATACGTTCTGGGCAAGCGTGTTGCGGCATATATATATATAGGGTATGTCAGAATTATGAGGGCGCCACCAAGCCAGTCTTAACCCGACTAACCGGGCCTGGACGGTTAGACGGGAGCGAAGCACGCAAAATACTCCGACGATAGGATTACTCAAGAGTTGCAAGGTCAAATAACAATTTCGAGATTGCCTTATGCAAAGATTGTAATTAGGTGCCAATCCGACCGCGACTACGCAGCTGTCTCACCCACCTGTACGCTCAAAGCTCCCTCGTCCCGTCGCACAATAATCAGTACACTGAAGGGGGCGCTTATCTGAAACAGAACATGCACAAGTCGAAACAAAACAATGGTTCCCTTAACTAACAAATTATGTATTGAATCACGGGTTACAGTGGGGCAGCGGAGTGCGTAGCCCTATATCTATGAATAGATTATATCTAAGAAAACACCAGCTGGCGCGCGCTCTAAACCTAGCGACAGATGTGACAGTAATGAACAAAGTAGCACTTGTAACATAGACAGTCTGTAATTTGGAATGAATGTACAAATATGCGGGCGCGACGCCTTATGCAACAAACAGTAATGCAAGCCCTTGTAAAATAGACAGTCTGTAATTCGGAATGAACGCACAAATATGACGACAGTGCCTGTAGGCACAAGAGATGTGACGGGCTCGCTCGCGGCGTCCCAATACAGCTCGCACGCGGGGCTTAATGCTCTCCGCGGGACAGGTACATTCGCGTTCACAGCGGTAATCAGTTCAAAGACACATACCTTAATATGTAGGCGGTTGGGGAGCCTGGTACAGTTGAGTTGCGACAGGCTGCAGTCTTAGGTGGCAGGTACATTCGATGTTCGACGGCTATAGGGATGAGTGGACATCCGCCATACTGGCGACGTGAGACGCGTCAGGACGCGTACAACTGGACGACGAAAAATGGGCCACTTTCGTTCTGCGGGACAGATCCTCGAAGGTCGAGATGAAGGGGCACGATCCCTTACTTACGGGAGCAGGAACTGGGCTCAAGATGCACCCACGCTACGCCGAAAACAATTCGAAACTCACACACCCACAACACCTCTCGAAGGTGAAACAATTCTCGCAGCGCTCGCTGCCACAGCTCGAGACGGGCAACGGAAAAGAGGGCCTCCACGGCAACAATACTCAAAGGACAGCGGCAGGCGTCCTCGGGCACCTAAGGGGCCGAAGGACGCCGTCTGGGTAGCACAACCGCCACACGAACGCTCTCTGCAACGGGCTGCGATAAACTGCCCAGAGGGAAGCGCTGCCACAGGTCACATCGGTCGCGTCCCCACGTGACTAAACCTCGGCAGCCAATCGCGAGGCGATAAAATGAAACAAATTAACGCCGGCGACAATGGTAGCACGCCGCAACGGCGTGTTTTCTAGAAGATTCGGAATTCTTGCGAGCGATAACGCTCGGCTGCCAAAGCGCCATCAGAGGGGCGCTCCAACCGACGAGAAATACTGCGTTTGGGGCTAAATATGTGCAAAATCATGATTCTGGAATTAGGCGATGGAGCCAAATAAGTAACTAAAAGGGTTTAGCATACGGGCACGTTGCCCTAAAGCCTAGGTGGCTATTTAAAATACCAAAATGACCTGAATCAAATGTGCGGAAGATGATATTGTACTTGTGCGCAAAGATTGAAAATGGTTTTAACATAGCAACAAGTTGCCCTAAAGGCGTGAAATGCAATTAAGCATCTACAACAGCAAAATGACTTAACAAAGTTTACTACTACCCATTATCTTCAAAAATCTTATGGAACGGGGGAAGGTTTCTTTAGATTAAAATTAATTATTTTTATGAAAATTGTAAGGTGTTTGGAATTTTAAAGATTCGTTCCCAAAGCGACTGTCATAACAGCACAGTCTTGACGCTTGTAGAATACTACCAAAGCACATTTGCTGTGGAATGGAATTTTGCGTAATTGTTTTGAAGCGGGAAGCTTGTGGTACCAGTTTTTACAGTATCGGTGTCATGTCAGCCAATTTATTGACTGCGTGTTCTAAATGTGACAAGCGATCTAATTGCTAAATTTAAAATGCTAAATCGATTTATTTTGCTACTAAATTCGTGATTAATAGCTGGTCGTGGAACGAAGCTATAATTTTCAGACCCTATATTGCCCATAAAGATAAAAAATTTACGAAAAATTGCAGCAGGATATTCCAAATTACGCTGAAGCTTTAAAATAGTATACCGTAGATCGGAGAAACTGTCGACAAATAACAAATTAAAAGGAATATCTCTCCTAGTGTGCCGGCATGTGCTTGAATAAGTATTTTCTTAATTTTTGTATAGGGAACCTCTGTGTGGCCTCCACAACAAGTTTGTTGATTTTTGTAAATGCGAAAGACAGCAGCTGAAGGCACAAAACATTGTATCTCTCGACCTAGTCTTCAAATGCCGTTTGAATGGAATAACTCTGTGCTAGCGTGAAAAAATAATTCAATGTCTAATAAGTGGAAGTCAGGAAACGCAACCGAATTTATAGTAAACATTTATTAAGTAACTGATTTCAAAGGTAACCGGAAACTGCTACAATTGATTCCAAAAACATAATGCAGAGCGATGAACGCCGGTTTCCCTAAGCGAAAGAATGCTATAGTAAGATAGAAAAAGGCAGGTCTGAGAAAAGATGCAGGAATACAACGGGCTGTTCCAGGAATTTGGTTAAGCGGAAGTGGCAATCAGGTAGTTCAACGAAGGCAGGACTCGGGTTCAAGATGCAATAGGTCCAACGGTTCATTTGAGTAGGATTCACAAATCAGAGAGTTCAAGTGATGAACCTGGAATTTATGCAACGTTAGCACCAATTGGGGATTACGTTTTGATATAGTTCGAAGTAGAATTCTTCGAACAACCAGAATTAAGAATGGTTATGCGTAGTTTATTAAACTTTGGGGTGACCATTATGTTAAAGATTGAGTGGTATAGTTCCTAATAATTGCTTAAACATATATCAGAGCAAATAAATAATGCTTGTTGTTCAAAATTTAATTGTTTGTTCTTATTACCTGAATAATCTGGTTGCATGGTCATCCATGGTTACGTAGTTATATGTGTTTAGGTGCGTTGAAGGCCGCCTAGACCACCACAGCACCATATCTTCCCGAAGAATCGAGAGCAAGCTTCTCCGAGTCGGGGCTTCCCCCAAAACCACATCAGGCTAGTGCAATAAACTCGGCGGCACCCAACAACTGATAACGTCATCTTCTACTTCTTTACCGAACTCATCAAAACTCCGCATCTTTTATTCTATCGTAAATGAGCTTTTAAATGTAGCATCATATAGTCCGTTGTATTTTCGGAAGTTGGTGTTTTTAGGTATTACCGATAAACCTGTTTATCTAACAAACAGAAATTGTTCTATTTGTTATTTTATATCTTCAAGTCCCAATTAACATATCGATTGTAGCCTGTTGCATTGCATTCTTTTTTATTTCCCATTTAAGACATATTTCTTTACATTGTTTTTGTCTAAGTATCGGTCTAACTTGGTTTGATACAGGTGTTTGATACAATACTGTTTTCTTGTAGCAAGTGTATCTTGAATGTTTCTTTATTTTTGTTTAATCGTAGTTTAGCTTTTTTCATCTGGGTGGTATTGCTATTTTTCATAAAAAGAAGTAGAGATCGGAAGTTATATCGCTGCCTCTGTAGATTAATAATTGATTTAGTACTTCTTGTACCCACTATATAGTAAGCTGTACTGTTCTAAATCGTTTAAACTTATATCAGAATCCTTCTTCGCAAATTCTTGTTGTAGTTGCAATTCTTTGTGATTAAGCTCTGCTAGAATGTTCATTATACCTTCCTGTTTTTCGTGATCGATTCATTCATCTATATTAAATGCATGTAGATTGTGAGTAAGTTAATTTCACCTAGAGTCATTATTGGTGACTGGTTAGGGTGGTAAGGCTGCTAACTTGTCTTCGAAACGAGTATTTATCTAAAGAAAAATTGTTTTCGAGGTTTACTCCTCTGGATTTGACTTGTTCTGCAGAAACAGGGACACCTATAAACAAGGAGAGATAAATGTTGGTGTCTAGTCGATTCTTTATTCCTGGAATTTGATGAGGACCAGTAAGTGCCTATTCGACCCGAAGCGAAAATGCTTCCTCTCTCAAAAGCATTACCCCCACAGGAAAAGCTAAAAGTTGTAAATGAAGTGAAATTGCTCGAAGTTTGACAATTTGATGTAGCTACTTTTATTTACTGTCTGCACCTTATAGTAATAGTTCTCCAACATCTAATCGTATATGTGCTGTAATTAAAGCTAAAGTGATCGTTTCATGGGCGCAATGAGTTACAGGCACTTGACCTTGGACTACATGGTTTGATGTTTGCTAGATATTTCTCCCGTAGAAATTGAATAAAGTTCACTTCGAATAAGAACCAAAATTAGCCGTAAGTTTTATTAACATTAAGCTGAAAATTGTAATTTGATTGTTTATTAGACGAAATGAAGCACAACTGGTTTTGTTTTTATTTCATATTTATAGACGATTCTTAAAAAGCAGAAATTCAATTGTTCTATGTGGTATTGACACCAAGCAGTGAGTTTTATATTTTTTTGAAAGGCAAAGTCCAGACAAGAAATTGTACAAGTCACCATTAAATTAAATCTCTTGAAACGTAATAATTTCGTTTCACAACGTTAACACGAAAATAAACAGAACGAAAACCATGCCACTGTAGGCTGCAGATTTGCAGTAAATCTAAATTATTGTATTTTTCGTTGCCTAAAGTTTGATCAATTTTTCTATATCAATAAATAACATGCTTCAGTAGGTTTACATTTAATATAATAATATTAAAAATTCCCTCTCCCAATTTGTTGATCACTAACTTGACCTTTGAAACATGACTAGCATTTCCTATATATAGCAAGTATATATAGTACTTGTAATATATAAACACCTACGGTAATCAGCAACTATAGTAAAACGCCCGTCAATCGAGCCACATCAAAATGAATCCAATTGGTAAGAACTTACAGCTGCTGTATTTAATTTCTTCTCTATCATCGATCCAATTTGGATCGTTTGCTTTGACTGTGTTTGCCCAATAAAAATATTCTTTGCAATTGTGTATAGCTACCCCCAGAGCTTTTAAAAACGATGGAAATGTCATCAGTAGCACTGAAACCAAGGACGTGGAACGAATAGGGTTAGGAAGTCTGCTCTTTAAACATATGTCTAAAAATAAAGATTTTACTGCACAGGTATAGACTCATATTTCCGCAAGAAATACTTAATTTTACGATTAAAAAATCGATTTTCAGATAGATACAGTCACAGAACAACCGGACACGTACGGTTCAATGTTGCAACGAAGCATTCGCACCGCAATCGCCATGAGGGCGAAAGGCATAACCTCCAACGATATTGTAACAGTCTGCAGCAGCAACCACCTGAACACATACATCCCTTTAATCGCCAGCTATTTTCTAGGGGCAAAAACGGCTAACACAGATCCGAACTTATCCCTGCGCGATACTGTGCACCTGCTAAAGCAGGTGCGTCCGAGCATGATTTTTGTAAGCCCAGACGCCGTGCCCCTAATTGAAAATGTCGTCCAGGAGCTAGGATTGCAAGTTCAGATTGTGGTGTTTGGAGAATCGAGTAAACATTCCCAATTTTCGGAATTTTTGGTAGAATGTCCGGAAGAAAGCGACTTTGCCCCTGTTCAGGTTGCCGATGTTAAAGAGACAGCCGTGATATTTTTTAGTAGTGGAACATCTGGGCTCCCGAAAGGAATATGCTTGAGCCACATGACGGTTATAAGCCAAGTCATTAAAATGCCGTAAGGTTAGAGCTGCTTTAAATGTTGAACAACTGTACATTAGCTTTGTTTAGAACATCAGAAGACTCTCCACCTATAGTGATGCTGACGTATTCTTCACCATACTGGATTACATCACTAAGCTGGTTGCTAACCAACACCGTCAACAAAATTATAAGATTGCTTCCTCCTGCGTTCGATCCGGTTAATATCTGGAAGATAATAGAAAAATATCAAGTAAGTCTCAAAACCGAAAATGCGCCAAAGCTAATTGTCCCAATTTCAGGCCAACCTATTGTTTTTAACCCCAAATCAGATATCAACGATTCTGAATTATGGCCCAGGAGATGCAAACGTGTCAAGTGTCAGAATGGTAATAACTACAGGAGGACCATTCAGTGTCGAACAAATCGAAGCAACTAAAAAGGCTTTTCCCTTTGCCCTAGTCACTTCTGGATTTGGCCAGACTGAAACTGCAGGTGCAGTAATCATTTTCAATATTGCTTACGAAGAAGATATTAAGCTCTTAATGACAAGACCGCATTCGTGTGGTAGGCCAGTAGCAGGATTCTACTATAAGGTATTTCTTCAAGTTAACTCTTATACCGAATCAATAAGCTAACAGTGATTCTTCAGATAGCAGATCTTGAAACCGACCAACCTCTGGGCGCTAACCAAAGAGGGGAGCTACGACTCAAATCCGAGTATCAGATGAACGGCTACTACAATATGGACTCGTCAGGGGCATGGGATGCAGAGGGTTTCATTAAAACTGGCGACATTGCGTACTATGATGAAGACTACTGCTTCTTCGTCGTAGACCGCATCAAAGAGATGTTGAAATTCCAAGGGTGGCAAATCGCACCTGCAATGTTGGAGGCTGTTTTACTAACTCACCCAGAGGTGGATAGCGCCGTAGTTATTGGACTACCAGATCTAAGTGACGGAGACCATCCTATGGCTGTAGTGGAGCTAAAGAAGTCGATTGCCTCCAGCGTCACGGCAAAGGATATTGAAAAATATGTGGAGGAAAGGGTCAGCGAAAAACAGCGGCTTAGAGGCGGGGTGAAAATCGTCGACAAGATGCCACTCACTGCTTCAGGAAAACTGCAGAAAAGGCACGTGAAGGAATTGGTGCTTGGGAAAAAATTGTAGTTCAAAACGCCTAGTTCTTATTGATGTATAATACTTATAAATTAGAAAGAAGTACGAAGAAGAAGAGAAAATGTATAAGTCAAGAAAAGAACTGTACGCATTCTTGCTGAATATGTTTTATAAAGGTTGTTAATCTGGGCCGTTAGGTCTTGTAGGCATATTTTACCTAGTACATGTACTTGTATACAAGGCTTCCGGCTCTCTCTTTACTTCATTTCTTTCAGAGTTAATGTATTGCATATTGAACATACCATGAATCCCATACACATTTTCCATTTTTATTCCTCCTCTCCCATTTAACTTTTCGTTTTCTAAGATCGACCTGTGATTTCATTTTTTGTGTTCTCACAGTATTTTCATTAATCCTTGATTTCCTCATCAAATTTGCCATGCAACTTTGGTTTTATTCGTATGATCTATTCATTGCTGAAAGACGGGAGAGATTGACTGAAAGTCTAATTAAATTCTATTATATAGCTATACTGTACTACGCCGTCGCATACAACCGATTAATTTTTAATGTTTGTTAACTTAATATACTTTAACCTTTCTAGCACGATATGATATCATAATAAACAATCTCTTTAAGTTTTTCTCTGTTTTTATCGTAAGTACTTACAGAATCAAATACCTTAGCAGCATACATTTTTAATAAATCTGAAGAGCCTGCAGATAATACAATATATTGGTGCTTTCATCATACTCCAGGCCTTCAGAAAGAATGAAGTAGAACTCGTAATAGTCTTCATGTTCATTCTTGAGAGAAAAGGTCGAAAAACACATGTGTTGGTAATACTGGTTACAGTATTCAGTATTCCACTTATTTTTCTATAATTTTTGACATTCATTTTAGCGATACATTAAAGGGCTTGATCAAAAATATTTGAAATAAAGCTAATACGGAAAATCTTACAGAAAAGCTGAGAATGAAATAATAGTGAAATAAAGAACTAAAAAAATGTGTACAACTATATTTATTTCTAGTTGAACTAAGCCGAGTTTTATAAACAAATCGACATAGCTCTCAAAAGTTGTAATAGATATTAACGATACAAGTTTGATTATGAGCATCTTAAAGAAACGAGTTTGATTGCGGCAATCAAACGAGTCTTGTTAAGTGCCATAAGCAAACGTGTATTGTTCAATATTTTATTTTCATCAATCAACTCTGGTTCAATGTATTTTTTTATATAAAAAGACTGCGGTAATATTCATTACCGCACTGAATGAGGTAATATCTATCCATTACCGCACTGAGTGTGGTAATATACATTACCGCACTGAGTGCGGTAATGAAGCTCTTAACGATATACTGAAATTAATTTGGTTAAGAGTCTATAACAACACTAATGAAGATAGTAGATATTAAATATCTATAAATGAGTATCATAACTGCCTCAGATGTTGTTTTGAAATCCGAGCTTGTAGAGCGAGGATTTTAAGACATCTAAGGATAAGGAATTAATAGAGAACCCTTACGTTTTCCGAAAAACGTGCTTATTTCTTTTCTCGAAAAAAAAATTACATGTGAAAGTACTTATAATAAATTTTAATATTAGTTATTTGGATAAATATACTTGGCTTGTCAATTCGTATTTAAAACAAGGAGTTTTTTGTCCGTTTTTTTTAAAAGAAGTATGTAAAGGGGCTCAAATCGTTTTTTTTTAATGAAAAACAGTTGAATTTAGAGGTATGACGTAACATATCAAAAAAGCTCATTAAAAGAGCTTTTCAAAAATTCATACAGGTCCTTCTATTTGAAAAACCCCCAAATTATTAAATTTGCTAATGTTCAGCACCATGTATATCAGTAATACCCAGAACCAAAATTTTCCACTGGAAAGGTAGTTCACGAAAAGTATACTTTTTGGTAACGTTTTTCTTCATATAATTTTTTTCTCTTGCAGCAGCCGCCTGAGATTCAGCATTTTTTGCATAAAATCGTTGATATGTATCTCCAAAACAACGGACATTAGACCCATACAACTTGATATAAAATTATTAGTATTTCAATGCAAAACTTTCATGTTACCTAAATATAGGACATTCCATTTAAAAAAAGTAAGTTTGATTCGCTACACTTTTGAGCCAGCCTGTACAATAAAAACTATTTTAATAATGTGCATCACCTTTGTACTTACAACACATCTACACAATATTTTATACACAATATGCATGTAACTCTCATAGTTTTAGAAATATCTTCCGCCCCCCCCCCCCTCCTTCTTTCTTTTAGATAGAGTAAAGTTTACTTTTTTGTTATTTTTGACTATATAGCTAAAATAGCGGTGCAATATATTTCTTTTAAGTATAGTGTTAATTTAACTTGTGCCTTTTATTGTTGAAATCGAAAAAAATTAAATATGAAAAATCAATTTTTATTTTTTACCTCTTTTATTCTATATACAGTGTGACCCATTTGATCTTGAGCCACCCTGTAAAATCTTTATTTATTGTGCGATTTCAACCGGATTTTTTCTAAATGGTAGAGCTTGATGAACTGTATTTTTGGAGCTAAAACCGCCACGTTCCTACAAAATCCAAGGCCTACTAGATCAGTGTTTAGTAGTAAAATTTCAAGAATTCATATTAGCGATTTTTTTAGAAAAAATGTGGACACGCCACTGGATTAGCCACCCCTCAAAACGGTACTGTACTAAATTTTATCGAAATCTTTTAAGTATTAACTATTTTATAGCCAAATTAAGGATACATAAAAAATACTCGTCATTTTCATAAATTTATTCGAAAACGTAAGCTATCCATGAAAAAACAAAAGTGACAAGAGCTAATTAATGTCAAAAGTGACAAATAAAGTTGTAGAAGAGTTATTGCAGCTAGTGTAAATAAACATGGAAAACCTAACTTTAAGAGACAAAATAGAAATTGTACGTCTTCTTGGCGATAATGTGCGTTCGGCAAGAGAAGCTGCGAGAGAATTCAATAATAGACACCCAGATAGACGAGCAAGTCGTAGTACTGTACAACGGGTTAATAGAATTTTTAATGAGACGGGGGCTGTTTCAAAAAACTTCCTTAGAATCAGGCATAATGAACGTCGTGGAATTTTGAGAAATAATGACCATATTTTGAAATACTTTAACAACCCCCGGGATAGTATAAGAACGGCTAGTTTAAACCTTAATATCCCCAGAAAAAATATTAGAAGATGCCTGAAAATAAACAAAATAAAGGCTTATAAGCCAAAGATTTTGCAGACGTTGGAAGTGGGAGATGAGAAAAGACGATTAGAGTTTTGTTATTGGCTACAAGGGGAATATCTAAATAATCCTAACCTTATTATGGAAATTTTATTTAGTGATGAAGCTACATTTACTACAAATGGGGTGGTTTCAAGTCAAAATTGCTGTCACTGGTCAGCTGAGAATCCTGAATTCGTCATAAATGCTAAGAGACAGTGTTCAGAAAAAATTAACGTTCGGTGTGGAATGCTAAATGGCCGAATAATTGGCCCTTTCTAATTTGAATGCATATGGCTTTTTAAATTTTCTTCGGAACGTAGTTTGGAACACATTAGATGATATACCATTACAGAATCTTCGTAATTTAAAGCTTCAGTTGGATGGAATTCCTATTCATAATGCTATTTTGATAAGAGAATGGTTAAATAAATATTTTGAAAATCGTTGGATAGGGCGAAACAGTCCTTTGATTCAGTGGCCGCCGAGATCACCAGATCTAACGCCCCTTGATTTTTTTGTTTGGGGTTTACTGAAACAAAAACTTTACAAATCAAGGCCACACACTCTTCAAGAACTACGAGCCAGGATAATACCAGCCTGTGCAGAAATTACTCGGGAACAAATACGAAAGGTGATTATGAACGTGCGTAAAAGGATTGACAAGTGCATTGAAATAAACAGTGGATTAGTAGAAGTGACAAGAGTATTGTAGTTTTTGTAATAGAATACTCAGTAGTTATATCCCTTATTATACAGAATGCACGCGGAAAATATTGCAAGACTATTCCTTGAAGAAATATCATCCTTTGTATAGCACACTATTCATTTTTAAAGAGTTTTCAGTTTTCTTTCTGAAATCTCTTGTGTACCTAGTTGGTTTGGTTCTCTTCCAGGAAATACTCAATATTGCACTTGTCCAAATACCCTGCTATTGCACTTGTGCAAAATATTCGCTGTATTCGACTCTGATTGGTTCAAATTTTGAAAATTGATTGATGGGATTGGTTTATATTATCTGAGGGGAATAGTCTTAGATATTTTATTTGTTTAAGTTTTGTGGTATTATTTCTATTTCTTTTTGTATTTGTAAAAATAAGGCATAAGAATGATAATGCCTATATCACCATAGTAATTTAAATACTTTTTCATGAATAACTTTTAGAATAAATTTAGTATTGTGTATTTTTAATTTGGGTATAAAATCGTTAATACTTGAAATATTTCTATAAAATTTAGTACAGTACCGTTTTGAGGGGTGGTGAATCCAATGGCCTGTCCAGATTTTTTCTAAAAAAATCGCTAATACGAGTTTTTAAAATTTTACTACTAAACACTGATCTAGTAGGCCTTGGATTTTGTAGGAACGTGGCGGTTTTGGCTCCAAAAATACAGTTCATCAAGCTCTCCCATTAAAAAAAAATCCGGTTAAAATCGCACAATAAATAAAGATTTTACAGGGTGGCTCAAGAACAAATGGGTCACACTGTATGTACCTAGTACCATCCCATATTAGACATTACCTACTTACACTATTAGTTTAGCCTTACTGTTCAATCTACAAAAAGTAGTTGACACCCCCTTAGGAAGTCTCTGGATCCACATATGCCTCCATGACGTCGTACCAATTCACTTAAACACAGAGTGTAGGAACCAGGCTTGATAGCTCAGTGGTTAAGAATTCTGGCTACTGATCTAAGGATAGAGAGTTCGATTTTCGGTTCCAGTAAAGTTTTTAAAAATAAAAAATGCGGACGAAAATTTCTACAGAATGCCATCATTCGAAAGTGATGTAAAACCTCATAGAGGAAAGAACAATTACTCGATGGGAGAATGCCATCGTTACCCTGATACATAAAAAAGGAGACGCTACTAATCTAGCGAACTACAGGCCCATTAGCCTGCTCTAGCACATATATAAACTATTTACGAGAATACTATCAAAACGTATGAGTGCAAAACTGGACCAATACCAACCAAGGGAACAAGCTGGATTTAGAGCAGAGTTTAGTACGAGTGACCATCTAACAGTACTTAAATTACTAATTGAGAAATGTGTAGAATATAACACGCCTCTAATTCTGATTTTCGTGGACTATGGAAAGGCATTAGATTCGATAAATCAACAAAAACTCTTCCATTCCCTCTCGCAATGCCGAATAGACTCCAGATACACAGGTCTACTAAGATACATATATAACCACGCAACCGCATCAGTGAGATTACACGAAGACACCAATACATTTCCAGCAGAAAAAGGGGTAAGACAGGGAAACGTCATATCCCCTAAATTATTTACGACACTCTTAGAATATATGTATAAAAACCTAAATTGGGAACAGTGTGGAATCAACATCAACGGTGAACTACTAAACCACCTAAGATTTGCGGACGATCTCGTCCTGATCACAGATAAAATAGACGAAGCAAACAAAATGCTCAATGGAAGTTGGACTTGCTATAAATTACTCAAAAACAAAATATATGACAAACCTGATCCTCAGCGACAACATTTGTGTAGATGATATAACGATCGAACAAGTATACTCATACAAATACCTGGGACATGAGTTAACCATTGGGAGAGATAATCAAACCCACGAGCTTAAGAGGAGAATAAATATAACATCGACAGCCTACGGAAAGCTGAGTAACATCTTTAAATCAGATATCTCGGTATGCCTGAAAAGAAAAGTGTTCGATCAGTGCATACTCCCTGTCCTCACGTATGGAGCCGAAACACTAACATTAACCAAGAAAACCATAAAGAAAATTAGAGTAACACAAGCAGCAATAGAAAGCTCAATGTTAAGAATGACACTAAGGGACAGAATACCTAACGCCACTATTAGGCAGCGAACAAAGGCCAAGGATGCTGTGTCGAGAATAGTTGAACTGAAATGGAATTGGGCAGGGCACGTGGCGAGACTGAAAAATGGAGAAAACGAATGGTCGAATGGAGACCCACACAAGACTCACTCAGAAGTAAAGGTAGACCTCCAACGAAGTGGTCCGACGATGTAAAAACAGTTTCAGGAAATTGGATCCAGATCGCACAGGATATTACTACCACCACAAGTTTGGTTCAAAAGCATTCAGATGCACTACACCTTGTTCTTTTAATTCAAAAAACGCAAACTATGTTTAACGAGCTACCCTCCAGCTGCGTTAAACAACAATCCTTCAGGAGTGGCCAATTTCATTGTTTTATTTGATTCTTTAAATAATATTAATTTCGTTGTTGACTCTGGAGCAAACGTTTCAGTTATACCAAGGCAACTCGTTACTAGTAAATTATTAGAATGTGTCAATACTGTCCCTAAAAGGAAAGTATTAATGGCAGATTCGTTCCCTTTACTTATAGAAGGAACAGTGACACTTAAACTGTCGTTTAACATATTTCCACGACCAATTGAGTGGACCTTTTATGTACTAGATGTCGATTTGCCCCTTTTAGGATTAGATTTTCTTCAATTCTTTGAACTAGTTATTAATTTTAAAGATCGAACAGTTGCACCTCTGCCTGCACGGATGCCTCATCACTCAAAAGAGCACGGCAATCAACCCGTTCAGCAACATCAGATTCGCAACACACTCGATCCAATTTCTTATAACAGTCCGACAAAATCCGATGTACACCCGCACCACGTAGAATTCTACCAGGTAGAGCCTATTCATCAAAGAGGGCCTCAATCATCCAAATTCGCAGTACAGACACGTGACATAAAACCAACAGCGGGCTATGTTCATCAAAGATGGCAACATCCATGGCCAACGACGGTCCATATACCTGATGCGTCGCACATTGCAAACGAATCGACACAGCGTGTTTTACCTCAGTCCACGTGCATATCGACACCCGAGCTCATGCACCCGCAATGGTGCGGGCCGACTCGAATTGAACAACAACAATTTCGTCATCCATCAATCCCCTCGATGCAATCTGCATCTCAGCAGCCGCCTTGTCCACTTATTCAGCGCGCACCGTTACCGGTCGTACAGCAGCAGCAACTGTACCTAACCGATACACATGCACCGACTCCTTCGATGCAATCTGCATATCCCCAACCTCCTTGTCCAGTTATTCAGTGCTCACCACTACCGGTCTTCCAGCAGCAGCAGCTTTACCCAACCGCCGCACATACACCGTCTTCAACATGCATGAACGGTCTTGCTTCGGTACAGTTCGCGCTACTGCAACCGTGGGCTCACAAGCGGGCACAGTCATTGACACCCGTCCGTGCGCAGTTTCCGAACATGCTGCCACCAGTTGCAGTCATGCATCCTGCACATTCGCCCCCTACGTCGTGTAACACAGCCCCTTCATTACAGTGGTCATCGCACGATCATCGGCGAGTTTCGGACATGCTTGCTCCACCATCAACATACATGAGTGGACCAACTTCAAACAACCTCATTCATCTGCAACCTTCTTCAGGTATACCTCTTGTAGGTATACAGGTACCGATCGCTGCACAACAGCAAGTGTGCATACAACGAGGGGCACCGGTAACGCACACGCTTATATCGTGCCCAACCACTCATCCACCGATTGCTGCGATTCCAACTGCACAAACTCAGCCTCAATTGTATACATCGGTCGCTTGTCTGCAAAAGGGGAAGCATGCGCAGCTGCCTCATCTGCACGCTTCTAGATCCGAACCATTTGATGTTTACCACCCAATACCGACTCAAACCGCCTATCATCCAGTGTCACCAAGTCATCATGTTGTTCCTATGAGCGGTTCGTGCAGTAACCATTCACAGATATGCAATCATCAACAATCCTCACCACACAACAATCAGCAAAGTATACAACCAGCATCTTCATCAAACAAAAATATCCCTGGTTCTATTGAACAAGAATATAAATGTCTATTGCGACAGTTTCCGGAATTACTTGACGATTTTAATATCAATGCACCTGTCAAACATAAGGTCATACATAGAATTATCACGACAGGACCTCCTCGTTTTACTAAATGCAGGCGTTTGAATCCTGAGCAATTGTCATTTTTGGAAAAGCATCTGCAAGAGTTGTTAAAATCAGGCATTATACAAAGAGCAACAAGCCCTTGGGCAGCAGCCATTCATTTGGTGAAGAAGGCGGACGGTAGCTACAGAGTGTGCGGTGATTATCGACCTTTAAACAGCGTCACAATCCCAGACATGTTCCCTATACCATTTATCCAAGATTTTACCTACAGAATTCATGGTTCAACGATATTTTCAAAACTAGACTTAAAAAAAGCGTACTTTCAGATACCAATTGCTCCTGAGGATACAGATAAAACAGCCATAATAACACCGTTGGGTAGCTATAAATACCTACGAATGAACTTTGGATTACGGAACGCTCAGAGTAGCTGGTCGGCTCTCATGTCGGAAGTTTTTGAAGGGATGAGTTTTGTTTTTTGTTATTTAGACGACATCCTAGTTTTTAGCTCTAACAGATCGTAACATATTCAACATATCAAAAAAGTATTCGCCAAATTAGTAAACTATGGTTTGTTACTTAACATAAATAAATGTGTTTTTGGTGCCCCTAACTTAAATTTCTTGGGATACACTGTGTGTAAAGAGGGAATCAAACCTCAGGAGTCAAAGGTGGATGCAATCAATTCATTTCCGCCCCCGACTACTCAACGTCAACTCCGAAATTTCATAGGAATGATCACTTATTACCATAAATTCATTCCCAATTGCTCAAGTCTAATCGCACCGTTAATTTCTCTAGTGATCGCTGGGAAAGCAACCGATAAACCGGTTCATTTAAACACTTCTCAGTTAGAAACGTTTAACTCAATCAAGTTAGCTCTGGCAAAGGCCACTTTATTAGTTCATCCTATACCAAACGCTGAAATCAGTTTATGGACTGATTCATCTTCCAATGCCATCGCAGGTGTTTTGCAACAATGGCAGGATAAGATGTGGAAACCACTCGCTTTTTGCTCGCGAAAATTAACCTCTGCAGAACAAAAATATAGCGTATTCTCACGAGAACTGCTAGCTATATATTTCGTAGTTAAAAAATTTCGGTATTATACTGATGGTAAACAATATACTATCTTTACTGATCACAAACCTCTCACTTTCGCAATTACTAAATCAACAGGTGACCACTCACCTCGAGAATTAAGAATGTTACAATACATTTCCCAATTCTGTTTAAACATACAACACGTCAAAGGTACAGATAACGTACCAGCAGACGCTCTAACCAGGGTTTCTTTCGTTGGTCTTCAAAATACGATCGATTTCGATGATTTAGCAACAGCTCAACAAGACGATCCTGATTTAGAAGCCTTATTGTCAAACCCAAATTTATCTTTTACCAAAACAAATTCGTTAAAAGGAACTCCTATTTGGGTTGAAACTTCTACGGGCACACAAAGACCGTTTGTTCCACGATCTTCCCGCCGTCAAATATTCGACTCAATCCACTCGTTATCTCATCCCGGAGTTCGCGCATCTAGGAAATTAATAACTAAACGTTATATCTGGCCATCCATGCACAAGGATGTGAAAACGTGGGTGGATACATGTCCTTCCTGTCAAGCAGTTAAAGTAACCAAAACTTCGAAACCTCCACTCTATCCATTTGGTGAACCGGATTTCCGCTTCCAGCACGTACACATCGATCTAATTCACCTTCCCCAATCGCAACAATACAAATACATTTTAACTATGATTGACCGTTTTACTCGCTGGCCTGAAGCGATTCCGTTAAAATACGCAACTGCGGATGAAATTATTTTAGCAATAACACAAGTTTGGATTGCCCGTTTTGGCATACCAAAATGTGATTTGAGTACTCGACGGTTTCGATCTTTATAATTAGAAATTTATCATTTTGGTCTAGTTATTTAAAAAAAAAATATTTAACCTCATTTACTGGAACTTTCATTTAATTAAATAATTTTGACAACTTTAATCTGACTATTAATTTGTAATGTCAATTCAAACGTTTAATACACTATAACAGTTAATTAGATTCAAACTCAAGTACTAAGAGTGTGATTTAAATAATCAAATTGATATTTATTTGGTCATTCAAAGTACAATTCATTAATACAGTTTATATTTGACATTAACTCATTCAGCTGGGAAGTAAAGAGAGTCTCAATTGCTAAATAAGTTGGCTAGCCGAGGTATATTTAAACATGACATAATTTCAAAGTCAATTATGAAAGTATGAGATATGTCAATATATGATTCAGTTGAAAGCAACAAGGTAAGTGAGAATTATATATATTATTATTGATATTACTTCCGTGAATTAAGCAAACAGGGTAGATATCACTAGTTTTTATTATACATAAAAACTCCTACAAAAGGGGTTGTGTAATAAAGTCCAGAGCCGAGTGTACTACTGTCCATTATCTTCGAAAATCGTATGGATTAACGGAACGGCATAAGGTTTCCTTAGATTAAAATTCATTTTTTTTCTTAGTTTTTGTATAAGGGAACCTTTGTGTGGTCTTTCCAACAAGTTCGCAGGTTTTCGAGATAGCAGCTGAAGGCACAAAAGGTTGTAATTCTCGATCTAGTCTTCAAATGCTGTTTGAATGAAATAACTCTATGCTAGTGTGAAGAACGCCGTGTTACAGCTCCAAACGACTTGTACAATCTTTTTTCTGTATGTCTATGAAAATTTCTTAAAATCTCGAAAATTACTGTGAAATACAAAATAAAAACTACATTGATTTGAAAGTAGGCATCGGCTATATTAAATTTATGAATAAAGTTAATTTCGCTTAGAGTCATTATCGGCGGCTGGTTAGGGTTGTTTGGTGGTAAGACTGCTAACTGGTCTTCGAAATGAGTATTTCTCTAAAGAGAACTTTTTTTGAGCTTTACTTCTCTGGATCTGACGTGTTCTGAAAAAACAGAGGCAGCTCTGGTCTACAACAAGGAAAAATTAATTTTGGTTTCTAGTCGCTCTCTTATTCCTGAGTTCTGATGAGAATCAGTAAGTGCCGATTAGAGCCGTAGCAAAAATGCTTCGTCTCCTAAAACTATTACCATCACAAAGAAAAATTAAAAGCTGTAAATGAGGTAAAATCTCCCGAAGATTAACAATTCGCTCTCCTTTTATTTACTGACTGCACCTTATAGTGATAGTTTTCCAACATCTAATCTTACTTGTGCTGTAATTAAATCTAAAGTGATTGTTCCATGCTGTAACGAATTATAGATACTTGACCTTGCACTATATAGTTTGATGTTTGCTAGACTTATCTCACGTAGAAATTGTATAAGGTTTACTTTAACTAACAATCGGACAGGCGTAGATTAGGATTAAGCTGTAACTAGGAATTTTATTTACCCATTAAACCGAAATTAAGTGCAATTGATTTTGATTTTATTACATATTTATAGGCAATTTTTAAAAAGCAGGAATTTAATTGTTCTATATGGCATTGACACCAAACAGCGAACCAAAAACTGTACCTACAAGTCACTATTACATGAAATCTACTACCTACAATATTTTCGTCACACAACGTTAACATGACGAAGATGATGCCATTGCAAGTTGCTGATTGAGAGATAACTAACGTTTGCACTAAAGCTTAATTATTATTAACAATTTTTCATTGGGTAAATATGTATCTATTTTTCTATACCAATAGATGATACCATTCAGTAGGCTTACATTGAATATTAATAATATCAAAAATCCATCTTGACTTTTGAAACATGACTGGCATTTTCTATATCTAGCAATTTTTGCAATACAAAAAGATACGGTAATCAGCAACTGCCGCAAAGTCAATAGGTCCGTTAATCGAACTACATCAAAATGAATCCAATTGGTAAGAATTTACTGTTGCTGTATTTATTTTTAACTATCAATGATCAAATTTGGATCGTTTGGTCTGAATGTATTTGCGCAATAAAAATATTCTTTGCAATTGTGCATAGCTACCTCCAGAGCTTTTAAAAACAATGGAAATGTCGTCAGTAGCACTGAAACCAAGGATGTGGAACGAATAGCGTTAGGAAGTTTTCTCTTTAAACATATGTCTAAAAATAAAGATTTTACGGCACAGGTATGCCTCATATTTCCGCATTAACTAGTTGATTGTACGATAAACAAACCCATTTTCAGATAGATACAGTCACAGAACAACCGGACACGTACGGTTCAATGTTGCAACGAAGCATTCGCACTGCAATCGCCATGAGGGCGAAAGGCATAACCTCCAACGATATAGTAACAGTCTGCAGCAGCAACCACCTGAACACATACATCCCTTTAATCGCCAGCTATTTTCTAGGGGCAAAAACGGCTAACACAGATCCGAACTTATCCCTGCGCGATACTGTGCATCTGCTAAAGCGTCCGTGTCTCTAATTGAAAATGTCGTCCAGGAGCTGGGATTCCAAGTTCGGATTGTGGTCTTTGGAGAATCGAGTAAACATTCTCAATTTTCGGAATTTTTAGTAGAATCTTCGGAAGAAAGCGACTTTGCTCCTGTTCAGGTTGCCAATGTTGAAGAGACAGCCGTGATATTTTTCAGCAGTGGAACGTCAGGGCTCCCGAAAGGAATATGCTTGAGTCACATGACGCCTATAAGCAACATCATTAAAATGCCGTAGGTTCAGAGCTGTTTTAAATCTTGTAATTTGTACATTAGCTTTGTTTAGATCATCAGAAGGCTCTCCACCTATAGTGATGCTGACGTATTCTTCACCATATTGGGTTACGTCGTTAAGCTGGTTGCTGACTAATACCTTCAACAAAATGATAAAATTACTTCCACCTGCGTTCGATCCAGTTAATATCTGGAAGATAATCGAAAAATATCAAGTAAATCTTAAACCAAAAATGAGCCAAAGCTAAATTTTCCAATTTCAGGCCAACCTATTGTTTTTAACCCCAAATCAGATATCAACGATGCTGAATTATGGCCCAGGAGATGCAAACGTATCAAGTGTGAAGGTGGTAATATCTACAGGAGCACCCTTCAGTGTCAAACAAATCGAAGCAACTAAAAAGGCTTTTCCCTTTGCCCTAGTCACTTCTGGATTTGGCCAGACTGAAACTGCAGGTGCAGCAATCATATTCAATATTGCTTACGAAGAAGATATAAAGCTCTTAATGACAAGACCTCATTCTTGTGGAAGACCAATAGCAGGGTTCTACTATAAGGTATTTCTTCCAGTAAAGTCTTATACCAAATCAATAACTTAACAGTGATTCTTCAGATAGCAGATCTTGAAACCAACCAACCTCTGGGTCCCAACCAAAGAGGGGAGCTCCGTCTCAAGTTAGAGTATCCAATGAACGGCTATTACAACATGGACTCATCAGGGGCATGGGATGCAGACGGTTTTATTAAAACTGGCGACATCGCGTACTATGATGAAGACTACTGCTTCTTCGTCGTAGACCGCATCAAAGAGATGTTAAAATTCCAGTCATGGCAAATAGCCCCTGCCATGTTGGAGGCTGTTTTACTAACTCACCCAGCGGTGGATAGTGCCGTAGTTATTGGACTACCTCATCCAAGTGACGGAGACCATCCTATGGCTGTAGTAGAGCTAAAGAAATCGATTTCTGCCAGCGTCACGGCAAAGGATATTGAAGAATATGTGGAGGAAAGAGTCAGCGAAAAGCAGCGGCTTAGGGGCGGTGTGAAAATCGTCGACAAGATACCTTTGACTGCTTCGGGAAAACTGCAGAAAAGGCACGTAAAGGAATTGGTGCTTGGGAAAAAATTGTAGGTCTAAACGCATATTTCTTATTCTTGTATAATACGTATAATTTAGAGAGAAGCACGAAGAAGAAGAGTAAATGTATAAGTCAAGAAAAGAAGAGTATGACACCTTTCTGAAGATGGTTTATAAACTAAATATTGTTAATCTGGGCCGTTAGGTCATGTAGGCGTATTTTATCTAGTACGTGTACTTGTAGATAAGGTTTCTGATCTGCCCATTACTGAAAGACAGGAGAGCTTGGCTAAAAATATAGAAACCATAAGTTTAATTAAATGCTATTGTATTTAATTATACTGTACTACGCCGTCGTATACAACTGATTAATTTTTAATGTTAGTTAACTTAATATACTTTAGTTTCTATCGAACGATATGATATCATAATAAAAAATTTCTTTAAAGTTTTGTAGTTTGTATCGTAAGTACTTACAGAACCAAATACTTTAGCAGCACACATTTTTAATGAATCTGAGGCGCTTGCACATAATACGATATATTGCTGCTTTCATGATACGCCAGGTTTTCAGAAAAAGATAGAGTAGAACTCGTAATAGTCTTCATGTTCATTCTTGAGAGAAAAGTTCGAAACGCAGCACATGTGGTGGTAATAGCGGTTACAGTATTTAGCATTCCACTTATTTTGCTATTATTTTTGGCATTCGTTTTAAGGATACATCAAAGAACCCAAGAAAAACTATTTGAAATAAAGCTAATATGAAAAATCGTACGGAAAAGCGGATAAAAACCTCTACAGAATGCCATCATTCGAAAGTGATGTAAATCCGTAGGTCTCATATGTCACTACCATATGTAGCAGGTAAAATATCCCTTGCGAGGGTTGGAACTCTTTAGTCTCGGCAAAATTCTATGCAGGACGCAGTAGGTATCTATGGTACCTGGTACTTCGCATGCCTAGATTTTATCCATAACAAACAAACGAACATAGTGTACAAGCTCTAGAAGACAATGATGTACGGGAAATGGCTCTAACGGTGACATGATGAAATTACAAACTATTACTGTCATAACCGATTAGGCTAGCCACAATCCGACCTGTATTGAGTATGCACCGCGAACGTGAGTAGATGCAGTCGCGCTGATTTCTCCAAACTACAAAGTTTATTTAGATCATTAAAGTTACTAATTTGTGGTTAGCATATTTAAAAATTGGTTCACCTAGAAGGAGAACTGAAAGAAATAAATTGGGATATACTGGGAGTCAGAGAGGTAAGAAGAAAAAACGAAGAACTGTTGAAACTAGGTCCAGGCTATCTGCTATATTATAGAGGAGAAACTGACAATAATTGAAATGGAGTCGGAATGCTTATTAATAAGAAATGGGAAAATAATATTAAAATAGTAGTCGGCATATCATCAAGAGTTCTCTATCTGGTGCTGAGAATATCGAAGAGGAACCACCTAAAAGTCATTC
This sequence comes from Agriotes lineatus, assembly GCA_940337035.1. NCBI lineage: Eukaryota > Metazoa > Arthropoda > Insecta > Coleoptera > Elateridae > Agriotes > Agriotes lineatus. The sequence goes on along the minus strand of OW679201.1, from coordinate 63,074,703 downwards.
AAACCTACGCACCCACTTCCACTCATTAAGACGTAGAGGTAGACGAATTTTACGATGACACTGAAAGGGCGATACAGCAAGGTAAAACATAATATGTCTTAATTATAGGCGATTTCAACGTCAAAATGGGGAAGAGAGAGGCAGGAGTGTCAAGCGTGGGAAAATTCGGGCTTGGTACACGGAATGAGCGAGGACAAACACTCATTAATTTCCTCAAACACCATCAACTAAAAGTAATGAACTTTTTCTTCCATAAAAAAGAACATCGTAAGTAGACTTGGAAAAGCCCGGATGGACGAACCAAAAACGAAATTGACTTCATTATTTTTAATCGTAAAGACATAGTAACTGACGTAACTGTAATTAATAAAATACAATTAAGTGACTACCGGATGGTAAGGGCTAGACTAACCTTAAAAACTAAATTAGAACGAACGAAACTGGTCAGCAGGAAAAATTCAATAATCGCTATACAAACACCAGGAGGAATACCATAATAAATTGGATAATACTCTCAAGGTTAACCCCATTCCAACCAAAATAGACATTAATAAAATGAATAATTACATTACGGACAAAATAAAAATAACGACGAAAAAGATAACAAAAATAGGTTACCCCGATAAAAACAACAAAATCTCAGAGATCACAAGAAAGCTCATAAAAAGACGAAACTAGAAAGAGACAAGTATGACAACTTAAGAATTAAAAACAATAAATAAAGAAATAAAAACAAACATAAAAAAGATACCAAAGAATATAACGAAAGAGTAATTGGAGAAGTGATTGAACAAAACAAAGGGTCAAAAGTTTTCCGAACTCGAATCAAAGAAGGCACACCTAACATCATAATGGATGATAAGGGCACGATATTGAGGGACAGAGAAGCACTGAAAACAAAAATGCAACACTGAATAGACATATTACAGAAGACCTACCTCCCATCAACACACAAGAAATAAAAGTAAGTTTAAAGCAGATAAAAGATAATAAACTGCGGGAGAAGACGACATAACCATCGAAATGGTAAAGTTCGTGGAAGAAACGCTATTACAGTACTCGGTGCTCTTGTACAATCAGTGCATTGAGGAAGGAAAAACGCCCGAGGCATGGAGAAACTCAAGGGTAATTCTTATATACAAGAGAGGCTACATCAGAAATTAGAAGATTACCAAACGCCAGATCAAGCAGGATTCAGACAGGGATATAGCACTATGGACCATATGCATACCATAAGACAAGTTTTGGAAAAGATACACGAGTACAACCAACCCCTGTACTTGACGTTTATCGACTTTGAAAAGGCCTTTGACACTGTCGAGACTTGGGCAATAAGCAATGCAGGATAGACTATAGGCATATAGCACTTATTAAGGACCTCTACGTAAACACCAGTATGACTGTTGAGACATTCACGAAAAGTCAACCAATACCAACAGAGAGAGGCATAAGACAAGGAGATACAATCTCCCCTAAACTGTTTACGATCGTCTTAGAAGATGTGTTCAAGAACCTCAACTGGTCAAAATTGGGTATCAATATCAACGGCGAATACCTCTTCGACCTGAAGTTTGCGGACGGTATTGTCCTGCTCGCTACAAACATGCCAGACTTGGAAAAAATGATCAATGAACCACGAAGAGAATCTCAAAAAGTGGGCCTACGGGTGAACATCGCAAAATCCAAAATAATGGCTAATCGAGAAGATGCCACGCCAGTATAGTACGGGAATGCTACGGTGGAAATAACAGACGAATACATTTACTTGGGTCAAATTTGCACATTCAAGGAAGATACACAAGAGGCGGAAGTTAGCCGTCGAATCAGATTAGCGTAGGCAGCCTTCGGTAGGCTCAGGAGAGAGGTCTTCAGTTCAAAGTTCCGACAATACCTTAAATCGAGAGTCTTCAACCAGTACATACTTCCAGTGCTCACTTATGGTGCAGAAACATGGTCAATCAAAAAATCAACAATGGAGAAAATTAAAATAGCACAAAGAAAAATGGAAAGGGCAATGGTAGGAGTGACATTACGGGACAGGATATCTAACCAAAGGTTAAGAAACATAACAAAAGTAGTGGATGTAGCAGAACGCATAACAGGTTTAAAATAGCAATGGGCAGGTCACCTGATGAGAAGGCAGGACAATAGGTGGACTAAAAAGGTGACCAAGACAAGGGTACAGAAGCAGGGGCAGGCCCAGACAAAGATGGAAGGATGATATAGTGAAGGTACTGGAGAAAGCTTGGACTACACTAACTTTTGATCGCAGAATCTGGCTGGGGCAATGAGAAGGCGTATATCCAAAAATGGACCGATGAACGTTGAACATGATGATGATAATGATATTTAAAAATGGTATTTCCATAAAACCAACAAGCTGATATAAAGAACTGTGCAAAAAGTGCAATTGAGGAATATATAAGTATGAAGCCGCTCTGGAAACGCTAGCGAAAGATCCAGCAGCTGTTCTTATGAAAAACTTGGAAGAAAAATTCGACAAATTGGTTGACACGAACAAAAAACTAGACGCTCGTGTTGAGGAACTTGAAAAAGAATACCTAAATAATTCAAAGAAACTGGATTCGCTAGAACAGTACACCAGGCGAAATAGTTTAAGGCTATTTGGGGAAACCGCAAATAGAGATAACAAGTTGGAAACCTAGGTGTTAGAACTGCTTAATAGCCATATACTCCTATATCAGCTAACCACCAAAGGCATAGCTAATGTATTCAATAACTATTTCTGTAATATTGCAAAAAAATGACCCAAGTAACGTGCCAGTAAATAATTGCAAAAAAATAGTAAAACAGTGAGACAAACAGTATTTCTTAATCCCATTACTGAAAATGAAATTTAAAATCATATTTTACAGTTAAAAGATACTTGTACTTCAGGTTCCGATGACTTAGCAAACAAAACTATCAAAATATTATGCAATTCTATTGTAAAACCCTTAACGTTTGTATAGAATTTGGTTTTTACTACTGCAGCATTTCCAACAGTTTTAAACAGGTCACTGTTGTACCTGTATATAAAGGTGTGGATAAAAAAGCTCCCAAAGATTATAGGCCAATTACACTAACAAATAGTTTAGCAAACATATTTTAAAAGTGTATTAAAACCAGGCTAGTTAATTTTTGAATGAGCATGAGGTACTATCTCAAAACCAATTTGGATTCAGAGAAAGTAGAAGTACAGATGATGTCATTTTTACCGTTAACAATGAAATAATTACACCACTTGATAATAACAAGATAACAACCGTAGCTGTGTACTTAGATTTGGAGAAAGCGTTTGATACAGTTTCCCATGTTAATCTTTACGAGAAACTGGAGAGATATGATATTCGTGGTTCAGCACTAGATCCTATTAAATCTTATATGTTAAACAGACAATAAAGAGTAAAAATAAGAAACGAAATCAGTGATGCATGCGAAATAAATTTGGAGTGCCGCAGGGTACTGTTCTGGTACCAATCTTGTTCTTAGTGTATATTAATGAATTACTCACTACTGCAGTCAATGGTAAATTTTTTTCATTTACCGATGACACTGCGACAGTTATTTGCGAAGAGACATGGGATACTGTTATTAAATACGTCTAATGAAATATGTGCATGTAGTAAAATAGAAATTGTAAATAAAACTGAATATTTAAGTACAATAAATTATCGACAACAAACTTTAATGGTCCAACCACGTAGAGGAATTAAATAATAAATTAAGAAAAAGGATCTATAAATTTAAAATGTTTAGCAACATATTATCAACAAAAAACAAAACAATTGTTTACGATGCCTTTGTGCAATACCTACTACTACAATATTGTATTATAGGCCGAGGAGGTTTATATCAAGCTTCTCTTAATTCTATTGAAATAACTCAATAACATTTGTTAAAAATGCTCTACAAAAAAAAAACGCAGACATCCAACTAACAGTTTATTTAAAGATAAAGGCGCTATAACAATCAATCAGCTATATTCTAAAATGCCCTTAATATTTGTACATTCTCACAGTAATATTAAAAATTAAATTTCACATAGACATGAAACAAGAGCTAAAACTAATTTGACTGTTCTTATACCCAAGTTTGACAGAACGATTTCTCAAAGTCACTCTCTATATACTGGCATAGACCTATATAATAGATTGAAACTTGAGTTTAAAAAAATTTATCTAAAGGTAGTAAATTGACTGCAAAAATTAAAAAAATGGGTTCTGGTTGAGTGTTGATTTGCGGATTAGGTTAGATTAGAATATCTGTATCTTGTTTATACTCTTATATAACCAAAATCATGTATCCCTATTGATGCAAAGGCAATACCTAATCAGTGGTTCAATAATAAATTGTACTACCAAACTCAAGGTTTGCTTAACTGGCAGTACAAAAGTTGGTGTATTTTTTATTTTTAATATTTATTAATAATGTATTATTATCTATCTTATATTATTTATTGTTATAATTATATTGTTGTTTTAGTTTCATTTTAATTTAAAAAATTAGTTTGTTATAAAGTTCTTATGATTTTTTTTTTGGTGAGAGGCTTAACGACAATACCAACAGCGTAATCTTAAATTTTAAAATAGGTATGCTTTATGTACCAGATGCTCAGTAGGCAGAATAAATATATAGAAATAAACGTCATGGAGGATCACAATACCGATTGGAAGCGATATGTATATATCGGCAGCTAAACGAAATGACTGCGTCGAAATCTGTTCCGCCTTGGAGATGTTTTCCCCAAAACCTAGGGCACGAGAGGCTAGAGAGGCGATCATGGGTGAAACCCTAACCGTGTTCAGTAGCGATGTGTCGATCCGGTCGGATTCGGTACAAAGGAACGAATCCAAGTTTCGAGTCCGGATTCGTTCCGAGGAACGAAAAGGTCGCGAGGCGTCAATTCTCTCCGACATTCATTCCTTTGTTATAGCGTTATTCAATCCATTTCAATACAGAATACAATACAATGTTTTGTCGTAGGTTGAGGCCGAACAGCAAAAAATGATGGTGTTTGTTTTAGAGGTTCGACGTCGACAGTCGACACATGATACGGCCCAAGTTGCATGCTTTTTTATCAGTTATCAATGATTTATAGCTTTTGGCCGCTTTGTAGGTATCCATTTAATTTGAAGTTTCAAACATAAAAACATATTGAATTACGGACGGTGTGACCACTGACCAAAACAAACTTACTATGCAACATCAACTGCCTATTTATCACGTTTTTATTCTTTGCAATTTGTAACACAAGGTTTTTTTTGTTTACAATTTTTGCTCTTCCAATAGCGGCTATAACACTCTTCGTCTGTATTCTGATTATTGCTCCATTTCTGTTCTATTTGTCTTTTCGCCAAGTGCACCATTGTTATTGTAAAAAAATGAAAAAAAACGTACTGAAATTTGGAACCTGTTTGATGTAGTAGGTGGGAATATTGCAAAATGTACATTCTGTAGTGGTACATTTTCCGAGGAACGAATTCGACGGACTCGTTCCACTTGCGGAATGGGTTTGGAATGAACGAGTCCGCAAAAGTATCGAAATTTCCCTTCACTAGTGGCCACGGTAACGATCAAGGGCGGATGCGGATTGTTTTAAGGCGGTATGAATGCGGGATTTTTTCGACAGACCCATGATATAAATACAAGTGTATGCTTAAGCGCAGCTTTTCTCAACGACCAATGTGAAAGCGTGAACCAGGTACGTCATCAAGAGGCGGCAATTTGAAAGTTACGTTTTAAAAGTCTCCCGGAAAAATCGTATTTTGCATTTGTAAGGGTCAAGTTAATGGTAAAATGGAGAGAAATCGTACGCAATTGTAATAGATGCTATTTTTCGTGTGAATAATAAGCTGGTTTTATTGATTCTCGTACATTATAACTCTTTTCCGCATCACCAATGAGGTACAGTCTCAAGCGCATTTTTTACGTGGTGTCCCCAGTAGGTATAATCCACGGGCCTGATAAAGTGTTTTTTGCTCTGAGCATATTCTCTCTGAATAAAATTGTCAATAAGTCTTACATATAAAAATCTACACAGGAGAAAAAGTTGTTCTATTTGTGATTATAAAACTGCACGAAGAAGCTATTTAAGTGTACATATACAAACTCACACAGAGGAGAGACCGTAGAGTTGTTCTATTTGTGATTATAAAACTGCACGAAAACGCGATTTAATTGGACATGCAAGAATCCACACAGGAGAGAAACCGTACAGCTGTTCGGTTTTCGATTTCAAAATGGCACAGAAACAAAAATTTCATTTACTTACATGTAGATGCATTTGAGTTTTCTTTGCATACTGCAGGCCATTGTTCAGAAATTACTTCATTCATTGGAAACCTGAAGTAACTCACTTTTCTATTATTCCTGCAGCCCTTTACACTGCACACTACCATTCTTACACGCTCTCGTAGTTTTTTTGTGGTGTTTGATGGTGTTTAATAATTTGAGGAAACTTTTCACTATTCGCTGTCTACTTGATAATGTACTATGTATGTACTCGCAGTCGCACTCGCGCGCATTTCAGGTTATGAGGTTCGACATGATATAAATGAGGTTAGGGTTATGGACGTGCAATGTGTGCAACCATCGTCCAACATGCCGAAGCCCTCCTGATATACCCGAGACCATAATCAGCATGCCCGAGACCTTACGAATGTGACGTCATGTGGTTCACGTGCGCAGTGGGTTACCGCCTGTTGAGCATACCCTTGTATTTATATCATGGACAGACCCATAGAAGGCTACTTTTTCCTCAACGGGCTTTAAGTCTGGGGTTTGAAACGAAGACCCTTCACCAATCGTCCCTCTCTCTTTATTGTGCTGAGCGGTGGTGGTATCTGTATTGATATAAACACACTCGAATTTTCCAATGTAAAATTCCCACCGCAGCTATTCTTGTTATGCAAGGGTTTGTTTCTCTGCTGAGCAGATGTGCTTTAAGCAGTGGGTCAAAAACGAGTTTTTGTCGGTGCAGATAATTTTAACATTGTTCTGTGATTTTAAGTATAATAAACTGCTCAAGTACAGGTCTAAAGAGTAGCTTCAGCACTGCGAAAACAGGTTGACCTTTCGCCAAAACCAAATAGCGCATGAAGGTGCTCGGGACCTTAGCAACAACTTTGCCCCCTTTCAAAATTTCGATATCTGTAGCCGTTCGAAAGTTACAGGCGATTCAGACAGACACACGGACACACAGACAGACAGACTGACGGACAAAACGTTCGCATAAGTACGCTGAAGCTACTAATAAGCTTGTTTGCCTTTGTATTATGTATGTATTATCAGAAACCTCATTTTACCTTGAGGTGTAAAGGCCGGTGCTTTATGCTTCTTGGCCTTTCAGTCACTATAATTAAACACAAATCTGTGAAATTTCAGGCATAGATAGAATAAACATGAACCAAATGATATTTAACTGATTCTAGCCAAATACTGAATCTATTATATACAGTGACCGCCAAAAAGTCGGCATAATACGGGAAAAACTTTTATTTTTGATTTTTAAAAAAAACCTTTTTACGTCAATAATTTGTGTTTGTCTAAAAACCTATTTAGCTCCTATCATATATATATTTACTTATTTAGAAAATGGAGTTTTTCGAAATTGTCAAAATCCAAAAAGTGCTATTTTTCGGAAATTAAGTAAGATTTCAATGAGATTTTTTTAGAGTGTGTTATTTTTATCTAACTGAACAATCCCAGGCCAGAAAACACCTAATTTTTCAAACTTTAATTTTGTTAATTTGTCAAATTTTGAAATATTTTTCAACATTTCACATCCCAAGACAATATTGAAGTTAGAATTTTTTATGTAAAGACTAAATATTTATAATTGGATAAAATAATATAAAACGTTAAATACTTCTTTAGATTTTTTATCATTTACCGAAAAGTAGTATGTTTGCATAATCTTTCCGTTTTTTGTGCAATGCGCTTTTTAGGAGAAATATTTTTCAATTCTAATTAATATCTATTTAAATGACTTCTACAAACTCTCATCTGTTAATGAATTACTGTTACAAAACTCCTGTAAATGTTTTCTTACAGTTGTGTAAATGAGATTTTTTTATCTAATTTACATTTCTAAAAAATACTAATTTTAGGTAAATAATAAAAAATGTAACGAAGTAATTAACATTTTGAATTATTTTTTGAAAAATTTACCCTTAAAGGGATATAAGGCGTAAACTGTGTTTCCACGAATTCTTCAGACCCGGTAAGATATCGACTTGGTCTTTGCTTGCATAAGTATCCGTCTAAAAACGCATTTCGGGATTTTGCCCTAATCAAAGTGCGAATCTGCATTCGGGGTGAACTATAGAACCCCTTATATCTCCTGTGTTTGTTGAGTTAGAGCATTCTTTTTTGGCATTAGATGTGTTTTTCAAATCTTTATAAAGGGGTTTTAGAGTTTTTTTTAATTTTACCCCTAAAGTGGTAAAAACGGAAAATAAAAAAAGGGTTTTTTTCGTTCTGTGTTAATTTGAGGATAAGACGGGCTGAAATATTTTTTCGAAATTTTACCTTTAAGGGGTGAAAAGGGGTTAACTGTGTTTTCACGAATTTCTAAATATCTCTAAATAAAATAGGAGGATTTCTGAAATTCCACCCCCAAGTGGTGGAAATGGGTATCCTGCTATAATATACGAATACAACATTTAATAAGTACATTTATTTTTGATTTTATCTTATTGTTATATTAAAACTATAGTTTTATCAATCTCAACAAGGAGAACGACAATTACATACACATTTCCAAGGGGGCAAGTGAAACATAAAAGAGTTAAGAACTTTTTTTAAAGGATATTTTTTACCTACAATATTTATTTCCAGCATTTGATAGTTTAGCATATTAAGTAAGGGGTGAGGGGGGCACTCCAGAATTCGTTTAAGATTTAAAAGAAAACACAAACATTTGTAGCCCGTACGAAGAACGGGCATCTAGCTAGTCTGTAGTAAATTAAGCAAGAAAGTACATATTACGTAAAAAACTAATATGTTACATTATTATTAGTAATAATAACATATTTATAGTCTGTGCAGTAAACATAAAAACACAAAGTGGCCTTTGATTTTCAAAATTTCATGCGTGTACTTCCAAAATTCATCTTTGTTTAGGAGTTGACTTCCAGTGACATCTACTTCTCGTCTGTCATAAATGTTGTAAATAACTAGTTTTAAGGACATTATACAAATACTGTGTTGGATATTATTGATATAGCGTTTATTAATAGGTATTTTTATTACATTTTATAAAACTTCAGGTGAGAATTTCTAGAAAAATATCTACTTTGACACTTACAATGAGAAATATGCCCGCATACAGGTGTGGAAACCTTTGAAAAACAAAATACAGAATCCCTAATACAAAAATTATATGGACATGCCAACTTTAAAAACATTTTAATGTTTCTGTGTTTAGTGAATGCCCTATATTTGTAATAATTGTACGTGAAGATATAAACTACAATTCAATTTAAAAAAAAATCCGGTAGTGGGAATTGAACACGGGTCTCCTGAGAGAGAGTCAGGTATCCTAGCAAATACACTATACAGTGTTATAATTTCTCTTCTTCAATCAGCTATATACTGCGCAGATGCATGATATTTTAGCCAAAATGCACTTATTCTAATGGCTGAATTTTTATCAGTAATAATGTATTAAGGGCAAATGGTTTTGCCGGTAAAAATGTTTTACGAAAGTTTCTTGTTTTGGCAATGTCACAAGTCACAAGACAAACTAACTTGATAGGCGAGGGAACTTGTCAAAGTTATTTTGTCGGGGGCATTGCCAAAAAACTACAAATCTTGAGTAAAACATGTTGCGAGCAAAATCATGAGCCCGAAATACATGTTGTGGAGTATTTCCCAAATATGGGTTCATTTTGTATCAGTATACATTGAATATGACATTTATACTGATTCACAATGACAGTTTAATGACGTTTTTTAAATGCCACGTTGCTTAAAACAGCATATTTGGTGGTTTCCATGGATACAAAGGGTAAAAGAAACTGATAAAATCCCAAGGAAAAATTTTGATTTTTTGCCACTATAAAAACACGTGATTGGTTGAATTTTGGAAAATTATGGCGTTTGATTGGATAATAGAAGATGCTGGAAATAGTCACTAAAATTAGTTCAACAGTAAATTATTATTCAAGTATTAACACATTGGAAATCAGATGGCCACTTTGTAATAGATTATTTAATCATTACAAATTACTATCAAACAAATTATTTTTAAAATTGCCATATTTGTACATTACATATCTACATTCAACGGTTTTATATTGAACGCGATAATTAAACTATTTAGCTGATTCTTATAAAACATCTATAAAATAATGCTTCTTAGAGGCGCGAGTCCAGCGACAGGGCTGTATCAAAGTTAGATAGAAATAATAATTTTTATTAAAATTAATATTATAAAATATTTTATTTATTAAATAGTATATAAAATTAGGTAAGTAGATATGTATAAAAAAAATAATTTCTTCAATGTTTATCTTTCGTAATATTTCTGTGGTAAAAAGGCAAAAGGGTATAAGTCAAAAATGATCATTTTATAGGAACATCAAAAAACTATTTTGCTGGAGATTTGAGAACATTTAATTCTTTTCGCTGGTAATTAAAAGAATCAAGTCGATTTATTCACTACAGCTTGCTTTGCTATTGATTCTAAAACTATTTCTACTAGAAAATAAATAAACACGGAACTTATACCTTATCGTATTTCCTTTTATTCATTTTATGAAATAGCAAAAGGGTATAAGTTGACATATAGCTTTTTGCAATTTCCCGGAATATGTATCTTGTGATAACTAATTACTATGACAAAACAGCATATGTAGACATAAACTAAACAAGAATATGTGGTTTCGAGTTCGAATAATGTGAGGTTATCTGTAAACTTACCGGTTAAGATCTTGTTACAGCACTTTTGCAAAACTTTGTACGCGATCCTGTGTCTATTTTTCGTTAAACTACAATATAATAACTAATAATAACACTGGAAAACTGGACCCCTAAAACACACTATTGCAGCTGCATGGTAATGCACTCGTAGTATAGGTGTACATAAGTTGTTTCCAAGAAAAACGGAAAGTTATGAAATGGCAAAAGGGTATAAGTTAACATATGTTGTTCTGGCGTTGCAGATAACTTTACGAAAATCTATGACTCGGGATACTAGTACTACCATTGGCTAATTTTGTTTTTTATCAATTTTTAGTGATTTTTCAGGGAATAAGTCGACATATCCCATTTAGAAAACTTGCTGTAACAATGCGGTTATGGTATGTAGACTTATATCCTCTTGTATTTAGATGTCTGACATTGCTCTGGGCACGGGGCACCAATACAATCAAAAATGAGGTAAGTCGACTTCTCCCCTTATGCCTTTTTGCCACAGATTTCTTTTGAAATAAATGAATAGGTTTTTCAGACAATCAGATAAATTCAAATTTTTATTATCTCTATACATTGTTTTGTTATTCGTTGTCTTCGGTTGAGGTGGTTGTTTTTTATGATAGTGGCACGTGAAAGTAGGTAAGAAATATAAAAAATGGACAAAAAAATCAAAATGCGCCCCGAAGCAAATTGGAAAACAGAAAAATTAGATTGACTTGATTAATAAGTAATTTTTTGCACTTCCGGGACTAAAGTTGATACTTTAGTCCCCGTAAACAGGGACTAAAGTAGCTCATTTAATCCCTAGGGACTAAAGTAAAAATGATACCATAACTATGGTAAATTTATGTACACACGAGGTTAGGAGGTTAGGTTTTGTTTGTCATTGGGCACACACTGGCGCAAAACTTAACCTGCAAATCTCGAATTTGACATATACTGACAATACACTTCAGTACTGCCAACTGATTCAGGCTATCCAGGACCTGCTGCAATTCAGTCTTTAATAAATTGTAATTGTCAGATTCCAAATTGACAGATTCCAAATTTTGGAAATGTTTGGTGATAATGTTCCCAAAAGTGCAAAAAATAGCGTATATACCTCGGGACTAAAGTGCCTATATCCCTTGAGTGGTTATTATTACAAACTCCACTCGCGGGATTAAATGGTGCACTTTAGTCCCTCATTATATAATATACTATTATATCTATATAGTATATTATTTTTAACTTTTAGTTTTGTATATGTACTGTTTTTGTTCCTCGCTATGTAAATAATAAAGGAATTATATATGTATGTACCTATACTAGTACCTACATACAATATAGAAATAAATATGTGCCTTTAAAACAAGCTTGTTTTTTTTTTCAAATTATAAGTTGGACTTTATATGACAATGCCTCCCCCCCCCTAACATAGGTGTTTAGCGACGCCCCTGTATGCAGAATGGTAAAAAAGTCTGGAACACCTGAAATATTTTGCTTCATTTGCGTTTTTCTCGAAAATTTCTTTATGCAACTTCATAAAACTTTTATACTTAAAACGATGTGCTCTTCCACTTCCTCGAACAAAGAATAGGGGTTATTATTTAAAAAAAATCCCTCGTTGACCCTGCCAGTGTACGCCACTGTACATAGTTCTAAAGTATTTCAAAAGATAGCAAATGTACAATGCTTTTTGACCCCTTCAAGCGGTTTTGCCACAAAACAAGATTTTGAAAGGTATTTCAGGTGTTCCAGACTTTTTTACCACACTGTATAATATTTTCATAAGAGTGAGTTTATCACAGTGTAAAGCAAATTGGTTCCCAACAACTCTACAATATAACTGTTATAAAAGTAAGAGAAACGTCTACTTCAATGATAGATTTTGGTAGTAATGACTTTTAAGTCGGTTGCGGAAAAACATTCTTTTTCAACCTAAAAATAAATATTCTTAAACAATTGTTCTCTTCATAATTCATAGTTCGTTCTGAACGTTTCTGTTCAGCTACTAATTATTACGTATAGCAAAACAGCTAGAAATACGCGCTCTAATAATAACCATCCACTGTTATTTGGATTTGTTATTTACAGTATTGTAAATTTCCTATTAGCCAGCCACTATACTTCAAGTTGAAATTTCCCGTTATTCGTGCAATGCAACCTTGATTTTGAAGCTACATCTGTCTGACAATGGCTGAACTATATGTGCGCTATTTTTGTGGAAACTTTATCAGGTGCTTACAAAACCGGCACGAATTGCCGACAATTGCAATGAAATATTCGCCCTAAATGATAACCACTTGAAATTTTTTAGGAATCACGTATTATCAAAAACTAAACGTCAGAAATAGTTCAATGAGGTCTTAAATGAAAGATCAAAAATCGTATCTTCCTGTAAGCTATTTTACAGTCTCTATTTTCTATTTTGCACAAGTAAATTTTACTGTTGAATGCAGAAATACAAATGAAAAATGGCTACAAAAACGTCGATATTTTAAATACAATTTTATAGCGCAAGCGAATCTTTTACCATTTATAAAATAGCTTACGATAACCACCCAACATTCGTCTTTGAAATGAAGTCTTGTTTAACTTTCTACGACGCCTGTAAATCGATAATACGTGATTCCTATGTATTAATTTGTCTCTATTCTTTTAACATAAGCCTAACGCCAGCCTTAACTGACGTTACGTCACTTTTCACAAAAACATGTGCAGCTCGAGTATTCTTTATATTCGGTATTTACCAATTTTGGAGTACACGACTACTTCACGAAACTTTTTGGCTGCTTCTCACACCGCGGCATCTTACCTTGTTTGCTTGCCTGCCCGAACCGTTTACGAAAGTAACGTCGGCTTCCTTCAAGAAAGTAACCGAGAAACGATATTGTAGCTTGTTTGCAAAAAGTGTTATCTGGGACAGACAGAGAGCCTCATTCGAAAATAGGCAGTAAAATTACGTAGATAGAAAAATGAACCAAATATAGAATAAGGTTTTGGACAAGATAACATATACTTCAAGAAGGTTTACTGATGAAGATAAAAAGACAGAAAGGTTCTTTTCTTGACTTATACATTTTCTCTCCTTCTTCGTGCTTCTTTTTAATTTACACCTATTACATAACAACAGGAACTAGGCGTTTTAACCTAAAATTTTTTCCCAAACACCAATTCCTTTACGTGCCTTTACTTTTTCTCTAAAGAGAACTTTTATCCAGGTTTACTCCACTGTATCTGACGTGTTCTGCAAACACAGAGACAGCTCTAGGCTTTAAAAAGGAGGGATGAATGTTGGTTTCTAGTCGTTTGCTTATTCCTGGGTTTTGATGAGAACCAGTAACTATCTAACTAAATGCATCATCTCCTAAAACCATTACCTACACGAGAAAATTTAAAAGCTGTAAATGAGGTGAAATTTCTCAAAGATTTACAATTCGATGTCCTTTTATTTACTGACTATACCTTATAGTGATAGTTCTTCAGAATCTAATCGTACTTGTGCTGTAATTAAAGATAACGTGATTGTTCCATGCCGTAATGACGACACTTGACCTTGCAGTATATGGTTTGATGTTTGCTAGACTTATCTCATCTAGAAATTGTATAAAGTTCACTTTAAATAACAATCAGGCAGGCGTAGATTAAGATTAAGCTGGAAATAGCAATTTTATTTATCCATTAAACTTAGAGCAATTGGTTTTGGTTTTATTTCGTATTTATAGGCAGAAACACCATATTTTCGTTACACAACGTTAACATGACGAAGATGATGTCAGTGTAGGTTGCAGATTGAGAGATAGCTAAAGTTTGCACAAAAGCTTAATTATTATTAACAATTTTTCATTGCGTAAACATGACTGGCATTTTCTATATATAGCACTTATATACTACTTCTAACATAAAATCCTACGGTAATCCGCAACTATAGTAAAACCAATGCGCCCGTCAGTCGAGTCACATTAAAATGAATCCAACTGGTAAGAACTTACAGCTGCCGTATTTAATTTCTTCTCCATCATGGATCCAATTTGGATCGTTTGGTCTGCCTGTGTTTATGCAATAAATATATTCTTTGCAATTGTGTATAGCTACCCCCAGAGCTTTTAAAAACGATGGAAATATTATCAGTAGCGCTGAAACCAAGGACGCGGAAGAAATAGGGTTAGGAAGTCTGCTCTTTAAACATATGTCAGCAAATAAAGATTCTACGGCACAGGTATGACTCATATTTCCGCATTAACTAGCTAATTGCGTGATTAACAAACACACTCTTAGATAGATACAGTCACAGGACAACTAGACACATACGGCTCAATGTTGCAAAGGAGCATTCGCACTGCAATAGCCATGAGGGCGAAAGGCATAACCTCCAACGATATCGTGACAGTCTGCAGCAGCAACCACCTGAACACATACATCCCCTTAATCACCAGCTATTTTTTAGGGGCAAAAACGGCCAACACGGATCCGAACTTATCCCTGCCCGATACTGTGCACTTGCTGAAGCAGGTACGTCCGAGCATGATTTTTGTAAGCGCAAACGCAGTGCCCCTAATTGAAAATGTCGTCCAAGAGCTGGGACTGCAAGTTCAGATTGTGGTCTTTGGAAAATCGAGTAAACATTCTCAATTTTCGGAATTTTTAGTAGAATCTCCGGAAGAAAGCAATTTTGCTCCTGTTGAGGTTGCTGATGTTAAAGAGACAGCAGTGATATTTTTCAGCAGTGGAACATCTGGGCTCCCGAAAGGAATATGCTTGAGTCACATGACGCTTATAAGCCATATCCGTAAAAAGCCGTATGTTCAGAGCTGTCTTAAATGCTGAACAACTATACATTAGCTTTGTTTAGAATATCAGAACACTCTCCACCTATAGTAATGCTGATGTATTCTTCACCATACTGGATTACGTCGTTAATGCGATTGATGACCAATACCATCAACAAAATTGTAAGATTACTTTCACCTGCTTTCGATCCAATTAATCACTGGCAGATAATCGAAAAATATCAAGTAAGTCTTAAACCTATTGATATTAACACCAAATCAGATATCAACGATGCTGAATTATGGCCCAGAAGATGCAAACGTGTCAAGTGTCAAGGTGGTAATATCTACAGGAGCACCCTTCAGTGTCGAACAAATCGAAGCAACTAAAAAGGCTTTTCCCTTTGGCGTAGTCACCTCTGGATATGGCGTGACTGAAGCTGGCAGTGCAGCAATTATATTTAATATTGCTTACGAAGAAGATATAAAGCTCCTAACGACCAGACCTCATTCTTGTGGAAGGCCAGTAACAGGGTTCTACTATAAGGTATTTTCCCAAACCAAGTCTCTACCGTATCCATAACCTAACAGTGATCCTTCAGATAGCAGATCTTGAAACCGACCAACCTCTCAGCGCTAACCAAAGAGGGGAGCTCCGGCTCAAGTACGAGTATCCGATGAACGGATTTTACAATATGGACATGGGATGCAGAAGGTTTCATTAAAACTGGCGACATCGCGTACTATGATGAAGACTACTGCTTCTTCGTCGTAGACCGCATCAAAGATATATTGAAGTTTCAGTCATATCAAATAGCTCCTGCAGCGTTGGAGGCTGTTTTGCTAACTCACCCAGCGGTGGATACCGTCGTGGTAATTGGAATACCACATCCCAGCGACGGAGACCATCCTATGGCTGTAGTGGAGCTAAAGAAGTCGATTTCTTCCAGCGTCACGGCAAAGGATATTGAAAAATATGTGGAGGAAAGGGTCAGCGAAATGCAGCGACTTAGAGGCGGTGTGAAAATCGTCGACAAGATACCTTTGACTGCTTCAGGAAAACTGCAGAAAAGGCACGTAAAGGAATTGGTGCTTGGGAAAAAATTGTAGATCAAAACGCCCAGTTCCTATTTTTGTATAATAGGTATAAATTAGAAAGAACCACGAAGAAGAAGAGTAAATGTATAAGTTACTAAAAGAACGGTATGAAACCTTTCTGAATATGTTTTATAAACTAAAGGTTTCTGGGCCGTTTTGAAGGCGAATTTTTTATCCAATACGTGTACTTGTGGACAAGGTTTCCGTCTCTCTCTTTACTCTATTTCTTTCAGACTGTAATATATTGAATATTGGACATACCGCGTGTCCCATAAACTTTTTCCATTTTTATATCTCACCCCGGTGTATGGAGTGGAATGAAATAAAACTCGTAATAGTTGGCATGTTTATTCTTGAGGGAAAAGGTCGAAAGGCAGCACATATCGTAATAGAGATTATAATATTCAGTGTACCATGTATTTTGCTACTATTTTCGACATTTGTTTTAACGATACATCAGTAGACACAAGAAAGGTTATTTAAAATCCGGATTCAGAAAAACTTCAAGTAAAATAATAGTGAAAAAAAAACTAAAAAACAATATGTAGAGCTAAATATATTTTTCTACGACCACTACTAAAAACAGGCCTTTTAGCGCTAAGTTTTTTCACTATAAATTTATAATTTATAGTATTAAAAATGAAATCAGCTGTTTACTTTTAGCAAATGTGCAAAAAGTAAACAGCTGGTGTTGAATTTCGAAGTGGAAATGAGGTTGTGAAGTTATTCTGGTTACTTCCTTCGTTAGAGGTAAAGTGTTTTTTAAATAATTAAAACAGTATGTAATGAATAAAGTAAAATGTGTACATTTATAATTACCTCTGATAACTAACTTTGACAACTACTGGCTGCAGAAACATTCACTTGTGCGTCAAGCCCATCTCTTTATGTATTATCTGTAACCTCATTTACCTTGCCGTGTAGAGGCTGGTGCTGTATGCGCTGGCATCTGGCGGTACAATGCTCAACTTGCCCCGGATTCGGGATATAGAGTTGGAGCGCGGTTTTGGTGCTTGCGCAGCAACCATTGTGTGAGGTGTGTGTGTGTTGATGATGTGTTGACCTTGTTACTCTATCTCTTAGGTCGGTGGTTCTAAGTAGAGCACAGTTTATTTGGCGTCCAACTGTGAATTGTCTGACCGAGCCCGATTCCAATCGCCAAGGCTACAGAAAAATTCCGACTCTCGCGGGATTCGAACCGAGGACTTGCTTAATGCAAGCCTGGCGCTTACTCAACTGCGCCACGCGGTTTTTCCATTTTTTTATTGTGACATAAATTATAATGGTCGTAAATGCAAACCTTTGTTAAATCGACATTTATGGATTAATAACTGTACATTAAAGGCCTTAGAAGAAATATTGTGTGCAAACTAGTGCTACAAGTGTTTATGCACGAGACATTTTGATATCTGGTGCATAAACGTCCACTTTTAGCACTTGTTGCATAAACAGCTATTATAGTTGAACTAAGCCGAGTTTTATAAACAAATCGATCAGCTCAACCAAATTAGCAAATTTAAAACAAGTGTCAACAAAGTTTGTCTTGGTACCGGTAAAACGATAATTACCATTTGTTAAAGAGGCACAAGGGCACAGCTAGCTCAAGTGGGATATATTGAGAATGAAATAATTCTGACGGACAGCTGAGTAAATATGTATTACTTAGAGAGCAACCTGGCACGTGACTACGCCATGGGCAACCGTAAACATTCAGTGTCACGTAACACACTTTTCTGTGTGGACAAACATCAAACGACCACACCTAACGCACACCAATGATAGAATGGCTCGGACTGCTTTAAGTGAGCAAGTTTGACCCGGTCGAACACATTTTAGTAGATTGCGCCATTCACGCGACAAGCTTCTTTCTAAATAATGTAATCCTACCTGGCTTCTTTTCACATTTTAACGCATAATGTTATTGCACTTGTAGTTATGTTGCTGTATGTAAATGATTATTCAACACTGTAATGAACAAACCGATGAAAATTGTTCAATTTGTCAGAAACGGCCAATCAAAATTGATTGTTTTTGAAAACACCTAATGTCGCAGTGTTTTCACGCGAGCCCGATTGGTTTCAATCATTTTAATTGAGTGAGTAGTCTTTGACTGGCATTTCGACAAAACGTCAAAGTAAAGTTGCTATCATAAAAAGGTTCTCCGTTGGCTAGTCTCTCAAAATTAAAACCTATCATAGTTACTTGGATACAATTGCCGGCCTACCAGCTACAGTTTCGGAGACGGTGTGTGCAGCTCTTTAAAATATTCAAAACGGGCGCCAACGGTATTTTTTTCAACTAACGGCAAGTGTATCCAGGCATTCAAACGAAAATACGTAAACTCAAGCAGCACAATAAATATGAAAGAGACGCTCAACTTAATCAACGGTAGCAGTAACAAATAATAAATAACCACAGTAAAGTATCACAGTATAATTGGCATTTAAATATCACAGTACAAGCGATAAAGCAGTTAATGTACAAGCTTACTCAAGCACTCGTAGTGAGCTTCTAAAATAGCGAGTGTGCTACTAAAATGCCGGAATGCCTAAAACTGGACAGTCTTAGGAATCCCAACAATAAATGCAAATGATCCTACAATACAGTTATAACCTCTTACATAAGTGAACCATAAAAAACCGAGAAGCGGCTGCACAAATTCGCTAACGGATAAGTCATCAAATAATTATGTAAATACAGTCTAAAGTAAAACCTGTTAGGGGCTTCCGCCAAGCACTTCCAGCATGCTTATCAAGAGTCCAGGCGTGCTGAAAATTTTCGCAAACGAAACTCAGCAAGCCAATGTCCCACCCAAAAGATAGTAGCGGCGACAGCTGGGCTTCAAACGCTGACCTAAGCCCCAAAATGGCTTAGTCGAAACTGCTTACTCGAAATTCGGAACCAATGGCCCATACTGCATACTCGAAATGATTTACCCAAGACTGCTTACTCGGACTGATTTTCCCAAGACTGCTTGCTAAGGAAAACGAAACCCAAAATAAATGCATGCAAACCTTTGCTAAACGACCAACAATATAAAGCGGAACTCACCCCGGATGAACTGGGCAAACGGGTATCGAAGGCTAGATGCGGCTTGGCGTATAATAATCTCTGCAGCGTAATGAACTACCAAAATCTGAAGTTCCTTATAGCGGCAAGACAAAACGGATCACCAAAAACCAGCATCAAACACCTCCGCAGAGTTCCACCAAACCAAAAGCGACGCACTCAGACAAAGAATGCGGTCAACGAGTGCGCTTCGGCCTCAACGCGGTCAAGCAAGCCCAAGGCAATCTTGAAGATAACAAAAACAAGCCCCACAGAAATCGCAAATTATTGAAGACGCAAAACCAGCATTGCGGAACTACAGAGGGTGCCGAACAACCGTAACACAGTTTTCCAATCGGCGTCGTTCTAAATATTCATAATAATCGTGTTAGAAGCTCCAGTATTGAATTAATAGTGGAAAACGTGGTAAAAATTCAGTAAACTGTCCGGTCGTATTTTTCCTCTCAGAAAAATTCATCAAGAACTAACAACTAACCTAAACCGCTAACCTGAACCGCCGAGAGCGCAACAACATTGCTTTAAACATTACGAACGATAGCGCCACCCACAACATTTGTACATACTCCGCTCTCAGCGCATGCGCAGTAGACCGCGCCGTATACTGAATTTGACCCGAAAACGCTAAAAATGTGTGCTCTCGAACAGAATTAAAGTTATATTGCGATGAACCGCCCGTCTGTTTGTTTGTTTATTTTGTGGTACAAAATTAATAAGTTAAAATAGGGAAAATCACCACACAATTTCCAGGTTGATTTTATGCTGTGCTAATTTCTGCCTGTCAGTAATTTAAGGCTAGTTAAAATAAAATGTATTAGCTGATGTTCAAAATAAAATGGTTGAATGCAACTTCCTTACTATTTTATTGAACTGCTTATCTCAGGTTGGATTCAGAATTTCACTATATTCACAAATTAGTAGTTCATTTTTAGATTATTTGTCCTTAAGTAGCTCATATATGCGGTTCTGGTAGATAAAATTTACAATCTGTCAGATGACACAAAAATTTCGCCAGTGCAACTGCGATTACTTGAATGTTTAAAAAAATCGTGAAGTTAACAAGGAATCGTCAGGTAATTTGATGTAATTATTGCTTGGCAACAAAACCTTCACTTCATTGTTACAGGAATGACGTAGATAGGACGCCAACCATTCACTTGTTTCTGCTGCTTGGAAATCCGCCAAATTCACAAAATTTGATGACGCTATGCAATTTTTGGATTATTACGATCCAGCTGGACCCTTAGATATGCGATAGGCCTCTTCAGCAAGGTTTAATCTCGTATTTTAATAAGTTTCCCGAACTCTGACATTCGATTTATAGCTAATTCCTGCCTCGTAAAGATTTCAACTTTGGCTCAGAGATGATCGCAGATGACGCTGCTGGAATTTCTCTGCTTGAAACGCTCCCCTGGCTGCAACTTTCATTCAGGAAGCTCCTGCAGACCCCGCTGATGTGATGCAGTGTAGATCTCTGGCTTCCGATGCTTAATTGTGCCAGAATCGAAGTTCTAAGATTTCAGTTGTCGGCTCCCGATCTTCAGTCAAAGATGAGATAAGATAATTTATAATTTTATCGTGGCGGAAAATGCCACAAACACTTCCACTGGTGCACGGTGATGTGTACAATAAAATGCAACACTTTTTATAACTGGTAAACACTTTTTATTTGCAAAAATATTAATTTTTAGAGAGCACAATTTTGCTAAATTTTTCTTTTTCTTTCACAAAAACGCATCACGTTGCTATGTTACCGCGATCATTTTTGTTAAGTAGAAATTAGTTTTGATAGCAAAATACACAAATGGATTAAAGTTTGATTACATAAATCTTAAATTAACATTTTCTTAAATCTAAAAAAAAATGTCCTTTGCTTATAACTATCATTGTTACTTCCGTTACGCACACAAATGTTTTAAAATCACTGCTCTGCTTTTTCACTTTGTCTCATTAATGCACTGGAAACTGAGTTCAAATTTACACACGCTGCTCGCTTTCTTTCTTTTCTGTTGCCTAATTTCGAGATTGCTCTTTACAATTTTCTATTATCTTTTATTCCGACAGCAGTTACCTTTCAGATAGCTTGCCATTCACTGACCTGTACTTTTATTAATAATTACGCTTATTTAGTCTGCACATAACAAACCTTCTGTGTCAATTAATGTTGTTTGATCTGGCTTTAAATATGCACAAACCTATTTCATTATATTACTTTATTCCAACTCTCTGACATATGTTTTGCTTATGAGTGCCTTTATCCGTTTAATTACTTCTTCTCGCATCCCATCACCAATGTCTTTGATACTTTTATTATTGTTTTAAATTGCAATTGCATAAAATATCTTGACTCTATGCTTTCATGGCTTGTTTAAATATTTTGCTCGGCAAACAGACCCAAGTTGTAGGCTTAAACCATTTCAATATATCGTTATGTTGAATAATATTTCCAAATAACATTCAAGGTAACATTTTTTACCAGCATTTTTTCGTTAACATGCAAATTATTTCAAATTCCTCTCAACAAAAACTGCTCAAATTCCACTCGACCTGCGGTCTCGCGGAATTTTTAACGCAGTTTTGGTTTCGATAAATTTTAACATAATGTGCATGTGAACGAAAAAAATCCTCAAGAAATTTTACCTTTTGTGATACTACCCTTGATTATTCAACATTATAATGAAAAAACCAATAAAAATTGTTTAATTTGCCAGAAATGGATAATCAAAATTGACTGTCTTTGAAAACACCTGATGTTGCAGTGTTTTCAGGGGGGTCCGATTGGTTTCAATGATTTGATTTAGTGAGTAGCCTTTGACTGACATTTTACCAAAACGTCAAAGTGAAGTTTGCAAATCAGCGTCGTTCTAAAAACCCATAATAATCGCGTAGGAAGCTTCAGTATTAAACTAATAGTGGAAAACATTAAAAATGTGTGCTGTCGAACACGGTAAAAGTCATCTACCCATATTGTTGAATAATATTTCCAAATACCACTCAAGGCAACATTTTTTAAGAGAATGTTTTTCGTCAACCTGCAAATTATTGAAAATTTCTCTCAACAAAAACTGCTCAAATTCCACTCGACCTGCGATCTTGCGAAATTTTTAACGCATTTTTGGTTTCGAGAAATTTAAACGCAATAATTTGCAAGTGAACGAAAAAAATCTCAAAAAATTTTCACCTTTTGTGGTATTGCCCTTGGAAAACACCATGCCTACACTTCTGCTTTGATAATAAATATTTATTTCTCTACAATAGCAAAACAACGATCTCAACTGTATGAATGCTGACCCGGAACTGTCTACCGGCTGAGCGGAAATTATCCTAGAGTTCTTATATAGTGCAGTAGTAACACCACTCTACATTTATATCCTATAGTTACTTACTTTAATATTATGTGATGCATTTGAAACTCTTAAAAGTGTGTGGGTCGTTAATCTAGTTATCTATTCTTTGATATTTTAATTTTATATGGATTTTTAATTATTGACTGCTACTAAACGTCAGTTTGACTTTAAACAACTATCAAACAAAAAATCAAATTAAAATTTACAAATATTCTTGCTATTCACAAATCAATGACTCAAATCACCAAAGTAAGTACTGTGTCATTTTTATTTCACTCATTTAATTGTTTTTCTTATTCAATATTCTTTTGTAGAACTAATTAAGACCAACCTGATTTCCTCTTATTTCACTCCTGTGCGCGACCCTCAATCTAACAGCTTCCTGGTAAGTTCCCACTAACAGATGGTACCCAAACCTATTTTCCATTGTCCTCAGCTCCTACCTTGGAGTAACTCAGCCAAACAAAACAATCCAAATCAATCAGTCACGTCAGCAACCCCAGCAAAACGATTGACCAGTACTCCGTAAAATTTCCAACTCCAGTAATGAACACCAATTATACTTTGCATGTTCCAAACAATCCAAATCCACTCAAATTATTATTATCTTCTTCTTACTTGTAACTAATTAAACTGTATTATATAATCTCTTCAATGATTGGTATGCTTGTATGAACTCCAAATTATATTTTCACTTATTTTCAACTCGTAGATTTGTTAATACCTTTTTTATTTGTATAAGACTAAATTATTCACACAAATAAAGGCATAATTTCTAGTTTTTATTAATTCTAAATGGATTTTTTTTAAATGTGTTTACATAATTTCAGTTTGTTATTTCTACTGTCATTTAAACAAAATTTACTCTTTATATAGTTACAATTATTACTGCACACTTTTAAAATTAAATAATCTGATCTATACCTACTACATTTCTTTATTCTCATAGTAAGCATGTTTGTCCCATAATAACAGTATCTTATCTTTCATATTAACTTCCACCACCATTACTGAATACTCAATTGCTATATCTTTCAAAATAAATTCCAATTTGTTTTAAATTTAATTTCTATTACTCAATTCAACTTAACCAACGATCTTATTCAAAATTTCTAAATTTGATTTTATTAACCTACCAATTTTTTTTTAATTTAATAACTGACCTTTATGTATCATAATAATAGATAAGAGTTGAAACAACGCAAATGTCAACGGCCATTTTTGTTCCGAAAATAAATGATAACATACAAGGCCAGATTTTCTTTCTTACTATGTGTCATCTATGAATTTAATTACTTGTCACTTTGACAATGTCAAAAAATGGTAAGTTTAATGCGTTTATGAAAACACTGTTAAGTATCTACTACGGATCCTATATCTATAAGTAATCTTTGATAAAGAGTTGAGACAACGTAAACGAAGTCGGTACAGCACTGGATTTTAGTTTTCGTTTGCCAGCCACACGCACTTTTTCCCACCGATTCTCATCAAAGTGGATTTCAATAATCTGGTTCTGCTTAGTCAGTTTATTCTCCTTATATCTTTGAGCTATTCTGGTTTTTGCTTCTCGTTTTTGAGAACTTGTGTCAATAGACATAAAGCCTCGTTCGAATCTACTTTTGAAGCCAAAAATGCAACAGCCCGCCATTTCAAAAACTGTAGAAAAATAATTATATAGGTAACTAATTTTTCAGTAAATTCCATGTACATACCCACATGTCTTCGTAATAGTCGGCTGCAGCAGCTTTTATAGTTTTTACTAACAAAAATAGTGCTCCAGGAACCCAACCATTTTTAGATCCCGCATGGAGAACAATAACCCATTTTCCTGTTAAAGGTTTTCAATTTGGTCTATTTCTGTTCTTTAACCACACCAATCTTGTTTTGGTATCTTTTGGAAAACTTTTTAAGATGTATCCTTTTTCCGATCGATGTTTGCATCCAAAAATACAGCAACCCGTCATTTTACGCACACGTATTTCATAAAGGCTCGATGGTATAATTTTTTCTTGGAACATACAATACGTTTACACACCGTTTTTCAAATAGTTCTTCAAGTAAGAAAAATTGTATTACTCAGTTATCTAATTTTATGGCATTAAAACTGCCAGTGTCACGGTACTGTTTCCATAGTATCGTTCAAATTTACAGCGGTTTTTTAGTGATACTTATTCCGCATGCGCAGTGGATCAGCATCTATTCCCGAGTTGGCCCAACTCTTATAATATTAAGGAACTCTAAACTATTCCAGCGTCATCTTACGGGCGCGCGAACTGAAATGACGCGTAGGTTTGGCCGTTGCCAAACGCGCGCAAATTTAAATTCGTACAAAACGCACTCCCGTTACATACTTATAAAATCACCTACATGTTGTCGTACCAATTCACTTAAACACAGAGTGTATAAACCGGGCATGTTAGCTCAGTGGTTAAGAATTCTGACTGCTGATATAAGGGTCGAGAGTTCGATTCCCGCTCCCAGTGAGGTTTCTAAAAATAAAAAATAATGCGGATGAAAACCCCTACAGAATCCCATAATTCGAAAGTGATGTAAAGTCGTGGGTCTCATGTTACTACAATGTGTAGCATGTAAAAGAACCCTGTCTAGGGTTGGAACTTCTTAGTCTCGGTATAATTCGATGTAGGGCTTTGACCATGTGGCGATTGCAATCGATATCTAAGGTACCTAGTTGATTTCTGAGGCTTTCACGGTCATTGTCATTAAGTAACAAATGACTTCCGGGATTGGACCGTGTCATGATTGAGATCGAAGAACTCAACGTTTCGCCCACTTTCATAAGGGGCTTCATCAGGAGGAAAAAACAAACGAACACGGTAACTCAACGTGTGAATCACGTCAGAGGCGATACTCGACTAACTAACGGAAGGAGAAAGGCGAGAATTTATAGGCAAGCGCCGTCGCGGTTCATCAAATTTTGTCGAGGTTCAGTGGCGGTGGGCAGGGCTCAGAAATTAGCACTTTCCACATAGAAGGAAGGGGACAGCCTTCATCCCGACTAAGATTGTGAGGGTGTTTGTAAATCTCAATGGCTTCGCGAATCTTTCTGCTAAAGAAGAATGGGGATTTGCAGATGATGGAAGTTTCATCAAAAAGGATCTTATGATGAGTATTGCGTTGGTGTTTGGCGATGGCTGATGATGAAACGAGACCCGACTTGAAACAGCGCTGGTGCTCAGAGATGCGAGTTTTCACTGAACGACCTGTTTCACCAATGTATACAGCATTACAAGAGCAAGGAACTCGAAAAACACCTTTAGGTGACATAGTGTTTAATTTATCTTTAGATGAAGGAAGAACCTGTGAGATTTTGCTCGGGGGTTTGAATACTATTTTAATGTTTATTTTTCGAAGAAACTTTTCTATGCGGTCGGTGACTTGGTGGATGTAGGAAAGAAAGACTATTGCTGCAGGAGGATCGGGTTTTGGAGGTTTGGGTAGCCGTGGATGAAGATGGCGATTGATGGAAGACTGTATATCCCTAGCACGGTAACCGTTATACCTAAGAGCTTTTCGAATGTGGTTTAATTCAGCGTGGATATTATCAGGTTGGGATATGGAAACAGCACGGTGTACAAGCGAATTGATAACAGACAGGCTTTGTGTAGGATGATGGTGGGAATCGGCATGTAGATAGCGATCAGTGTGAGTGGGTTTGCGATATACAGAATGACCAAGTTTGCCACTGGGTTGGCGAGAGACCTGTACATCTAAGAAAGCAAAGGAACCGTTACTTTCTATCTCCATGGTAAAGTTAATGTCTGGATGTTGTCTATTGAGATGATTTAAGAAGACGGGTAACGTGTCTTTACCATGTGGCCAAATAATAAAGGTATCGTCAACGAATCGGAACCAAACCTTAGGTTTCAATTCTGAAGATTCCAGAGCTACGGTTTCGAAAGCTTCCATGAAGATATTGGCAACGATAGGTGAAAGAGGAGAACCTATAACCGCACCAGAGATTTGTTTAAAGAACTGCCCTTGAAATAGAAAATAAGTGGAAGAGAGGCATTTTTCTATCAAGGCAGGTAGACTTGATGACATCTCCTCATGCTCTGATAACAACTGTTGAATTATGACTATGGAATCGGGAATAGGAACTTTGGTAAAAAGGGAAGTAACATCGAAACTCACAAGTAAATTCTCAGGTTCAACGCTTATATTGGATATAGGTTCAACGAAATGGGCTGAATTGCAAACATACGAGGGAGACTTACCAGTAAACTTTCTGAGGATAGTGGTTAGGTGTTTAGCTAATGAGTAAGTAGAGGAATCTATGGTACTGACGATAAGCCTGAGGGGAATGTCTTGTTTATAGATTTTTGGAAGACCATAGAGCCGAGGAGGCTTTGAAGCGCGAGGAATCAACCTCCGTTGAATATCAGTGGACAGATCTGAAGATTTTATGAGAGAAGTGACTTCTCGTTCGATTTTCGAAGTTGGGTCGCGAGAAAGTAGGGCATAAGAAGAATCTTGGAGTAAAGACTTAACCTTAGTGGTGTACTCTGTTCGATTCATAACTACCTTTATCAGCGGACAAAATTGAGATGTCGGAATTGGAACCTAAGAATCAAACCACGTTAGTTTCAATAATTTATCCAACCTTGGAAAAATACTTTCCCTCAATTTATCTAAATGTAGACTCCCAAAAATGAGACTACACGGGTTGTCGACTGAACGGCAAGAAGAGCTAGAGACATGGTCATCAGTTCGAAGGTTCGCTCTACATCTTCATACTTCACACATGACTGTGCATCGACAATTGCATCGGAAAGTTTTAAACCTATTACACCACAAAACGTGATTACGACAATGAACCAGTTTGTTATGTTTAAGCGAGATTACGACAATAGTAGGGTAACTACAAGCACCTTTCGCACGGAAGGTGAATTTATTTGGTGTAACAAAGGGGTGCCAAGCTAACTCGTTGGAAAGGTCGTAGGTTATCTTGATAATCGTTACACCAGGCAAGGGTTTGGTAATTTAATTGGGGGTATAATGCCTTAGACGCCACCGTCTTTAGTCAATAAAACCGGACACTTCTTACGACGGAACAGAAGCGATCCCCAGTTCAGCGCGTTCCAAACAGAGTTTATCTTTGGTCTTTTGTTACCGCTAAAATCTTTTATATACAAATACAAAGGGAGGTCGCATACAACTTCCATCAAATCAACATAAAAACATTGACAAATAAAATTTAATCTATTGAAGCTAAAGTGGCAAAATTTATGCATTTACAATATTCGCAACTGACCTGATTATTGAAACCTGATTTCTACATGATGTCATGGAGTTGCCACAAGCTGCTAAATATTATTATAGGTAATGCTACTTATTCATCTAACGCGATTATTAATTCGCGGGACAAGAATGAATGTTTTTGCCTCAAATAGACGCTATGACATGTTTTATAAGTGCGCGACACCGTCATTACTTCAATGCACTTTTCAATCAGCTTGAACTATAAAGTAAATTACACAGTGTCTTGCAAAATTCTGGTGGCGAGTATGCTAATGTCCCTCGGGGACGCACCAGTGCTTCTGCAGCTGTAGATAATTCTGCAAAGCACTTTCTATGCGATCCTTTTCTGACTTGGCTCCGTGATTAATTCCGCAAGAAGCGATATGTGTAGGGCTCCTCCGATAATTGGAGCCGCTCACGGTCACAACACGTAAAACCACTTTCAACCTTCTACACAACCTACTTCTTGAGAATGAAGACTCGTAAATACTGCTGAAGACAGCCCGCCAAAAACTCGCCGCTACGGTAGTTGGAAATCGCATGCGACTTAACCGGCAGTGCTTATTGGCAGAAGCCATACGGGGGTGCTCAGTAGCATGATATAGTTTTTCAAAGCGGATGAGGAAGCTTTTGTCTTCCATATGCGTATTTTATGGGCTGTAAATCAAACCTAAAATTATTTTTATTGCCTTCTTAACGACCTGGCGACCGGCCTAAGTGATGGGAAAACAAAAAGGCAGCCACATGTTTGGACCTTATTTTTGTAACATTAAAAATTCACTTAACAAACTATCACAAGTGATCAAAATACCCATGCCGATAAAGACACAATATTTTGGTCAGACCTTGTTTCTTGCCTTTACGGGAAAGCCAAGAGAAATTGACTCAGTCAACACAATGTTCCATTTGTGCCAAAACATGACAACTCACAACCCACCCAATATTCCTCAGGTAAGACCTGTCAAGAATTTTTGGGCTTTACTACGCAGAAACGTGTAGGACAATGGTTCGGATGCACAAAATAAGAAACAACTTTGTCGCAGAATATTCTCAAAATGATAAAGTTGATGTAAACTTTGTCCAAGAGCTTATGCGTCATGCGAGGACAAAATTGCGGGTTATTGAAAATAATGGAATGTTGCAGCTATATCTTTACCCTTACTAAAACTTGAATTTGTCTAACTAACCAAATTTCAACAGTGATTCCCCACTTGTTTTCCTCATTAAAATATATTTAAACTAACTGGATTAAAATGAAAAATTTAAATATACATGACCTGCATTACAAATGGGGACGGTAGTGGAGGTTGTCCTTAGGTTGGCGTTTTGTTACCACTACTTTGCAACTGGACAGTCTTCTCCGTCGACTTAATGCAGCTGGTTTCCGCACTACGTAGGCAAGTTCTTTATCAACGTCTAAATTATTTTGTTATGGGAGGGGATTTTAATCTTCTCTATAAGGATTACTATTTCCTCTTCGGAGTTGGGTAGTATACTCTAGTTTGGAAATTTGCAATTTAATTCTTATTCTACCAAATAGTAAGTAAGTAGTAGTCACTCACTACGTCTGCACCCCTTTTAGTCTTTACGTCTAAAAGAAATTGTCTCTGTTTTCTGATCAATTCGATTTTTGTTCTTTGGTCAGATGACTCCCAAGTAACATTGTGGATCTCCTTGTGTGGGAATATTTATCACTCAATTAACAGATCGGCAATTAAACAAAACTGTGCAACATAACTCTCCATTATTGACATTACACTCCTCTACAGTTAATTTACTCTACCTGTAATAGGCGTCGATTCTAATAAGCTCGTTCTTGCTTCCTTCGGTTACCTCATATTACCTGATGTATAACGCTTTAAGATTTAAAATATGAAATTATTCTTATTATTCAAGCCTTTGGCATATACATTATTTAACAGCAATTCTTAATATGGTGTCTATCGTCATCAACAGACACATTAGCTAATTAATTTGTCATATTGAAAATCTCTTTTTGTCACGGTTTAATAAGATGGAAATACCATGTAGTACAAATTTCAATCACTTAGCTTCTTCGCTTCGAAGATGCACACGGCTGACATCAGTGGGACATGGGCAGTGTTAAAATTTGAAAACGTAAAGAGTTATGTCTAGAATTAAATACTGTAGAGACGTAGAAGGTGACTGACTATAATTGTGTATTAAGTGTCACCGGGCGGATAGCATTAGCCTGAAGATGAAGGCAACGTTTTCAACTCAGACGGAGACGTCCAAGAGATCATTAAAATGTCGTATTTGCTATAAAATTTTACCTCCATGTGCTTGTTCCTTATATCGTTTATAAACGCATCTGCATATTCTCTACAGAAAAGACATACAACGGAAAATTCACACTTTATAATTTGGGGGGGGGGGGGGGGGGAGAAAATTCCTAATTTTGGCGTCACGGAATTAAAGAATCATTAAATGATAAAAATGCAGAAATTACTCACAGTAAAGAGGCCATATAAAGTAATGCAATTGTTTACAATACTGAATAAAGGCAAGGTTGATCAACTGCTTGAATTGGCGATGTTTGAAGCCACATCTCCAGGAAGGTAAGCTAACCCACGAAGAAGGTTACCTCGGCAGCTGAAATTCAACACCAAAGGGAAATTTTAGCGATACGGGAATTCGATCGTATCGAAATATATGTTTGGAATCCAGCGGTAACTCAATTAGCGACAAACGGAACCCCAAGGCCTTACATAGTACATACGTTTTAAATATCCGTTAATAAATCGAAAGGTCTGCCACAAAAAAATACTTCTGACAGCTATATCATACCTAAATAAACACGTAAATCGAATTAGTCACAAACAAGTGCGGTTTGCTTGACATAGATGTGTCAACCGTATGCCTTTGCCGCAGATGCGTATTTTTGCTTTGCCTTCAACGTGACATCATCTCCACCGACTCGACGGGAACAAGTCAGTATTGGTGCCTGTCAACCAGAGGTTATATTTACCCCTATTAGGATCCAACATTTTTTTTCTTATTGAATGAATTATAAAAGAGCTGAAACAATCCCACTGTTATACAGTATATTCTGCAACAGATGTGGAAACTAGATTATCAATAGACGGCGGCAAGACATTATATACTTTGTAAGACACATTTTTATTAGAGCTGCAGCATGCAGAATTCCTACAAGCAACAACCACAAACATACTTAAAGACGATAGACTAGGAGATATAGATCAAGTGACCCTGGTGGCCAATGTTATCAGAGGTTACAGTTAAAATAATATCTCTCATAATTAATACTAAAGGTTACCTACAAATTTTAAATATCTTTCCCCAGACAATTCTATAACACATAGTGGATAATACACTTTTAATTTTGAATAGATCTTTTGACCATCGCTATAATGGATTAATTTAAATACATGTTCTGCCAGTAAATAATTTCACTATTTCCATGACAATCTCAACGGAAATAGATATATTTCTCTGTTAGTTCAAGTGCGTGATCTTTGTAATCAAAATACTTTATCTCCTTGACGGTTAACGACCGGGTTTATATTTAGATTTTTATTTACATGTTTTAAACACCTTTTCTTGATATCGGTGATTTCTCAGGAATTAGTCTATGTTCAGAAATCGTTGTAATTGTCAATGACATTAATAATTAAGTAATCTTCACGGTGGACACCTTACATTGTTAATCATTTTCAGATATTATTTGTTTCTGCTCCTATTAGTTGTGGAACTAAAAAATATATTTAAAATGCAGCTCTACAAGGTATGCTTTATGACACCAATTTAAAATCCATAACCTTCCAATTAACAGTTTAATGGCATAATAATAATGCAGAGTATAAACGCAGCAAAATTAATAGCATTTCAAATCTAAACCTCTTGATTCACTCTAAACTTATACACAGGGAGTTAAAACCCTATCAAATCCGTGTTCTAACAACCAGATTTCGGAAAAATCGTTGGAAGCGATCTGCTCCAACCTCAACTACCGTGGCAAGCCGAAACTCTGGAGGAGACTGCAAGGCCTCACCCGAAAACGTCGCTCGTACGGAGTTAAATTTTATCATAGTTGCGAAGTAGTCGTTATATTCCTCACGTTACTTTTCAGTTGCTGCCTGCGTTCCGATCACTTTCCTTTGGTTTAGAAAACAGGCCACGTGATGACGCTTCCGCAACTCCGCAGGAACCCCAATCTTCTTTCATCTAATCGTTCCGTTGCCGTTCTTAACCTTCTGGGCAACACGTTTGAGTGGGTTTTCGCTTCCAGATTTTAATTATTTCTAGAGGTCCACTGTGCCATTCTTGGCTTTCGGTATTTTTCCACTTTCAAAGAAGCACCACAACCTTATGCTTCAGCTCCACATCAAGGCCACTCTTACCATGAATTTTGGTGAACGCTTCCTCGCGGTCATGCTGGACATTGAAAGAGGATTTGACTCCGTTTGGCATGATGGACTGCTGGCCAAACTTCTCGATTTGTATGTGCACCCTTTTTTCAAGGGCCGGGGTTGCTCAAGACTCTATCCTCGCTCCGCTGCTCTTCCCTACCTTCTGCACGGACACTACTCTCCCACTTAACTCAAGAGCTTTTCAACACGCAGATGACACCACTATTTGCATCACGCCCTCAGTTTTCTGTCCACTTCACTTCTGAGATTCAAACACTGATTTCAGCGCTGGAGAATCAAACTCAATCCCAACAGAATCCAAGCCATTATCACAGCAGGCTCATATTGGATTCCGATAACATCGACGTCACCCTCACGCCCTCACCTTCATTACCCATCCGAGAGCCCATTTTCCATTTTCTGGCGGAAAGTGCGATTGCTAGAAAAAACTCAGATGAATTGCTTTCATCCCTTCACCGAGGTTTTCGACCTAACCGGAGCGTATAGCTCCTCCCACATCGAAAGGCAAACACTTCAACTCACGAGGTTGATTCGTGCAACGAACGATCCAACAGAACCAAGAACACACCCCCACAACCCTTAGGACGCCCACTTTTTAAACCACTTTACATGTAAGCGTTTAGTTTATTGTTATAACTTTCTTAGGTATGCAATATCTTAAGTTTATTAATATTCATTCATTACCTATAGCTTCTTTTACCTTTCGGTATCAAGAACCATACTATTATAATTGTATTTTTTAATACCAAAATGTATCTACCAAGCCAAATAGGGGTAGTGTTGTTGGAATTATTTCTTATTAACTATAGTTTTTCCAAATATTTTCAAATATCGCAGCGATATGAAAGTATATTTGAGGGGCCACCAGCTAGACCAGTGATTCCCAAAGTGGGCGATATCGCCCCTTGGGGGGCGCTGGAACGATCCAGGGGGGCGATAGTAGCCTCGGGTTCATTTGAGGGGCGGTGAATAAAAATAAGGGGACGGTGAAAGCTTAACGAAGGAAGAGAAGAAAAAAGAATTAGAAAAACCATTCGTACATATTTCATCTGGGGTGTAACATAGTGTAACATTATTTTCCAAATAAACACACAAAATGCAAGTAACAGATTTATTTATTCCATGAAGACTATTTATCATTATTAAATGTTCTTATTCTACTTCATACCATTTTTTACTTTATTTATTCAGTCTGTTTATTCTCCGTTTCTTTAATTTTACTTTATTACACCCTTTAATAGACCATCCAGAAAGTAAATACCATTATAATAAAGGGTTTTTATTATTCAAATTTGTTTTTACTCAAAATACAGGTTACAAATTCAGAAAAGATTTGTTTATTTTAAAAATATAATTTTCTCTAGCAATAATAATTTATACAAAGTTTCTATATGGTATATCATAATTGATTTTTTCAGATAATCATTTGAGTTTGGCTTTCACTTTAGTTATTCTGATTGTCAATTAATACCTACAAACTAAAATCTAAGTTCTGATGTTACCAAACAGCTATTCCAACTAAATCAACTTATATGCTCGAACCTGTTTAATAGCTGTATCTAATGTATCATTCATTAAACAATTCTCAAATATTTATGTTGTACTTTTAATGTATAAATCACCCCTTGTATTTTTTAATTGCTAATCAATTTATTATTTCAAACTAATTTCTTACCTAGAAATACTCTTATAGATAATTATCAATTTCAAGAAGCTACCACTACAATATCTTTCTGTTTGTTCGCTTAAAAAATGTAGATTCCAGGAGGCGCTGAGTAATTTTTTTTCTGAAAAGGGGGCGGTAGGCCAAATAAGTTTGGGAACCACTGAGCTAGACTCACTGGAGACGGAATGCAGTAATTTTAATGATGTAATTACCAAATATAACGAGCGCCAACAAGTTTTTCAGTTACAGCAAATATACTCGGATAGGTCAAAAACTTATAAAATCAGCTTAATCGCAGCAGGGAATAACACATTATCTGAAATACAGAAGGTAGCCATAACTAAATTAGACTATGAATGATTTAACAACGGATTCGATTTATTAAACAACGCTGCATAAAATTAACTGTAAAGAAATTCTTAAGCATGTTACTTACTCTAAATGTGCACCCCGACCCCCAATTAAGGCTAACATATCAGTGATTAACACAAATCAATACACAATCTAATATTAAACCAGTAACATTCAAAATTACATATTAAGAACAGCTTCAGTTTCTTTCACATTACTTGCGACAAGAATATCATTACCACATAGTGTTAGGTCGTACGCTACTTACCTGAGATAATCATTCTTTTGCAGGAAGGAAATTAAATAGCCCCAAAACGGGCTCAAAGCTGCTGCTGTAGGTGGAGGATGCTAGCAAACGTCATCGGCAAAGCTCTCAAGCGATAAGGCCCAAAATCGAACTAGGCTCTCTGTAGGTGTAATAGCTGAATTTTTCCGAACTCCTGGGTGATGCTTGTAATTACAGGCAATTGACTAGGATTGCTAGAGGACGTCTTTGTCCCACGTATGTGTCCAAGGCTCCGTACTCGCATACAAGCGAAGCATCCACAAAAACCTGACGGTAAAGCAAATTACCACATAACCGCTAAAGCTGCATTCTTACGACGATCGCGTTCAAATAAAGGAACGTTTACACTGCCAACAATTATCCACAATTAAATTCTAATGCCAATTACTCCTTTTACACGTAACAATGTCCCTTAAACGACAATAGATTAGTTTTATTAATATTTATTTCTCATAATTCTAACTGAATAAACTTTTTTTTATAGAATATTTGGTTATTTTAGTTGCCCTAAGTACTCAGGTCTTTGACACCTTATAAATATAACACAGTAATTTTCTCATCACAATGTTTCTATTAGTTATATAATAGTTATTTACTATACAAGTAGGATAAGAGCATCATTAATATAAGTGTGTGTAAGTTACAAACGAGTGCGTAGCAGAAGTTATGTAAGCACACAAGTACATTAATGATGCATTGCCACACATGTATTGCACAAAATTTTATCTACAACTACTTAATTTTGGGAAAAATGCATTAAGAGAAATGTCAGATCTGTCATTTTATAAAATATTTTAGTATGTAAATGTCATTATGTGACACTATTTCGATTGGATAATAAAGCCATTACACCACTCAGTTAGGTAATTAGCTATTACATAACTGAGTGGTGTAATTAGCTTCATTACTTAACGGAAATAGTGTCAAATGAGTGACGTAATAAGTTACTTATCCCACTAGAGTAGATAAACATAAATAAGCCTGTCGTTTTGAGAAATCTTAATAGTTTTTGTATCTCCTCATGGTCATTTTTAACACGTCTTGAAGTTTTCTTTTCAGTTGGGATTGTCTTCTTTGGTCTTCAAACTGTCTGCACTCGCATAAGAGATGTTGTACAGTAAGTGAAATATTGCAGGTTTCACAGGTTGGCTTTGGCTCTGCCTTTGTCAGTTAAGCCATCACAAGTTTCCATCACTTTCTTGTAAGAAGCAAAAACCGCCACATCAGTGAACCTGCGACGTAACAGCCACTTACCACTGAATATGAATTTCACAGTTTTTTCATTTTACTTACTGAATGGCGGTTAGCTTTAACTAACGGCGGTGGAAGCGAATCTCCTTTCTTCTCACATACTTACTTAAACTTACTTACAAGTTTGGCCACTTTCATCCATATTAATGTGTTTAATTAATCTGATTTACTTGATTACCACCTCTGGTTTTTTTAGCTTTTTCCAACTATACAATTGCGCTAAAGAATTGAGCGCTTTCGTACAATATATAAAAGTTTTGTAAAATAGGGATATTGGATTCCGTATATTTTTTTAGTTAGTTTTTTAATACTGTAACAAGCCCCTTGCAATTGCTCACGGGCATCGTAATACCTCGAAAAACTTCGACATCTGGGAATTATCAATGCTTGAGAAACCAAGAAGGTCAAACTTTACGAAGCAACTAGACAATGGGCTGCACTGTATAGAAAGGTTTTGCGACGCTGCACAGATCTCTCACTTCTTCGGTAGTCTCAGCAGCAGTTTATTGTAGTTGTTTCTCTAATTTCTTATCTATATACGTTTGAATATTAAATTTCAATCTTATATTACAGTTTTTATGTTTTGATGTGCATTTTCTGCCATACGATAAATAAATAAATAATCTGAAATTGGTTTTTCTAATTTACTCAGTTTTTTTTTTAATTTATGGACGTGGAAGTGAAGTAATAAGATAAATGTTATGTAGATGATTTGTCATATCATATGTAAATTTATTTTTGATGGAGTTCAGTTACCTGTATAATGGTTGCACAATTCCTGCTAATCTTTCTCTGTAATTTTCTCTTTTGGTTACTACCTATTAGAATTTTTTTATCAAATTAATCCAGTTAATGCCTACGGAAACAGCTTCCTATGTTTTTGGTTGAATTCGACTCCTGGATAATTTCTGAGATGCTGTAGGTGCCACATTACTCGAGCTGATAAGTTTGAAAAACTTATTGTTCAAGAAAAATTTCTCGGCAAACAAAGACGGAGCAGATCACCGATGCTCTGGATCGACACTGTTGAGAACCTCTTAGATGCAAATATAGAACAGGCTGTCAGATCTGCTTCTAATAGGGAAAGATGGTGCAGAACAGTAAGAACCATAACAATCAGATTAGACAAGACTACATATCCATGATCACTAAGCGTCTGTGAAGACGGAAGGACTAGAAGAAGAAGATAGGTGCCAAGTCTGCTATATCTGTTCTCAACGTTGCTTGCTTTATTTTTTTTAGTAAAATTGGACATTGGCAGTTGCACTATTCATTCTACTTTCTTTCCGCTTCTCTCAATTGTGCTTGTTGATCAAGTTCGTATTTACTTGCACCAATCTTGTCATCTTTTTACTTCTATTTATAGTAAAGGAAGTATTGGATTCACCCCAAAAATTCGAAATTGAGTTTTCAACAGATCTTCACGTTTCAGAACCATGAACCAAAAAACCATGTTTTTGTTAATTTTTTTTGTTCTGTTTGTGTGTGAACAGAATATCGCAGGATGATACCAAGTGAGACAAAACGTAGCCTATATATTATACAAGATGTATTAGTAAGAAGTCAAAGAATGGAATCTATCCTAACTTAAAAATACTGGAATTAAGCATAACATATCCATATGATAAAATGTAAGAAGAGCTCTTGCAAATGTTTCACTCAGTACCAGCAGTGGTACAAACTGAGACAACAGTAAATATCTAGGGAAATATGTGCCAAGATGCCAAATAAACGAAGCAAACAATAATGTAAGACATTTAGGTACTAAAAGTATTAACTAATACAGTTTAATGTACGTTAAAGCCGACAAAATTTATTTAAAACTTAAATATGTTCGATTGTCTTTTCGTTTGCAATGGGTTTGGGTTTGGCAAAACCAAGGTTACATCAGATTTATTAACTGAGGCAACATCTAATTTATCCGGAAATAAAAAGGAATTAGAACACTAGGTGCTTTTTAAGGTATGTAACTTTGCAATCTCCCACTTCGTCTAAATCGGTTAAAACTTTAGCCACATAATGAACTACAACTACAAACTTTACTAATATGAAACTACCTTCTACAATGGTTCATATCAGCAGCGAAGTAACTGTTCTCGTCTTCTTGTTCAGGCTCCCAGTCTGAAGAAGAATCCTTATAATCCACAGCTTCTTCTTCATCACTACTTGTATTACTTGTTACTTTTCTTGTGTTGCTATTTTTCTTCTTTTTTTGTGGTGCTGCAATTGTTTTTGTACTCTTTGATTTTACTGCTTTTAAATTTCCTTTTTCTTCTAATATGCGCTTTTCTGGCGTGTCGGTTATTACAGAACTCCCGCCATTTGTTTTTACTCATCTTAACTGCTTCCTGGGATGTGCTTTAGGAAGCCCTCATATATTTTCTGGTGAAATAAATCTTGGTGGAGTTACTTCCAGGGGCAAAACGTACGATGGACCCATTTGAGAATTGCCATTGGATGTTTCTGAGGCATTGGATGGTTCTGCGATTTCTTGATTGTCCAATGGGCGATTAGTAACTTCATGTGGCACAAAATCGGCATCCGTGAATATGTCAGGATTAAATGGCATAATTCCTGTCTTACGAAAGCCTGAAGTTATGGTGGTTGAAGTAAATGCTTTGCATGGTTTGTCTGCCTCGGCCACACATTCCGCAATATTATAAATCGTTAGTGGAGTGGAGCATCCATGTATCACAGGCAGAAGAGAATAAATTACAGATTGTAGTTGGAGAAAATAAACAAATGATCGTAAGTAGGTATTAACTATATACCTATGGACTTAGTCTTTATAGCTGCCCTGCTGTATAGGTTATGTTTACATTATTTTTGATAGCTTGGTACAAATTTCATAACATAATATTGCTATCAATCTGTTAAAAGCTGCACTAAAACATGCACTAAGTAACGGGCTACCATAAAAAACAGGTGTTGTTCATTAATTTGTAAGTAAAAATGTCACAGGTGCAACCTTTCACTATTTCATAGAGCCACATATAATTTGCAATTAAGTTTTAACAAGCTTGCCTTACTTAGTACTTAGTCTCAGTTAGTACCACCCTCCCCTACTATCTAGATGACACAGCAAGCTTAACCGGAAGTATGGTATTCACTCTTCTGATTTTTCGGTTTGTTTCGATTTTTGCAAAAACGGCTCGAAGGATTGTTTTCAAACTTTTATCTACACATACCATGAGCCCCTACAACTCGCCTGCACCGGCTATTTTATACTATGTTATTGATTGGCTATTTTTATATGACATTACTATTGGTTACTTTACTTTGTTCGGATTTATAACTGGTCATATATTGTTACTGCAACCTTCGTATTTCAGATATATTGCGATTGACTGCTGCTTTTGAGTTTATGAGTGCTCTTTTCTATCTGAATAAAATTGTTTTAAAGCAATACGTTGGCGCCCTCAGTATTTATTTGTATTTTAGTAATTTCGCAAAAAACTGAACGCCGTCTCCACTATTCAGCAAGCCGGCTCCTCAAATATACCCATGGTGGGCTCATGGTTATTTAGAAGTATACTATTTGAGTCTAAAATTTGGGATCACGCTTACATGTCCATTAACAACCTAATATTATGGTTTTAAGGATTCAAAAAATGGAAAGGTGTATCTTATTAAACAAGGGTCTCCAATTTGTGGTGACTCGATCAAAAGTAAATTTTATTATGCAGGCTGAATTTTAAAATTCTGCTTTTCAATTTTTATTAAGCAAATAATAAAAGTGAGTAGTTTTGAATATAATTAACAATTTTTTCCAAAGCTACTATCATTTTTCATATAAAAAATCGTTACTCGGCAATGGAAAATAAAATTTAAGGAAATCGTAGCTACGTTAATTATTAAATCGAGAAATTAGAAATGTTAATTAAGCAAACGCCAAATACCAAAGAGTTCAATTTAAAACATAAGACACGACAACTTAATTCAAATTTTGTCGAAATAATTGTTCTTAAAATAAAATAAATAAAAATCTAATAGACCTAGAGATCTGACACTTTATTTGATTCTTAATACTGTTTAATAGCTTTACGAATTTTGTGTTGTTTATGATAAAACATGGTAATGGATAAATATTGAGAAATTAGAAATGAATTGTGAAAGCCCCACATTTATTTCTTGTTTTCATACTGTAAAATATCAAAATTTAAATTCATACTTTTTTGCTATATTTGATTTCAGCTCTCTATCCCGATTCGTCATAAAAAGTACAGGTTTCTACTTAAAAAATTAGGTAATAACGAACACCTGTAGACCATCAAAAATACAGTTTTCACATCTTCACCACTAAATTCTTTCAGAATTAGATTTTTCCTTAACACGTGTGAACAACTTTTGTTTAAAAAACATGTTAATGTGAAAAAAATAAAAGCCAAGTCACGGCTCATCGAATACCTAACTATTTAAAAAAATCTACTCGACTAGTTTAATTTTCGTTACAACATTCCAAAGCCGGATGATACCGTTAAAATGCAACCTATTCGGCAGGTCACCGCTCGGAGGCCGCGCGTTAGTTATACTTAAGTACAATAATTATTTAAGCGTTGCTCAGCTAAGTCGCTCCCACCTAAAACTTATCTTGATCGTTGGAAAATAACTTTCGTTCAGCTTAATCTCAGTTACAATTTGACAAGGCAACAGGTTGTACTGTAAGCTGTGCTTGGTGAATCGAACGTCGCGATGACGGATACAGGTTAGAGTTTATGCAGTACTTCCTCCAATTACAGATTTTGAACTTTAGGATCTGCACGGGTTTTCTTGGACGAAAATGGCATCATCAGCGACCCATGCGATGAAGATTTTCCATATCAGCACGGCATCGGGGCTTTTCTCTTTGAGAAAATGACCGAGATCAAAGACAAGGTGGCACAGGTAACTAACTAGTTTCTATTAACGACTGATTTGATAGTTTTCCTACAGGGTGTTAAGCAATGCCAAAAGTGTTTTAAGCTGTTGTATATACGTACGTTTAGAACGAATCAAGTGTTTTAGATTTAAATCAACCGCAATTGGTAATTCTGCTGCATCATGTTTGTTTCTGATTTTTCAATGTTGTTATCAGTCGTAAACCTAGTATAAACTGCGAATGTTTAGTGTGGTCTATTTTTAAACTACACAGAAATAACAAGAATAAAAACAAATAAGCTTACGATTCAGCAACTAAATACCTAAATTTATACTATTAGTAGTGTTTGTGAGCGACAATATCGTTTATCTATCAAGTGACAAATAAATAGCTTAATCTACAAATAACAAGTGCTAGATTGTAGCTATGCTATAATTTCAAAAATACTTCATTAATCTCTTCAAAAGAAATGCATAATTTAATTACCTTCGTAATTATTTATAGTCATTAATAAGCACATCCCTAACATATACTATACAGGTTGTCAAATTTGAATACAGAAAACAATATCTACCAATAATTGATGAAGTAAGGCGTCCATTGTGTAGCTTTTCTAATTATTAATATCATAGACAAATGCAACACATTCTGAACATACAGAGCGATTCTAAAGGGTGTACCTATATCAATAAAAGGTGTTCAGACTGTACAAAGAAACAAAAAAGGTTTTTGAAAACATAGACACGGTTGTTAACCATCAAGAATCACACACTCGAACCGATAGTATTATCTACTTCTGTTGAGATTCGCTAATGGTATTTTGTATTTAAGTTAATTATGAAATGAAAAACAGTAAAAATGCATAGTTACGCATGTACTAACTTTTGTTAATATACATAGCAACAGTGATAATTATATACCTTCTTGACTAATAACTGATAGTCAAATACCTTTACAAATATCACGTTATCTGCTGAAAGTACAATCTTTATAGCAACTACACTAACTGTACTTTTAATATCTATAAATAAACTGTTCAAACGTTGTTTATTGACTCGTGATTATAATTTAGCCGAATGCAACTCGTGTCTTCTTGATTATCAAACCATTTCTGTTTGCACTCGATATATTGTTTTAGTCAATCACGCTCGTCATTGTGGACCATCGCCACCGTATCGAAGTCTCGTAGTGGGAAAGCGTGGCATACAGTGAAACAGAAATTATACTTTTATACAAGATTAAAACCATCTTTAATTATACAAAATAAACGGTGTATCATCATAACACTAATGGTACATGCAAAAAAGAACTGAAATTATAATTTATGAAAAATTATTCATGCTAAAAAAGCCTTGCCTGGCAAATTTTTTGTTTAACAAAAACTCTGTAAATTTTTACATACCAAGGGTGCCTAATGGAACTTCCTTTTGATATTTGGCTATTTGTCTTGTACTGCCGCACACCATCCGTTGCTTGTTTAGAGGCCAAAAGATTTTAATATAGTGATTTCTTGGGCAGAGCAGAACACTAAATGCGCAGATATGCTATCATTACAAATAATACTACAATCTGCGGAAATATAAATTTGCAAATAAAAATCTGTAAAGGGCTTCACTCAGAACTTCCCTCTCAAGTTAACGTTGTAACACTAAGTAATTTTAAATATCAAAGGAAAATAGAGGTAAAATATCTCCAGGTTCATAGTAATACTGAAGTAATAAAAGGAAACACTTGGTAATGCAAATTACATCAATTTTTAAATAAAAAAGCATTACCGGTGGTGGGATTCGAACTTCAGCACCTGCGAATAGCCCGTTCGCTGCACTCCGCCACCGAGGACCCCTCACATCGGCAAGATACGGCTACCTGAAATATAATGCATTTATTGTTAACCATGTTTTCTCTTTTACATTTACCCTGTATACAGTGTGACCAGTAAAGTCCGCATCATATGGGATTTTTTGCTATTAATAGCTTTATGCGAAATTTGACTTTGGCATGAATTTCTGCTTCGATCCAGATGAAAACTAACCAAAAAAATAATAGTCACGTGATTCGCATTATCTGTAAAATTTTCAATTCTTTCCAAAAAAAATCAAAAGTGGGGTTATTTCTCAAAATACCGAAAAACGTTATTAAAAAAAGTTTTTCTAAATGCAATTTTTAGCCCATTTTTTGTAAATTGCACCACTGTTGCAGAATAAAACTCAACGCAACCTACATAAAACTTCTTAGTTTTGACAATGCTTTATTCCAGAAACATTTTCTTTAAAGTAGTGCCATATTAAATGTGTGTTTTTATACAAAATCCAAATAGGGCTATTAAAATTTGCTCACATGTGATGCAAAGTTTATTTGTTTTTGACCCTGTATAAGATAACTTGATAAAATAACTATTTTTGAAAACGTAGTTTGTGTCTAAACATTAATATTAACAAAATAGTTTAATTGAAAAGAGTCAAATTTTCTAATAAAAAAATCATAATATAAAAATTAAACGCATTTAAAATTCCACCTTTTTAATTAATAACAAACTGTTTTTGGTATTTGAATATTCAAAAACTTAAAATTAAAATTACATTTCTGTGCCTTCCATTGCGTGCAATACAAACAATTGTTCTTCCTGACACATCTTTAATGGAGTTTCTGCTACTAAGGGGCCTTATTTCTAAAATACAGTTTCGAATCACCGTTTCCAAATGATCAACATTGGGGAAAGGTCTTTGTTTGTAAACTTTTT
This sequence comes from Agriotes lineatus, assembly GCA_940337035.1. Taxonomy (NCBI): domain Eukaryota; kingdom Metazoa; phylum Arthropoda; class Insecta; order Coleoptera; family Elateridae; genus Agriotes; species Agriotes lineatus. The sequence goes on along the minus strand of OW679201.1, from coordinate 63,030,698 downwards.
GTTTTAGGTAACCCCACAAGAAAAAATCAAGTGCGGTTAATTCCGCAGACCTAGCCGGCCAGTATTGCTCCATATTACGCCCAATTACTTTGCCCCTAAACATTGCGTTCTTGAACCTGCCTCGTATTATGGATCGGAGCAGCGCCACACTGGTATCAAAAATTATGCCTTATTTCAATAGGCACATTACCCCAAACTTCAAGGATCTCGGTGTTAAGAAAGCGTAGGTATTTTTCAGAATTTAAAAGACCTCTAAGAAAATAAAGGACCAACAACATGATCGTTTAAAACACCGCACCACACATTTTTGTTTTAAAGGAATACTGGTTCCTGCATTCTATTATAAAATTTGGATTTTCGTGAGCCCACCATCTACAATTTTGAGAGCTAACAATGCCGTTTGAAGTGAAACTGGCCTCGTCGGTCCATAAAACGTTAAAGGGAAAGGACACATCTTCTTCTTTTTCCCCCTAGTACCAAAACGAGAATCCGAAACGTATGTCAAAATCTTGTCCCTTAAGAGTATTTATAAATTTAGGTTTATAAGGTTTAAATTTATTTTTGTGCAAAATATTCCTTACACTCTCTCTTTGAACCTCAGTTCTGCAAGAAACCTGTCTAATACTAGTCCAACCATGTTCCACAACATCTAGGCACATATTTAATTGGACTTCTTCACTATGTTTTATAGGATTGTGAGGTTTTTTAAATGCACTATCCACCGACCGATCCAGTTGATTTAAATTTCGCCATAATTCTACTCACAGTAGATTGTTGCACATTTTTGCCTGGATGCCTTTCATTAAACATGTTGGCTGCTACACGATGGCTTGTGTTTTTACCACATATTAATACCATTTCAATTTTTTCCTGTAAAGTTAACATTTTTTAAATTTTTCGTTGACCGCTTGTTAATTTCAATATTAATGAATTATTTTTCCTAAAAAAGGATGGATTAATAGATGTCATTAATACACTATTTTTTATTAATACACTATTTTTCATTAATTTACTGTTTTTGTGATTTTGACTTTTCGATGATATTTTGCATGGGGGTTAGTTGTATTAATCAAATTTTTCACCATAAAAAAAGATTTTGTGGTGAACGAAAAAATTTTGTAATTAACTCGTTTGTTAATGGGCGATTAATAATCTCAACTATTAATCGCGTTTATTAACACACTTGTTGGTTAAATAGCTATTAATATTCAGTATTAATTAAAAGCCACTATGACAGACAGAAAGCGATTTGACTGTCATTATTAAAACCAGGGCTTGTTGATTTTTTATCATTTGTTTTACGGCCAACTTGTTTTTGGTACATCATCGTAAGGTACAATACTAATTAGTTTTTTGGAAACTGCACTTAAATAATAAAAAACCATTTTACTTTTTTTATAATATAGCTTCATAACAAATTTTAATAAAGGGATTTTAAATTAAATCGTTGAAACTAGATAAACTTTACGTAAAGTTAAACAAAAATGTATTTTTCTCTTAATGCAGACTACTGATGACACTGTGTACTTGTTTGTCTTAATTATAATCTGTATTATTTTTAGACACAAAAGACATTTTCAAAAATAGTTAGTTTATCAAGTTAATTACCTTATACAGGGTCAAAAATAAATAAACTTTGCATCACATGCGACCAAATTGTAATAGCCCTATTTGAATTTTGTAGAAAAACACACATTCAATATGGCGCTACTTTAAAGAAAATGTATCTGCATTGCCAAAACTAAGAAGTTTTCTGTAGGTTGCGTTGAGTCTTATTTTGCAACAGTGGTGCAATTTACAAAAAATGAGCAAAAATCTAAATTATCTTATACACCTAAAAGTTTGCATATGGGCTAAAATTTGCATTTAGAAACACTTTTGCTAATAACTTTTTTGAGAAATAACCCCACTTTTGAATATTTTTTTGGAAAAAAATTAAAATTTGACAGATAATGCGAATTACGTGACTATTATTTTATGGTTAATTTTCATCTCGATCGAAGCAGAAATTGATGCCACAATCAAATTTCGAATAAAGCTATTAATAAAAAGAAATCCCATATAATGCGGACTTGGCTGGCCACACTGTATGTTGGGTTCAAAATATTCTCTTTTTCATCAAGGGTAGAACCCTGAGGTATGTGCAAAATATTACTTTCATTTAAGTAATAGTAATAGTATAAAAGCAAGCATAGGCAGAATTTTATCTTTTAAGGTGCTCACCCTGTATATGTTTTATCGAAATTTTTTCGGTTTCATGCCAGGAAGGCATATAATCCGCGTGCAAAGTATCGTCTGCTTCCAACTAATGGTTTTTGAGTTATACAGGCAACAGACAGACAGACGGAATTAAGTTTTTCGTCATCTAGGAACGCTGAAACGTGAAGATCTGAAAAAATCTTGGAAGGTGATTTTTTCGTGACTATTCGTTTTTTAGACGAGAGAAGTAGAAACCAAACAGCCGGTTGAATTTGAACTGGCGCTACGAAAAAATTCAATTGCTAGTTAGACGCCTATATCACTCAGCCACCTTCACGGACCTGTTACTTTCGCTTTTAGCTGTGTTATAAAGGAGGTGCGAGTGACCGGATGGCCCAGCGAGCAAATATTCAGGCGGCCGGCTCGAGTTAAAATCCCGGCGACTTTAGAGTTTAAAATCGTACGCTCCCCGGCTACCACGCTAACACCTGTGGTAGTCGTTAACCCATAACAAGGAATTTTTAACAACACCTTCGACGAGCACCTGGCCACCTACCCGGCCTAAAGGCAAAGAGGAAGAGAGAATAAAGAACCGTATCTGCTGAGTACCATTTTTTGTGAACGGTAAAAACCTGAGACATGGTACTTATTACTGTTGTCTATACCTACGCTAAATCAAACATTGACAGAATTTTATTTCTTCCCCAGTCTAAAAGGCGAAGAAAACATTGTAATAGCGAAAAAATCACTTTCCGAGAGTTTTTCAGATATTCATGTTTTAGGATGACTAAAAACAGGTTTTCTCAATTCCGTCAGCCTATCTGTTGGCGGTACAGCTCAAAAATCATTTGTTGAAGGAGGGAAATATTTCACATGCAGATTATATGTCTAGCGGGCTTGAAAACAAAAATATATACAGGGTGAGCACCTTAAAAAAATATAATTTTTTGCTATAACTGAGAAATAAATAAAAGTAATAATTTACACATAGGTCAGTCTCTATCATTGCCGAAAATGAGACTTAGCAGATACACGGTAAACATTACAACTGGGACAGTATAGTATGGTGTCCGGAAACCGGAAACTCGTATATTTCGAGCACAGTCGTGGCTCAATTGTTCAAGCGGCTGCGACCGGCGAAATTGGGCTCGAAATATTCGCCTGGGAGTGCGCAGTTTGAATCCCAGCAAACTACAATTTTTTTGCAAATTGATATAATTCGACCAAGGGCAGTAAACCCCTTTCCAGATTTTTTAATGTACTTACGCTGTATGTATTTGACCGGAAGTATATTCGGTTTCGAGCAAGGTAGACATCTAATCCACATGCAAAGTATCGTCTTACTCCAATAACTAGTTTTTTATAGCTCAAAAGCTATTTATCGCCAACAGGCAGACCGACAGACAGACAACCAGACAAACAAACATACGGACAGACAGATAGACAGATAAACAGACAGACTGACAGATAGATAGACAGACCGGCAGACAGAGAGACAGACAGGCGGAATTAAGAACACACGCCTTTCGTCTTCTAGGGACCCTGTAACGTGAAGATATGAAGAAATCTCGGAAGGTGATTTTGCCACGGCTACCAATAATTGTAAAGCGAATGTAATTTCCTATTCTTTTAGCTGCCTATAGTGCACAAGGTATGTCTTCTGCTTTTGTAAAATATACAAAAACACATCGTTTTTACTTTTACAAAGGTAGGAAACTTCATATACACCTTCACCATTCATTCTTTTCAGCACTTAGCTAGATAAACACGTCATTTTGAAATTTCACCAAAATGATCACCAACTGCAGCATCCTACTTTAAAGTCTTAAAGTTTTAGTAAAAAGTTTATCTTTGCTTCATCTGATGATTCGTTGTGGTCATCATCTTTAGCACAAAATTCATCACTTTTACTTGGTGTTCTTGGTCTATCGCCCAACTTGGTCTTCTGCCGTCTGTCCTTTTGCATATCTTCTCTCTTTTATTTTAACTGTGCTCTTTTTTAAATGTTTCACAGTTGTTGATGTCAGTATCGTACTTTTTATTCTTTAGGGTCCATTCGTTCTTCTAAAGGGTGTTTGGAAAACCACCAAACACATTCAATGAAACATATGCTATGCTGCCCTTGTTTACATTCGTACAGATTGATTCTAGATCTTGTGAACTTTCTTCTGAGACGATATTTGGAGGGGTCACGCATCTTTTCAAGTTATGCCGTTGGGTAAACATTTTGTGTGTTCTATGGTCGACCTGGCACAGCAAACATGAAGAAATTTGATTTGTCATAGACTGTAAAAGAAACGGTTACATTTGTTCTAATGCCAGAGACTATGTTTGAAGGTATTTGATGCTCTAACTAACCATGAATCTAAATTTGTGTTGAAGTATGCTTTAAACTGACACAGACACATCTAGTGGTTGCAACTTACGACTGCTGTAAGGCGGCAGTCTCAACATAGTGACCTCTACTATGTTGAAAGATGTTCGTCTTGGTAAACTATGTCCCTCGGGCTTTCTGGAGGAATCAATTTGGACGCCTTCTAAAATGGTGGCTCCACATAAGCTAAGCGTCGAACAGTACTTGTTGACAAACTGCAGCACATTTTCCTATATGTTGTTCCTGCTTCTCTACGAACATCGTAATGTGGTTTCAGTGAAATAACTGAGTCTGAATTTTTCATTTTTTCTTCAACTTCTCTAAACGGCGTTCCATAAGTGACACGTTTGGCTTTTGCTGCATTTGTTAAGCTGTATTTTTTATTTAACACCAAATGAAGGGTTTCAGCCATCCTCACTCCGTCCAATAGTTCTTGTATGTTAATTACAGTTGTTGAAGAGGCAATTTGTGTCATTCATTATATCATTATATTCTTCTTTTTCAACATTGCTCTGTCCATTCTTGGACTTAATAGGTCTCCCCTTTTCTTCTCGATTTATTTCTGCTTTGTGCTTTTCTGTGCCATTGTTTTTGCATCAGTCTTCTGATCTCGTCCACCTATCTTAAAGTCTTTTTCCTTGCCTTGGTCTCCAGTCTATCACTTTCTTAGATCACCTTTCGTGTCTCGTTTTCATAATATGTGCAACCCATGACCATTTTCCTTTTTCTGATAATTAAGCCATTAACGTCTGTTTATCTTCTTGTCCATTTTATAGTTTTCCTGTTACTCAACTTTATTCAAAGCATTTTCCTTTCCATGGCAGTTTGTGTTTTGCTTAGGCTGTGTATGATTTTTTTTTGGTAAACTTTGTTGTTTTTATACCTTACCTAAGTACGGCGATAACACACTCATTTCGAAAACTTTTGGCGTTCTATTTTCTTGTAAATTATTTTTTTAACACCAAATGCTAATATGACATTTCTTCCTAATTTTGCTTCTTGGTATTCATATTTTAACATTATATTATGTTCTAGATCTGTGTAAAATGTAACTTTTTGTATGCATGAGTTTATATCTTCTGTTGTGGGAATTGTTGTTTTAGTGTCATTGGTATTCATACCATACCAAAAAGTTTCAGAGATGATCTCAACATAGTTTCCAATTATGTTTTATGTTTGGCCAGCACCACAAGCTCATGAACGTACCTAATGTGATTTATATATTTTACACCTATGTTGTCTCATTTTTCTAGACAGTCCAAATTTTTAAAAACGTCTTCCAGCACTCGGTTAAACTGTTTAGGCAAAATGCAGGGTCTTTGTTCGAGCAAAGCCTTAACGGAAACGTGCTGGTTCTACTGATTGATAGTACTCGATTCTATTTTTCAATCTTTTTGTTAGTAGTTGATAGCAAACTGATTGGTTCATCGTTTGATAGGCTCGTATTGTTACTTTTCCTGTATATTATTGTAGCTATGGCACTATACAAATCTGTTGGGATTTTTCCTTCGTAAATAAATTTGTAAATTAAATTTTTTGCTTCTCAATTTCTATGGGGACTGTGTCATTTCCTAGTACCATCCCGTTCTTTATTTTGTTTAGTGCTGATTCATTTTTTCTGGTGTTATTTCGGATATGTCTTCTGATTCGACATCAGAAATGTTTCTTTTCGTTCATGTATGTAGTCTGTGGTTTTGGATTTATTCAGTTTTCCTCTATGTAGTAGCATCTCATTTTTGCTGTTTTTCAATGTTTTCTTCAGTGCACAATTTTTACATTTATTGACTACTACTTAGTTTTGTTCTGAATACTCTCATGTTACCATTGTTTTTTATTGACATCTGCTATTATTTTTCCTCCGAGTATTTTTTATATCGTTTTTGATTTCTCATATTACAAGCTTGTTTAGTTTTATGTATTCTCTACTGTTCGATTTTCCTGTTCCCTCATCTTACTTAGATCTAAAAAAACAAATATTTACAAAAATTTAGATGATTAATTGCCGTATCACTATGAAACCAAGATCGTACCTACTATAGTTAAATAGTAAGTCATATTTTATGCATATTATTCCCTAATTAGTTTAAAGCTATTTTATACAACATTTCAGGCTACGACATATTGTGGTTGCCTATCCCAAATTCTCAAAGTTTTCCAAAATGTTTGGCAAGGTGCTTCTCTTCTCTGTCATTCGCCAATTTGTGCTGCTGCAGGAAGATTCTTGTTCCACCCGTGAGTTCCACTGGGCCATGCGCGGCTATATTAAACAGAACGCACTTATTGTTGCCCGTTTGTGACTTGTTTACATTTACCCTGTATTTGTTGGGGTCCTATTTTCCTCAAGTTTAAATCCTGAACTATGTACAAATTATTACTTTTATTTATTTACATAATTTCCACACTGTATAGATGCGCTAACCATATGATTATTACTAGCTATATCTGTTAAGCGTGTTATTAAAGTTAGAAAACATATTTAAAGAGTAACCCCAAAAAGAGACATTAAGTAGAAGGTATTGTTTCAGCACTTTGTATTAAAAATAATTACAGATTTCTTATAAGTTTATCAAATTCCAATTGTTATCCTATCTAGAATATTCTCTTATGAATATTTTCATTTTTAATTGGAGGCTCTCAGATTTTTTCAAATGTTTTCAACATTATGTGCTCACAAATGGACTATGTGATTCGTAAAATACCTTTTCTCCGACCAGAGTAAAAATGATACTTGTCTAGCATGTTTTCGGTTCACAAAATGCATTTCGATATGCTAATGTCATTGTATAAAGGTCCAATTAGATTCGTTCATTTGCAGTCATGTGTGCGAAAACAACCAATCATAATAACATGTCCCCACTACTAGCCCACGCGTAGTTACCCCTTATGTCATGCGATCGCTAAATAACAAGAATCTTTTGATAGTTTTAATTATAATAATAGTCAAAATGTTACTATTAGTTTGGTGTTTTCAATGAATAATTTCTAAAGAGTTGCAAACAATTTTCTGTCCGAATAGCCCTTCAGCATGTATAAACAACTCATCATTTTCTAATAACTTCTTCATGGACGGTGCTTTAGGTAACACTCATAACCTTTATTGCCAAGCAATCGTGCGTTCGGAAACTGTAATAAAATTAGTTCCTTGAGATGTTGTAGCTGGAAATGTTACTCGTTGCTAAGACGACAAGATTTTTTTACGTTTGTTTCCGATCGGAGCAAAACAGGTTGTATTGTAATGAAACGATACATGTGTCATCTGCATGCTGGATAATCTTCATACTGACATACCATTTATGAAAATCCACAGTTACAAACTAAATAGAATTGGACTTAAGACTGAGCGTTGAAAAACTAAAAGTGCACAACTATAAAAGCATTCTTAATCTCGCGAAAATCAAACTCAAAATTTCATAATCCTAAAACTTGATCAAATCTGACGTACTGATTACTGGTTACATAATTTATCAAATATATAATCTATAAATATACATAGTACACAGTATCACTACGTAAAGGTTCAACAATAATTTCTACACACCTTGTATTTATATAGACAATATGGATACACAATTTCAAGAAAAATATGTGTGTGGGCTTCTAATGCCCCTACATGGCGATACTAGGAAGCTGTCATAGCAGTTTTAAAGTTAAAAGAGTTTCCTCAGGCACTTCATTAACCCATGTCCTTAAAGTAATCCGAGAAAGTTACGCTTATCACAAAGGCCTTCCATAACAAAACTCTTTTACAATTATTGCATAAAATAAAAGTTTTATAAACAACCAAAAATGTCTTGTCTCAACGCATGGGCCTTAATTGAACCAAAAATTTTTATTAGCTGGATAGATGATCAAATTGATAAGCAACAAAGGTTTTTGTATTATACAAAAATAGTTGATAAAGCAAACTATATAAATAGCGTTATGTGAAATCAAAATTGCAGATAGTAAATGAATGGAACTGTCGGGCCCTAGAGATTACTGTAGCCCGCTGTAGCCCTAATATTTGATGAGATCTGTACGTCACTCAGGGGAATAACAGAAGATAGAAGAAACCTGACCTTTCTTTCTCCACGATGCAGCAGGTTCGCTAGCTACTCCAAAACACCATGCACTATCTAGAGCTATGAGGTTTTCCACTGTCCATTGAACGGTTGTTGGGTTACGCAAAAATCGTTCAGAATAGAGAATTAGTTTGTTAAAGAAGACACAAAACGGCGGAAGTAGCCAGAAAGAAAAAAGGCCTCCATGTGGAAAACAGACGTAGGAAAATGCGGCAAACCATAGAGAATCTGCACAAAGCCCACAACTAACAATCATAAATAAAAAATTCACCACGGTGCTGACTGACACCGGCTAGAAGTGAAAATCTCTTTAAGATGGCAAGAAACTAAGTGTAAAATTTCCCTGAAAAACCGGTGGAAATCTCCGCTATCAAATCAAACGAGCATGGCCCAACAATCTGAGGTACAAAATTAAAATCTGAAAAATGTTTCAAAAATTAATTCAAGTAAAAATAGGCAATCTGCTCCACATACAGGCGCTTAAAATGACCTAATTTCCAGGAACATTTTTTTATATTTTGAATAATATCCAGCAGAAAAGCGATTTTACGAAAGCCTCAAAAGGAGCTACTGCGTAACGGAAGAAAACATGTTGAACCGACAAAATTCCGGTGGTTCTGACTTTTGGGGTTGCTTCAATTTATTTGTGGTGGGCCATAATGAGTAATCATTAGAGTACTTCTAGCGAATATACAACTCCAGGTTGTTAGCTCTGCTATTGGAATTGTCTTCTGCATATCTGGTTTGCTCGCATTAAAATAAACACGTATATATATTTAGAGTGTTCATGATGCTATCTCTTTTTGACTGATTTTTTCCACCCAAATAGAGAATTGCCAGGTTGTCGCATTTGAAAGTGTTTTAGCAGTTCATATTAAATCCACTACGGTTCTTTCTCTCATCACCGCGTAAACTACGGCGAGGCATTTTCGTTATCACTCAATGCACTTGACGCCAAATATTTGGCGAAACTAATTAGTTGCAATACCCAACATTTGCAGTAATTATCTATCATTAATCGACTCCTATTGTTGCTCTATGTTTCACTTTCATCAAAGAAATATTGTAACGACGAGGTGAATGTAGTGATGGAAACGAAAAGCGGCGCAATGCATAATTTAGTTTAACAGCTTACAAACTAAGTATATTGCAGTGGAATTTTAAGCGCGAGAGTTGTATATTCGCTACACGTACTCTAGCTTTTGTCGACGATAAATCTTCTTTAAAGAAAGTACTGCAGCTTTATAACTTGTTTTTAAGTTCTCTAACGGCTATTATTGCATCTTCGCTTTTCTTTATGGTATCGCCTTCTCTGTCATTCATTTTATTCGTGTTTTCCAATGGATAACCAGGTTCTTTTGGCTGGTCTGGTAAGGTAGGTGTTGCTTCCCGGCTAGAATCCTGTACTAAGTTTAACAGATTTTTCTATTTTGAGTTTAGAATAACTCCATTCTAGCACCCGAATGACGTCATTTGAGTGTTAGAATACGTCGCTATGAAATGACGTCATTCGTGTGTTAGAATAACTCCATTCTAGCACCCCAATGACGTCATATAACCTCAAAATAGAAAACATTTTTATTTATAAAATGGTATAAAGCGGCAAAATAGAAAAAATAGTATAAAACAATCTTTGCAGGTCATTTAAGCACGAATTTGAAATTCCGAAACAAGCCGCGTAGCGGCGAGTTGAGAAACAAATGACTGAATAGATGCCTTCTGTAACTTGTATTTTAATATACTATTCTACCGCTCTTTCGATATCGTCAAGCTTCCATTTAGGGAAATACTTTCTTCCACGGTTTCTCTAAAATAGGCCCAATCGGTTTGATGATTGTGTAACAGTGATGGCCTGTTTTCGAGTAGTGGTACCTATACTTAATAATAGAACCGGAATAGATATGCTAATTCAATAAAGCTTTGCAATTTTTCAACATTTCAGAGTATCGGATAGCCATATATAGATCGAATGTGATCACTAATTTGTAGATTTTTAGTAACATATTAGGATTGAGTACTTTTTGATTTTAAGAAACAACACTTGTCAGTACTTAAAGTTGATGTATTCTTTACCTATAGATCCAAGTCTGTAGTTCAAGCAATTAAAAGGGCATTAATGCAGAGCATAATCTTTAGCCCAAAAGGCATTTCGAAATATTCACATTGGCCAAAAGAGGCGTACTATATTTGATCGATAAGAAATTAAAGCAAACAGGATGAAATGCATTTTTTAAAACCAAGCACGTAAGATCATTTCTATTTCTTGTTGAACCAATTTGATCTTCAATGAACAATAAAGTTAAACGTTTAGTTTACACACATATGGTATTTATTATTGTCTTTTCTCGAATAAATACTATTGGGAAAATATTATGATCTTATTTTCCTTAAACAGCTTCTTTCCCACATACTGATAATTTACTTGTGGCTTAAAGTAAGTAAAAGTGTAGATCATCATCATTCACTATTATGTGCGTTAATATGTACCACACATTCTGTAACAGCGTAGTGTGATTCATGGCAGTTAAAGCATCTACTGATCCAGGCCAGTCGGTCCCCCATTCTAAGTTATCGATATATCATTGATACACCGGAGTGACTATAATATCTATACTAATAATCATTTATAAATATTGATGTCACAAATACAATTGTTAAAAAAGATTGAACCAAAAGATATAATAGATGTTAGTAAAAGGATATTGTTGTCTGGCAATCTTGTGATGGCACAGCGGTATCACAATTTTCTCGTATTACGAAGTAAAAAAAAAACTTTGTCAGTAACAACATGCGTTTGCCCACATACGCATCTGCTTGGTAAATCTTCTTTACGATTCTGGAACATAATACTAAACAATTCTTTTCAGATCGACTCAATAACAGGAGAAAGGGACACGTACGAATCATTTCTCAAAAGATGTATCCGCACTGCCATTACTATGCGTTCGAAAGGGATCACACCAGATGACATAATTACTGTGTGCAGCTCTAACCATCTCAACACTTGTGTCCCGCTAGTCGCGAGCTTCTTTCTGGGAGTAAAATTTGCAAACACCGACCCAAACATATCTTTAGCCGACAACGTGTTCTTACTGAAACAAGTTCAGCCCAAAATGGTTTTTGCAAGCACAGATGCTGTCGAACTCATAGAGAACTCTCTGAAAGAAGCAAATATTGACGCTGAAATCATAGTTTTTGGCGAGTCATCCGAACACTCCCAATTTAAGAATTTCTTGGTAGAATCTAAAGAAGAGGAGCACTTTGTGCCGTTTCAGGTAAAAGATATTAAAGAAACGGCTGCCATATTTTTTAGCAGTGGGACAACTGGTCTACCGAAAGGAATATGTGTGACTCACAAGGGCCTATTAGCCCAGACCCTCGAAGTGAGGTATGCTTTTTGTCATAGAACTCCTAATAACACATTTTAAAATAATATTCGTCCAGGAAATCTGCCGGTGCGATTCCGTTTACTTTGCTGGTATACTCTTCGGCTTACTGGATTTCACTAACAGTGTGTTTCCTGATTACCACAGCTGGACATGGATGTCGCCTTATTGTCCCCAATTTCGACGCAAATGAAATTTGGAGTTTAGTAGAGAAATATAAGGTAGCCCTATGCGGTTTCATTCAATGCTGTTCTTACTCTTTGTCCATTGTAGGTAACAATGGCAATCTTATGTCCTACCGAAGTGGCAATATTGTGTCAAAATGGTCGCCCGGAGGGGATAGACACATCAAGTTTGATGATATGTGCTGCCGGAGGAAGCTCATTATCCAGCGAACAAATACTGACCATAAGATCGATGCTGCCCAATACGCTCGTACTTGTCGGTTATGGTCAAACAGAAGTTGGTGGGGGAGCAATTAATTTTAAGTTATCTTCTCAAGAAGATATTCAACTGGCTATGCGGAAACCCTCTTCTTCTGGCAGACCAGTCCCTGGATTTCTCATTAAGGTTAGTAACACAAATAATTAAAAGATTAGTTATAAATGACCAAGTTCTAGGTTGTGGATCCTGAAACTGAAGAAGTGGTTGGTCCTAATAAACAAGGAGAGCTTCGGCTAAAAACGGACTATCAGATGAACGGATACTACAACCTGGACTCGTCAAACGTGTGGGATTCTGATGGTTATATAAAAACTGGGGACATTGTCTACTATGACGAAGACTACTGCTTTTATATAGTAGACAGGATTAAGGAAATGCTGAAGTACCAAGGATGGCAAATTGTGCCAGCGAAACTCGAAGGCATTTTGATGACTCATCCTGCCGTTGAATGTGCCGCAGTGATAGGCTTACCTGATCCCATTGATGGGGATCATTCCATGGGCATAGTTTCATTGAGCGAATCGTATGTGGGGTCCGTCACGCCTGAAGAAATCAAGGAGTATCTCGATGAGAGAGTTAGCGATAAACAGAAGCTTAGGGGCGGAGTGAAAATAATAAAGAGTATTCCCATTACGCCCACAGGAAAGTTTAGAAAAAAATATCTGAAGGAATTGATACTTGCAGGACAGTTGTGATGGGATGTGGCAGTTAAAATAAGATACGTAAACTTAATTGATTATTTATGAAAGTATATTATATTTAAGTACAATTCCGTTAGATTTAATTGGTTAATTAATTATACTTACCCACCTTCTAGCAATGAAACATTATTTCCATATTTAATATATTTATAGTAGTGCGACGTTAGTTTAATCCTTCCATGTTATTTAAGTTTGACATTTGTGATATAGCTCATTAGCTTTCCAAAACTTTTAGATCAGTGTTATAGAGTTATAGTATTGTTTATACGATGCCCTAGTTTTGCCTTTATTTATGTATGCTGAGGAGGTTTTTTATGTTACTATTTTTTGATACATCTTTGAGAAAGAAGTGTGGTCTTCTAAGTACCTACATTTAAATTGAAATGACGGGGTTTAAAAACGAAGAATTGAAAGAAACATGGATTAAATAGTTAAAGAAGGAGATAGATAGAAAAAGGGCACAAGTTGTTACGCCAATTTGAAGATCAACGCTGCCACGACCATTGTCGGATATAACCCTCTTCCCACAGCACAGTCCGCCCATCTGAAATTTCGAATCCTATCTAGTGTAAGCACAGCAAAATTTTATATGGATTTCCGATCAGATGAATTTAAAGGAACCATGGTATCTCATCGACGCCCTGTATTTCGTCGCAGCCCTAGTTAAACATCTCGTTGTCAGCATGCAGTTCGACAACGACGCTCCTGTCCATTTAACAAACTGACGCGCAGCCCTGAAAGATCTCCCATTGTATCGCACTTAAAGCAGGCGAACACATGTGCAAGTTTTGCTTATCGTATCCTTCGGGTTTGTTTTTTATCACTGTTTGTTGCGGTTCTGGCATTCCGTTAGTGCCCACTTAAATGTATTTTTCTGAATTTTATCTTAATAGAGTTCGTAAATTTACTGTATGATACTGCGTCAATTACTAGTTTTCTTGCAGTAAAATAAGTTTTGAAACATTTCAGAAAGTAAGTCCTTAATATTTGGAGCCGAACAGGCACATTTTACATCACCCAGAGGAATACTCTTCTGGTAGGTATTTTCCCAGTACATTACCGGAAGACAAAAACTAGGTGGCGCCTTTAAAAATAACACGAATTTATCCCCGTATCTTTTTAGGCGAAATTGTTTTTAAGCTTCTTACCTATTATAAACGAGGGTTTTCTGTAACAAAGTATGAAATACAACATGAGCCTTAGAATACAAGTAGGAAATTTTTAAGACAGCAGTAGTGAGGGCAACAGGGGTTTTTGGGAAAGTTGCAATAAACTCAAGGAATAAAAGAAAGCGAAACCAACAAAAAACTGAGGAGCGGTAATGAAAGCAGATCGTGAATCTTAGTAGAAGAAGTTCTGACTTACAGTGAAGGAGAGTTTAGGAAGGAAAACAGAAACATCACGAACAAGAACCAAAGGGTGGTTACAAAAACAAAGACATCGTAGCCATCTGAAAAGACTACTATCAAGCAGAGCAAAATGAGAGGGCAGCAAATAAAAGTAACAATAATTCAATCAGCAAAAAGAAACGCACCATGAGGGCCAAGATGACAATACTGTTAAGTTAGAAGCAGAAAAAATCATCGCAAGGACCTTGTTGGGCTCATACCATCGGGAAAAAGAAAAGTACTGTAGAACACAGCAATCATAAGGTCACTTGTCTTTCTAGCGTATTTGTCACACCCACAGCCACATTTTTACGCTGTAGAATATCATAGCAAGCGCCTCGCTTGCGATAAAGACCTGTTCACTCCATTCGCTGATGTGTGTTGTGCTTTCGATTTTTCCCTAAGGCACAATTTTCGAACTTCTTGGAGAAGAAATGCGCCTAATCTGAAAATCAGGAGGAACTGTGAAAGGAGAAAGTCCACTCCTGCTCGTGACCATCAGCACGGAGAAGACTGAGGACACCCGATTTAAAAAAGCACCCATTGGGGAAAAAATTAGAAGATGGAGGAGGTGCACCTGTTCGAATGCCTTATTTAATTCGTCCGATAAGTCAGAAACCGAAATGAACTACGAGATGCAGATTACAAACCAATACTACAGCCTATACAACATTGTAGGGGAAATTTGAGATTACGAATGAAACAAAGATAAGAGTCTACAATACTGTCGACTTTCTTATATTGGGTGGAAAGTTTGACAATTAAAAGAAAGAGATCTGTGACTGCAACCGAAATTAAGTATCCAGGAAAAGCTATAGGAATGGAATGGAATCTGGCCGTCTGGCCAAGATGTCAGAAGATTGAAGACCAGAAGATAAAAGAAAAAAAAAGCTATTGGTAATGTGCAGAAGATAGCCATGGACCGAAAAACACAAAATCTGGCTGAAGACCTCCGATGGCTAGTGAATGTGGAATGTTGGAAATTGGGAAATGGGGGAGGTGGGTCAGTGTGAAGAGAGCCCTATTCAACATGGATGGTAAATTAAAAGCTGAAAACTGCTACATGCAGGATACAAGGCACTAGTAACACTGTAGTTGGGAAGCCTTTGATCACCAAGGAGACGAGGCTGAGAGCCTACAATGCTGTATACTTACCAATCTTGCTAATTCAAAAGAAGCTAAATAGCTGTGTTACTACAGCCGATATAAAGTATCTAAAAAAAGCCATATGAAAGAACAGGATACCAAGTATGCAACATAAAAATTATTGAAAATCTCCGTTACAGAGATGAAGGAGAAGATAATCATTAGCTGAATCGGTCGTCTGACGAGGATGTCAGGAGTCCGAAACCTGAAAATAGAATGGCGGGGGTACATCGCAGACCCAGCAAAAAAAAACAGGAAACCCATTGGGAATTGCAGAAGATAAAACTGTCTAATTACACCAGACGCCTAGTGACACAAACAGGCAACGCGAAGGAAGAATAGTTGAATAATATCATGTTTACAACAGAAATTCAACTTTGATCAAAATTTTGCAACTACATATACCTACTCCAGTTACTGATGAAACACTATTCTATGATTACCTAAATATCCCAATGTGACCTCATTATGTCTATTTTAAAGATTACTTAAAAAATGTCCATTATTACCAATAGGGAAAAAGTTAAAATTATTGGTACGCTGTATGTCTCTGAAGCGCATGCAAAAGAGCAAGAAATATTGTCTTAAATTCAGAGACTCCAATGTGTAGAATAGCGAGGCGAACCTAATTTTCCCCTTTATTAAAAGTTGAGAAAAAGGCAAACAAATTATCGCCTTCATATTTCCAACAAACTTTTAAAACTTGTATTTTTAGTGTAAAATATTCTGTAATTTTAAAGAACTGATTGATTATAAATAAAGATTTAAGCTGATATACAACTAGACAACATGATAGAACTTTTTGTTCAATATCATCACCATAGGAAATGTATGTAAGTATTTATATGCCGGGTAAAGAACAAGGTTTCAATTAAATTGTGTAGTGATTGGTATGCGTTTTCTTATCTTTAATAACTAAATGTTGCGTATCATGATGATCTAAGGAAATTAGTAAAATGTACGTTTGGTATCCAATACAATCAATAGTTTAAATAGGTTTTTATTTTACAGAATACATTAATTTGCGTTTTCCAGTATTCTAGACAATTGTAAATAATGTTAGGTACATAAGAACGTATCCCTGTTAAACAGTGTAGTTAGTTACCTACCGAAAGGACTTGTATGTTGACACAGCTATCCGTTCAGATGTACTAGGAAGATCGTATATTTTATCTTTCTTACCTGCATACACCATTTCAGTTGATTTTAGGTGTATATCCTTTTACAGTGCCCATCTAACCTAATCTGTCTTAATCTCTTGATTTTGAAGACAGCTCCTTAACATGTTATGGCGCCCCGGTAGATAACCGGTGTCATATGGGTTCCAGGCCTGATGATGTAAAATAAGCTACTCTCCATGAAGTTGTAGGTAATAAACCAACTCGAAATATCAATTCAGCACGAGTTTTACACTGTACTTTTCCCACGACCACCTCATTATGATTTAAATAGCAAAATAAAAATATTTATTAATTATTACATTTTTGCTTATTAACTTTAACAAAACGTATTTAAAATAGTTACAAATCTAAAATTGAAAATAAAATTAATAGTAATATGAGAACAGTTATGCAGACTTATAGGGACATTTAAAATTTCGGATTCGAGCTGGTTTTGTTCTGCTTGAACAGTTTTGCTTGATGATGTCAATGATAGTTTTAAAATATTTGAGGCTTCTTGCATGCCCATGTTTTGATTTTTTGCGCTTGAAGGCTTTCTTCTTCAGTGTTAATACTGGATAAGCTTGATAATAATGCTGGTGCCGGTTCTCCGGATTGCACAATTCTATTGGAAAATTCAATTTTCTTGTTGAGCGAGTCATTTACATATGCTTCGGCAACTGCTATGGATTGTCAGCCACCGTGGTGTTTTAGTGTGAGAAGGTCTTCGCCTGACTTGACCAGAAGAATGGTGACTAATGATCTCCGTAATGACTGGCCTGTGTAGGTTTCTGGGTTGAGCAGGTTTAAAAATTTTGCAATTTGCTTTGTACTGCTTACTGGTATATTTATTTAATATTAGCATTAATTAATTAATTGTGCCCTTATAAATAGTAGCTTCTTACTGGACCTAGGTTCAATTTATTTATACTTTGACTGATTTAAAAAATACCAAATAACAGAAATTACATTTATACTACACTATGTGCATTTGGAAAATAATTAAATAAATCATATTCATAACTATGAACAAAGACAGTTATATTTGAGGTAATTCTTCAGGTTGGTGTCGGAAAGGTAGGCAACCTCAATTGGCTGGAAGTTTGTCCGGGCTCCTCGCTATGGGCGGTCGCAGGAACCAACGTAAGATTTGGGCTAACGTTGGCGTTGGTAGAGCTGTAACACAATAATCGAATTATTAACAGCTTGAACTTTTGGAAACAAACTGAATAATGATGGTTCGTTTTAATTACAAAGAATTAACTGAGGCTATATGATATCGTTACCATATGTATGTTATACCTTCAGATGGTACTCCGGGTCACGTTCTGATAAGCTCCGGTGATAACTCCGACCTTGTGCCAGGGGTCAAATTGTTTCGCGCTCTTATCGATCTTGGAGCGCGTGCCAAGGTAAACTTCCAATATAAGCAAATGGATTTCTACAGTGCAAGTACGTAGTTTCCTTAGCCCTGAGGGAATTGCATATTTTGCCGGGCCAATACAGCCAGGCTTGGAAATATTTGAAAATAGCGCACTAAGAGGTACGTTATTTTAAACTAAGACGTTAGATGAGCTTTAGCGCTTTGAATTAGTCCGAAATATCGCACTTCGATATGTAGGTGAGCGTGATTTTAATACACGTAGATACAGGGGTTTTGGGAATGTTAAGGTATTCAAATTAGGAAACTCCGTTGCTCAGTCGTACGCTATTCAAAATTAAACGGTCATAGGGACTTCGGGAATGTTAAATTATTCAAATCAGCGTACTCCAAAGCTCAGTCGTACGCTAATTGAAATTTAGCGGACAATGTGATTTTGAGAAACTGGTTCGAGATTTACTCGAATATTTCTGGTGTCCCAGCTTCTCGTATCCCTTTCTGGTAATTTATAAACAAACGTTCATTTGGATTGGCCAAATGTTTTGGTCGTATGCTGGCATACCTTTTATAAATTTCATAAAATATTCCTGCTACAGTAAAACTTCTGGGATTCTTGTTTTTAGTCGGAGGAATCATAACCAATAACGCAGAATTTAAATTCTTCAGATCACACAGTTTGATGTTACACAATTCAATTTTTCTTAGGGCTCCGCTAACTCCAAAAATTAAAAAAGATTTATAAACCAAACTACTAAATTTATTAGTCGGCTATGATAAAACACAACAAAAATGATATATTACCTTTGATAACAAATAAAATTCACCAGGGGCCGAGTGATTGAACTGCTTAATATCTTGGATTTTTTTGGCAAATATCCATCTGATTGCCGTTTTAAAATAGTTTTAAATTTTAAATAATTACCAATGTTAATATCATGTTTTGCTATAATTGATGTTTTCGGCATCGAATATATTGACCATAAAGTGCTAGATTTGTAATTTTTCGAAATTTTTCCGATGTATGCTAACCAAACTTTTTCGGAGAAAGACTTGGCATTATTTTAATTTTTCCAATTAATGAAGTTTTTATGAGCGGTATCGTATCTTTTTTTTATATTGACGGTAGCAAATTTGCTGTAGTAATTAATGCTGCCTGATTTACGTCGGGCGGGGTCGAACTAGTTTTTCATCACTGTCCATATCAACAGCGAGACTAAATAAAATCTAAAATTATGTGAATTAAATTTATTTACCTCTTTTATTTATTTATTACAATTTACCAATTTTTTAACAAAAATAAATCTTAATTCGGCTAGTAGGTACTGCATTTGCTACAATTTGATATTTCAATATTTATTTTTAATGAAATATTTTTCATACGCTCATTTCACCACAGTTTTGTTGCTATGTGAAGTTTGAATTTTTCAGTAACAGTAAACTGTGGAAATTTCTTCACATTTCATAGTGGCTATCGAAAAAATATGTTACTGGAAGACTACATATATCTAACAAGAGATACATGAAATGTACGTAGCCTTCTGCAAATCTGTAAAAATAACATAGTGAAAATAACAAGCGAAACTCACTGCTAAATGGTGGACGTTAGGCGCAAATGCAAAGTATCTCTGGAGTTGACTTTGTGGTTTGTCAAAAACAAACTCTGATTAAGAGTATACAATCTTATAAACAAACGCATATTGTTTTTAGTCCTCAAAGCATAAAGACTATGCGAGTTATGACAAAACACCTAACAACCACTTCAATGGTGAGTACCTATGTAACTATGGCAATTTTACGTGTACTGATATTTTTTTCCAAATAAATGCATTGTGTTATAAGACCCATACATAATTGTTATGCTTATCACATAATGCAACATAAAATACTATAATAACATTTAAAAACAATTGCTGGATAAGATAATTGATTGCCATTAAGATCCTGCGAGTCATGTTCTTCAACACGTCGTTCTTCCATTACCGCGTCGATTTCACGTTGCTAAGTGTAACTTGGCTTTCCTCCTCTTCTTCTATTTTCGGAGCAGTAGTTTAAAATGTGTGGTTGGCCACCTCTGATCATTCTTCTCTCTTATCATTATATCTGTAATTGTGTCGATGTTTCTTCTTTGTCTAATGCAATCATTACGGATATTGTCTAGTCTTGATACTTGGCAAGCTCTTACCAAGAAATTTATTTTAACGTGTTATATTTTCTCTTTATTATTATTTGTGGAAGGCAAGCATTGGGAATCATACTTAGTAATTCTCATAGTACTAAAAATTTGCGTGGTATAAAGTGTGAGCTGAATTGCTGTTCTCTTCCACACCGTAATACCACAACCGTTCCAGGTCTGCCCGCTCTAACCAATCCAGTACCAACCGATATTACTGCTCTCTATCAGTGTGTGCGTTTAGTCGTCAAATCTTCAGGTACCTTGTTGACATCTTCTAATCGATACACCTTCCTTATACTATTTCGTATTTCTGTAGTTTGCGTTACCGTCTTTGGTGTCGGCATGGTTCTGTGCATGTATACGAGTGTGCCAACCAATAATATCCGGTAAAGATAAAGACCCCTAGCCCTCGAATGCTCTGATAGTGTCGGGGTCGGAAGAGAACAAGGATTAGCAAAAAGACGTAAAGGAGAAGTAAAAAGGATACAAAATCTACCCAAGTCAGGTTGAAAATAGGCTGCCGATCTAGCTAAAATTCCTTGGGATTGCTAATTACCATACTTAGAAGTTGTGTACATATGAGGATATAGCTCAGATATGCATTATCATCATTATCACAACGTTTAATTCTCAAATATAGTATTTATAAATCTGCACTAATCAAGTATGTAATTAGCCAACTCCAGCTTGGCACTAAACTGGTCGACAATACGAACTCAGTTTTTGAAATTTCTAATAAATCGTATGAAAACACATATTTTCTCCTTTGCTTGGGGGTTTGATTCAGGTAAAGCCTGTACCGGGTTTTGTAAAAGTTGAGGACGCTACTTTTGTGTAATTTTAAGAAAAAAACACTCTCATAGGGTTTTTCACGTCAATGAAATCAAGGGGATATCTTAACTTCGACTCCGTTTTCAATGAGCCCTGTGCATGTAAATCAGTTATTAAGATAAAATCTTCCCGCACTAATACTACTCTGTCCCATTCTACCTTACAATCTCCCAATGAAATCTGCAACACTGATTCTTTTCACCACCTTTCTTGTATATTAAAAACATTTGAACAACGTTCCATGTACTTGTAATATACTGTTCTTGAATTAATAACATATTCATTAGGCGTGTTAGTTTTTTCCAACAATATTCTTAGTGAGTGTCTCGATGACTTTCCATTTTTTACTTCTGTGGACGTCTTGTTTTCTAAATCTTCTATCGTTAGTACTTCTAGGCTTTAAACTATTTCTCTATTTCTATAAACCTCTGCTATTATCTGTTAGAAGCGTCTCATAATGTATAATCCAGTGTTCTTTACTTATTAATTAAAAATGTGTTTGTGGTTTCTAATCTTTTCCCATACCTTATATTGCCTTGCAGGCTACTGACACTTTAGTTCATCCCATAAGTTGCCCAATATATGTTTTATCCCTGAAATCAGTTTTCTGATTCTTAGAGACTAGCCATTGTTGATAAACGCATTTTTAAATTTGCTTTCTGTATTTAATTTCAAATGATGCTTTCGAAAATAAGTGACCTGAACCATGTTCTGTGCAACTCTTACATGGGTTATTCTAATAAATGAATTTTAGATAATATAATCGATTATAGCCCGCGGGGGCCGGAATTTTTCCGCATCCTTGGCGATTGGAATCGAGCTCGGTGAGACCATTCACAGTTGGCCACCAAATTAGCTGTGCTCTACTCAGAGCCACAGACCTAAGAGATAGAGTAACAAGGTCAACACATCGACATGACACACACTTCACACAATGGTTGCTGTGCAAGCACAAAAGGGGCGCTCCAACTTTGTATCCTGAATCCGGGGCAAGTTGAGCATTGTACCGCCAGTTGCAAGACAGAAAGCACCAGCCTCTACACCGAAAAGTAAAACGAGGTTAACGATAATACATACATACATACATAATCGATTATAGAATACAGACGTCTTGTAGGCTCACATTATATCTACTTTCTGATAAATTTCTGGGGAGCAACCCGTTCATTATTCTGAAGGAAAATTTTCAGCAGATGTATGTCAAGCGCTGTCAACAAATTATTTTTATATATAACTAGGTACTAGTACTATAAAATTTCTCTCTTCTCTTCCTGTTTTTCCACTAAGATCCTAGAAGATAAAAATTTCTTTCCTGTAACTAATATCTGATAGTATATAAAATTATTACGAGAGTACGTACCAGATTCGAAAGTCGAGTAACTGCAGTAGAGACAGCTGAGTTGTGACACGAAATATTAAGTCAGTTACAATTGCTGAGGGCGCCAACGAGTCTTTAATTACAACAAACGCATATATAGAAACAAGAACTCATAAACTCAAAAGGAGGCAGTCAATTGCAAGATAATCTAAAAATGAATAACATAAGGCTAAAGTCAGAAGGTCGCAGTTACAATTGTATATAATAGCCAGATAGTAGTAAATGTATGTAATACGTATAAACGTTTATTAGGACGGGTGCGCCCAATTATGATCTAAGATAATGGTACTAGCCTAATTCAGTAATTGAAAACTATAAAGTTAATACCATTATTAAGGCAACTTACGCTTCGATAAGCCCATAAACTCCAAAGCACAACGAAAAATTCGACGTACGAGAACCAAGTCAAATTGTCCTTAAGGAATTCAGTCTAACACGCTGGCAACCACCGCCGCAATTAGTTCCAATTAAAAGGACACGTTCTTAACCTTAGAGGAAAATCTGAAGGATTCGGCCTGAGTCGTGAAAGCAAAATTCACAAGTTCATCAGATATCCATTAAAGTGCCCAAACTAAATGGTTGTTTCCGCTATGTAACTACTCCCTGAGTAGAATACCAGCTCTTGGCGACAGCAAACGTCCCACTCCGTTCCTCATTAGTACTACATTTCTTCTTTTCATCAGTAAACACTATACATACTGCAATAGCCGCCGTCAAATTAAAAGGATCTAAATTTAATTACCACAAATAAATGGTTTATTGCTCATTTCTTATTTCATCTATGTGCAATCAATTTGGGCAGAGCTCCGGTGAACATGAAACAAACCTAGCTCAGGGTGACGGTTCATAAAATTAAGGAAAACTTTGTATGACAAATAACTTGTTGTATGACAAATACTCTCACTTATTAGGGCAAATGCACAATTTTTATCTGACGTTTAGATAACCACTAAATTTGACTGCCACAACAAAATGATCTGTGGTCGCAAAAAACAGCGTAAAATTGAATTTTAAAACACCAAAATGGCAAGCCAGCTAAGCTCGCTTTGTTTCTACTGTGACGCCGAAACCCAAGCGAGATCGTTTTTTGTTCTGCATCTGGCCAAAACTGAAAAATGCCGCGTCATCTAGCACTTTCAAAGAACGCTATCTAAATTTCTCGAAGATGGACGGACCTGGATAACTGGAACCTAGTGGTACACCTCGTAGACAGTCTGAACTTGATGAGATCCAAAAATAATGGACTTACTCCAACGCTTTCCCTGTGAAATTACCTTGAAAGGGGCTGCTTCGTAGGCGGGATACGTTTTCTGGGGACGCTTCGTCGATGTTAATTCTACACAAAATTCTTACTGGTCGATGCTTCTCCCTTATGGAAACGAGCCCTCGAAGTTACTCGCACTTGGACGTATTTTGCTGCTGGTTAAACTGCTACTCTCGGACGTTTTAACACTTGGCACTCTATACCCGAAGATGCCCTGTACACTAGTGAATAACTTTACACACAACTGGTATTAAAAAAGACCTTTTATTTATAATTTTAAGCAATAAAATATGAATCTCAATCTGCCCCTAACACAAATAGTACAAGCTTGTTTGGTCATATTAACAAAAGACAGTCTAGCAAATTAGCAACTAGATTTTTATTTTATAAAAGAAATTAGGATTGATAATACGTTTGACCTTATGGACTACAGTTTTGATGTAATGTCTTTGTCTAACTAATAAAATTGATTTTTTTTGGCATAAATGTCACTACACTTTGCTCTGCTTTTAAATTACTTTTGTTTATAATGCACTGATACACTTGAAGTTTCTTTAGCTTCTTACTAATTGTTTTTCAATCAGCTGTCTTCCATTTTTTATTGCTCTATTGCAAATATTGCTTTGCTAGCACTGTTTCGTTACCTTTCAGCTAATTTGCCGTTTACTGGCTTACACTTTGAATACATAACGCTGATATTCTTTCTGTACTTAACAAATTATTCTGTATCATTTTATTCGCATTATGTATGACGTAACTAAGCTCAAATCCGTCAGTTACAAATTAACCCCTATGGACGCGCGCAGTGGGTAAAAAATACCCACACCTAAAGTTAATTGTTCTAACAGACTTGTTTTTAAAGTTACGTGCTGCCCCTCTTCAGTACCTTCCAAATGGACTGTTCTGAAGGCATACCTAGAAGCATGTTATTTTTAGAGCAATCACTACTTATCAGCTGCAGCATAAACTACGCCAGGGTAAATTTTACCCATGGCGCACGTCCTTACGTTTTATAAGCTGCTAGTTAGTACTTGTGACTTGTACTGTGATTTTTTTAGTGACTGGTATGTAAAAATTGCTTAAATGACAAGAAAATAAACATCGAGGAACAAGACGAAAATTTAGAAGACGAGTAACAAACATTTAGATCTTTCTTATGTTTTTGTGTTTCTCTCTACAAATGTGTTCTTTATTTTTATATTTTGTTTGCAATGGAATAAACTAAATAAATATTATTATTTCTGCACTAATGCCTTCTAAAAACAATTTGTACAAGAAATTATACATAATAATAATTAGAGTTTGTAACATTAGATAGCTAAACTGATCTAACAGATAGTGGGTAAAATATACCCGGCGCATGTGATAAATATCCGCGCGCGTCTCACTTCTCATATCTGAAACCCTGAACGCAACCCTTCTGAAACCTGCTTTATTTCATGCTAACTTTTATCCCTCAAGTTCTTAGTTACTGCTGCTCACATCAAGTGCATTTATTAAGGTAAAGTACTGATTATCTTGCAATAAATAAAATATTTAATTATGTGCTCATGTTGACCTAATTCATTTAGTTAATTAGGCAATCAGAATTCCTGTGGGCAGTAAACCATTACAATACATCCTGAAAGGCTTTTAATTGTGCCGAGTTTGCCATATAGAATTTCCTTTCTGTTTACTTAGGTCTTTGTTCATTTGATTGGTCAGTACTCCGAAGCTGGTTGTTGGAATTTTTTGCTTTTAGATGATTTCAAGGGTTACGAAGAACTGGGATATCGCGCCAACCCTCCTCCTTTGTCCAGACGTGTGACCAAAAACGACATCAACGGGTTACTCAATCTATTCACCATGTTCCTCAGGCAAAAGTTTATCTATTGAATAAATGTTGTTGTTTATAAGGTGGAATGTGTTGACAAATCGGTAGATAAATGTTACAATTTCACAAAACTTGAACTTTATCGCTGTTTGTGGCTATCAATCACATCTCGACGTTTAACAAGTCACTTCAAGTGCCAAACTAGGATCTAAGTGCCCCAATCAGCACTTTTAAGGCCCCAATAAAAATGCTTGCCCTCAATCTAGTCCATCAGTGCAAATAAAGCAACTGCTGTGTCCTGCTGTAGCGCAAATTAAAAAAATTGCTATAATGACGAAAGGCTAGTATCACTTTACTTCTAAAAAACCGTAGGTAATCTTTGATTTAAATATGCAGATTCGGAGCGTTTCCAAAATAATGGCGGCATCATTAGCACGACCAGTGAAGGAACATTTCCCTTCAAAGACGGACTTGGAACTACACTCTTCGAGAAAATGTTGGCGATGAAGACACGAATAGCGCAGGTAAGAAGATAGATCCCAATTTGTTTAATGAAATCGCAAAAATAAGTTTGCTTTAATTTCAAATATTTTAGTTAGTTATACTAGACTACTTGATAAGAGCTATCTATCAAATCGCACAAACTGTTCTAATTTCAAGTAGATCAAATAAAAATGTAGACGAAATTCTACTTTTGCAAATGAAAAATTATTATGTTATTTATGATCTAGTAAAGAGCATTGTATAAAATTGTAAAAAATTCTTTCTAAAATCACTTCTCATATGGGTGGAACGGTTGTCATGATATACTATTTTATCGAAAATAGTAGAAGGTGGAACTGACTTAAATTAAATGAGAAATCGCTACAGATAGAAATATTATGAAAATTAAAAATTTATAAACCATAATTGATAAGTAAGTTAAAATTTAATAAGACTAAGAATAGCAAATAGGTACCAAAACGATATCGACGTTACGATTTAAAATGATAAGTGCTACTATGATTTTGATAAATGCTCGGATATTTAAGTAACGTAAGACATGCTAATCAGATTGTATTAGTAAAAAGGGTGGCGAAGCATCTCAGAGTCAAAGTGCAGTTAGTTTGTATTCAGCGCGACATGCTGTTGTTAATGAAGTTACGGGTAATGATACAGTGATAAAAAAGTCATGTAACATGCATAAGCGCATAAAGCAGCCTGTAAGCTTCAGCAATTAAGAGTGATAGTGCTTAGAATCAGAAAAGTGGAAAATAAGTGCAAAGAAAAGTGAAAGTTTTTGTAAATCGAACAAACGTGAGGTTAGCTTGACAATATTTGACAATTCCAGAAAACAAACAAGCAATTTATAAGATCATAGTAGGTGTACTTACAAATAATAGAATTTAGTAGGTTCCCTAGCAACACTTAAAATTAAAAAAGAGCTTGGCCAAGCGAAGCCAAGAAAGTTGTTGTATGCTGGCTTCCTAGTTATAATATTGTAAATCTTCGTATAAGTAAAGTCTTTTGAGTTGAAACTGGTCGTATTATTGTTATCCAGGCGTGGGCTATTAGTGTATGTGTATGTTTTCGTTAAGCAGTAAAATAGCCAATATTGGAGCACCAGTCCGGACTTCGACACACAGCTACGATTTGAAGATGCCAGTAACGATTTGGACCAGCAAAAAAAGCCTCAGAGCCGGTACGAGTAATAGCAGCAACATTGGGGGCATCAGCAAAGACAGGAAGCAGCAAGTTAAGTCACCCAAACATTGCAGTCGAGGAAGCTACTTTCGTCTTGGATCAAAGCGGTTCCATCTCTATCAATCCTCATCCCTAGATATTTGTAACTCTCACATATTGCATTGTTGTCATAATCTTCGAGTGGTAAGTTAACCCTCTCGTCTCCAATGCAAAGATACTGAGTTTTACTAAAGTATGCCAGCCACATCTTTCGTACTCCTCTCCAATCTTTCTCGAGATGTACTGTAAATCTTCTTTTTCTTAAGCTATAAGAACCTGATCGTCAGCAAATTGCAGTGTATATATCACTTTGTCGTTTAAATCCATTCATATACCTTTACATTTTTCTTCTAGATTCTTAGTGCTTGTACAATATATTGTTATGATACGACTATACTATGTAGTCCAGCCAAATGGTGCTCAAAATGGCGAATAAAAGAAAGTTTTGGTGAAGTTTTGATATTTGGTTTCTATATGTTTTTTAGGTCCCTGTAGACGGATATCAGGTTTTACAACAAAAATTTGGACCGAAAACACTTATTTTTTAAGCAAAAACGGTGTAAAAGACCGATTTCTTTTAGTTTTTGTAAAATTGCTCAAAAACTATCCAATTGTTGAACCTATATGAAATGAAAGCCGATAAAATTTCTTACATTTTATATACTAGAGGTTTTTTTCTCCGATCAATCCTTCAGCCGCGAGAACGCCGAGAAATTATAGTCCAGTCAAATGGTGGAATATAGGGGAAATGTGGTACGCTCACCCTGGAAGATCGATAAAACAGGCTAAAGGCCCCAGCTGAAATGCGCTCAGGGAGATGGGCGGGGTTAACACCGATACGCCACAGGGCGAGCTTCACTTAATACGTGTTGATGGTTATCAAAGAATGGGCGCCACCAGCTCTGATTCGGGATCTCCACGTTCTGCCGGAACTGGACGGCGAAACGGGGCGGGGTTACAATCAAGTACTACTTCCGATAGCACCTGAATAGCTATTTCGAGAAAACTATCCAATTTTTGAACCTATATGAAATGAAAGCTGATAAAATTTCTTACATTTTATATACTAAAGGTTTTTTTCTCCGATCAATCCTTCAGCCGCGAGAGCTCCGAGAAATTATAGTCCAGTCAAATGGTAGAATATACTGGAAAGTTTTGGAGTGTTGATATTTGTTCGTAAATGTTTTTTGGATCACTGTACTCGAATATCAGGTTTGGCAACAATTCATTTATGAAGATTTATTTCATCTACCTTTTTGATTTACAAAAAATGGATAGTTTTCGAGTTACTTTGAAATAAACTGGGATAATTCTCTTTTTTTAACATCTAACTTCACAGCGCTCTAGCGGTTGAACGATTGATCGAAGAATAAAACCTCTAGTATATAAAATGTAGGAAATTTTATCGTCTTTCAGTTCATATAAGTTAAATATTTACGAAAAAGGATAGTTTTTGAGTAATTTTAGAAAAACTAAAAAAAATCGGTTTTTACACCGTTTTTGTTTAAAAAAACGTTTTTCCGGTCAACATTCTTGTTGACAAACCTGATATTCGTGTACAGCGACCCAAAAACACATAGGAACCCAATATCAAAACTCCACCAAAACTTTTCCTTATTTTCTACCATTTGACTGTACTATAACTTTGCGGAGCTCTCGCAGCTGAACGATTGGTCGGAAAAAAAACCTCAACTACATAAAATGTAGGAAATTTTATCTTCTTTTATTTTATATAGGTTCAGTAGTTACGAAAAATGCATATCTTTCTGGTAGTTTTAGAAAAATTAAAAAAAACCGCTTTTTACACCGTTTTTGCTTAAAAAACACGTTTCCGGTCAAAATTTTTGTTAGCAACCCTGATATTCGTGTACAGTAACTCGAAAAACATATAGAAATGAAACATCAAAACTTCACCAAAACTTTCCCCTATTTACTACCATTTGACTGGACTAATGTTCGTAGATAAATTTAAAATTTGTACAAGAAAATGGGATGTTATTAGAATCCATATCAACCCATTATAATAGTCGATGATGTTTAAAAAGTTTGCCGAATAAATCTGAGTTAAAGCAAATTGGTAATTGAATGATAGTTATTGAAAGGTTACAGGTGGTTTGAAAATAAAGAGAATATTTAAAATACTGTTGAAGAAGCAATGACAAATGCAAAATTCTAATAAGGGTAGAAATAAAGTAGGTGGATATCAAATAAGAATATGGACTAGAAGGCATAACGAATAAAAATGTAGTAGTTGTTTCCGATTATTAGAAATAACAACTTGAAAAATATGTAAGAAAATCGTTTTGGTTTAATTAAAAATATTGAATTTAACCTTCTCTTACTGTGAAAATGTCTTGGCTTATTTCATTCATAATCTATAGTCTCTTTTATACCTTTCGGTGTCGAGGACCATTCACACCCCGCGGGGAGTGCAACGGAGGTTATGCGCCGCATGCTACTTACATTACGCTCCCCCGCATGCAAACATACCATACACTCAACAACTTACAGCTAACTTAACTAATGAGTTCAAATCCACTGCCGCTCCGAGAAAATTCTCGGCTACGGCCAGATTTGAACCCATGGCCACCTGGTTGCTATGCAGACTACAAATCCACTCAACCACCCAAGTGGCCTTATCTTGGCTTATTTAGAAAGGGTAATATCTAAATCTACGTATATAAAAAAGTGTAATATTAAGAAGTAAGTAAGAGAAGTAAAGAATTAACTACAGAAGATAATTGGCATGTGGTAAAACTTAATATATACAAGAATTGTTATTTACAAGTGAATAATTGAAGAGTTATATTGGAACAGCTTTATTGAGAAGAATACATTTGACAAATAACATAAATAGAAAGGGGTTGAATCAATCTATTTGTTGTTGATTGGAGAGTCCATAACGGCGTCGGTGAAGCGATGTACCCTACATTTCGGAAGGTAGTGGCAGGGACAGGAGGATATGTGGAATTATTCTGTTGGCTGGTTGCTGTCAAGGATTTTGGGTTTCGTAGTGTTGGATGAAGCTTGGAACTGGTGGTCTGTTCGTGAAAGCTGCTTAGAAGGAGCTGCTTAGAGGGGTCGATTGTGGCTAAAGGATAGGTTGCAGTCTTGAACATTGTGGAAGTAAAATATACAACGTGGGTGATTTCTTAGAGTATACCAACTAGAAAGCCAATAAAGACAATAACTTACTGTGTTATTTAATGTTATAATGAACCATTATAATGATTGGGCATTTGTCATTGAGATTTGAAAATTGTTCTTGGCATTTGGTTGACATTAGAAGTGACGTTCGATTTGAATGAATAGTTTAAAATATTTGAAAATTACTTCTTCAGAACAAAGTAACGAGATAACCGAACCCAACCCTGTAAGAGTTTCAGGCGCTATCACATCAATATTTGAAAGTTTGCATATTAAAAGGCACAATTTAAATAGGGTAGCCAGTGTAATATATTTTAAATAAAGTGAATGGCCTTGATTATCGTGATGTTTATATTTGCTTCGCGTAAGTCTTTCCATAGTTTACTTAAGGGCACATTATCATATGCCTTTGTTAAATCTATGAAAAGCAAATGTAAATCTCTTCCTACCATGTGCCTTTTCTCAATAATTTGTTTTAGACAGAATAGGTTATTGAGACATGATCGGCCGACTCAAAATCCACTTTGGACCTCTTTCTTTTGGTCTCGATATTCCTCTTCAATTATAGATTTTAAGGCTTTGCTATATAATCTGCTAAAAGCGAAAGTGATGGTAATTCCTCTATAGTTTTCACATTTATTTCTGTATTCTTTTTTATATATTGATGAGATAAACCCCATTTTCTATTCATTGGGATGGTATCACAGTTAAAGCATCTATTAAATAGTTCTAGAATAATTCTCCTTAGCTTATTAGTGTCCCTTTTATCAATTCGGCCGTAACACCTCCCGGTCCACTTGCTTTTTGTTTTTTCAGTTCCCGTATAGCTTTTACTAAGATTTTCATACTGGTATGTGTTGGTTCTCCTTCTATCCTTATTCTGTCATTCTATCATTCAAATGATTATTTTCTCTTTGTTAAATATGTCCACTATATTACATGTTATGGTATTGTTTACGTTAGTAGTCTTGCTCTTATGTCGTATCGGAATCTTTCTTCTTTCAGTATTGCTCTTCTTTCTAATTGGAAATTTCAGAATCCAGTTTTATATCTTTTAGGTTCAAAACCAAATACAATTTTCGTTAAAGGTTGCTCTGCTTTTCTTCTCTTGTTATTGCTCCTTATTGATAATTCCATAAAAGCGTTACTTTCATTAATGTACTTAGGGTTTTCATCTTTATTGATCTTCTGTCTGCCTTCTTCTTTTTTCCTTAGCCCGTATACGTTCAATTTTGATAGGCCTCCCTCAATCATTTCCACGTTTTTCTATCCTGTGATATTCTAATCCATGTAAAACCTGCTATTCGTTTATTCATCGCCCATCTTGTTTGAAGGTTCCTTGCTTCACTTTTACCAATGGTGTTGTTACACCTAGTACCTACGTGTCTTACTGTATGACTATTTCATTTCCACTTTCGCACATACGTTGTTATATCTGTGACTTGTTTTTTCTCAAATATATTCATTTGCTTGTCAGTCCTTTCGGTTTATATTTAACACCTGCCGTTCCTAGAGTTTTGCAATATTTCTTTTGTTTATATCTATGTTTGACTTCCATAAATCACTACCAAGGAATACTCTAGTTTTCAAATATTGTGGAATATTTTTGTTTTCTGAAATATATTTTATTTTCCCAAAAGAAGCCCAGGCTGGTAGGATTTTTCTGTCTACCTCCGTACTCTGATTTTCCTCTTTAAATATTTTTTGTCGCCCATTCTATTATTTGATTGTTAATTTTTATTTCTTAAGTACTTCAGAACCTTAGACTTTCTTTAACACTAACCTTTATGCTTCTTTCTCAATTTAATTACATCAATCAATATACTAAAAGCTGACGTGGTCGGTGACCTATGTGACTGGTTAGGCTAGCCACTTGCCAGGACCGCGGCCGAAGATAATCTATAAAACTACACCTTGTGTCGTCAATAACAGGCTCTCAGCCTACATTAAGTGGAAGAAGAAAAATATATCTTCCAGTATGGGGGTAAATGGCGAATCCACTAGGCGTACCCTTTTCTCAAACGATATAGTCAGTAATACTATGAAGTTGTATTATAATCGTAGTCATTGCATTTTGATATAATTATGCTGCGTATTAAGTATGTAGATCTATCATTTATGCTACTGTGTCGTAGTGCTTCTTCCATTGCACAGTGTTGAATACTTTCAAATGCTTTTTAATAATCTCGAATGCAAAGAATAGGTGAATATGGTATTCTGTTGGTGATTCGCAATGTAATAATATTTGTTAATTCATTCAGCTATGAGAGCAGTGTAATGGATCTATAGTTTTCTAGTTTCGCATTTTCTTCTTTTTTAAATAACAGCACAGTTATTGCTATTCCAATCTTCAGGAATATTTCTTGTTTTTAAGCACTTACTGGAAAGAGTTTTCAAAACGTTTGTCATGTATTTACCCCCTTCATTAACCATTTCTGCATAAATGCCGTCGTTTCTTGTTGCTTTATTTTTTTAACAAGCATTCAATATTTCCTGAATTTGCGTTAATAATTTTATATTTTACCTTTCTACTTGCAGCATTTTGAATAATTTTTGATTAAAGACTCTTTTGTAACTTTACACATTTCTGTTTTGTTTTTAAGCGTTTCATGTTACCTATTTGGTAGTTTAATCGTCTGAAAGTTTCCAACATTCTTATTCTCTCCTGGCTTCACGTACTGTTCCACGGATTATGTCGATATACTTAATCGTTCTTCACTTTCCCTGTTTAAGAGTAGTTTTGCAGCACATTTTTTGTATTTTAAGTTATCTATACTTTATTTGTTTTCATTCTTTAAACGCCGCGCCGCTTTAGTAGCCGCTGCTGTAATGGTTAGAGGTATTGTAATGAACTTGCTATAAGTTAGTGTTTCATAAAGTGGCATTGTTGGGTGAAAATAAATTTAATTTATTTCTACCAGTGGCGTGCATCGGGGCCACCTCAGTTACCTTACTTTAAAAAAATCTGTTACGCCACTGTTTTTTAACCAAAAGTTTTGCCGCTATTGTACAATTGTTTGTTATTAAATAATATTTTTTTAAAACTTTTTTAAACTGAATTTTGAAAATGAAGACGTTTAGGTTCCATTAACGTCCAATGAACGAAATTGCTGTTATAGATTTTTCCGTTTCTCTCGACAAAGGTTTATTCTATCAAAAAAGTAAAAGATACATCTTTTGTATTGTTTCTATGGTCGAAGCTAAAAACATGTGACGTACCAGCTTTTCTAAAATAAGGTAACTGAGGTGGCTTCTTTGGGTTAATTTGCTTCTATGACTACTGGGTCTGGTACAATTCGCCGCCGTCGATTCGCCGTCAGGCCGGTTCACCGTCGGAACATTTTAAAGTTTTAAGTTAATACAAATAAAATGCTTTGTTTAATAAAAAAAATCATTTGTCATTAAGTCAACATAGTATTTATTATATTTAATATAATGTAATGTTATTTACATTTCATAATTATGTGCTAAGTTCCTAAGATATTCTAAAATATCGGTGTTATCATCAAAATTCTGAACTAGCGATAAAATACGGTCTGCATCCCTATATTTTTAAATTTTAATGGTCTAGGATTACCAGCATCAAGTTGTTAGTAGTAAGTACAATACATTTCCAGATTTTTGGGTGATGCATTCCCAATGCCAACTGAAGTCTTCTATGTGCGGCCTCCGCATGGTTATTTGTTCGGTCTTGTCCATTGAATGTTCTTTGATGAAGGTTCCACATTTCATGAGGAACAAGGGGTGGACGTTTACCATTCCCTCATCTGTAAATGATTAATGCAAGTGGTATAGTATCCATATTGAAAATCGTAAAAAATTGTATATACCTGTTCATGCGCCCTACATGCTTATCTTCTAACCAATCTAGGAGTGGTTTCAGCTCTGCAGGTAAATCATTGGCGAGAACATCAATAGCTTCGCCCAAGTTTGCAGTGGGCACAAACCCCAAAGAAGTTATCATTTTGGCGCTCAGGGCAAATTGTGGATGGTTATTGTATTCTTTAAAAAGTCCCCTGGCATCCAAATGCTTCCTCAAATTTTGGACTTAATGAAAGAACCATCCGTTGATGTTCGTGCTTGGAAATCAGTCTTTCATGGCGGTAAATGCTGTTTATTCAAAATCACAGTGGATTGCTACTGGTTGTAAATTTGGAATTAAATCTTTAATCAATTCGCACATTCAGTTGTATGTGGCTCGTTGTTTGTTCGGTAGAAGGACATAAGATATACGCATGTGAAATTTTTGAAGTCCTGGACAAAAACATAGTTGGATCATACTTTTAGGCATATTTTACTCGTCAAAATCTCTTTTTCTTCAAAAAGCCATTTTTAACCCTAAAATTTCAAGGTAAAATAATACCACAATCAGTAAAGGACTATTTTTACCTTATGCGGCAACAACTAAACTGTAGCCTCCCGAAAGCATTGCTACGATATCTTGATTTTGTCAAGAGTTTTTTGATTGTTAGAAAAGTTACCTCCGAATCGCCCACTGTGCGGCGAATCGGGTCGACGACGAACCGGCGATGGCGAACCGGCGACGGCGAACCGGCGAATCGTACCATTCCGATGACTACTGGCCACTCCCTTCTGTCTATTATAGCGATTTACATTTTGTCCTTCTCTCCTCTTATTTTCCCCAAGAAGTGCCATTTACACTTTCCAGTTATGTTCAATCGCTTTGCGATACTTTTATGTAATGGATTTATTTTATTTGTACATTTGCAGGATTTGTCTACTGTAGGCTATATGTTATCTCTTATTTTTTCAGGAATTTACGGTATTTGCTTTAATTATGAGTTTTGTTGCGTTATATCTTGCTTAGTCTTCATTCATACTTTTGCTAGAGTTTTCCTGTAGTCGGTTTCAGTGTTTTCGAGTGAGACTAGGACTTTAAAGTAAAATTTAAGGTGCTAGGACCTTGAAGTCAAACTTTTCGTACGATGAATGATACAAAAAAATCAACCTTAGGAATCAGTATGAAATAAAAGAACAATACGATTACTGCTCTGATAGAAACCTACGACGTAATTATATTGTTCTTGCACAAGAAAATCTACATCAAAAGCCGGTTGTTGTGGCAGCCAGCAAAAAGAATTACCTTATTGGCTGCGATTGAATTGTTGCAAATGCTCAGGCAAATGTTCGTAACTAACTTTGTATTTTACAGGTGGACTCCGAAACAGGGCAAAAAGACACATACGAATCGTTTCTGGAAAGATGTGTCCGCACAGCAATCGCTATGCGCGCAAGAGGAATCACGTCGAATGACATAATCACCGTGTGCAGTACCAACCATTTCGACACCTGCGTTCCTTTGGTAGCTAGCTTTTTTCTGGGAGTCAAATTTGCAAACACAGATCCAAACATGTCGCATGAAGATACTGCGCATTTGCTGAATCAGGTCCGCCCCAAAATGGTGTTTGTCAGCCCAAATGCCATTAAACTAATCGAAGACGTCCTGGAGGAAATAAAAATCAATGCTAAAATTGTGGTCTTCGGTCAGTCTTCAAAGCACTTGCAGTATTGCGATTTTCTAATTGCGTCTCCTGAAGAAAAGCACTTTAAGCCTGTGGAACTTAAGAATCTTAGAGAAACTGCAGCAATATTTTTTAGCAGTGGAACCACTGGTTTCCCCAAAGGAATATGCGTGACCCATAAATCACTATTGGCTCAAGCACGTGAAGCAATGTAAACTTTTCAACATTTTGACAATATTTTCTTGACGCGTGCATGTTTCAGTGCGCTTAACGGAGAGTTTGCTCTAACTATGTTGACATATTCTTCAGCCTATTGGATTTCCCTGACACTTGGTCTTGTGAGTACCATAATAGCAGGAGGTGTCCGCTTAATTGCTCCAGATTTTGATCACAAATCTCTGTGGAATTTAATAGATAAATT
The DNA here is from genome assembly GCA_940337035.1 of Agriotes lineatus. Classification (NCBI taxonomy): domain Eukaryota; kingdom Metazoa; phylum Arthropoda; class Insecta; order Coleoptera; family Elateridae; genus Agriotes; species Agriotes lineatus. The sequence goes on along the minus strand of OW679201.1, from coordinate 62,994,226 downwards.
CAAAGTCGGTTATATGGACTAATACAACAACAATATTCACTTATTGCATTTTTAGGTCAATATGTTGATTTTATCTCCTACCCAAGCAGCAACGTTGTGTCATTACGGACGACCAGAAGGAGTAAATACTTCTAGTCTATTTCTTTGTGGAGCTGGCGGAAGCCCATTGTCTAAAGAACAAATACAAACTATGCGACAAATGCTACCAGACACGCTATTTTTCTTGGGCTACGGTCAAACTGAGGTGGGTGGTGGAGCATTTTCGCTAAAGTTAACAGATTCAAACGACATTCAGTTGGCTATTGACAAACCTACAACTTGTGGTCGACCAATTCCTGGATTTCTCTATAAGGTTAACACTATACGTTATATTAAAGTGTATTTTTAATAAATTAAATGTTGTAGATTGTAGATCCGGAAACTGAAGAAATTCTTGGCCCTAATCAACCAGGAGAATTACGACTCAAAACAGACTATGAAATGAATGGCTACTACAACATAGATTCATCTAGTGTGTGGGATAAGGACGGTTTCTTGAAAACCGGTGACATAGCCTACTACGAAGAGGACTACTGCTTTCACATTGTAGACCGCATAAAAGAGATGCTGAAATACCAAGGCTGGCAAATAGCTCCTGCAAAGTTGGAAGCCATTCTACTTACGCATCCTGCAGTCGAATACGCTGTAGTGGTTGGCTTACCTCATCCAGTGGATGGCGACCATCCCCTAGGAATTGTTATTCTAGGAGGATCACATAAGGGAAAAGTCACTGCGGAAGACATCCAGAAGTACGTAGATGAACGGGTTCCTGACAAGCAAAGACTTAGAGCAGGAGTCAAGATTCTAGAAAGCTTGCCCCTCACACCTTCTGGGAAATTTAAAAAGATTCATATTAGAGATCTCGTGATTGAGGGGAAATTGTAGTTTTATTTAGTATTAGTAGTGATAAAGATAATTTTAATAACGCTATTAATTGTTTCCAAACTTTATTTTTTCGAAAAAAGAGGGCTGCTAAAACTCTTTTCTAATGTATTAGCAACGTTTTCCGCTAAGTAAATAATTTTTATTCGTTACATGCATAAAGCCAGTAATTAGCATATATATTTTTTTTTAAATTAAGTTACCCATTACAAGGTCTCTTAATGTTATTACAATCTGATCACTTATGTAGATCAATGAGTAATTTTATTCTAACTTAATTGATTACGTTTGAAGATTCTTAAACTAAGGTCTTACTCACTAGTTTTGCCTTGTGTTCTAGTAACTTAAGTACACTAATCATGGCATGTAGCACGAACCGCACGATACTCTGTTTTGCACTATCACTATTTCACTAACTCATAAGGCTTCGTCCTCTTGAGTCTTCTTACTAGGCTTGTGTTGTCCAGGAGCTGGATAGCCTCAACGTTCACATGGTGAAGCAGCCTATGTTCGTGGCTACTGGCAAATTTGGCGATGGTTTGATCAACAGTATCCATTTGAAGATCTCTATGGATGTCTCTGTTTCGGCAGTACCAGGGTGCATCAACAATGTTCCTTAGTGCTTTGTTCTGAAAGCGCTGAATCACTTGGATGTTGCTCTTATTGGCACAACCCCAGAGTTGAATGCCATAAGTCCAAACAGGTTTCAATATTTGCTTATATAAAAGCAGTTTGTTATATGTTGACAATTTGGAGTTTTTTCCAAGTAGCCAGTACATTATTTTCAGTTTGATACCAAGCTCTTCGCGTTTCTTTTTGACATGAACTCTCCAGCGGAGTCTAGCGTCTAAGGTCATTCCCAAATACTTAGCTGAGTTAGCATAGGGAATCTGGGTCTCGTTGCTTATGATGGGAAGATGTTGCTTCCGTTTGTTAGTAAAGTCTACATGTACAGACTTATTTTCATTTAACTTGATACGCCAAGTTTTAGTCCAAGTGTTAATTCTATCAATAGAGGTTTGTAATTTCTCAGCAGCCTCTACATGATCTTTTCCGACGGCAATAACTGCGGTATCATCAGCAAATGTTGCTATTGTTTCGTATTCAAGGCTTGGAATATCACTAGTATATAATAAGTAGAGTACCGGACCTAGCACGCTACCTTGTGGTACTCCTGCTTTGATTTCCTTTAGTTCAGAATAGACATCTTCTTGTTTGATTCTGAAATATCTTTCTGTTAGATAAGATTGTAAAAGTTGTGAATATTGTCGTGGTAGAAACAGGTTCAGTTTGTGAAACAAGCCTTCATGCCACACTTTGTCGAAAGCCTGAGCAACATCAAGGAAGACGGTGGAACAGACTTTTCTTTCTTCTAAAGATTTTTCTATGACGTTTGTGATTCTATGAACTTGATCGATGGTTGAGTGGCTTTCCCTGAATCCAAACTGGTGACAAGGAATCAGATTCTTTTTCTCTACTATGGGTTTTAGTCTCTTAAGCAGTATTTTTTCATATAATTTTGAAATCACTGGCAGCAATGATATAGGCCTATATGATGCTACTTCTTGAGGAGGTTTTCCCGGTTTAGGGATCATGATGACCTCTGCGACTTTCCACATCCTAGGAACATACTTCAATCTGAAGGATGCATTAATAAGATTGGAAAGTTTTACTATGGCTTTTCTTGGGAGTTGTTTTAGAACTTCACCAGTGATTAGGTCAAAGCCAGGGGCCTTTTTTGGGTTGATGTTTCTTTTAATTTCATCTGATACCTCTTTTGGCCAAGTAGTTCTAATGACGGCATCTTGTTGCTCTGGTTCAGTCCAGTCTTGAGGGTCTTCTCCATCATTTGGCTGGAAAATGCTCTCTAGATGTTCTGCAAACCTATGCGCTTTTTTTGTATTGTTTCGGGCCCAGCTTCCGTCTGTATTTCGGATTGGTGGATTATGTAGTACTGGTCTTTTTAGTCGCTTGGTTGCCCTCCAAAGTGAGTAATCCGTTTTACTGTCATTAGTTAATTCGCTCAAGTAGTCTCCAATCGACTCGTTCTTGATACGCTGAATTTCGCGCTTTAATTGCTGAGTAGCGTTGTTCAAAATTGTTTTATCATTTGGCGCTCTGGTTTTTTGCCATTTTCGTCTCAGCTTTCTCTTTACTGAAATAAGGTTTCTAATCTCTTTTGGATAGTTATTACCTTTTGTCCTACGGATGTGCTCAGGTGTGTTGTCCCATGCTGCTCGTTGGATGTTCTGAACAAACAGATCAACTTGTTAAGTCATTTTGCTGTTGTAGATGCTTAATTGCATTTCACGTCTTTAGGGCAATTTGTTGCTATGTTAAAACCATTTTCAATCTTTGCGCACAAGTACAATCTCATCTTCCGCACATTTGATTCAGGTCATTTTGGTATTTTAAATAGCCACCTAGGCTTTAGGGCAGCGTTCCCGTATGCTAAACCCTTTTAGTTCTTTATTTGGCTCCATCGCGTTATCGCTCGCAAGAATTCCGAATCTTCTAGAAAGCACGCCGTTGCGGCGTGCTAACATTGTCGCCGGCATTAATTTGTTTCATTTTATCGCCTCGCGATTGGCTGCCGAGGTTTAGTCACGTGGGGACGCGACCGATGTGACCTGTGGCAGCGCTTCCCTCTAGGCAGTTGATCGCAGCCCGTTGCAGAAAGCGTTCGTTTGGTGGTTGTGTGATCCAGGCGGCGTCCTTCGGCCCCTTAGGTGCCCGAGGACGCCTACCGCTGTCCTTTTAGTATTGTTGCCGTGGAGGCCCTCTTTTCCGTTGCCCGTCTCGAGCTGTGGCAGCGAGCGCTGCGAGAATTGTTTCACCTTCGAGAGGTGTTGTGGTTGTGCGAGTTTCGAATTGTTTTCGGCGTAGCGTGGGTGCATCTCGAGCCCAGTTCCTGCTCCCGTAAGTAAGGGATCGTGCCCCCTTCATCTCGACCTTCGAGGATCTGTCCCGCAGAACGAAAGTGGCCCATTTTTCGTCGTCCAGTTGTACGCTTCCTGACGCGTCTCACGTCGCCATTATGGCGGATGTCCACTCATCCCTATAGCCGTCGAACATCGAAAGTACCTGCCACCTAAGACTGCAGCCTGTCGCAACTCAACTGTACCAGGCTCCCCAACCGCCTACATATTAAGGTATGTGTCTTTGAACTGATTACCGCTGTGAACGCGAGTGTACCTGTCCCGCGGAGAGCATTAAGCCCCGCGTACGAGCTGTATTGGGACGCCGCGAGCGAGCCCGTCACATCTCTTGTGCCTACAGGCACTGTCGTCATATTTGTGCGTTCATTCCGAATTACAGACTGTCTATTTCACAAGGACTTGCATTACTGTTTGTTGCATAAGGCGTCGCGCCCGCATATTTGTACATTCATTCCAAATTACAGACTGTCTATGTTACAAGTGCTACTTTGTTCATTACTGTTCAACATCTGTCGCTAGGTTTAGAGCGCGCGCCAGCTGGTGTTTTTTTAATTATAATCTATTCATAGATATAGGGCGACGCACTCCGCTGCCCCACTGTAACCGTGATCCAATACATGATTTGTTAGTTAAGGGAACTATTGTTTTGTTTCGACTTGTGCATGTTCTGTTTCAGATAAGCGCCCCCTTCAGTGTACTGATTATTGTGCGACGGGACGAGGGAGCTTTGAGCGTACAGGTGGGTGAGACAGCTGCGTAGTCGCGGTCGGATTGGCACCTAATTACAATCCTTGCATAAGGCAATCTCGAAATTGTTATTTGACCTTGCAACTCTTGAGTAATCCTATCGTCGGAGTATTTTGCGTGCTTCGCTACCGTCTAACCGCCCAGGCCCGGTTAGTCGGGTTAAGACAGGCTTGGTGGCGCCCTCATGATTTTGACATATCCTATATATATCTATGCCGCAACACGCTTGCTCAGAACGTATCGTGTGACTCACGCCCGACTCCCTGAGCGTTCCAGCCGTGGCCTTTAGCCTATTTTGAGCCGATCTCAGGGCAAGTGTGCCAGTTTTTCAGGACTGATTCCGTGGTGCGATGCTCACCTTGGGTGGGTGTGGTAAAGTTCTTTTAATACCGTAACAAACTTCGTCATCTAGTTGCTCTTCTGTTCTTAGTGGAACTGGAAGGTCAATGAGTTCTTCAAGTTTTATTCTGAAGCTTTGCCAATCCGTCATCTTGTTAGTCAAGCTCGGTGGATTTTCTTTTTGGATTACACTCACTCAGTGTAAGAAGTATCGGGGAGTGATCTGAGTTCATGTCCCATGCTTCTTTAATATGGACATAATTTGATGAAATATTCCTGATTACAAAGAAGTCTATGAGATCGGGAATTTTATGCGGATCAGTAGGCCAATACGTTGGCTTACCAGTTGATAATACTTCGCATTTTAGTTGTTTCAATGCTGCTAAAAGTTCCCTACCTTTAGTTGTAGTTAGCCTAGATCCCCAGTGTATGTGCTTTGCGTTAAAGTCACCTCCAATGATGAATCTATTTCCTTGGCTATTGAGGAAATCTGCATATTGTTCTTTCTTTATAGCATGTCTCGGTGGGCAATATAATGCTGTGATTATCACTTCGTATGATTTTGTTTTAATGTTAACAGATGTAGCCTGTATTTCCACTGTTTGGTATCCAATTTCTTGATGATGTAAGATGGATTCCTTTATGATGATTGCACTTCCTCCTTTTGCTGCATTGTCCGGGTGGATCGTATGATAGATCTTAAATCCTTTAAATTTGATGTATGACTCTCTCGTGAAATGAGTCTCAGATATAAGACAGACATCAATTTTTTCTAGGTCAAGAACTGCTTGCAACTCTTGCTGATGTTGTAGCAGTCCGTTGGAGTTCCATTCTAGTATTCTTAACTGGTTAACCATTTTTAGTTTTAGGGATCGCTCCTTGTGCACGATATTCTAATTTGGAAATACGTTTATCCATATTATTTAACTTCTCTAATATTTGCAGAAGCATCTTGTCAATGGATGAGCTCGTTTGGTTCGTCTTTTTCTCTTCATGTTGTTTATCTGTTTTACCGGATACTGCTTGACTATAGGTCTTAGTGTTAGATCCGTTTCCTTGTTGTGTTGATCTTATTATACGTTGAATGGATCTTTGAGGTTGTTTAGGTAGATTAGGTTTCTTAAACTGCCTATTCTTAATTTCTTGCATCTCTTTCGCTACTATGCACCCACGGTAATTGGCTGGGTGTTCTTTTCCACAATGAACACATTTTGGAGTTGCGTCTTTTGGCTTTGTACAATTCGCTGTGAGGTGTCTCCCGGTGCATCTCACACATCTAGGTTCCTTAGCGCAGTACCTTTGGGTATGCCCATAAGCTTGGCACCGCTTACATTGTGGTACTAGTCTAGATTTTCGAATTGGCTGAATTTCAACTCTTATGCCCATGATGTCTGTTATCCCAAATATTTTATTGATATCTTCATCATGTCTGAAGACAAGTACAAACATATTCAGTGGCTGTTTAGTTTTATATTTTAATTTGGGTACTGCTTCAATCAGTTTATATCCTCTTTTCCGTAGAGTCTGGATTATTTGCTCGGTGTCGCAAGTATGATGTAAATTCTTAGCCATCACCCTAATATGTCTATTTTGTTTGTTTTCACACGAATGCCATGAAACGTCATTTTCGTTCAACAGTTTCGTTAGGGCTTTATAACCTTCTTCGTCAGGTACATTAATTTTAATGTTGCTATTGTTTATAAATTTAATTTGATAATTCTTCATCATTGTATCGATTGCTGTGTGGAGCTGTTTAAAATTCTCTACGCCATCCACAACTATTGGCGGAGGCTTAGGCACTTTTTTAGCTTCAAGCTTTTCTTTTTCCAGGTCCTTTGTGGTAATTTGTGGTGGGCTAAGTGACGTATCCATTTTTCTTTTTTCCTGTTTTTTACCCTTATCCATTCTGTCTCCTTGGCTAACTCTTCCTCATCAGAGAAATACTGTACCGGTTTATCGTCGTTTATTTGGGCTGGTGCACCTTGCGCCAAACCTTTTTCTTGCTCTTTGTATTAGGTTTCTAGCTCTGCATGCATTTTTTGCATGCCTTCGAGTTGCTGCTGCATTGCAAGAAGTTTGTTAGCTATGCAGTTTCGTTCATGCTCAGCATTCTTCCAAGCATTATAAAGCACTTGTTCACTCGGCGATCTCACGCAATTATCCTGTAATAGCGCACTGTTTTGTGGAATTGATAGCTCCTCATTTGGCGTAGGTTGTAATGGATGCTGAAACATCCTTGCATATTCATGAACAATAGTTTGAAACTTCGATTGCGTGAGAATCGAATTAGAAGCTACTAGTGATACTGGGAACCTTCTAAAAATGTTATCATTATTTTTTTTTAAATATAGAGGAAAATTGTTACAAGCGTTGATATAAACTAGGTGGTAAACACGAACAGCAGCGTGACTGTTAATTAGCTAACTTGAAAAATAAATCCCGCCCAACAAAACAGGCCTAACGAGCCTCCGTAATTACTGAGTGGCTAAAACAGCACTGCTTCCGAAAACACCAGTACTCTCACAGCTCGCCAAGCACCGTCTGCCACAAGAAGAAGCCCAAAATCACGATCATAACCGCAGCTGCTGTCTCGCGCGTGCAGGTGTGACTAATAGGAAGCCAGGGTCTCCGCACCATGCTGTGCGAAAGAAATCGACTGATGTTTTGTAAAGCTCGAAGGAAGGTATCTTTCTTGCTTCCATTGAATGTGTTCCTTGAAAATATTTAAACGAACGCTGTTACCAGCGATGGGACAGCCAACTGCAATATGAGACTGCATAGAGGTTCGCGTGAACGCTAGACTGACAAATGAACCCAAAAGCCACTCGCGGGTTAAGATTCTTGTTTGATGCGAAAGCTGCCGTATGAAAAGATAAAATATTACCGACACGGACCCGAATTGCAGGCGAACTCGCCAATTTAGTATCAGAAGTGCTCCAAATGGTTATGTAGCTATCGGAATTAAGGAAAAATGGAAAATGGCCTGACAAGTTATAAATCAAAAGAGTTTATCTATGACTGCGCCCATTGCTGTAAATGCCAATCCTTGAGGTTATGAAGCGGCCGCGATCCGGACATTCATACCCTCTTGCGACAGCATTGTTGCTTTCCCGGTTCCTTGGAGAGGGTCCTTATAGCTTGAGACGGCATTCCTCTACCTTGTCTCTAGCTCTGTCTTCCACACCATTCACGGTACCAATGATTTTGAGTGTATTGTGTAGAGTATCCTTGCACCTCTTCAGTAGCCCGTCTTGTTTCCGTGCTTCTTCCAGCAGTTCTCCATACATTATACATTTAGGAAGCCAGTTTTCTTCCATTCGAACAACATGGCCTGCCCATCTCAAACGCTATTTAGCCACTAGCCACTTGATACTGCTGCAGTTGCCTCGTTGGATTACTTCAGCATTCGAAATTCGATGGTACCACTTGATGTTTAGGATTTGCCGAAGATGTTTCTGTTGAAGTCTCTCTAAAACTTTGATTGTCTATAATATTATAATAATAATTGTGTTTATTTTTTTATATAAATTGAATCAATAATATTTAGAATATAACAATAAATAGCAAAATATACAAAAAGGGCGCAGTCCAGCTTTAACGAATAAATTGTCACTTAACCCACTTGGCCTTTACCTAATAATCTGAATTAATGAAAAATGAAAAATACAAAGAAATAACACAAATTTAAAATTTAAAAAAAAACGTTATAATGACAAAACTTCTTTTAGCCGATGCCGAATCCCTTAAGCTGTTGATGCAAGCCATTGTAAGACTTTGCAATAACGTAAGAAAAAGACTGCCTGCCAAATCCACTGTTAATGAAAAGTGCACTTATTTGTCCACGAAATCTCAAGTTTAAATTATGTACGTCAGTACGGTATGTTATTTTATTGTACAGATATTATGGTCTCTGTGTAGTTATAATTTTATGACATAGACACGATGAATGAAATTTTAGCCGATTATACATATTAAGCCAAGAAACATCTTTTAACTTGTGAGAAATACTCTGGTATGTCTTAATACCGAAAATCAAACGCAAACATGGATTTTGAAGTTTTTGAATCCTTAGAATATCACGACTATGGAAACCGGGCCCATACACCACATCACAATAATCAAAGTAGTTAAATTGCTCAACATATTCCAGGGGTTCTTCTGCCATGGTAATATCTTCGTGCTGAGCTTCATGTGGAACTGTGAAGACTTTCGTTTTGTTTATGTTTGAGGCGCAAAGCGTCATATGCCCCTGCGAAGGTATTTAGAATTAGTTGGAGTTACTCGGCAGAAGAAGCAGGTCAGTTACGTAGCGAGAACGCGTTTTGGTATAAGCCCTGAGACGTCCTAAATTAAAAAGACCCCCGTCAAATCTCTAGCGTAGGTCAAGTCCTCTTTCCTCCAGTTTGTTGTCCACGATGATTGTCAAAGCAGCTGAAAAGATATTGAACAGCAAAGGTGCAAGTACGTATCCTTGACGTATCCCTGTCTGAGATTGGAAAAGTTCAGTTACTTGTCCATTGTATAGCACTCTGGCAGCAGTGTTTTCGTGGACGCTTATGCAGACAGCAATGAACTTTCGGGGAATGCCAAACAGTTCCATTATGATCCACAAGGCGCAGTTATTAATTGAGATAAAGGCCTTTGTCAGGTCTATAACAGCTACGAACATGAGCGACTGGTGTTCTTTGACTTTTTCTTGCAATTGCCGCTCATTTGGTCTAAAACCGTTTTGTGTTTCGGGCAGCATCTTTTCAATGGCATGAATTAATCTGTTAGCCATTGCCTTAGAATCTTTCTTCCAATCTCAAGTAGAGAAATTTCGCGGTAGTTTCCACAGTGGGAGATACTTCCCTTGTTCTTAAATATGTTTACTATTATAGCATCTCGGAAGCCTTGGGGGACTGTTTCCTCTTCCCATATGTGGTCGAAATATGACTTTAACTCCGAAACCAGCTCATTATTAAGTGATTTGAATCCTCGAGAGGAATGGTGTCACATCCGACAGCTTTGTTGTTTTTCAGCTGTAAAATGGCTTTTCTAATTTTCTCTCCTGACAGAGACTCGGTTAGATCTCGAATGTCTGCATATTGTCGATTGTGGATTCCAGGTCTAGAATGGTCTCGTAATGCTCTTTCCACCTAGCCCTGATTTGGTCCTCCCCTTTTAGCAGTTATCCTGCACCGGACATACATTTCTACGACTAGGTCCGTATACCGCTTTAATCGCTTGAAAGAAGATGAGGTAATCGTACTGATCTGCATAGTTTTGCATTTGATCAGCTTTGTTAGTCCACCATTGGTTTTGAATTTTCCTTAGTTCGCGTAGTACTATGCAAGACAAAAAAACTGGGACCACTCTTGATAGAGATTTTAGCATAGTTTGATTAGCTCAAACGAGGCTTTAAACGATTACATTTGTTATAACAATTTTCATTCATATTAACATCTAAATAAGTTGAGAGCTAAGTTAGGAATACCTAGCAACTGTACATATTAACCAAGTCACATTCACAACAGACCATAGTAACTGTCTTAGTTTCGTGCTGCATGTTCCGAAATAGCTGCTGCTTGTTTAGGTCGCGAGCGTAAGGCCTGGTGAACTTGGTGTTTCCTGTCTAGCAGTAGCTGTATCTGGAGGACGTTGTCTTTAAACCAGTCTTCCTGTTTTTTTACATTCCCTGCCAAGAATGTCTTCACTGGCGTTCACTACGATGTACCTTATTTGAGTCCAATGGGCATTTATACAGGTGTGATTGGTAGTGCGCGCGATGCCTTCTGTAACTGCATCCTGTAGTTTTCTTATATTGAACTTGCAATTTCTCCTTGGACAGCATTCTACGTTAATTCTCGGTTTAGTGATAAAAACGTCCTTTAGGTCCTTTTGTCAAAAAAAGTATTAGTGATGGACAGACCATGTTCACTACATTTGGTCAAGAGAAGCTGTCCCAATACCATTTTTACTTCCTTTTACGATAAAGGAAGCATTGGATTCACTCCCAAAATTCTAAATTGAGTTTTCAACAGATCTTCACGTTTTAGAGTCCCCTGAACCCAAAAAACATATTTTTTTCATTGGTCTGTCTGTGTGTCTGTCTGCCTGTGAACAGAATATCTCAAAAACGAAAAGAGGTATGGCGTTGAAACTTTATATATAAGTTTTCTGTACTATGTAGATGCGACAACAAGCTTTTGAAGAAAATCGCATAACCGGAAGTAGATGTTTACTCTTGTGATTTTTCAGTTTTTTCGATTTTTTCAAAAACGGCTCTAACAATTTTTTTCAAACTTTACATTTTTAATGTGTATTGAAGTGATAGGTAATTTTCTAGTTCAATACTTCTAAAATGGGTTTCTTTTGTTTTGTTTTTTTTCTATTTTTTTTATTAACTCCCATTTTAAATAGAACACCAAGTATATTATTACTTTTTTTAATTCAGCTTAAAATTCTAGATAAAATTTGTTTCTTCACCTATCGCTCCATTTTGTACCGTTTTTGTAGAATTTGTATTTTTTGAAAATTTTTGACAAACGCTTAAAAATTTGAAATAAAATTTTTGCCTAATTATAAGATCACCGTAAAAGGAAGTTGTGTGCGTGTATCACACCAGATTTTTTCTTATTACACCCGGCCACAGGTCCGCTTCTCTGCTGACTCGCGCAATAAAGTCTCCAAGAAGCACAATACGATCCGATTTAGGTATCTTGCTTAGAGTGTCTTCTAGCCTTTGATAGAAGGCTTCCTTCGTTGCTGAGTCTGCTTTGATTGTTGGCGCATAGGCACTGGACAACGAAGGATCATTAGGCACCCTGAAATTCCCTAGGAGACTTGGCTGAGTTTGGCTACGATGTTGTTCTTAATTGTGAATCCCACCCCATGCAACTTCCTGAAGTTCCTAAATATAAATGCTCAGGCTTTGCATGAGAAAACACGGACAGAGGGTTGGGTTTTAACATCCAGTATAACATTTACTGTTGAGTATGATTTAGTCACAAGTATGGCAAATGTCCAAATATTCTGATCTGACAGTTTAACCTTCAAATTGATGGAAAAAACACAGATGAATGGTCGCACAAAAATTCAACGCAATTGAATGCAATTTTGCCAACAAGCAAGCAATTTCGACTCAGGTAAATATTAGCAATGTAATTTTGACTTAAGCAGTTAGGTTAACCTGATTTATTTCCGTTAACGTCACAGGAAAAGGGGCGAGTAATCTGGCAATTGTTTCACTTTCTGGTTTGGTATCCAAACCTTGTCGACCGCAAAATCAAACGACGTCACCGCTGTAAACATTTTCTGAAAGCACCCTAAGGGCTGGAAACTCTCTCTCTCTCGTACACTGTCTGCTCCAAGTGCTGCTTGAAGCTGAAGGCTCCTCGGAACGCCTTTCCTATTCAAATTTACCTAGAAAAGTTGACCTGGATGCTGCGTTGCACTTTCAAGGGACGCTATGGCTCTCAATTCTTTTTCTTAGGACGTCATCTTCCTCCGAAGGTTGGCGATCCAACTGGCTATGATGGTGCGCGAGACTGCACCTCTAAAAATTTCTATTGATATTCGTCCGAACCATTGACGCAGATCTTTGAGCCACGAGTTCTGCCGTTTTCCCACCGATCTTTTGCCTTTGATTTTTCCCTCTATGCTGAGTCTAAGGCTCTCGTAACGCTCTCTTTTCATGATGTGTCCGATGTATTGAAGCTTTCGTTCTTTAATGGTCATCATAAGTTCTTTACATTTTTCCATTCGTCTGAGTACCTCCTCATTGGTCACTCTATCCACCCAGGATATACACCGGATACGACGATACAAATATATCTTAAAAGCGTGGATTCGGTTTTCCATTGACTGATTGAAAGTTCAGCTCTCAGAGCCATAGAGAAGGACTGGGAAGATGTAACAACATAGTATGCGCATACGAAGTTGCAGTTTTAAGTCGCGATTGGTGAAGAGGGTTTTCATGGAGCTGAAAGTTTTCCTAGCGTGTTCGATCCTAGACACGATTTCGTTTTTAGGATCGTTAGACTCGTTAACAAGAGCTCCGAAATATTTAAAAGACGACACTTGTTCCACAGCTTCGTTCTTAATTCGAATGACTGCATGTTTCGGTATCTTTGAAAATACAATAAATTTAGTCTTTGCGACGTTCATGTGAAGACCGTACTGTTCGCTATGTTCTACGATCAGATTCACCATGTTTTGGAGATGTGGTAGCCTGTCGGCGAGCACGACCACATCGTCAGCGAATCGTGTGTTGTAATGAGGGTGCCGTTGATCTTAATGTCCTCTTTCACGTATTCCAGTTCCTCACGGAACACTGCCTCAGAATATATAGTAAAGAGGAGGGGTGACAGGAGGCACCCCTGTCTGGCGCTTTTCCGGATTTCTATCTCTTCAGATGTGGTATCCTCTATTCTGACCTCTGCAGCTTGCTTCCAGTATAGCTGAGTGATGATGCGTAGATGTCCCGCATCGACACCGATAGATTTAAGAATTTCGACAAGCCTCTGATGCGAACCACAGTTGAAAGCTTTTCTATAGCCAATAAAGCAGGCGTATATGTCTACGTTCATATCCCTGCACCTCTGTGTAAGAACGTTGAGACAGAAGAAAGCCTCACGCGTGCCCACTCCGTTCCTAAAGCCGAATTGCGTGTAGCCAATTTGTCTATCGCATCTGGCGTATATGCATGTGGATGATTCGAAGAAGCACCTTGCGGACATGAGACATCAGGCTGACCATGCGATAGTGATCGCACTGAGAAGCTTTCCTTTTCTTAGGTAGTGTGATAAAAGTCGATTTTAGCCAATTCTTTTGTATTTTCCCGGCTTTGTGTATAGAGTTGAATAAATCTGTAAGGAGTTCTAGGCCCCTGTCGTCTGCATTGACGATGCATTTCAAAGTTTCCGCATACGTCTGGTCTAGCCCTAGGGCTTTATTGTTCTTCTGAAGCATTATAGCATGTCTCACTTCTTTTTTTGTGATGTCAGGACTAGACTCATTAAATTCGCAGCCTAGGGTGGCTCGTCGGGTCGTGTGTCTCTGAACAGGACTTCAACCTAGTCCTTCCATCGCTTCATCTTCTCTTCGATGGACACAAGGATTTTACTGTTTGCGTCCTTCAGAATACTTCTGCATTGTTTACGTTGTGTGTTTGTAAACTCTTTAATTTTCTTATCAAGGTTAAACAGGTCGTGTTTTTCTTGCAGCGTCTCAATTTCACTATACTTTTCCGCTAACCAGTGTTCCTTCGCTTTCCGGCAATCTGTTCTCACCTTCCTATTCAGCATTCTATACTTGTCATTGTCTCTACCCTTGTGTCTTCTTCTCTCGTCCATAAGTTGAAGGATCTCATCCGTCATCCACTGTTGCCTCGTGTAGGTCTGTATATACCCCACGTCGTGCACTTGCGTTTCTCTAACAGCCTTCTTTATAGCATTCCATTGAGGTTCTACGTCATCGTCTACATAGTTTTCAGTTGTTTTTAATCGTGCTTCAAGATCCTTCTTTGCTTGGGCTCGCACTTCGGGATCGCCCAGCCTTTTGATATCAATTCTCTTTGATTTCCTTGGACATTGAGATCTAATGAAGCGATAACACTGCAAGTTGATGACGACAGGGTTGTAGTCGCTGTTAATGTCCGCACCAGGGTATGTTGTGGCCGTTCGTACAGACCTCATCAGGGTATTTTTTACCAGGACGAAATCTATTTGATTCTTGACGATGTGACTATCCCGATCGGCCTAGAACTTCCACGTGTATAGCCGTCGAGGGTGTTGTTTAAAGAAAGTGTTGGTAGCAGAGAGGCAGTGTTCTGTGCAAAATTGTACTAAACGATCTCCTCTTTCGTTACGTACTCCGAGTCCATAATTTCCTGAAACCTTGCTTTCAGCGCCACTTCCGATTTTAGCATTAAAGTTACCAAGAACAATTGTTATCTCACCTTTCCTTGTTAGTTTTAAGGCATCCTCCAAAGTAGAGTAAAACTCCTCAACCTCCTCAATTAACTCTCTATTATTTCTGGCTTCTGCTTTTTGCACGTAGACCGAAAGGAAAGCCTCCTCTACACGTTGCACAAAATTTCAGCCGGTTGCTACCCGATTCTGGTCGAAAACTTGGCCCCGAAGTTGGACCCACTTGGACAAACCGTGCAGAGCAATTCCCTCTTCACTGGGAGATTCTGACACCATGAAACTTTACACAAAGACACTGCGGACTGGTAACAAAACAACTTTTGGACTAACACAAACAATTTTTATATTGAAAAAATACAACTTTTTACGAGCCAAACTTGCACACAGCTATTTTTCTATGACTTGGATTGTCAACAATAACAATGGAACATCACGTCTCTTAGCAACTATTACAATTGTTCAGAAGTAAGTTTTGTGCAATGTTTTCCTTAGAAACTAAACTGTTTTTTGGTTAATTGTAAATCGTTTATAACCTCAAATCTCTACTTTGAATTACTTTAGTTTTAATAGCATTGTTTTTACAAGTATTATTAGCACTACACTATTGTTTTTCTCCTATCGTAGGTTGCCTTTACTTACTCTTTGCATTCTATACGTCATTTACACCACTTTTTACCTTTCAGCTGCGTTGGCAATTGTTGACCTCGTAATTTTAACACTAACGCTTCATATAACTTTCGTAATACCCCAAGCATCACAATTCACAATATTGTTTGGACTTTACTATGTAACATCTGTCAGTCAACATAAATTGAGTGAATTTGCCGTAACGAGCACAATTAATGAAAATTAAGTTAAACGTAATCCTTCCGATGCTAACCTCTATCAATCATATTATAGTTACTGCTAATCATATCTTATACATTTATTAGTGTATAACAATTACTCTAATATTACAATAAACAAAATATCAATTCTGCGCCTCTTTGGATCTTTATTCATGTTGGTGTTTTAGTTATGCAACCAGAATTACAGTATCTGTAATCTCAAATAAGCCGCGTCCCTTGGGCGTTGTGCATTTATGTCAATTGCGTTAGCACAGGTGGTTATCATGAAGTTGTAATTTGCGCTATAATTAGCAATTTGACTTGTGACTTGAATACCTGGAAGTTAATACCTATTTGTGATTTATTTATTCAATTGATAGACAATGGTCCTATAAACTTAAATTGCTGTCACACGGGTCATGTATGTAATTCATGTGTTACTGCGATTTTTGGGTTTAATTAAATGCCACTATTGCTGTTATTTCTTTGTGTCCTTTCCGCAACCCCTCTAGCTGTACAAGTCATATAGGTATGCATCGAAGCACAAAAGGTAGGCGGCGTATTATTAATTAACTAGTTTTGTTCTCATGTCGTGAGTAACGCCAAGGCGCCCAAATTTTAATAATCCTACTGCTCAATTTTAAAGCCCGAAACATTCTTTTGCCTAGTCTTTATACCACCCCAAATTTCTGCCGAGAGTTAAAAGAGCTAGCCGAGGCCTTGTCAACCCCTCGTTTAAGGGCGGTACAAGTTAAATATATGGCTTTTAATGCAAGACTAAAACAGTTTCATATTGAGTATTTTCTAACAGTATTGCAGAAAGGGTCAAGTTAAAATAAAAAACATCAAACATTGTAAATAGCTGATGAAAAGTAATTCAATAGCATACTATTTTATCGCATTTCATAAGAAATGTAAAATATTAAATTTTTACATAAAAGTGACATTAAATGTCAAAACAACCAAGTTGAGCAGAAGTGGTTTCTATGTACTAAAGCACAATAAGCAGCTACAGTTGATGTTATGCATGTGGCAGTACTGAGGTGTATTGTTGCTGACACTATAAGTCTATGTCAAATTCGAGGTTAGCAGGTTAGGTTTTGCGTCAGTCTGCGTCAAAGCTGACGTAAAACCTAACCTACCTAATTGTACCCGAATCTAACTATAAAATAATAGTTTTCTTATTTAAAAATCTCATATGGCAAATTTGTACCCATTTCTGACTTTCTTCACAATGAGTAGTGGATTTAATCTTTAATTAATGCAATCAACACATTACTGATCTTACGCTATATTTAGTTGACGTTCATTCTGTTATCACCTTCACTACCCACGTGTCTCCTATTTAATGTGCTTCTACCAAGACGTGCCTTTTATTGTCTAACGTCTTGAAACAATCCGAAATAGTGACTAAATTTATATAAACAGCTTTTTATCAAATCATTCAAAACCAGGCTTTATTCTTCCGTAGGCTAAGTGCATTCCATTACAACAATTCTTAGATTAGCTATTTTATTCCACCAATCCATTAAGAAGGGAAGTGGAAAGTGGGGACGTCAGAACCTAAATATTTACGTATCGCTGTTGCAACTGACCACTGACCATAACGCCAAAATGTATCAATTTATCGTAAAGAACGTAAATTCTTAGAAAAAGGAATTATAGTACTATCATAAAAAACGATAGCAAATAGATAAGGCAACAAATTGATCGTGTAAATTATTAAATTAAATTTTATTATTGACGTTATCAAAGCAGATGTATTATCGTTGCTTCAGTTAAAAAAATACATCAACATTACACTATCTGAAATGTAGTGACGTCACATTTGTTTGCTAATTTTGTTTTCAATTGTAAGGAAATATGTGTGTCTAAGCTTAGTAGCATGAATACAACTCAGAGTGGACCACAAGTACAGATAACCAACGATATGTGATCAATAATTAAGTGAAGGTGTATAATATGGTCTACTAAATAACAAAACATCAGGTGATGTTTATAAGGCAAGTTACTACTACTGCTATCTTTTCTTCAAATTTCAAAGATGAAATAACTGCGCTTTCGTGAATTAAATAATAAATTGTTTTGACGCATTAATTACAGATAAGCATTTAGTTGATTCATTTGTGGAAAGAAAATATTTTTGAAATTCTCCCGTCGATATCACTGTAACCAAGCGAATTTGTCTGAAGAACAATGAGCCAGCAAGGTTTATGTATCTAATATGTATCTATGAAGCTATTTATTTATTTATTTATTACTGTGTAGGTTTTGCACAAGAATTCCAAATCGAAGGAAATGTCATTACCGTTCCCAGTGGAAAATTTCCTTACCACGGCGGTGTTGGAAACGTACTTTTCGCAAAAATGTTGGCAAATAAAAATGAAGTAGCTCAGGTATGTTTTCTTACTTTTCATAAATTGCAATTCTCAAAACCCATATTTATTAATCTTCTTTCAGATCGACGCCAGAACCGGACAAAAAGATACTTACGAAACATTTCTACAACGGTGTATCCGAACAGCAATCGCAATGCGTTCCAGAGGAATAACTTCAAATGATATAATAACGGTCTGCAGTTCCAACCACCTCAACACCTGCGTGCCCTTAATTGCAGCCCTGTTTTTAGGCGTAAAGTTTTCCAACACCGACCCAATCCTTTCGTTATCAGATACTGTATTTCTATTAAATCAAGTTCAACCTAAGATCGTTTTTGTCAGTTCAGATGGAGTTGGTCTAATAGAAGAAGCAGCTAGCCAACTCCAAAGTGACACTGAAGTGGTCGTTTTTGGCCACTCAGCAGTACATACTCAGTTTTCGGAATTTTTAAGGAAGTCGCCTGAGGAGAAATATTTTGTTCCTGTTGACATCATGGATATCAAAGAGACTGCTGCTATTGTTTTCAGTAGTGGAACTACGGGGATGCCAAAGGGCATATGTTTGAGCCATATGGCGCTTTTAGCTCAAACCATTGAAGAAAGGTAAGTTTACCTAAGAAGGGGTTCGGATAATTAATTTCTCTTTTTTTAGAGGCGTTGACGATATCCCGCCGTTGGTAATTTTAACGTTTTCCACGCCGTATTGGATTTCTCTAATAATTTCTATGATACGTACCATCATTTATAGGAGTTGTCGGTTGATTGATCGTAAATTTGATTGTAATTATATCTGGAGCTTGATAAAAGAATACCAGGTAAATACACTCAAAACATTGACTACGTATTTTTTCTTCAACAAGTTTTTTAGGTTAATGTATTATTTCTATCGCCTACGGAACTGGCCACAATATGTCAACATGAACCACCAGATGATGTGGATACTTCGAGTCTTCTATTCTTAGGAACTGGTGGCGCTACTTTATCCAAGGAACAAATGGAAACAGCGAGAAGAATTTTTCCAAACGTTATTATACTAACTGCGTATGGTCAAACCGAGCTTGGTGGTATAGCAATGCATTTTAATGTGACATCAAATCCAGAAAATATTCGACTAGCGTTTGAAAATCCTACTTCCAGCGGTCGACCTCTTCCAGGTTTTTCTTACAAAGTACTAGAGTAAATACGTATATAGATATTACTACTGAATAGCAATTTCTCAGGTTGTCGACCCACAAACCGAAGAAGTGCTGGGGGCTTACCAAGTAGGCGAGATTAGAATCAAAACGGAATACCAAATGAACGGATACCACAACCTTGATTCCAGCTATGTGTGGGACTCCGATGGTTTTATAAAAACTGGTGACTTGGCGTACTATGACGATGAGTACTGTTTTTATATAGTCGATAGAATTAAGGACATGTTAAAGTTTCAAGGATGGCAGATAGCACCAGCTAAATTGGAAGCACTGTTAATGACTCATCCTGCAATAGAAGGGGCCGTTGTTATAGGCGTGCCGCACCCCATTGACGGAGATCATCCTATGGCGGTTGTTGTCCTGAAAAAGGCTTATGTTGGCTACATCAGCGAAAAGGAAATAAAAGCGTACGTTGAAGAAAGTGTTGGTGAGAAGCAAAGACTAGTGGGAGGGGTCAAAATAGTTACGCGACTTCCTGTAACCCCGTCAGGTAAATTCAAGAGGAAGCACGTAAAGGATTTAGTGCTTGCGAATAAGCTGTAGAAGCAGGTACAAAATAATGAATAGTGTTAAACTTAAAGAGCTATACAAAGAGCTAGCATCATTGGTTGTATCACGAAGAAACAAGTATGGCAGAAAATAGAAGAAGTCGATGAATAAACTTAAAGAAATAGGAAAAAATGGTCGTTGTGTAGATTATTTTGGAGATTCTATTTATTTATTAATAGTACTCTACAGAAATAAATGTTTCTAATGGAACTGATTTATGATTACTATTTCTATTTTAAATATGCATATTGTTACCTCCTCCTCGCATCTCTTGTTTATTGCCCGGTTGCTTAATTTGAAGTGTATTTGTTTAATAAAATGTAGGATTATCTTTAATCTAAGTACCCGACTAGTTTCGCTCACCTTTTATAGTATGTCCTGTAGCTTCTTTTCATTACTACTTGCACTGTATGTATTATTCACACATTACAACTTACTCAATTTGTTTCTCCAACGTATTGCGATAAATCTGCGCTTGGGCAACTAATATTGATTTGATATTTGTATTAAAAGATGGGAACAGCTACACTTATATCGATATTTGCTCGTGTTAGTACATTTTTAAATTGTACGCTCGTACGGCTAATTAGCGTATTTTCTAAATGACGACCCCACTTGTACACGGGTTTTTTGTATTATTCCGCCTGAATTTGAGCATATCGAATTTTATGCAAGCATTTAATGGTTTCTAACGCACACCGCTGGGTCGTTTGTTTACAGCTGTCGGATCTGAAAGACATTCATTTGGCGTAGCTTGCTTATATTCGTTGGCACGCTAGGTTACAAATATCGATTTGTCTGCGAGACTCATTCTGGAACGTTCCTTGACGTGAATTGAACAAACAAGACATGGGTGCGAGAGAACAAGCTATCATGTACAGCTCGGCTGTCCCGTTTCTTTGTCGATCACGCGCTGTCTGGCGCTGCATTTCGAGTTTAGTTGGATCCCGGCATATGTACGCAACGGTTGAGTTGTGAAGTGGGTCTCTCGCGTTGCGCCCTTTGGGGCTGCAAAAGCGAGGTTTTGTGCTGTTTAGTCTGGGTGCGAATCCCGCTAGGTTAATTGTTATTAGGACTCCCGTCGTTTCAAGGCATTTGGCCGTGCGCTACCCATCTTGCTGTTTAGGCGTGAGTGAACTTCTGAGGGTGTCGTTTGTCGATTACCGTAAGCCTTTTGGGTTTCCGATTTTCCGCGGAGCCGCAGCCTCCTATATTTCGCGTCGATTAGACGGATTCCTTTATTGGGGATTCATTAGCAATGTTGTGTTAGCGAAGCTGTCGTTTTACCGTTCTGTCTTCCTTGCGCACCTCGCATGACGTCTCGTATGGATAAATGCCCCATACTTCCAGCTCCCGCAGCCCGTTGTGATGTTGCAGTGTGCCCTTCCGTTTTGTTCCCTGCAGTATTTGGGTACCGTAGTCGTCACAGCAGCTTACGACATCGGTTGCCGTACAGCCAAACTCCTTACAGGTATCGTTTGTATTGCTTATTAACGTTTAATGTGCAGTTTAACATATATACAGTGTACTTCATCAAATTATCGAACAGTTGGTGTAACATCTCATATTTACGTGTGCCTTTTTCTACGCGTTCAAATATTTTGGTCAATACATGTCATGTTAATTTAACTGTGGTTTCCAATGTTACGGTGCATGCGATTTGTGTGTTTATATTTTACAATTGTAAGAGGAGTTTGGCCAGTCGACCAAATGGATTTTATAAAGCTAATTCCGATGATGCTGAATCGGCTCGCTGTCCAGATTACTGCCAAGTTTAAAGTCGTAAGGTGGATTCATTTGCTTTCCTGTTCCTCAGTGAGTTTACCTGTGCATTCTCGTTTATCGTGATGGAATTGTGGTGGAGCCTAATCAATTTAAATCTATTTACCGTTCACTGGACTGTTACCCTTGTGTTGTCTCGTGTTGGACCACCTCTCGCTCCACTGTAGATTAGCCGGCACCTTTTGTTATGGGCTGGGCAGCGGTCCTATGCGGGTTACACATTGTGCGCGTTAGTCGTCTAGATTTTTCGTGGCTTTTCGTAAATACCGTTATGAGGTGGCGCGTTGTCGTAAATGTCGTTTTAGCCCGTAATAACACGCTATAATTTAGGTAACATAATTGTAGAATTTTAATAAATAACTTAAGAACGTACATGACCGTAAATACAGCTCTGCTTTTTGAAGTTCTCCTATGGAATAATGAATATAAATATGTAAGTTTGCAAACTGTTTCAAAAAGTGCTAAGTTTAAAATTAAAAGTATCAGAGAGGCTCGTTTAGGTCTGTTGATTGAAATTGTGATATTATAGCACAGTTACATTAGACGGAAAAACGCAGCATCTGACGAAAAAATCCAAGTGAGCTGAAATTTTGCATACACCTTTCTTTTGACATTATAAATAATGTGTCAAAAGTCCCCATCGATATCGCGCTTGCGTTTTGAGTTATTCAAGGTCAAAGGTTGCAAAAATAAGTTATTGGCAAATATCTCTCTTTACATGTGTCGTATGACTTTTTTAGTTATTACAAGAAATGAAAGCTACGACATTCTCTACAAAAAATATTATACGTACAACTAACCATTCAGTAAATAATACACTGTTAAGTTTTGCAGATGGGTTTTACTTCCTTTTACGATAAAAGAAGTCTTGGATTCACCCCAAAAATTCGAAATTGAGTTTTCAACAAATCTTCATGTTTTAGAGTCCCCTGAGCCCAAAAAACATGTGTTTGCTCATTGGTCTGTGTGCCTGTGTGTTTGTGTGTCTGTCTGTCTGTGAACAGAATATCTCAAAAACGAAAAAAGGTATGGCATTGAAATATCATATACAAGTTTTGTGTATTATCTAAATGCGACAGCAAGTTTTTGAAGAAAATCGCATAATCGTAAGTATGGTGTTTATTCTTGTGATTTTTCAGTTTTAAAATATATTTTAAATAGGAGTTAATAAAAAAACAAAAAACCCAAATGAAACCCATTTTTAGAGGTATTCAACTGGAAAATTACCTATATCACATTAATACACATTTAAAATATAATAAAAATGTAATGTTTGAAAAAAAATGTTAAAGTCGTTTTTAAAAAAATCGAAAGAAATTGAAAAATCACAAGAGTAAACACCATACTTTCGGTTATGCGATTTTCTTCAAAAGCTTGCTGTCTTATATTAGGCCAGTCGATAAGTCTTTTAAAATGGCTGTTAGCGGGAGTAATTCCGGACAAGCTGGAATAAATTTTAATCTGTTCTGTTGGGACTCAGAAAATATATATTAACTTTGCACCCCTTGACAGGCCCGGATTTAACCGCTATGCTTAAAAAAAGGTCTAAATTTTTATATTTTTCCTAATATTAGTGAATATCTCGATTAGTATCAACTTTTGAGCAAAATGCGTAGTTGTCAAAATCAAAGAAGAGTAAATTCTCTACAAAAAATGTTCTATACATTTTTGTCATACGTTCGCTTGTTTCGAATTCATAAGCGTCGAAATTTATTTTTTTTCGAGTATTTGCTTGTTACTGTCTTTTACGATAAAAGAAGTATATTCACCCCAAAAATTCGAAATTGAGTTTTCAACAGATCTTCACGTTTCAAAGTCTCCTGAACCCAAAAAACATGTTTTTGTTCATTGCTCTGTCTGTGTGTCGGTCTGTCTGTGTGTCTGTTTGTGAACAGAATATCTCAAAACGAAAAGAGGTATGACGTTGAAACTGCATATATAAGTTTTGTGTACTATCTAGATGCGACAGCAAGCTTTTGAAGAAAATCGCATAACCGGAAGTAGGTGTTTACTCTTGTGATTTTTCAGTTTTTTTGGATTTTTTCAAAAACGGCTTTAACGATTTTTTTCAAACTTCACATTTTTATTAAAGTTTTAATGTTTATTGATGTGAGCTAGGCAATTTTTCAGTCGAATACCTTTAAAATGGGTTTCTTTTGCTTTCTTTTCCAATTTTTTTTATTAACTTTTATTTTAAATAGAAACCCAGTATATTATTACATTCTTGAATTTAGCTTAAAATTTTAGAGAAAATTTGTCTCTTGAACTAACGCTCTATTGTGTACGGTTTCTGTACAAATTGCAATTTTGAAAATTTTTAACAAATGCTTGAATGTATGTACCTATGTATGTATAATCGATAACCTCGATAACCGAGTCCCAACAGAACAGATTAAAATTTATTCCAGCTTGTCCGGAATTATTCCCGCTAAAATGTATTTGTCGACTGGCCTATATACATAGTACACAAAACTTATATATGAAGTTTCAACGCCATACCTCTTTTCGTTTTTGAGATATTTTGTTCAAAGACAGAGAGACACACAGACACACAGGCACACAAACCAATGTGCAAAAACATGTTTTTTGAGTTGAGGGGACTCTAAAACGTGAAGATCTGTTGAAAACTCCCTTTCGAATTTTTGGAGTGAATCCAAGACTTCCTTTATCGTAAAAGGAAGTAAAACCCATCTGCAAAACTTAACAGTGTATTATTTACTGAATGGTTAGTTGCACGTAAAAAACCTGTATAATATTTTTTGTAGAGAATTTTCTAGCCTTTATTTCTTGTAATAACTAAAAATGTCATACGACCCATAGAAAGAGAGACATTTGCGAAAAACTTATTTCTGTGACCTTTGACCTTTTGACACATTATTTATAATGTCAAAATAAACATGTATGCAAAATTTCAGCTCACTTGGATTTCTTCGGCAGACGGATTCTAATGTAATTGGACTAATTAATTGTAAACAAAAATTAAGTTTGTGTTATGTAATAGTAGGCCAGTCGATAGGTCGTTTAAAATGGCTGTTAGCGGGTAGCAATTCCGGACAAGCTGGAATTAATTTTAATTTGTTTGATTTCTTGTTAAAAAATGTCTCTTAAAATTGCACCCCCTAGAAAGACCAAATCTGGCCGCTATCTTGAAAAAAAGAGCAAATTAAATTTTGTTTTTATTATTTGCAAATATCTCGGTTAGTATCAACTTTAGACTGAAATATATCGTTACAAAAATTGAAGGAGAGTAGATTATCTACAATAAATGTTCTATACACTTTTCTCGTGCGACTACTTGTTTTGACGATATAGGCGTCGAAAGCTGGATATTCTAAGGGCATTTGCTAATTCTTTTATTGCAGGCAATGAAAACATGCACATGCTTTTATAGATTGTCAATGTGTTTTCTATGGCAATTAAACATAAGACCAGTACACGCATCTCTGGTAAAATTAGAAAAAATCCACCAAGAAGATCTGAGAAACAGTTAGAGGATTACTTTAAAGACGAACTAACTCCTTATCCACTTTCACTCTTCGATGAGATAGGAATGCGTAAAACTAAAAAATCAGTCCTGTCCGATGCGTTTGTACCCATTGAAAACCAACTAGACTCTGAAAATACTCTTCACGTGATAGACAGAGGATTTCTACTGCACAAAATTGTCTGGCATCAACAAGAATCTTATTGTGCGATTATGGATAAATACGTGGAGTATGTAACAAGACATTACTCAACTAATGCAGTAATAGTTTTCGATGAATACCCAGAGGATGCTACAGAAAATAGCACCAAGACTGCTGAGCAACTTTGCTGATTGAAGATTGGTTCATCAGCGGAAATACATTTTGATGAAAAAATGATAGCAACTGTATCCCATGGGAAATATTTGTCAAATGAGAGGAATAAATGTCGAATGATCTCGAAGATGTGTAAACGATCAACGAACGAAGGTTTCAGAGTCAAGCTGGCTGCCGAAGATGCTGCTACCTTAATTGTCAACATTGCCATTAAAGAATCAAATCACTACAAATCGGCAATTGTAATAGGGGAAGACACTGATTTATTGATAATTCTTACCGCCTTGAATCAGTCTCGCTCTAACATTTAGTTTCTGAAACCAGCCAATAGAAAGACTGGGAGCCGAATGTGTGCACCCTATAATATAAATTTGGATGCTTCAATTAGGGACATTTTATTTCTACACGCATTTAGTGCCTGTGATGAAGTTTCCGCATTATACAGGCAGGGAAAAATAAAGTTCGTTATAAACAGAAAGAGAAAGACTTATAGAAGGCTGTTCAAATTTTCAAAGACCCAAACGCGTCCCGAAAGGATATGGATAAAGTGGGAGAACAATGTATTCTTCTTATGTATGGATCAAAACACTGTGAATCATTGAACAAATGTAGATACCACTGTTTCGTACAATCTATTAACAAAAGTTTACATAATCTGGCATCATTACCACCAACCAAAGACGCAGCTCGCCTGCATTCGTTCTGTAATTACAACCAAATTTAGCTATGGTATGGAAACGAAGAATCAGCTTTAGACGGGGAATGGAGAAATTCAAAGAATGGGTTAATGCCCATTCCCACTCAACAAGACGCAGCTCCCCAAGAATTACTAAAACTCGTTTCTTGTAAGTGCACCAAGGGTTGTAAGGTAGAATGTAGCTATCGTAAAGCAGGTTTGCATTACTCAGTAATGTGTGATTTCTGCCAGAGCAAATCTTGTTTAAATACTGTGGACGTGGTCGAATTAGAGGACGAAGACGACAATGTGGACTTACATATCGATATAGAACAATCAATAGAACATTCCGAAGATTATGAACCAAATCCGGAATATGAGACAGATGTTGAAGGTCAGGGTGATATTGAAAATTATTTTGAACCACCACCAACATCAAAAAAGCAAAAAAATTGATGAGCCGTCAACTTCAAAAGAAACTTGAAGTTAGCAAAGTTTGAATAGTGGATTAGGCATATTGATGATACCACTTTAAAAAACGCGCCGAGTACTCTACCTCTAATTGGTGTGGAAGCGAGTACAAAGTGAGTGACATAATTTCTTTACATGGGTAATAGAAATCGTATATAGTACGAAAAAAGAATGTTTGTTGCATCGAAAGCCAATAATAATTAAAAAAGCAAATGCTAGAAAAAAATATATTTCGAGGCCTATGAGTTCGAAATAAGTGAATGTATGACAAAAATGCATTGAACATTTTTTGTAGAGAATTTACTCTTCTTTAATTTTGATGACTATGTATTTTGCTGAAAAGTTGATAGTAATCGAGATATTCACTCATAACTCTATAATAAAGCAGAACACGTCCCAAGGTCAAATAAATCAACTCCTGGTCTATGTGCAGTTAGGTATTGGGGGCGTGGTCTTGATATTTTCTAAGAGCCAGTAATATGGAAGGAGAGAACAATTAATGCTCTTGTTAGGGCCTACACACATTTTTTACATTACACAGGAATGTTTGTACTATGTACACATAAATATTAAATCTGCAAATAACCTAAATTCGGAGCTTTGTACAAAAATATGGTTATAAACTTTTTGCAAGTGGACTTTACTACCTCTAGGAAGAAAAGGCGTCGTGCATCACGTGACCACAATTCGAGGTTGGAGGTAATTGTGGGCGTTGTCTTGATATTAGCAGCGTTGCCAGACCTGGTACAATTCTACGAATCTGGTACATTCTGAAACCGTTACTGCAAAAGTATATTTTTTAAAATATTTCTGGTACATTTTAATCCTCATTTATTAGATTAGACGAAACTGTCAAAAATAAATTAGCAGATCAGCCAGGCAAAGCGGAATTGGCAGACAAAATACGTCTTATTTATTTCGTACAGTATCCTCACTTAATAATACAGTATCCTCATTTAATACTAAGAAACTGGAAACTGCAAGTAAAGCAAGAGAAAAAATTTTCGCAGAAGTGTATTATAAATAAACATTAATACTACAAACATAGTGTTTAGTGTTATGTTGTTTTCCGTTAATTATTGTACAATATTTTGAGAACGTCTGCCAACACTGTTACTACACGCACAAGGAGGCTGTGACATCATCATTGTTGTTGACGCCATTAGCTGCTTTCTCGTTTACGTGCAATTTGTTTGCGTTATTAAACTGTAAAAGGCTTTACGCAAAACTTCCCTCGTCGTTTGTCGTTTACGTTTGTGATGGCAGAATATTGTTACGGTGGGTACAAGACGTGTGCATCGCCTTTGTGCAATAACAGTGCAATCGTAAATGCAGAAGTTTGCTATTTTCGGTTCCCAAAAGACTGGCGAAGGTAAGTTGTTATATTGGAGCGTTATTATATAGTACCTTTGTATATTTATTTATGTATGCACGTATATAAATCCCGGAAACACTAAAAAAGGCTATTTTTTAAGATGTTTAATCTGGATTAAAAACTGCGGGTTGGAAGAATCCAAAGAAACTTCCTGTATAAATTGGTACGATTATAGACTGTGTAGCGCACATTTTGAAGAATCAATGTTCTCCAGTCTGCTTAAAAATCGCCTGAAGAAAACAGCAATTCCAACATTGTTTGGTGATTTAAATTCAGGTTTGTACATATTCAATACTGTTATATATCGTTTACCATAATAAACAATTAGAAAATTGACCATCGATTTATCGTTTAATACAAAATAATTTTAGGTGCTTTATGTCGATTGTTAATCACATCATATTTTACAGGTGCGTTATTTGATACGAATGCAACACCTTCTTTTCTTAGATCGTCTAATCCTGCAAATGTTTCTGCAGGGTTCGAACCCCTACCATCAACATCTACGGCCGAGGTTTCTAAACATGTGAGTTGTTCTTCAGGTAATAACGAATAGTCATAAAATATTGTTGTTTGTTAATCACATAATATTTTACAGGTGCGTTATTTGAAACGAATACAACACCTACTATTCTTAGATCTTCTAATCCTGCAAATGTTTTTGCACGTTTCGAACCCCTGCCATCAACATCTACTGCCGAGGTTTGTAAACATTTGTATGTAAAGCCTCTATGACACGACGCTACATTTTACGCATTTTATAAAAAAAATGTTAAGCATTGTTTCATACAGAAAATTGACTGCTACATTTTGCGCTGACTTTTCATGTAGAGTCGTGTGCAAATAAATCTGGGACAATGGTTTTTTTTATATGTAAATTGAGTTAAGATTTGAAGCATATCTCCATGGATTTCCTGCTATCAGAAAGAGTTACTTTAAATTTTGACACGTAAATGAAAATGTAGGTCTTTCTGGTAGCAGAAAATCCATGGAGATATTCTTCTATTCTCAATTCAACCTACATATGAAAAAACCATTGTCCCAGATTTATTTGCATACGACTGTACATTATTTAGAAGTTGTTCTACATTTTCTGGTAAATATGCGTGTAAAAATGTGCAGAAGTATCGTAATCAAACTAAACTGCAGAGCATGACGCGAAATGAAAACATAACCTGCATTTTATTAGCATTGTTTAACTTCCTGATTAATAATTAATACATAGCAGCTGGCTGAGGTTAATGTTAAAACATGTTAAGGACGAATTAGCAGCTATTTACAGTTGAAACGCCTTCCTGCGGTGAAAGAACTGGTCAAAATTGTGAGGTAGAAATATATTTCAGCACTTAGTGCCTTCTTCAGTCTACATATATAAACAGGTTAAAAAAACAACACGTTAAAATCTTGCATATTTATAAAAAGACAGTTTTTACGGTGAAAATATCATTTTCCTCCTTACTTATGTATTAAAATCGTTGATTAAGAAAACACAAAGAGGCGACTGCTAAAAAGGGATGATTATCTGGTGTTTTAATTAAAGATCAAAAGGAAAATTCTAGGAGTTTAAGAACGAGGACTATTTATCAGGCACCATGTTGACGAAATTCAGTGAAAAAGTGTAGATAATAAAATTAATTAATTACTATGCACATCTACAGTTATTTAGTAAAATAATTTTAAAAATTCGTTATGATTGTAAAACAGTGTGTCTCCATTTTGGTTTTCGTAAAACAGGCAAAAATTAACTAAATGTAGCTTTGATTTATGGGGAATTTAATTCAGAAACATAGTAATTAAAAGCAAAAGTTTTTGTTAGTACGTCTTGCAATACAAAGTTTCGTGCAGCGACATTCGTGATTAATGTGATACTCTAAACCTAGCCTCAGAAAATAGCTAACAAACATGTTTGGCTAATTATAAGATCTCTGTAAACGGAAGTTGTGTCAGTGTATCACACCAGATTTTTTTTGACGAGTTAATTGTAAAACATTTGCAAAGTTGGTAGCACTAATTGCCAAATAACTAATTTCGCGTTTATTTTGCTGTCAAATTCTATATGCGGAAGTATATGAGATTTTATTTTATTAATTTATTGTCAGTAATAATACCACGAGGCGACTGAATTATCAAAAATACTTCTGCTTTCTCACGAAACGGGTTGCTTCGGCTCGTGATGTTTCTACAAAGCAATCCGTTGAGTTTGTAAGCAAAAGTATTTGATAATTCTTAAAGTCGTCGAGTGAGTATTTGATTAAATTATACCATGAATATCAATAAGGGAATTACACTAAAAATGTATTTTTCGACGACTGACATCGAAATTAGATTTTTCTCACTGTCATTTGACAACAGAAAGTTGACATTTGCCGCTGAGCGTGCGTTTTCATCACTTTGCTGCTCGCCGAGCGTTTTGGGTTTCCGTGTGAACAAAATAGGTAGCCACGTTCGAATGTTTCCTTGAAAATGCCCATCATTTGTTGAAATAATCGCGTCACATGTCATAGACTGCGCGAGTAATGTTAACTTGATTGTCATTTAATTTTTGCGATAAAATGAAATCTGACATTTTCCTTTAATAATATGCTCAGTCATCGAAAAAATAGTATGTATGTTCCGAGCTAAAAGTGCGCTTGCCGCTTTTGCATGATTGCTGGTTTCGACTTCGTCTCAACCAGCAATATTCATGCGCAAGCGGCAAGAATGCACTTTCAGCTCTTAACATACAATATACAATTAATGCGTATCCTAAAAAATTTGTTGGAAATGGCATGACATTGACAGCTGACAGCTCAAAATTGAAAACACCAAAACGATAACACCACAGTGTTTTCACTTATTAATACGTGGCCTGAATAGGGATTTTGTGCATTATGAATGGTATAATCACATATAATCTCATAAGAGCATTAATTCTTTCTGGAAATTTTTTCATATTAATTTGGACGTTGTTGAAATGCACGAAAAGTAAAAAATAATTTCCGGATATGAATTAATGCTCGAATGCAGATTCGGTAAGAAAATCGTAACGACACAAACCCTCACAGTTAGGTTGGTCTACCTATAGGATAGTATCTATTACTAATAAAATTGTGGCTTTCGATAGCCTAAATCTGTCTATAAATTCCATATCATCCCACATTTCCAAATGAATTCTATTACACGAAATACTTTTGGTCTACGAGACATTTCAATAATACGTAGTATATTTCATTACGAGTCTGGAAAAATCCATTTCTGGGTGTATAATGATTATAATGAACGATATTTTTTATTACACTTATCTAAAAACAACGTAGGAAAGGTATTTTCAAAGTAATAATAATACATCGTAAAAACAGTACCAAACATGATTAACATTTCAATAGCAACGATTTATTTCTTATTAATTTAGGGCACGGAAAAAAAGCGGACATCGGGAAAAGTTCTGAAAAAGCCACATTTACGTCATTGCAAAAACAGATGAAAACAAGGTGTTTTCAGAGAAGTAAAATGAAAAACTTATTACATCTTCATCATCAGTTAGAGTCCGCCCAACCTAAGATAGGGACAGGCACGTCATCATTGCCAGGGTGCGCAGTGGTTTGGCGATTATCCCGATGGGCAATGGTTACTTAGCAACGGCACGTTTTTAAATACGCGTCCTGTTACCAGGGGGTTTAGTAGTTGATAGGATACGCGATGAGTTCACTTGTATCCGTGTACGCCACTGCCAATTCTTGAGGCGCGTGACGTAACAAAAATCCGCGCAGCCGAACTGTGACGTGCCTGTCCCTATCTTATGTTGAGAGGACTCTAAGAGATCATCAAATATCTAAAATATATTATCCATATCAAATAAATATAAATTTCCACAAAAATAAACACTTTTAATGATGATGTGAGGTTACGACATCGCTGTTTTACTGCACACATAAGCATTAAACTTTAGTATTAATGGTTTAAACGATACCCTAGCTTGGTTTAAATTTACTTAAGATTGTAATACGCTATTGGTAGCTAATCTACAGTTTAAACTCTACTGTGTGGTTTAAACTATGATTGTAATACCGGCCCTAAATACCTTCAGATAAATTCTTTAACCTAACCTCAGAAAATAGCTAACAAACATGTTTGGCTAATTATAAGATTACTGTAAACGGAAGTTGTGTCAGTGTATCACACCACATTTGTTTTGACGAGTTAATTGTAAATTATTTGCGTTGTACTTCTCAGGTTCTGACATTCAATGATTCTGAAGAAGTAAACCCTTCACAGCCGGCTGATTAACGATGAATTACATGAACAGTTGTTATTTATTTTTTGTTTTGTTTCTTCTATTATAGCGACATTTTGAAGATTACGTAAGAAATACAGAAAACCGTGAGCTATTGCAGGATCTGCCAGAAGATACACTTGCTTTCATGGATGTTAACCCTTCACAGCCGACTGATTTTCAGGTATGTTGATCAACGATTAACTACACCAACAATAATTACTTAATGCAACAATTTGTTTCTTTTATTATAGCGTCATTTTGAAGATTGTGAGCTATTGCAGGATCTGGCAGAAGATACACTTGGTTTCATGGACGTACAGTGCAAGCATTGCGGGGCCTTACATTTTGCAGCAGAGGTAAGGGGTCGTCGCAGGGAAGAATTCAACGACTGCTGTAATTTTGGCAATGTGAAGCTCCCAGACCTGCAGTTATATCCCAAACAACTGGAACATCTTTTGAATGGAACTGATTCTCGCTCAAACAATTTTCGCAAGTACATTAGGAATTACAACAGCAGTTTGGCTATGGCATCAATGGGTGCAAATATAGTTGCTCCTCGTGGAAATGGTCCATACTGTTTTAAAATACATGGTCAAATATACCACAGAGTTGGTCCGTTGTACCCTGATGTCGGTAATAAACCTGCATACGGGCAAATATATATATTAGATTCTGAAATGGCGACTACTGAAAGGTTAAGTAATTCAACAAATTCTGGTTGCATTGCATCAATAATGTGTCAGTTAGGTGATATTTTATCTAATATAAATCCATACGTTGCTTCATTGCGTATGATGAAAGAAGTAATCGAGGAAGAAGAAAGACTAGCTCTCCTAGAAAATAGATCAACTCCATCAGTCAGAATGTTTTTTGATGTATCAAAAACAATGGACCAAAGGCGATATAATGCACCAACTGCTGCTAATGAAATTGCTGCTGTATTCGTAGGTGAAGATGGTGAGGTACCGTTGACACGCAGTTTTACAGTTTTTGCAAGGGGGGGTGGTCTTCGACAAGTTTCTTACTTGGATAAAAGTTGTGATCCATTGACGTACCCTCTATTATTTCCTGGAGGTGATTTCGGATGGCATTTAGACCTCTGCAAGCAGGGATCTCTTAGAAAAAGGACTCGAGTTACGCAAAAAGAGTATTACTCATATCGATTAGCAGTTCGGGAAAGGTTTTCGGCAATTCACCATTCAGGAAAACTGTTTCAACAATATGTTGTTGATTCATATGTGAAACTGGAACAGAATCGGTTGAATTATGAAAGAACTCATCAAAA
The DNA here is from genome assembly GCA_940337035.1 of Agriotes lineatus. Taxonomy (NCBI): domain Eukaryota; kingdom Metazoa; phylum Arthropoda; class Insecta; order Coleoptera; family Elateridae; genus Agriotes; species Agriotes lineatus. The sequence continues at coordinate 62,960,775 of OW679201.1, read as the reverse complement.
GGAGTTACGTGCAGACACCTATCAAACGTTGATGGACTACATTGGCAATGCGGCAGCAAATCAAAATGCTAAAGTTGGTCGACGTGTAATACTACCATCTCCCTATGCTGGTGGCCCTCGTGCAATGCAGCAAGGTTACCAAGATGCTATGGCAATAGTAGCAAAGTATGGTAAACCCGACATTTTTTTAACTTTCACATGCAATCCAATGTGGTCCGAAATACAAACACAATTAGCACCAAATGAAACTGCATCTGATAGACCCGATATAGTTGCACGCGTATTTAAATTGAAACTTGACCGGCTCAAACAAAAAATACTACACAATCATCTTCTTGGACGTGTACTTGCTTATGTTTGTGTAACAGAATTTCAAAAGAGGGGATTACCACATTGTCACATGCTTTTAATTCTTGCAGGTATTTATAAAGATAATCTTCAAAACTTTGAATAATTACAAAAATTACATTTTAGTAGACGACAAGTTACGAACTGCAGAAGACGTAGATAGAATTGTAACAGCTGAGATTCCAAACCCATTTGAAGATAAGCGACTGTTTGAGATAGTCAAGAAGTGCATGGTCCATGGCCCTTGTGGTACTTTAAATCCTGCTTCTCCATGTATGCAAGATGGTGTATGCACAAAGGGATATCCAAAAAGTGTTTGTGAAGAAACCAAAATTGAAGTGGATGGTTATCCTCAGTATAAGAGACGTGCCAATGGAAATACTTTGCAGGTATATTAATATTTATGTGAATAGTATTTACTACCTCTTACATTCAATTTCATTAGGTTTGTAGGAATTTTTTTAGGCTTATTAGGCTACAGATAATTATATTGCATTGCTTTCATTAATTTGTGTGTCAAACATGGAGTGCTCACATCACAATGTAAACATTTTGTGGTTATTATATGTCTTACAAATTTACTACTGTAATCGAAATTGTAGCTCCAATAATAACAAACTTAGCAATCCGATGTTGATCCATTGATGCTTTAAGTGGGGTTGGATTTAATAAATGTTATTAAACTTAGCAATAGTGCACAATTAACTTTGAACACCATGTATATACAAAAGAAACAGGACTTACGATAACCACAAAATGTTTAAATTATGATAATATCATAATTATGATTTATATCGGCATCATATATTGTCAAATTCTGCTGTTACCAATAATTGCAACATAATGCCAATATAGCTGGTATAATAATCAGTAGGTAGCGGTCAATCCATAATCACAGAGAATATTAACTTTTTGTATGGGGAATTGAAATTCTTTTGACACAAAATGTCTGTAGCATTATAGTAAAATTTATGCTTTATGTTGTGACATTAGTTTCATTTGTTTTTAGATAAAAGACCACATAATTGATAACAGATGGATTGTTCCTTATAATCGGTATCTATCCTTAAAATATAATGCTCACATAAACGTTGAAGTCTGCTCCAGTGTAAAAAGTGTAAAATATCTGTATAAATCATAATCATAACTCTATAATAAAGCAGAACACTTCCCAAGGTCAAACATGCATGCGCGTGGTCTATGTGTAGTTCGATTGTGGGCGTGGTCTTGATATTAGCAGCGTTGCCAGACCTGGTACAATTCTACGAATCTGGTACATTTTGAAACCGTTTCTACAAATTTATTTCGTACAGTGTAAATCTGGCAACAGGGCTAAAATCGTCGTGTTGACAGCTGGCCTTTAGTTTACGAAGAAGGAAATCCTCATTTCTGTTGTAGAAAAGTGAGTATTCGTTATTATATTTTCCATTTTAATTTTGTGTGCTTTTGTGTGACATAACCTAAGATTTGCATGGAAATTTTATCTGGCAAAAACAGAGGCAATCAATGCGTTTCGCACTGCACAATTTTCATTATTATCAATCCTATTAAACAATGACTGCTTTTCTGCCTGTGAAATTCGTGGTGTTAAAGAGAATAGGTAAGTTTTAAAAATCTTGTATTGTACGACGCCACCGATGAACTACTGTTCCTAGAGTCAGTAATCTTGGAGGGAGGCGCGAACAGCTGATCGTTTAGATTAAAATTACCTTAAAACGTTGCCAGACCTTTATTGTTTGGCTTCAACAGCTTTTGGCGCCAAATTATTTTTAGTTTGCTTTTAATCGTGAACAATCGTTAAACAAACGCCATATCTACCTAACAGCATTTACACCGAAGGAAATTATGTATTAATCCCCGCTTCGTCAACCGTTCAATACATTTTAGTTTGACCCTAACCGCAACACCTGCAAGAATCACGGATATGGTTTAGTGTCAAAATGTTATCTTCATTCACAAAACAGTTGGAGCTAGAACACCTCTATTCGACATTGATGTTAGGACCATGGTGGAAATGGTGGTTATTTGCACCATGGTTAGGACCACGATAAACATGCAAACTAAAACGAATTAGACCCCAAATTGCTGTACAAGTAAACAAACGTCTGGCAATAGTGTAAGGTATTTGACATGTTAGCGATCCCTCCCTCCAAGATTACTGACTCTAGGAACAGTAGTTCATCGGTGGCGCCGTACAATACAAGATTACCGTTTCTGTAGTTCTGGTGCTATTATTATTGTTGTTTTGTTGTTAGTGCTGGACGTGAAAGTTACGGTGACTCAGCCATAGGATATGTGCAGCTCCGACGAGAGGGTGAATTGTGCACCGTTAAATGCAGAATTTGTCCTGAACACCGAGTGAGAGCGAAAAACTATAATGTGGTGTTACAAGTAAATGAAAAGCAGAGTAAGGTAGAGAAGGTGGAATGTTTGGACTGCGCTGCATCAGCTGGTAATTTAATAATAATCTATTATTAATCTGTTTTAAAATTTAAAAAAAATTTTTTTACAGGTGGATGCAAGCATGCTGTAGCAGTACTTATGTGGATGCATAGGAGGAGCGAAGAACCCGCACCCACAGAAGTCCAGTGCTATTGGAAGAAGTCGCAACTGTCAAAAGTGGGCACATCGCTAAAATTTTTGACTGGCAGAATTTGGGGGTATACCCGTTGAAGAAGATCAGGGTAACTTTTATCAGGAGGCAATGCGTTTAGGAGTACAAAACAAAGCAGCTGGCGAAATATTTAAACTGTTTAAAGAACCCAAGTATAGCTGCCTGGATTTGTACGGTTTATTATTAAAATTTGTTAGCAGTGGTGGAGCCCTATATGATGATTTCATCACCTTCACCAAGCAGCACATGAATGAAGATTTGTGCAAGGAAGCTGCATATTGTACCCTAATGCAAGCCGAAGACAGTTTGTGGCATCGTTTACGATATGGGAGGATAACTGCCTCGAAATTATATAATGCTGCACATTGCAAAACTGAATGTGGCTCATTTGTGCAACAGGTAATTGGAGTTACAAAACTGAGGGATACCAAAGCAATGGAAAGGGGTAGACGATTAGAAAAGCAGGTATTACAAATTGTCGAAAAAAATATGAAGACCAAATTAAGTTCTGTAGGAATTGTACTTTCAAAGAACCACCCTATTTTCGGAGCTTCACCAGATGCAGTGAGTGACAATTTCGTTGTTGAAGTGAAGTGCCCCTCTACAGACAAAGCAGTGTCAAACTATATAACATCACAAAATAAAGTTACGGCCAAGTATACAGCTCAAATACAAATGCAAATGCATTTTTTAAATAAATCGTATTGCATTTTTGCTGTTGCAGATGCTAACTTTGAAAAAAACCAAAAAATTAATTTTATTTCAGTGGGCTATGATGCAAATTACATTAAACAAACAATGTTAGAAGCTGAGAACTTTTGGAAAAAAAATATTTTTCCTATTTTATTAGCATCTGCGAACAAATAACTGCATTTTTAATTTTTATTGTTAGGGATAAGCGTGTAACTATTTTTAAGTAATATTTAATATTTTTCCCGCTGCTGATCTTGTAAGTCAGTGATACAGCCTTAGTAACAAAACGTGTAAGTCGGTGATTATATTTGTTTGCTGCTTTTTCTTGTCAACGGAACTTAATACTATTATTAAGTTCTTAGGATAATAAAATTAGCAAAGCAAGATGCAGATTTAGACGTTTTGTTTCTAAATTGCAAGTGTTTATGTGACATGTGACACTCATAGGTAACACGACTCACAAAAATTAATCCTGGTGACAGGTGACAAACCAAACGATTTTTTCAGAAATCTAGGAAAATTTCGATAAGCAGCGGGAAAAATATAATAAGATAACTCGGAATGTATCGCCTATTAACATTTTCGGCAGGCAACAAGCCGCGACTTCGTCTTGGCTTGTACTTGCCTACCCCAAATGTTAATAGGTCCTTACATTCCTTGTGACTTAAATAGCTATTTAGAATTGTAATATATTGTAATAAATGTAAAATTTTACAGTGTCACTGCAAATTATTATAATTGTGTTTCAGTGTTGAATGTACCAGCTTTAATTTTGTTTACAATAAACAAAAAAGCGTTGTTTTCTATTTCTGTTAATACATATAATAGGTAAACAAATATTTTTGGTGTGTGACATGATGTAAAAATATTCTGTGGCTGAAAAAACCACTTATTATAATTTTGATTTCTAAAATGTTCTAAAATTTGATTGAAAAATAATTTTTTTTCTAAAAAATGTAAATTCCAAAACATTCAAATTTTTTAGTGTGATCCTTCTACTTGTCATTAATCCATTTGAGTTATGATATAGCTACTGCATTGATTATAATGTGTAAAATTCTATGTACAATACAGATTACATACTTAATAAATAAAACTATGTTTTAAAGGTAGGTACCTAATAATTTATTTAATTAAAGCAGTTTGCATATTTATAAATGCACAAGCAATAACAATCATATGATCAGTGTATTTAAGCAGGTTTGTGTTGAGACACGAATGGGGTTTTAATATTTTAAATTCTCGTAATCTTCGAATTACACGTTCAATATGAATTCGTAGATCCGCTATTGATTTAGTTTTTAACACATCAGCTTTTGAGCTTCTTATATTTTTATCTACACTAGGCGGTCGTATTAATGAACATCCCTTTTCTACCAGCAAATGTTCTATGTGCTTGAAGCCTCTGTCTGCCATAACAGCAGCTCCAGGTGGCAATGTTTTGAGAAAGCCACTTTCTTCTACAATGATTGCATCTGTAGCCCTTCCTCCATAACCAGTAGATATAAAATTTATTATTCCATTTGGTGTGGCGGATATTAAATACTTCAGTGTATTTGCTTTTTTATATTCTGACCACGTTAGACTTTGGTGAACTGAATTGCTTGGCTTATCAATTTCAATTTCCAAGCAGTCGATTATACATTGTACGTTACTATAATAAGCTATAAATGCAATAGGCAATGATTCCTTTATTTTGATTTTATAGGCCACGTAATGAATCGTTTTAAATTTTTGCTTAATATTGTAACTGACTGCAAATATTCTACTAGCATTGCTTTCGGACATTCCAAAGTCATCAGCGAGTTCAGAAAATGGCAAGCCAGTTCTAATCTTTTTAAGTGTCACATATATGTTAACAACAGTTATTGGATTATATTTTTGAAGTAAATTAATAATATAGTAACAATCTTCGGGAAGACCCATGTAATATCTCGACTTTAGAGGAAGCAACTTTAACATTCTCCTAGACGAAAGTTCCTTGGGGGTTGTCGAAATTAAGTGTCTTTATTGCGCAAAGGACATTGGCATAGATGACCTAAATGTTCTAAAATGTTCAAGTGTACAAAAAAAAGGATGAAGAATTTAAATTAGATCATAACCATGGCTACTACTACCAGATACAAATGCAACTCGCTATTACTGGAGTTAATTACTGTGATTTTGTGGTATGGAGTAGTAAACATATTTTCACTGAAAGAATACATTTCAATGAGGTATTTTGGGAAAAATAAAGCTCTATTGCTATGAAGTTTTTTAACAATGTGATGATGCCAGAACTTCTCGGTAGGGCATCCAATCCCGGGATCCCAAAATGTCGGTATCTCGGGATCCCTAATTTTTTTATCCGGTATTTCAATCCCGGTATTTTTCCCCAATACCGGAATTTTCGATATTTTTGGGATTGCTTTTGTGTGCACTGCGTCGCAGTTCGCAGAGTCTGCGAGTCGCCTTACCCGGCCTGGCCGGCGCCAGACATGGAGCAACATGTTGATAGATAATAATTAGTATGGTTCAGGGTAGTAGCAGTTAGCAGATGTGTCCATAAACGGCGTAAACTGTGTTCAGTTGTGTTGTCACTGTTGCTTGCATATTTACCTATTATACACCTACAAGCCTATGATATATATGGATAATACTAGAAATACCGGTTCTGAAAACAGGAAATCCCGGTATTGAACACCGGAAATCCCGGTATTGAATACTGGAAATACCGGTACTGAAAACAGGGAATCCCGGTTTGAACACCGGCAATCCTGGTATTGAATACCGGGATCCAGATAGAATTACTTCAATACCGAAATCCCGGGATTGAAAATTCAGTTGGGTATTGGATGCCCTACTTCTCGGTAAATATTTCACAAATAAAGCAGTTAAGGATGCTGCAGCTAATACTGATTGGAATGTATTCAAAGAGTCGTTAAATGTTAATAATGGTACAAATTTAATGTTTTGTAATAAAAGTAGTAGTACGGAAACAAGGACCACTGCTCTCGTAGCCACGCAAACTAAAGATAACAGTATATATTGTTTGTGTAAGGGTCCTGATAATGGAACGCCTATGACTGCTTGCTGTAATTTGCACTGTTCCGTGGAATGGTTTTATCTGATTTTTATTGGCTTAACATCTGTACCTAATACTGAATGGCATTGCCCTTTATGTAGTATAAGTGAAAGTAATAGTATTTTGTATTATATTGGTATTGGAATATAAAATAAAAGCAAATAAATATTTGATCGATTTATTTATTATCACTTTAATTGCAGTACTGTAAAATAAGTAAATACAAACATCATGTTTTTAAAAGCACGACCGCTGAGATATGTGAAAAACGCAGGTCTATTTTTAAATAAGTAACCGAATGCGCCAAGTAGCTGCTATAGAACACTGCAGTTTAAATTGAAACTAAATGAATTAATAACAGATTCATCCATTTTCAAGTATTCTATAATGTATATTGGTTATTTATATTTATACAGTACAGTAAACATTGCGCTTCCATACTTTGACCAAAATTATTTAAAAAGATATTTTTGTCAACTACACGGAAAAATTGCATGTTTAACACATTGGAAAATTCCATGCTCACGTAAAACTTTTACATTTGCTGGAAAACTCTCACTTTTCTTAACTTGTAGAGCAATCTACTATTAATTCACTAGCGATTTAAGAAGAAAATTAACTCGCTAGCATATAAACATTATAAACAGTTACTTATGGTTGCTATTATAAGGATAATAATAATAATGCCAGTTTAAAATGCCAAAGAAATAATAATTAATCGAGTTAATTAACAATATCAGTAACGGCGTAACTGGAGACTTGAGTTACCGCATTTATATTTTTATGGCGCTCAACGGCTTAAACCTGAAAAGAAACACAGATTGCAGGCAGCTGAAAATTATTTCGGTGGAGCAAATAATTCTCACATATAATCTCATAAGTCACAAGAGCATTAATTCTTTCCGGATTTTTTTTTGACTGCGTTCCAACAACGTCATATTAATTAGGACGCCTTCCAGGGGCAAGCGTTTCCTTTACAGAGACTTTCCATTTGAAAATATATTTTTTGGAACTTTTTCTTACTGCCAATCTCTAGCGTGCTTTTAAAACTTTCTTTAGTGCAACAAAAGTTATTAAATTCGTCCTACATTTTAAATGCGGCATATGCCGCGGGGTTTAAGCTAGTATTAGATAAAATATCAAAATGTTGACCTTTTCTTAAGCATGGCGCTTAAATCCGGGCCTCTCAAGGGGTGCAAAATCAATATATAGTTTCTGAGTCTCAACAAAACAGATTAAAATTTATTTCAGCTTGTCCGGAATTGCTCCCGCTATTAATGTACTTGTCAACTGGCCTATAGGTAAATTTAGAATAATGGAAATTTATATTTTGAAATGCTAGTTTTATGGAGTTGCTAGAAAAATTGTTGTAATTAAGGTAGTTGTGTAAATATACATATTTTTTTATTTTATAATTTTGCAATGCTCCAGAAAATAACTTAGATAAAATCATAAATTATTAAATTACCAATTAAACTGACATAAGTAAAAAACTACTTCAACTCAACATTTTGCCCACTTTCGTAAGGGGCTTCATCAGGAGGAAAAAGCAAAAACAGCACGGTAACTCAACGTGTAAACCACGTTAGAGGCGAAACTTGACAGTCCTTTTTTTACTTAATGACAAGCGCCATGAAAGCCTTTGAAATCAAACTGACAAAACATATTTAAAATGTTGTTATTTGGCATTTACCTGTTCGGGAGTGTCAGCCCCCTCGACTTGGTGCAGATAACTGTTAGAATTGCTGTGGACGTGTAAGAGCTTGTTTCTTAGCTTTTACGAATACTTCAAAGTACCCGATAAATTCATAAAAGGTTTGAACAGTATTGTGTGTTAGAAACCAAATTAAATATCGGTAAGATTAATGAGAAATAAATCAGATCATATATTTTATCATAATTGATTACTTGAGAAAAGCTGCAAACGGGCTATCAAATTGAGGGGCTAACTAAACTGTCAACTTACAATTCGTATTAAAATAATCTTCCTTGCCAGAAAATCTGAGTTTTAATAAAAAAGGTCGTTATAAATTTCTTTCCATCATATAAATGCACGTACCAACCTGAATGAGAGTCACATATTTAAGTAATAACATGCAACATGGAAATCCATGCGGATCAATAAAAATAGAAATGAACAGTGAAGACCAAAAAATAAAACAGCCTTGCAGCGGTATTAGGGAGACCCGGAATACATTGGACAATTTACAATAAATATTTTTTCCAGCTCAGGTGAGGTATTTAGTAGTTACAAATGTGTACCATTCGATAGCTTATACCTTGGGCTACGTAGTAGACATGGCAAAAGTTGAATATAGTACAAAATTTATTTCTGATTCCTCTTTGAGTTAACCGGTGGTTACTATCCAAACTATCCCCTTATACGGAGTTACATTGGGAACGGCAATTACATACTTTGGTATAATTGTAACATTTTGTAGTAGTAATCTAACTGTACTGCTCTACTAAACTGGTAATGCTCTGAACTGCATTTGCTTAATTATTTTTTGATCAGTTAATTTAGCCGCATGGGTAGTCAGTAAGAGCCAAGGTCCGACGCATAAGTCAAGTATATAGACGCAGTTCATATTTTAAAATGAGACAATTAGTTCGTCTACTATGGACACATTTGTTCTATGTGTCGTCCAAGAGATCCTCAAAAGCCTTCTCCAGCACTACATCTTAAAAGCTTAGAGTTTTACCTTCTTAACTGCTTTTAAGGGACTAGGAAGAGCTAGAACTGCAATGATCCTGTTGAGTTTAACCATACGTGCCCTTGCTATAGCTATTCATCTTCGTATTTGGGTGGAGCAATTACCATCTCGGTTAATGTGGGATCCAAAGTAAATGTATTGCGTCTATCAACCATCAGTTTTGTGTCTTGGCTTTGGAGATAAGTGTGGGTCGTCTAAGTAACGCAAGCTATTCATGTTTTTCATCAACAGCTGTTCCTCCTTTTCAATTTCTAAAGACGTTTCGCATTATACAAAACAACAACAGTTGCGGTAGTAGTTTGACAGAAACCACAGCATAACAATTACAGTATAAAAAGAGAACCTCCTAGTTCTTAGATTATCTTTCTAATAACCGGTAGAAGGTGGGATGGCTACATTATTGGTGAAAATTCGATATCAGCGTAAAGTCCAAGAACCGGTAAATATTAAACCTTTGGTATTACATAAATCCCCTTTGCTTGTAATTAAGATGAACGAGCTGTCTGAATTATAAATGAATAGCGTGCTAGCGAGATGTGAGGTGGAGTTATGCTAATTTGCGATGCTCGCACGAAAATGTATCCCCCGATGAAGCATTTAGTTGATATTTATGTATGGAATCATTCGGTATATTGTTTGTGTGATAGTAATACGTGCGTAATACACTTACGTGTATATAATAATTAGGCTACTGTAAATGTAAGTCTGTTTACCCTGTCTGATCTACTTGATTGTAAAGCATTTATGATAACCATGATCTCCAAAAATTTTACTTAGACCTTCGGATGATTCAGGAAAAGTCTTTGTTGTTTTGTTAAAATAAACTACTATATTAAGACTAAAGATGGAAGTAACGTCCCTATCAAACATTTACGCGTCTCAAAAGGAATCCCAGAAGCAAAACGGTAACATTCCAGAAAACAACAACGAACGCGTCATCTACAATATTGGCTTATATTTTTCTGAATTTTGTCAGTCTACGAGTATCCACGGATTCAGATTCTTAGGAGAACGCAACCGCTACTTCATAGAAAGGTATGACTTTTAAATCTATATACCAATTACTACTTCTGTTGTAATTAAATGTATGGAGCATTTCAGAATATGGTGGTTCTTGGTAGTATCCGTAACAGGATGCAGTTGTGCTCTGTTGATCTACGAAGCTTATGGGATGTGGCGACTATCACCAGTGCTAGTCACATTTGCAAGGACGGAAACGCCTATATGGAGCATTCCATTTCCGGCTGTTACTATCTGTCCTGAAACTAAAGTAAATCCTGGGGTGTTCAATTACTCAGATGTATATCTCAAACATATAAATAACATGGGGACAACTGAACAGGAGTAGTAACAACTATAAGTTGTTTTGAGAATAGTTGTAATTCTTTTATTACAGAGACGAATATTACAATCTCTTTTCTATGGTATGTGACAAACATTCATTCAGTCCTCATGTAAATGGAACGGAAACGATTGGGTTGGAAGAATATGAAACTTTTATGCAAGTAATACAAAGTTTAAACAGTTGCGATTTTGTGCTTATTTACTACAAATTTAGGCACTTATGGATCTCGATATAAAATCTTGTCGATGGTTACAAGATGAATATAATTGTAGCGAGCTTTTATCATATTCATATACCAGTGAAGGATTATGTCGTACATTCAATATGGTAGCCCAATCTGACTTATATGTTATTATAGGGTATATTATTAAATATATTGTTAAGTTCTGTCTAATGCTAAATATTTAGAGAACAAAGCGCTTCTAATAAACGTGACTGGTCATTAGAAGAGGGTTACTCATCTTTTGCCAATTTAAATACTATTCCAAGGAGGACTATGCTTTCTGGGTTGAAAGCGGGATTTCAGTTGGATCTGTCCGTCCATAGTAGCCACTTGGACTATTTCTGCACAGATCTTCAAGGCTTTAAAGTATAAGCACAAATGATTAATCGCGCTTCGTAGGTAACGACCTGAATTTATAGGTAACCCTTCATAACCCAGCTGAAGAACCAGACATGGAAAAACATATACGGCTTCCTCTGGACCAAGCTGTCGTTGTAGGAATAAAACCGAGGATGATAACAACAGCTAAGGAACTCAGAAGCTACACTCCAAACGCTCGCCAGTGTTATTTATCCAGCGAGAAAGCCTTGGGCAATTTCAAAATCTATACCCAAGAAAGTTGTATGTTTGAGTGTTTGGCCAACTATACCTTGGAGGTTTGCGGTTGTATTGCATTCTATATGCCATGTACGTTGACATAATCATACAGTTTCAAACTGATAAACAATTCCGTGAATTTTAGATGTGGAAGGTAGACAGCTTTGTGGTTCTCAGAAGAGGAAATGTTTAGAGAAAGCTAAGGGTTAGTTCTACTACCAGTTATACCTATTCAACATGCAACATGTTTCAGTACATTTCCTTGAAAGGGAGGTGACGTCTAAAGTAGAAGGAAACATTTCAGAACAGTGTGGTTGCTTGCCGGCATGCACATCCCTACAGTTTGATACTGAAACTTCTCAAACTGAGTGGGACTGGAGCAAAACCGCCTATTTTGTAGTTAGAAATTCTAGTGGCAACGATTTCGTGGATAAGTAAGATGTAATTTTTTACATGAATGAAACTTATGCTACGTCGTTTCAGGGTTCACTATTCCAGACTTATGGTTTACTATAAGGACATGCAGTTTATGACCTCGGAGCGACAGGAGCTTTATGGAATTGTAGAATTTTGTGCTAACTGTGGGGGTTTACTTGGACTATTCTGCGGATTGTCTATCACCTCAGTTATGGAAATTTTATATTTTCTCACTCTGCGACTGATTTGCAACTTGAAGAATTTCGGACGAATTGTGTAATGGTCTGTCTTATTCTACTAGTTCGAATTACCACTGTCGACGTCCACATAAATATACGTATGCCATGACTGTGCACTTTCGTATACCTGTAAAGCGTTCATTTAGTATACATGAAGCACTAGTTTACATAAATGTGGTTGCTGATCTAAGCACAATTTTAAAAAGAAGATCTATATGATATGTTTTATCGGACTTTTTCCGCTGTCTCGGGTGATCTATATATTATTATAAATTGTAAATGCCAAAAGTCATTAAATGTCCTTACATTTATCCGAAGTTGTAGTAGATTCAATTATGATTATTTCTCTTTGAAAGCGATTATATGCTCTCCGGGGATTTTCAACTGTGATGTATCGGTGAACTTTACTTTTAAGCAACGGATTTTACCAACTATTGCATTATTTCAAGTACATCTTTGACGTTGTCTGCTGCTTCGAACCATAGTTATCTTCCCGTTTTACCGAGTCAACCCGGTACAAAATATGAAGCTCCGTGTTCGCACATATTGGCTTGGTTGTAGCAAAAACATTATTTGGCTCTGCTTGGCCCGAATTTTTCACTCGAATCCAGTCTGCTTCACTTCTTGTCAATTCTACAACATTAAGTTAGGTACTGTGAGATACCATATGCTTCGTAGTATCTTATAATATTTTACAAAATACGAAGCACCAAATGAAAAGACGTGTGTTTGATGAAATAGTATATTGTATGTTAAGAGCTGAAAGTGCATTCTTGCCGCTTGCGCATGAATATTGCTGGTTCAGACGAAGTCGAAACCAGCAATCATGCAAAAGCGGCAAGCGCACTTTTAGCTCGAAATATACATACTATTTTTTCGACGACTGAGCATATTATTATAGGAAAATATCAAATTTCGTTTTATCGCAAATATTAATTGACAATCAAGTTAACATTACTCGCGCAGTCTATATGACATGTGACGCGATTATTTCCACAAATGACGGGCGTTGTCAAGGAAACATTCGGACGTGGCTACCTATTTTGTTCACGCGGAAACCCAAAACGCTCGGCGAGCGGCAAAAAGATGAAAACGCACGCTCAGCGGCAAATGTCAACTTTCCGTTGTCAAATGACAGCGACAAAAATCTACTTTCGATGTCAGTAGTCGAAAAACATATATTATTCTCCGTTTTTGTTGTTGTTTAATGTGTCTCCTTAACAAACAAAACATGGCAACACGAACATAATTAATATTACTCTCCCCCCCCCTCAAGGAAAGGTTGGAAGAAGGAGGCTAGGTAGGAAAATTAATAGTAATTTATTATACAAGACGATAAAGTTAAATTTTATCCACGAGTGAATCGTTTAACGTCGAGACGAAGTCGAGACGTTAATGATTCAAGAGTGGATAGAAATAACTTTATCTTCGTGTATAATACAATATTTTTTTCTATAGCAAAAACTTTAACAATTTCAAAAGAAAATAATGACAGTCAATCACATTTCAAAATGTCAGCACCTAGATTGGGTTGCTACGATAATACGAAGCTGTCATATTTAATTTAAACAAAAGTTAGAGAATTAAATTACTTTATCTATCCTTGATGTTAAAGTGCTACTTTATCTACCCTTGCTGTTAAAGTAAAACTTGACCTTTTGTTTTGAGTTGATAAAAGCACACTTTAACATGTGCTATAGAAAAATATAATTTTATGTCAGTTATAATGAAAGTCGGGAAATCCAATCTATGGTGGTTAATTTTGAAATATGTGTTGTACTTATCATTGTGAGGAGCTGCAATTACTCGGTCAGTGGAATGAGTTGCAGCAGATTGGATATGACGGACAGCTTTATAGGTGTGGGACCTTGTGATGAATGCTCACACGGGAGTGGACAGCTTGCTGTTGTAGGAACTTGTACTGGAGAAGAACGTTTCCGATTGCAGCTGGATCTACATACTGGCGGATGCAACGAATACTCTTGTGGTTTGATATTTGTTTTTTTTTTTGGACTGCTGAAATCACACCTGGGGAACACCAATTTGTAAGATAACAGATTCTTGGTAGTATCGTACAATATTTTATAGTATACGAAGCAACAAATGAAAAGACGTGTGTTTGATGAAAACGTATATTTTGTTTTTGTTTGATATGTCACCGTAACAACCAGAATATGGAACACGATCATAAAAGTATGCCTACGTTATTATTTTTATTTTATCCTATTATGTTACTATGATAATAACCCCTTAGCAACGAGTTGCGTTAAGATGCAATGTGTAACATGTGTTGCATAACCCAGTTCATTTTTAATGATCGTGTGTGTACAGTGCCTTCAATGTTGAATATTAAACTTAAGTTGCTTAACACTTCACCGATCCAAATTTTGAGCGTATTTCCGTCTAAAGTGAGGAAATCTCTATTTTACAGTTTTCTAAAATAAAAAACTTAAATTAGCTGATATTTTCTCTCAATGTCTAAAGTAGAAGTTTCTTGTGAGGAAAGTGGAACCCTTTTGGGTACTCTTATTTCCGATTTAGTAAACGTCTGCTTTATAATTTCACAATCGCACAAACAGCTGTAGTTCAAAATTAAAGAAAATTTCAAATCGAATCACACTAGAGAGTGATTACATACTATTTTATAATCAAAGGACAAAAGAATAAAGGTGAAGCCAACCCCTTCATCTAACTAATAGTCAACCCATCGAAAAGGAAAACAACACTACAATCCAAAAAGAACTCATCAAAAATGAACACAACACCCCAAGAATTTCAAGCGTTGATTTTAGAAAAATGTGGATACAATATACTCCAGCATTTCAAAGGCTTGGACCGCGAAAGTAACACATTTGTAAGGAATGTGATAGTAAACGTCCCTTTGTCCTATTTTTAAATCAATGTTTCTGATGAAGCTAACAATGAATTACACTGGTCGGCAAAAAACAAATTTTTTTCGAGCCCTGACGCCATTCCTGCAGATTCTTATGTAAAATGACTTCCTGAATCCGAATATAACCCCGTTTTCCCCCATCACCCGCCGTTTTCGAGGGAAGCCCCCCAACCTATTTTTATAACTTTTCGATTAGTTGGGGGGATGAAAAGGATTATTTTAGCCTTTAATTTCTTCTGAGGGGCTAGAGAGGTGAACAGTT
Source organism: Agriotes lineatus (assembly GCA_940337035.1). Classification (NCBI taxonomy): domain Eukaryota; kingdom Metazoa; phylum Arthropoda; class Insecta; order Coleoptera; family Elateridae; genus Agriotes; species Agriotes lineatus. The sequence goes on along the minus strand of OW679201.1, from coordinate 62,945,366 downwards.
CTAGAACATGAACATTTGTAGCAAAAAGGTATATTTGGGGGTGGGGGGGGGGGGGGATTTGCCCCCTTACATTGTAAAAAAATCATTAAAAGTGATCGTTTTTTCGATCTTTTTTTACAATTTTGTTCACTTATTTTCTACATATTCGAGGTTTACACAATTTAAACTACTTGGAAACACAGAATCCCCTCCTAGAACACCAACAAGTTGATTCTACGATCGCTACAGATGTACTGAGGAAAAATTTCTGTGCGAAACTGCGCGCGCGCGATGTATTGAGAGCGCCAGCGTGGTACAGTTAATCTACATATTCCAGCTTTCAGCTCCTCTCATCCTCCCCCAAACATCCCAAATAATAAAAATATATAGCAACTCCGGAAGGCACAAACAGAAGGGGAAGACCTCAAAATGAATGGTTTAAAGACATGAAAGAAGACTGAAGAGAATTAAAAGTAGAAAACTGGGAAAACCAAGTAATGAGAAGAAAGGAATGGAGAAAGATAACAGAAAAATCCAAGGGCCTTAAAGGCCTCTCGAGCTGATCTATATATATATATAGCAACAATAATAAAAAATATATATCAACAGTTCGGAAGATTCATGTTCATGTTCTAGAACTTTTCACCTCTCTAACTCCTCAGAAGAGATGTAAAGGCTAAAATAATCCTTTTCATCCCTCAAAACAATGGAAAAGTGATAAAAATAGGTGGTAGGGCTTACCCCAAAAACGGCGGGTGATGGGGATATTCGGATTCAGGAGGTAGTTTTACATAAGAATCAGCAGGAATGGTGCCAGGGCCGATTTTCATGCCGACCAGTGTTAGCGAAACGTTAAAAATATTTTTAATAAAGATCATTTTAATTATGTGTAATGACAAAGACGAATTTATTACTCACGTTGTTAAAAATTTAAATTATCTGATTTTTATCTCTCAATCTGTAAAGTAGAAGTTTCTTGTGAGGAAAGTGGAACCCATTTGGGTAGTCTTATTTCTGATCCAGAAAGCGTCTGCTTTATAATTTCACAATCGCACAAACAGCTGTAGTTCAAGATTAAAGAAAAAAGGATACAGTATTCCTTTGAGAAGAAATAGAGGCAAGATAAGTAGTCTTAGCTTGTTGAGCACGCAAGTTTTCCAACGCCTTGAAGAACCTTGGTGCAATTTTCTCATTCCATCACCGTCCGAAAATAAATCGTGGGGGCGCCCTTTACAACACCAGAAATTTGTTTCCGTATCTACAAAATTGATCATCGCGAACGAGCTCTGTTTTTTCATTGTAATACTCGCCCCCATTCTACTAGCTAGTCGAGCAATCGTTACCCCCCTCCCCCCCATCTCCATCCAGATAACTCTGTGCGCTTTAACTACTCTTACGAGTACTATGATGTTCTCTGTTCAAATTCTGCAACTCTTTGTTTGTTCTCTTTTTCCCACCTTTCTCCCATTTTTGCACCAAGTAGGTTACTCAGAATTTGGCTTTCCCACACTATTAATCATTTTTCCTTACTGTTTCTAATCATTCGCATAACACTAATTATACAGGTACGCTCAATAAACGCATTTTCTTTGGAAGTAAGTGCTTATCACAACTAAATTTCTTCCCTTTGCAATATCAATTAGCATTTCCTGTTTTTCTGATATCCGTCCTGTCCTATTGTAAATCTGCATATGTCCTCTCTATAAATCACTGCATTTCCATTGCCTACTACTATTTATATGCCATATTTGGATATTCGTTCGTATTATCTTTCTAGACTTTCATACTATTCTCCTTTTATGTCTATACTAACTTTTTCTGACGGTACATGTAACAATGCTTAGCTTCCGACACCACCTCTGAGAGTCAACAAACGCTTTCTGTTTGCTGTTGCTGCTTTTAGCTTCTCCTTTATGATTAATTCTGTCTCTAGTAATATGTTCTCTCCACCACTCTTGCAAAACATTGATTCGCTAACTTGCTACTATAAATGTTGTTAATTTCTTTCCAGTATAAAATCAGAGGATCAACTTCGTACTGCATATTTTATTGGAAGAGCCATATCGAAAGTATAGTTTTGTCAGCCGCCAGAGGCCAGTTGGAAATTTTGACTTATTTATCACATTCCCGCAACACTGCTATACATAATCTTGTGTATTGTCAGCCCCGCCAAACGATCAATTTTTATCAACAGATTTTCGCATCTCTGCTGTGTCGGCGACCATTTTCGTGGGTCAGACATACCCCAACTCAACATTTCGCATCTCTGCCGAGCAGGCAACCACATTTTTCGGCGAGTTGTATCCTATCTTAAATGCCAGTTATTCTGTTGTTACATACCTTTATAATTCGAACTAAATCTGATACTATTCTATATGTGTGTGTTATTCAGGCTTGTGCGTTCAATATAAATTTTTATTTGTAACATGTGTTTGCATATACTTTGTACAACTGCATACTCTCTTCGGTGGTTTAATTTAACTGACGTTCTATTTAATAACATACTAAAATACAAGAAAGCAACTATTTGTCATAAATGGATAAAATTTTGCACAATAACTATTGAAATGTAGTGTATTACGATGCAATGACGTTTGTTATAATACTCTAGGTAGGATATTAATCTAGTGTCCCTCGTATGAGCACTATACTAAAGCATAGCATTAGCTTACAGATTGTATTGTATTCTAATCGCTGATTAAATTTGTACTAAAACAAAAATAAAATCTCATAGCAAACATGTCAAAGATATTTTTAAAAGATGTAAATAGTTTTTTTATTATTACTACATTCTATCTAAATTGATGCAGTTGCTATGAGTTTATCATTTATAAATCTTTAACTACGTAAAACTTTTATTACTTTCCACAACTACAATGGAGATATACCTAAGGGGCAGGTGTTTTTAACTTGCATATCAGGAAATAAAAAGTTTAGATCTATAAAGGTTTTGGACATTTTCCAAATGTAATCAATAATTGTAATTTCTTGGTATGCTATGACGGGTTATATACAAACCTACCAATGTTGCTCGCCACCGATATAGATCTTCTTACGACACCCTGACAACTATATTAAATACTACCGAGCGGTTTTACTTCCGATTTTGTACTATTTTAATATGTGTCAAGATATGTATGACTACCATATGCTTTTGAATCCGATTTAAAATAACAACTGAATCAACCATCACTGCTACGAATTACCACTACACGGATTCACTACCGACTGAAACGAATTTGTAGAATTTGTCACCGAACTCTATTCCTTATTCCAAAGTAATCAAGTATTAAGCGAAATTTACAAGTTTTCTGAAGCTAGTGCCGTGGTATCTCCTACAAGATGCCGATTGCCAGAATTTAATTTTTTAATTGCAAGTGTTCGTTGGACCGTTATCAAAGGTAGATTTTAATCTGTATTGATGTAGGTAGCTTTACTAATTAGGCGATTCGTGTTATAAACCCATTGTAAAACGTTATGAAACTTTGGGACACGTTAGGAAGCGCTAGAATTCGCTAAGCCCGTTGAATTTGCCTTGAATTATTTTATCTGTCCCATCAGAGTTCCTACGCTCTTGGTTCCCGTCCCTCGATGAATCCCGGTACCGTACTGCATCGGACAACCATGGCCATATCTGCGTTAGGGCATTAACACTATTTTATAACGTTTATAATTAACTAACAGTTGTGGGTAAGATAGTACCAAGTTAAGTTTCTTTTGTAGCATATATGTCAACCAGCGAAAGGTATTTACATATTATTTTATTGCTACACATTATGTTTTATATTAATACATTTTTCGAAAACGACTTATTAGTCCAGTCATTAGATACATAATAATAGTGTTTTGGTGAAAAAGGTTGCGGAGTTTTGAAATTTGGCAGAAATGCAGACTTGGAAGTCCTTAACATGCACCTAAGTTTGCGACCTCATGCGACCGCCGCTAGCGCCACCATCTTGAAAAAATTGCGTCCAAAATCAGTTTTTAGCATATAACCCGGTTCCTTTAATACATTTTTTTGGCGACTAATATTTTCCGAGTCACAAGGCCGAACAGCAGGAAAAACTCCTTAAAATCTCTTAAAAGCGGCATTTACATGATACTTTTTACCAATTATCTCCAAACTAGTCTACCTAAAGTAGTCTAATCTATTATATAACTGTTTATACAGTGATATATGCACTTTTTCTCTTGTCTGTATATGATTGGTGGTACTATTAAAGGTAATTACTTGGTACAGTAATACCAAGATAATTTCTTTATATACGAATAAACACATGGAAACGTGGAAGCTTTGTTGGTCTAAAAAGTAGGCGGGATCAGACGAATAAAACTGGCTGTCCCGGCAATGTCTTCCAGTAAAATGTAGTTATTTGTGTATTGAAAAACTTAAAAAAGCTTAAGCATGTTTGCAACTGTAGATGTGTTAAGTCGACATGTGACCGAACATTTAGTTAATAACAGTGTTTCTATATATTTTGAACCGTGGGACAACACGAAAAGCGCCGAAAGATATCGACGCTCCAGAGCACATGTGTCCAGTGATGTAATTTTCGATGAAACGATTATTGCACCTGTTTCGCAAGAAAAATTCTTGTCGAGCGATACTAATAAGAGAAATTTAATTTCCATGTTAATTACGAAGTTTGAAGAACAAAATTACACAGCAAAGCAGGCAGTAGAAATTGCGGATGTGCTCATCATTCAGACAGCCATCAACTAAAACCTACAACAGCCGAGTTATATGCCAAAAACTGATTTTGGCCGCCATTTTTTCAAGATGGCGCTGCGAGCCGCGGTCGCTTGAGATGGCAAACAGGATCATACTTACGCCAATCAAGCAGACGATCGTGCCAAGTTTCAAAACTCCGCAACCTTTTGCAACCAAAAAAATATCTAATGACTGGACTATATGCTATATTTCTCAGGCTGGAGATTAGCCATTTTTACCAGACCTGGCCGGCTATAGTCAGATCGAATAGGTTGCCCTGACACCTGCGCGTAGCTGTATTATGATTATAAACCTTGATACTATCAAATAAGCAATTCACTTTCGACACAGATGTTAATGGCTTGCTTTCATACTTTATTTTGATCATTTTATTGTTTTGATGTCTAACGTAGCTCTTGTCTATTTTGTTAACATCTAAACCTTAGGTCGTTTTGCATTCAACAACCCAACTTAAGTTTTATGTGCCCATTTTGAACTGTTTGTAACATTTAACCTCATGATTCTTACAGAACCTGTTTATGCGCATTTGACGTTGTTTATCACAATCTAGTTGAGTATATCTGCTTAGTTATTTTTTATTTGTATTACTAATGTATAGCGTGATGGTAATCTATAATACCCCACTTAACTGGCACTTACACTTAGTTGATGTCCTATTGCAACTTCGGTGATTGACTTTTATTTCTTGGTTTTTTTATGAGCTACCGCAATCTTTTCGTTCTTCTAGTATGTTCTTCTGAGCTAGAGGCCGTACACGGTAAGGTTTATTTAGACTGTGAATTCGACTATTTTTTTGTTGTTATTGTGGTTGACGACTGGCGCCCATTTGTATTTTGCTTCATTTTATTTCATTGCCTAAACTGTTCTCACAACAATCGCCAAGAGGATTTGAGCTAGTCAAGGTTGTGTACGTCTTTTGCTGAAGCGCGGTACACCATCACACGCATAGCGGAGGTTGAAGAATTTACTACCACCTATAGTTACTTCCCTTTGCCAATGGTCTAGATCTAGAACAGTGGAGATTAAATGAAAGGGCTACATCATTGCCTAACCCCCTTATTTATAGTGCACGTCTCCATCTTAATTTTGGCAGAGGAGAATTCATACAAAAACTTGACGCTACTAATCAAATGGCTTGATGTTGTTACCATCTGATGTTGTCTAATGCTTTAGAGTCATCTATACAGCGAGGATATGTAGGGACATAATATTCTCTTGCTTTCTTTATGATCTGACTCAAGTTAAGTATTTGTTCACGTGTACTCCTATTTTTTACCAAGCCAGCTTGATCTGGTGGTAACTGAGAAAATATAAAAAGTTCTGGATGCCAGTGTGTAAAGCATAACTTTTTTAGATTAGACAAGATTAATACTTATTTCAGCCTGTAAACACGAGTGCTAATTCGAGGTATTGATCGATAAGAGCTTGTTTAACCAAGCACGAACGTGCATTTATAATTCTCAGTTCTAATTTTAGATAACTAATTGGAAAGGCTCACAACACCTGTTTTACGTGCATTATCAGGTTTTGATTAAAGCCACAATGTACTTATCACTTATAAAAAATGATATCAGGAGCGAGGCGCTATCAAAGAGCTTGAAGAAAACAAACTGAAGAATAGCCAGATTCGACACAAATGTTGCGACGACTAAAAGAACACAAGTTAAAAAAAATCAATTGTATGCAGTGTGTTCATGATAAGCGTCTCACATATAAAAATATACAGGGTGTTTCCTAAGTCGACCGTAACCTCTGGCGGCAAAAAACGGGTACACCTATTTTTCCAAATGTAAACGCTACTTTTAGAATAATACCTAAGTAACCTGTTGTAAAATTGGTTATCTAAAAACAGGTCCCGTCATTTGAATGATTTCGAAAAAGGAAGAATTGTCGATAGGGTAATGAGAGCTTTACACTTATAACAAATATGAACCACACTGTCAGTTCAAGTTTATGCAATTTCCAAAATCTCGGTCATTTATTTCATCAGTTTTGTAAATAAGTGTTTAATCAAATAATAGTGGTGCTAACCACTTGAAGTTATTTTACTGGTTATATAGCCTTTGTATTATTATTTATTGCCCATTACATTTTGTTCAAAAACAAATTACATAAGGGTTGGCCATGGAAAATATCATTCAATCATAAACTTGTTGTGTCCTATTGGTAAAAGTAATCATAATCGTAGCTGAATTGAATTTGTTATTTAAACTTACAACAACAACAGTGGTGACAGTTAATAATTTCTAAAGTTTGCTGTTTACATTACCTTTATTTTCCATGAACAACCCTTATGTAATTTTTGTTGAACACATGGTATAATAGCTGATTACCTAACAGTGTTGTCAAATTTGAATTTCTTCTTTTAATCAGTGTGAAAAGCATCATACTAGTTTTTTCAGTATATTTTTTAGAATTAATAAGACTATGTGGTTACCTAGCGTTTTATTTCCATTTTTGAGTCAACCTGTATAGTGTATATGGCTTAGAAGAGAACATTAAAAAGCTGATGTGAAAAGACGATACTGTTTACGTAGATTGCCTTTGGATGACTTTCTTTCAGTATAATATATTAACAGCATTTTAATGCATTCATTGTTCCACTCTAGAATAACCATGAATCAATCAAAAGTGCACCCAGTTAGTTGCATTGGGACACAGGCGAGATACTATATAGAAAGTAGGAGTGCAAAAAGTAGGTAATTATTAGTTGTCGAGCTACCTTTTCGTAGGGGTGTCTTTGAAATCGGTTCAGCTGCGTACTCACCTTTCCTATACCTATTAACGTTTAAGCCACTCATAAAACCAACTGCATACAACTGTACAGAATACAGACAAGTTAATAATTGTACTCATACATTTAATTACTTATTAAACATGCAAGACTACAAGCTGGCCGCTATTCAATAAATTTATTATTCTCTTAGAAAATGTTCCTAAGGTGTAAGGTGATGTCACATCTACAAACTGTAATTTATCAAACTTACTAGGCTGGTCGCAATCCAGTCTTTGCATTGACAATATGCAATACCCTGCCTGAATGAAAGGAATTTAACCTGGTTTCTGAGTAGAAAACACTCCAATAACACATAATATAACCATAATATCCTATTTATGTCTAATTATAAAGGTAGGTAAGCTCGAGCTACTAAACTAATAGGTATAAACATACGGGAACTTACAAGCTTTGTAGAAACTATCCAGAAGCGACAATAATTATAACTTAATGCAGTGTCACCAATACCGACATAAAAGCAAACTGACTCTGCAGCTTGAATAATAAATAAAAAAGGATCCAGCTCCCTGAAGATTTATTTGGTGTGATGGGAGCACTTCCTCCAAACCTGGAGCATTATTTACCCACGATGATTCTCATCGGAACGACGGAAATGCGAGATTTCTTATCTGTGGCACGTCTGACCCACGAAGATGGTCGCTGATTTAATAGAGATGCGAAAATTTGACAGTAAACTTTGTTCGACGAAGGTATCCACGGAAAGGAGCTTAGAATCAGCAAGGACCACGTATATATAACTGTGTATATGCGATTGATGGGCACAGACACATTTAATTCACGATAATGGAACTGACCAACATGTTTAAACAGTTTGAAGTTTAATACAAATCCAGTTAAATACCGACCATGTGCCCATGGCAAGACTGTATTGCATTTAATACGTAGAAAAACATCAGCTGCATTCTTAGGTCTGGCTTCGCTATATGTTTGCTGTCTTTCTCTGGCTGCACCTTTCACCAAAATGACAATCATAACAGGGAGATGAAGGAGATCATCAGTCAATAATAACACGCAAGAGCCGAGCGGTGAGGAGAGCCGTTCGCATATGGTTTACGAGGCTGATGGGTAGGTAAATGCTGAAGATGTCGCGCACTTTCAAACCACGACAGCAAACAAAATTAAAATATGGCCTCTGCCGTTATAAAGGTCATGACGTCTTAGAATAATTTAAATTTTAAAAATAACCTAAGAGCATAATGCCAGTTACAACATATAAATTATAAATAAAAGCAAATTAAGAAGAGAAGGAGAAGGCATGCAGGGAATATTCCCACGCAACACGAAAACACACGAGTGATAAATAAAATCGCAACCAAGACATATAGTAGAAAAATAACTCACATCAAGGTGATGCAGAAGATCTTCAACTGCTGGACAATCAACACCAGGTCCGAAAACTGAAGAAAGCGATTGCATTATAAACTCTTGCCCATAGTATGACTGGCATTTCCTAACCTAAAACGGAAACCTAGACGTACGGGAGTCGTTAAATAACAATGTCTATAAACCATGGAGTAAGCGGGAAGGAGACCGATCGCCATGCTACAGAAACTGCTATGATATTTACGGCTGTTTAATAGTATAGTACAGTATCTACCACTGGCAGCGCTGGTGCTCTCGGCGGGCCCCCGATCCGTCAAGCGATCGCGGCATACGACCACGGAACAACACTTACAAACAAACCTCCATCCTGCCGCCAACTGATCCGACGCGAAACGTTGGCACAGCAGGTTTTGGCGAGCGGCCAACGCACAAGATCAGGAGAAAATATTCGGCGACAGCTGAGGCTGATTCACTTGACTTTTATCAGAGTAACGGTAACGCCGCAAACCTATTGGGCGAGTCACAATCCAACTTGTATAGTGACAATTAGAGATCCTGTATATAGTAACCTATATACATGGACTCTAGTGGCACTACGTATTCACTGCCCTCTCTGAAGTGAGAAGTTTAAAGCTGGTGTTCGTGAGCGTACACTCGAAAAACACACATATACAGGGTATTGCGAAATTTGCGGATATAAACTATACTACGTTGTTCTACATTAAAAACTGAACAAAAATTCCTTTCCATATTTAGATACAACCCTTACTTTTGTAACTACAGCGATTTTTAATGTTGAATCAAGTGGCTTTAATAAATATCAGATGTGGAGAAACATATTATTGTTTAATTTATTGACAGAAGCTTCGTTGTGTTCATATTCGCTTGTGTTTATTTTCGAAAAATGTCTGCCAATTTTTCTAATCGAGAATAGTATGACATGCTAATGGCTCTCGGAGCTTCTAATTTATTTATTTATTTATTTATTTATTAGGGATATAACAGGACGAACCCAATAGAATATCCACTTATACATTAATATAAAACTAAATGTTTTAAACTTTAAATGTGAAAAACTAAAAAAACTGTCCAACTCACAAGATATACATGGTAAAGGCCACAATAAACACATTAATATAGAATTTTATAATTGCTAATTTAGTAATTTAGTTCATCCAGGAAACACCCTGAAATACAGCATTTTTTTAAATTTCAGGAGGGTCAAATAAAAAATATCAATGTCCAAAAACAAATTGTTGTATGTTCTGCACATTCTTAAGATAGGAGAGTTATTGAATGCAAATGTGTTAAAACAGGGGATGTTAAACAATGGCGGTAATGGAGCAGAGCAAGCAGTTCAATTATACGGTGAGAGATTTCCTTTGCGGCGACAACAAACGAGTTTTCTGAATGGTACCTTGCTCATCACGATTTGAAAGATTTAATTCTCTGAACAGACGAATGTCTTTTCATACGTTATGGTGTTTTTAATGTGCACAATTAACACCAATGGAATCATGCAAATCCTGGTACAGTGATTAGCACCGTTTTAGCTCATCCGGTAAGACATTTCAGTACAAACTTCTTATTCTGTCATTACTCATATCAATCTCACTGTTCCTTTTAGTTTATTCACTTTTTACCAAATCAATTTTTTCCAACAAGATCTTCCCCTATATATACATATACAGTGTGTCCCAGGATTGCTGTTACAAGAGGTGAGATAGACTAAAAATTTTTGAATTTTATTTTAACACTCGGTATCAACTACAATCCTCTGCAGAAAACTATGCGAGACCCTTTTAAAAGATCTAAAAGCCGATTGTGGCTGGGAATAATAAGATGTTTGCGACCATTGGTTGAAAATGGGTTAAGCGTTTAATTCGGCGATATGTTTGGCTAGAGCACATGTGTTTTATGGCTCGTATATCAATCTTGAAATGACTTTTACGGTCTTTTTAATGGGCTAACGAGTGTTTTGATTGACATCTCAAAATTGTTTACTTAACATGTGTGTTCTACGGCTTATATCTTAAACTTGAAGTTACTTTTACAGCCTTTTTAATGCGATAACGAGCGGTTTGACTAATTTATGAGTCGGCAGCTGGTCGTTTGAGGCCGTAATGCACTGCAGCTGTAACCAAGGACTATTACTATCGATGGAACTGCGTTCAACACCTGTGGCCTGTCTTGTTTGCGTAATTTATGAGACAGCGACTGGTTCAACACCTAGCTAATGGACATTTATGGAACATTTGCTGCAGAAATTCTGACTAGCTTGTGAAATTTATCTACCACTTTTATGATATTCTTCTATATTGGTTATTTGGAAGCCTAAATATTCAAGTTGTTCTGCGAATTTATAATCTGCTATTCTATGTACTTGGGGCTGATTTTCGTTCCTTCTGTCTTTTTTTTTTTTTTTTTTTTATTAGAATAACCAGTTCAACATTTAACAATGTTATTCATAGTTTTGATAATAAATTATTTAATATATATATACGAATAGCGTAACTATAATATTGGCATGGAGGATGTTGGTTCCTCGGATTATTTTGTTGGTTCAGTCACTGTCGCTGTTGTCGTCTGAGCTTCGGAAAATGTCTTGCGGCAATTGCCTTTTGAGACGTGTATGGATGTTTTTACGACCTAGTTCTTGAATTATTGTGTTATCAGTGAATCGCAGATTCACAAAGAATTTTTTGGTGGTCCTCTTAATAAATTGCTCGACTGTGTCCATCCCAAGTTCGAAGTGTATTTGATCATTGCGTATGAACCATGGAGCGTTAACGGCTATACGGAGAACCTTGTTCTGAAGGGCTTGAAGTTTCCTCATATTAGACTTGGATGTGTTGCACCATACAGGACACGCATAGGTAAATATTGGTCGGATGAGGGCCTTGTATAGCATAATCGTACATTCATGTCGCAGTGGTGATTTCTTGTTAATTAGCGGATAGAGGAGTCTTAATCTAGCATACCCTTGATTCAGTTTGTTGTTTATATGAAAGCTCCAAGTAAGCCGAGTATCCAAATGTACTCCAAGGTATTTAATTGCTTCTTTTTCCGAATTCCATGCGATTTCAGTACCATTAATTGTGATATTTTGGTGTTCCCTAATGCGCTTGAGTGTAAAAATTTTAGTTGCGCATTTACTAGAATTTAAGGAGATACACCATTTGTTGAGCCAATGAGTTAGTGTATTAGCTGCAGATTGTAAATGGTAATCTGCTATTCTATGTACTTGGGGCTGATTTTCGTTCCTTCTGTCTACGATCATCACCTTAGTCTTGGATTGGTTGGTTTTCAATTTTTAATTTTTAAAGCGTCTCTAGAAAAAAAAATTTCAAACGAAATGAGAATTGACACTATACGACTATAAGGCCTACCGTAATAGTAAACGTTTGTTTTTTGGGAAACTAAGCTTGTCATATCAAAATGAGGTAGTAGACGAGAGGCTATTATTTCTCGCTTTATAAACTCTGGAACACGTATGCAAGACGCTGAACTGAAACTTGATGGAAGTTATTACCAACGAAAAAGGTGTGACAACCTGATATTAGCACAAAATGTAGATGAGCAGTAAACATAATAATGAATCTAAAGGTGACAGCTTAATCGATATAATAAGCATCTTCAAAATAAAGATGTCCAATGCAACGTATATGGAGGCAATGCCGGTCAATGAAGCTTCTAGCATCAAAATGAGGAATTCATCTATCTTGGACCGAAAACATTAATCACCAAAGACTCTCAAATTTACAAGATTGGAAGAAGATCTCGTTGGGCTGGCATGCGTTTGATAGCCCTATATTTCATATCGAATTCAGTCAATACACCGAAGATCTATTTCTCAAATGATATAACGGCGAGGAAACTCCATATTGCGTAAAGAAAGATCGAAAGTACATTGGATCAAGAGCAGGACTAAAATCAAAGATGTTGCAATGGCAATGAACAGGGCACTGGCCAATTGATGATAAGTAGACTAGAGTTACTGAATAGAAATCTAAGTTGGAAAAAAGAGCACGCGGTAGACTCAGACGAAATGGATGGATGTCCAAAGAACGTTTAGCTTGAAACTATAATCATTAAACAAAAAAGGAAATATCTTTTACATAGAAGATTAAACTCGGAATAAGGAATTTACTTGGATTACGATAGGGAAAGTTACATCTTTCCTGGTGTAGTTCGCTTCAGGGAAAAAGCTATCGCCTTTCATCAATATTCAAGGTTGTATCTCCCTACAAAGATTTTTGACTTATTTTTAGTGATAATAAGTGTTCTTAAATATGTCATACTTGTTTCTGAATTTCCTGTACATAAATACAGACGATTTACTAAAGTGGTGATACGATCTTATTCATATCTAACATGCGATCATCAAAGCAACTTCACTATTTATCCTAAAATTGAAACTAATGTTGCAGTTCGTATCTCCCGGAAAGCAACATTATATTTAATCATACACACTTATAGATATAAAAGTATTGCATCAATGCAATAATCAGATAAACAATCTAAAAAAATTAATTGGAAAGGCATTACATGTCATGCTTATTTTATTGTTGTGTATGCACTGTACGGTTGACCGGCGATTAGCAGTTTACCAAAAAGATGTCAAATATGGAAAAAATAAATTTCGACAGAAATATACAAATAAAGGATAGAATTATTACTTGCACAGCTAAAAACTATCCGAAAATTGAAAAAGGATTAGGACCTCTACTATTCGAAAAGATGTTAAATAATGGAAATAGTACTTCACAAGTAAGTATTTGTTTTGATTCAAGTTATTATACTGGAATAAGTTATAATCCACAAAACTTCTCGCACAATACATATTACTTGTATTACTTTTTTACATACCTTAGTAACAATAATATATCTTGTAGATAGATGGACTGACAGGACAGAAAGACTCCTACAATCAAATTCTACAAAGAAGCATAAGAACAGCAATCGCGATGCGCTCTAGAGGAATCACACAAGAACATACAATTGTGATCTGCAGTTACAACCACTTGCACACCTTCGATCCCTTTTTTGCTGCACAGTTTTTGGGAGCAAAGGTTGCCTGCTTAGATCCCAGGTTGTCGCTTGAAGATACCATATACCTGTTATCACAAGTAAATCCTAGGATGATATTTGTCAGCACTAATGCTGTTGATCTTATGCAACATGCACTTAAAAAGATTGAAACTGATGTAGAAATAGTTGTTTTCGGCAAATCCGAACATTACATTCCCTATTCCCAATTCGTGGCACCACAAATGGAGGAAAGCGATTTCAAGCCAGTTGAGATAGACAATGTTATGGAAACAGCTATGATTGTCTTTAGCAGCGGAACTACAGGAAGGCCAAAGGGAATTTGCTTGACTCATTATGGAATGATAGGTTTATGGCTATCTTGGGGGTACATTTATTATTTTAAAGTGTATACATGCCATATATTTATCATTTTTCAGCTTCCAAAAAGTTCCCGACGGAACTGTTGCGATGGGATTTTCATCTCCGTATTGGATTTCTTCAGCAATACTCCTTTTAATAAGCATTTTCGGCAACGGTGTCCGTATAATTGTACCCGAGTTCAAATCCGACAATATTTGGGACTTAATACAAAATTACAAGGTGGACAATAATTTTTCTCCGTATAAAAACTGTAGCATTTATTACTTTTAGGTTAACGTGTTGATAATGTCTGCAAGTCAATGGATGGCCGTGCGTAAAAATGGACGTCCAAAAACTGCAGAAACTTCAAGTTTATTCTATGGTTCAGTTAATGGCGCAAATCTTTCCAACGACCATATAATGGAACTAAGCAAACTTTTTCCCAATACGACCATTTTTAATCCTTATGGCCTGACTGAACTAAATGGTGGTGGCTTACAGTTTCATCTTCTTAAAGATCCAGTGGATTTAAAACTGTGGAAGAAACAACCAAACTGCCTTGGAAGACCGATACCAGGATTTTCATATAAGGTAAATTCAAACTCCATCTGAAACAATTATTGGCTTGTCTATTATATTTCTATAACAGTCTTATTCTCCCAAAAACAATGAAATAACTTCTTGCAGGTGGTAGACATCGAAACTGAAGAACTTTTAGGAATCAACCAGCCTGGGGAACTACGCATCAAGACAGAATTCCAGATGAATGGCTATTTCAACCTTGACTCATCACATGCCTGGGATTCTGATGGCTTCTTGAAAACAGGAGATGTGGTGTACTATGATGAGAACTGTGGCTTTTACTTCGTGGATCGAGTTAAGGAGATGTTAAAATACCAGTCGTGGCAAGTAACCCCAATTAAACTCGAGGAAATCTTGATGACGCACCCCCAGGTGCAAGCAGCAGTTGTAATAGGTTTGCCTCATCCAGAAGACGGAGATCATCCCATGGCACTCGTAGTGCTACAAAAACATAATGAGAAAAACGTCACGGCAAAGGAACTTCAAGAATATGTTGATGGAAGAGTGGACGATAGGGAAAAGCTGAGGGGCGGATTGAGAATTGTGGACAGCTTACCGCTTACTCCTTCGGATAAGTTTGATAGAAGGCGAATAAAGCAACTGGTGTTCCAAGGAAAACTTTAAATTGTTGTGCTAGTTGCTAAAGCTATAAAAAGTAAATTAATATGTTATTTTTGGGCAAATAATAAAAAGCTATATAAGGGCGTCTTGGTTTTTCTCCACATTTTTTGAGATAAGTTGGGCAGGTATTGTCGAGAATTGGGTAGATTTCGGATATAAAAACTTAGAACACTCACTGTCAGATAATGTATTTTTTTATTAATAACAACTGATTGTTTTTTAAGTACCCTGACTACGTCAACATATCTGCAACTGCAACATCCTCCCACCTAAGTTAACAGAACACTTGGAGTTAACTTAAGCTAAAACAATACAACAATACAGCTTTACAAATTCATTAATCTAATAATTTACTAGGAATATTAATTACTCTTCCGCTTCTAGTTTTCACTTCTGGTTGGCGAGCCTTTATATATTGCTTGGAAATTCTCTCCAGTATAATTTTTTCTTCAGAAGCAGAATTCAAGCTATCTTGTGCTTCCAGCAGAAGATAGAGTCTTTGTATAGGTCGGAAAACTTCACCAGAAGATGTTCTTAAACGTACGACTCTCGTAACACCATATTTTCCTGGGATTAACTCAACAACTTTTGCGAGCGGCCAATCCAGTTTTTTATTTTGGTCAGAACCGATTAAGACAACTTGGCCCAGTTCAATTCTGTCGATTTTCTTCTTTACAGCCTGTTGCTTCAGATGACCGAGATACTTATTTCTAAAACGGCTTCGTAAATCTTCTTTCAACTTATAGCGTCTTTTAGTCTTCTTGTCCAGATCACTTGCTTTAAGCACGTCACATTCAGGTATTCCGTTTTCTGGTATGTCCTGGATAAACATGGCTGGTGTAATGGGTGTAGCTTCAGGAGTATTATCAGATATATAAGTTAGTGGTCTAGAATTTAACATGCTCTCGCAATCACAGAGAATCGTCTCCATTTCAATATGGTTTAGAGAAGACCTCCCTAATACTCTTTTCAGTAGATTCCAGTCTACCTTTGAGAATGCATTACAGGTACCTATAAAGTTGCTACCGCAATCGCTAAATATAACAGAAGGGCAACCCCTCCTTGCAATAAATCGGCGCAAAGCTTGAAGGAATTCATTAGTGCTCAAGGACACAACCAGCTCAAGATGAACAGCACGTACTACAGCACATGTAAATAAACAAATCCAAGCTTTTTGTCTGTTCTTAAGAAAAATAGGTCCTGCCAGATCAATACCCGTAACTTCGCAAGCTGCTGCATCACGGACACGTTCAACAGGAAGAGGGATGGCAGGAGATTCAAATCGTTTTGCTTGTTGACGTTTGCAGACAACACAACCTACGATGGCTGATTTTATCTCCTTCCTTCCACCCATTATCCAAAATCTTTCTCTCAATATGGCAAGTAAACCTTGAACTCCCACATGACAATTGTGTTCATGCATCTGTCTTATAATAAGTGTAACCACTGGATGCCCTTTAGGTAGAAGAACTGGAAATCTAAAGTCATGGCTATCAGGTCTGTGAGAAATTTTTGTCTTAAGACGGATGAACCCACCGTGATCCTTAAACGGTTGCAGGCAGACAATATTTTTATCAGTAACTCCACTAAAACATCTTCCTGAATGTACTTTAACACCTTCATTTCCGCATCTTTTATTTCATCAACAGAAAGTGGTCCTGTCTTCTTCATAACGTGATTTACATTAAAAACCCTGCAATTATTAAGAAATCTGTAAATCCAAGCTATCATTCGGTTGATTTTTTTAAATTTGGAAAAGTATCTATAATACCAGTCTTTCTGTAATGGCATTTTACGAGTACACAGCAAAGAAGAAATCACCGACTTTCTCTTCTCTTTCATAATAGTCTCTTCATTGAAGAGACTCTTCACTGAGGGCCATTTATCTAAAGTTCTTCGCAACCAGTCGGGTCCCTCCCACCATGAAGATTGCTTAAGTTGTCTTCCTGAGCAACCTCTAGAGGGTAAATCAGCTGGATTCTGCGCACCAGGAACATGATGCCATTGATCTACTTTTGTCTTCTTTCTGATCTCCTCTACACGATTCCACACGAAAGTTGCCCATTTATCTTCTCTTAAAATCCATGCTAATACAGTGGAAGAATCAGTCCAAAAGTATGGCACACACTTTTCAGGCAATGTTTCAACTACACTTGAATATAGTCTAGCTCCTATAGTAGCTGCAAGTAGCTCCATATTTGTCTTCTTTTCTGAAGAATCAGTAATGCCGATTAATTCAAGTTTCCAAAAGTCAGCAATATTAATATCATTAACAAGCATATTCGTAACCTCCATAGCTACAGTACCCTTAGATGTACACTTAGGAACTTTTCCCATGATCGTCCAACCTAATTGAGTCTCTACTGCAGGATAACTCTTTCCGGTTACCTGTGTACAGTTTTCCAGCAACATTAGCACCGATTAATATCTCTATTGGTCCGGCATCTTCGGAAACATCAGAAAAAATAATGTTGGTACCTGCAAGTTCTTTCATCCAAGTTCCCTTAGGTACATGAGGTAAATTCCCACAAATATTCACTTGGTCCATAGCCTCAAAGTTGCAACGATAACTATCATCTAAATTAGCGATGTGAATCCTGAATTTATTGCGCATGCAGATACTTGTCTTTTCTCCTCCAAATAACGAATGAACCACTGCTTCCTGTTCGACTGGATGGTATTTCATTTCCTCCGCAGTTCGTTTCAAAATGTAGGATCGCTGAGATCCGGTATCTATGACGGCTCTTACCGGACGTTGGCAGTCATTTCCTCTCAACAAAACAACAAGAGTAGGGAGAAGTACACCAGTATCGCATGTAACATTGACCAAAACATTGTCATTAGGTACACTGTCTTCAACGTTTAATTTTTCTGAAACAGATTTGAAAGTTTTAGTTTTCTGATAATCAAGACATAGCAACAAAATATGCTTTTTATTGCATATTGCACACTTTGGCCTGTATCGGCATCTCCTGGAGTTATGGGTCGGCGACATGGCTTTCAAACAAATGAAACAGCACCTTTTTTCTCTTATAATCTGCATCTTTTCATCTAACGACATATTTCTAGCCCTGAAACAGTCTACACTGGAGTGCTTTCCCGAAATACAAAAAATGCAACTTGGTTTATTTTCTTGAGTAGTAAGTAGATCCATTGCAGTGGGTATATCCAACTCAGATGAGAATCTAGAGTTTTCTCTCTTCTTATTCAGTTTCCCTTGAACCATCCCAAAACCTGCCTTCGCTACGGAAATACGTTCTTCGTTCTGTACTTCTTGTTTCATGAACTCCATCAGCCCAGTAAGACAAACTTCTGCCTTTTCCATATCGTTCGAAGATGAACTTCTCTGCCAAACGCGGAGAAAATCTTCTGTCATACACGATTCTATCAACGGGCACAAAATAGATGCACATTTCCCCGTCGTTACATCTAATGTTTCTAAGGCACGCAAGTGACACTCTAACTTATCATACAACTGAGACAAAGAACACTTAAAGGATCTAGAATTGTCCAAAATCAAGCCTAAAAGTTCTCTAATAAAAACTTCAATAAGAAGATCCTCTCTCCCAAATCGTGCCTGGAGTGCCTGTTTAGCTAACGTATAATTTTTTTCCTGAAGGTGGAAAACTTTCCATAACTTGCCTAGCTCGTGACCCAGGAACTGTTGCTTGAAACAAATAATTAAACTTATCCTCGGGTGCTATGCTCTCGTCATCGTCTATTTGTTTAAACTGGATCCAAAAAGGCAGCCATTCCTTTAAATCACCATTCAGCTTTCAAAATTCAATGGTTGGAAGTTTAAACTTTCGATAAAAGGCGTGTTTGTATGAGGATTCTAAAGCATTACTGCCCTCATCTTGTTTATTATAATTCACTTTACATTCGAGATCATAGAATATAACCTTTACTTTTTCGTACTTTCTGCGATATTCGTCCTTGCTAACCGACTCTGCTTCAAGAATGTCATCTTCTACTTCCATGTCGAACATTAAATCGAATATTTCTGCATCTTTTTCAAAGAGATCTCTCCAAATTGCTTCAACCGTATTCATTAAAGCACATATTTCAGAAAAATTAAGAACTTCTGCTGATAATAATTCATTCAGCGTGTTGACATATTTCGAAAGTGAGCCTCTGATTACCTTTCTTGATTTTTTAATCTTATCCATATTAATCTTCTCCACAGTCTCTTATGTAACTACAAATCGTGCTGTTCCACGTCTGGGCGCCAAATGTCGAGAATTGGGTAGATTTCGGATATAAAAACTGAGAACACTCTGTCAGATAATGTATTTTTTTATTAATAACAACTGATTGTTTTTTAAGTACCCTGACTACCTCAACATATCTGCAACTGCAACAGGTATGTAAGATAAGTGTCAAATTATACAAGGCTACATCTGATTAGCGAAGAAACTCCACAAGGTGACACCTATCAACAGCCGATAACTAAAAAGATTCCGAGAATTAGGTAGCGAGGTGCTCACAATCGTTCATACAACCGCGAAAAATTTATAAATCGAATGCACTCACCACTTTTGCAAAGAATTTGTTCTATTCTAGAAGTCAATTTGAGCCCAAATATCGATAATGCTGATAGCAATATCTGATAACCGATAGCTCTGATACAATGGTAGTTCCACTCAATTTACAAAACGATCGTAATCAAAATTTTTAAAATATTGCTATGATATTCGCTTGAATGATCAACATTTTCACAACTAAAGGTAATGAATAACTAACAAAGTTCATTTACCAATTGATAATAGACAACACAAACAGGTTTCCTTACCGTTGGGTTTATCAATCAATTATAAATAGTCAAATTTAGGTCAGAAGTTTGTTTACAAAGTAAAATTTCACATAACACCAAGACATTTTTATAGTTTCAATTCGCAGGAATTGACTACAGAGCCTTTTGTTTTTGCGGTGCAGGTGCATGATCAGAGCATTACAGAGAAGGAATATTGTTTTGCAGTCCGATATCCGGACACGCAGAGAGTGCACAGTCAACACCGAGTACAGCATTGACAACGTACCCAGGGGTGGAAACTTCGTGTTGCAATGCTGTATAATAAAGCTTTCGGTCGAGGTTTAAATTTGAGGATTGGTTGCCATCCGAAGCTTGGAAAATAAGTTCGTTACAACGGGGACGGCGATGGTCTAAGAGAGCGTGAGTTCCCCCTCCCCTTTCCCAGGTACTGGAAGCCTAAAGCTCTCAGGCAGGATGGAGTTCTGTTTCGAAGCTTGGAAGTTTAGTTTAGTGGCGAAACTGCTTGTACATACTCGGAGCTATCTTGCAGGTTGTCGTTGAAGAAGGAATAGAATTCACGAGATAAGAAGAGCTGAACGGCGTTCATATCAACATTATTATACAGAAATGCTGCCATGACCTTAAGATTCTCTAACGTTTTGTATTGCCGGAATGTTATCGACAAGTTAAGGTTCGAAAACACCGAATATGATAGGAAATTAGCTAGGTGCAATTTTTAAATGCATTGTTTATTAATTAAATTTGCGCCAGGATAACGTCACACGCTGATATCAGAGCTGGCCCGAGTCTATTAAAGGTCGACATCCCAGATAACTGAAATACTAGAGACGCAACTGTAGAAATCGAAGCCAGTAGCTAAGGAGTATATCGTGTATCCATAACTAGGAGCCTACAAACACAGAAAATTGAGTACTGTGCACATGAGAGCTACGAGTTTACGTACTGGTAAAGTTATAACTGTTACAAGCCAAATTAGGCAACGAATATAGTTCATGGAAGGGCTTGTTGAAGCTATAAAGCAGACACATACTTGAAGGAGGTGTTTATGGACATTCTTGAAGCCTTCGTCCACTTACAGAGAGGTTGGACTTTATGACTTCAGGCGAGAGTGCAGGTCGCAGTGCCACATTTGGTGGTGTGTGGCAAATAAAATTGCTCCCTGGTAAATAACACTCACACAAGTGCAGCGAAATTGTTGGACTATTTTTCTGGCAGTACTTGTGAGTTTGGTGTAGGGCACAGCCCTATTTGCGCTAAAACAGTTTGACATGACACGAGTGCGGACAGTTGTGAAATTTGGTACATGTGTATTCCAATATGCGCAATTAGTTTTACGTTTCGACCAAAGGATTTTGTGTAATTAATTGATACATCTTTTGAAAATAGCGACCGACTTTTGTTCATTTTGGTTTGCGTATCAATTAAAAAACTTACGTCAATTTAGGCCAATACGTGGATTTAGCATATTTTATTAGTCCCAGGCTATAAATAGAGCCCACGCGAAAATTTCAGAGGACTTTTTTTTTAATAATAATAGTTACTTTATTCAACAGGTAAAAAAACCCAGTTACAGAATAAAGATAAATACATAACAAAACCAAGTTAAAATTATAATTGTAATGCAATGGCATAAAGGTGCTTATTAAGCTTAGTTTTAAACTGACCAAATCCCAGCCCAAATATATCCAATTCGTTACAAAACTGGTTGTACGTGTAACACATGGTAATCAGCGGACTACAAAAATGATAATTAGTTCTCGGATTGCCATACGAGAAAGATTCATTGTTACGTGTGTTAATACAAGGTACACGTATATTTAATTTGGCTAACAATTCCGGTGTAGAAGTTAGATTCTAGAATTTTAACGGAAAACCTGGTCCAACTTGGTCGTTTCTGCAACGTATTTTGTAATTTTGTTTTGTCAATTTGTCACAAGAATAAAAATGGTGTCAATTATCTGCGGTGTTTTTCATTCAAGCTGTTTGCTGTTTTGTTTTGTTTGGAGCAATTTGCATAGCTTCTTCGTAGGTTTTGAGTGACAACCAGCTTCGAACAGCGGGCATCTTCAACAAACCCGAGCAGAGGCAATTCCAGTTTGCAGAAGGGATCAACCAGTGGCAGAGGGTGAAAAAGGTTAGCGAATTTATTCGGTGTCATGTGGTCCAGTCGCTCGCTATATATTTTTTCTTTTTGAACCCTTAGTTGCTTATGCGTAGAATAACAGTCTCATACATTTTATTGCTTGTGAAAGCTTTGCTGTGTGGGCACATAATTAATAATTTATTCATACTTAAGGCAAGTATCAAAATAAATTCTAAAGTATAAATATATCTGTTATTAGCAAGTCAAATAATTAATTTTGAATGTTTAATTACATCAATACAGCAAAAGAGGAAATCATAGCGATACCTATACGTTTTTAAGAGCATTTGATCAGCAGTTGGCTGTAAAGTCAAATGATGATAAATCAATGATTGATCAGAAACGTCATACATACTTTTCATACCATTTTAGGTTACCATATCCTAGTTATGGTCATTACGAAAGAGCAGAGGTGAAGAACCCAGGAAATTCAAAAGACAGCCAAATGCAAGTAGTAGGAGAGCGCCCCGTTAACGAAATAAAAATAGGTACATGGAATATTTGCAGTCTAAACGGAAAGGAAAGGGAACTAATAAGTGAGTTTGAAAAAACAGGAATAAGAATTCTAGCCCTGACGGAGACCAAAAAAAAAGGGACAGGCTTTGATGACTTGCAAGGGCATTTATTATTATACAGTGGAGTAGATCAACA
This sequence comes from Agriotes lineatus, assembly GCA_940337035.1. Lineage (NCBI taxonomy): Eukaryota > Metazoa > Arthropoda > Insecta > Coleoptera > Elateridae > Agriotes > Agriotes lineatus. The sequence continues at coordinate 62,922,373 of OW679201.1, read as the reverse complement.
AAAATGGGCACAAGCAGGAGTTGCCTGTCTGATACATAAAAACTTTAAGGAAACAATAATTAACTGGGATTTTATTTCTGAAAGAATAATGTGGATTTACCTTAAACTAGGAAATCTGAAATATAAGGTTATAATTGTGTATGGACCGAACGAAAACGACAAAAACGAAGAAAAAGACAAATTTTGGATAGAGTTACAGGACCAAGTAGATAATTCAATGGAAACCCTAGTGGTAGGCGACTTAAATGGTAGAGTTGGCAACAATAACGAGTCAACTGATGGCAGTGTAGGTAAGTTTGGAGAAATTACAAAGAATAGAAATGGTGATAGAATTATCGACTTCTGCATAATAAATGAGTTACTAGTAGCTAACACATATTTTAACCACAAGGCCATTCATAAGTATACTAGAGAAGTCCAATCAAGAAATGAAAAATCCCTAATTGACTTATTACTTATAAAAAGGAATAAATTAGCTAAAATTAAAGACGTGAGGGTTAAAAGGGGTTATGAAATAGGTTCGGATCACTATCTAGTAAAAATAAAGATAAAAGGAGACAAAGAGTACTCAGAAGAGCGGGTTATTAAGAAGAAACCGTTTAATAACATAAAGAGTTATAGACTTCAAGAAGAGAATATAAAACTTATTTATCAAGAAGAACTGGAACATGAAATAAAGCAAAAGAAGGAGATTACGAGTGAAAACATAGAAGATAGCTGGGAACAGTTCAAAGAAATAGTCATCAAGACGGCAGCAAAAGTCTGTGGTACCTCAAATCATACGAACGGGAGAAGACAAACAGCATGGTGGAACGATGAAATTAAGGCCGCAATCAAGCAAAAGAAGGCTAGCTGGAAAAAATACCTTAGTACAAAAGATGAAGCAGACCATAAAAGTTATAAGAATAACCGATCAAAAGTCAAGCAACTAGTAAAAGAAGCCAAAAGGAAAACGTGGGAAGACTTTGGCGACAGAATGGAAACACAAGGGCAAGGTAACTCAAAGCTACTCTATAGGACTATAAAGGGACTGAGTAATGAAAAGAAAGAAAGAGTTCCAATAATTCAGAGTAAAGATGGAAGAATGCTGGTTTCAGAAATAGATATTAAATCCCGGTGGTATGAGTATTTTACAGAATTGTTTGAATGTGATGATAGAATCAACAGCGATGGCAGAGATACACAAAGTATTTTAAATCAGCATGAAGCACTCCAGAGGGACATAATGTATGAGGAAGTGCAACACGCCCTCTCAAAATTGAAAGTTGGAAAAGCTGCCGGGCAAGACGAAATTAAACCCGAAATGATCAAGTATATGCCACATGAAGGACGACTAATGATGCAAAGAATGTTTAACGTGGCCTGGAAAACAAAGAAGACTCCAGAAGACTGGCAGGCGGCAATTATAGTACCGGTTCTTAAAAAAGGTAATTCCACTCAGTGTAATAACTACCGAGGTATCTCGTTACTCTGTGTAGTAGGCAAAGTATACGAGCGCATAATAGAATGCAGATTGATAAAAATCCTAGAGCCAACCTTTCAAGAAAGTCAAGCAGGTTTTCGACCAGGACGCTCCACACAAGACTGGATATTTACGCTACGCCAAATTTCTGAGAAAACAGTCAGGAAAAGAGGGAAAGTGTATCTGTGTGCAATAGATCTCCAGAAAGCTTTCGACACAATTTCGAGAAAGTGTATATGGGAGACCCTAATAAAGCGGGATGTACCTAATAGCCTAATAAATGCAGTGAAGAGCTTCTACCAAAATACCACAAACAAAGTAAGAACTAAGTATGGAACAACGGAAAATTTCACCACTAATAAAGGCGTCAGGCAAGGGGGAATCCTAAGCCCTTTGCTGTTCATTACGGTAATGGACGAAATAGCAAGAAAGGCTAACGCTACTACACAAGGATGCAGGGTGGGTATAAGGAAACTTAAACCTGTCATTGTTAAAGAACTATTATATGCTGACGACTTAATGTTGATAGCTAGTAGCAAAAGTAACCTCCAACATGCAGCAGAAAACTGGAAAGCGGCACTCTCGGAAACTGAAATGACCATAAACCACACTAAGACCGAAATCATGGTAATATCAAATGATGAGGAGCAGATTCAAATAAATCTAGACGGACATCAAATCAAGCAAACGAATACCATGAAATATCTGGGCTCCATATTCGATAGAGGGGGGAACATAGAAAGTGATGTCAACAACAGAATAGGTGCGGCGGCAAGACTATTTAATGCACTAAAAGCTGTGTTCCTCAGCAAAAAAGAAGTGAGTAAAAAAGTGAAAGTTAAAATATACAAAACAGTTTTCAAACCGGTCTTAACATACGGTAGTGAATCGTGGGTGCTAAGTAAAAAATTAAAATCTAAATTACAAGCTGCTGAAATGAAAATTTTAAGAAGGATTGAAGGAGTTACTAGGTATGACAGAATAAGAAACACAGATATCAGAGAAAGACTAAACACTAAATCACTGGAGAAAGAAATACAGAGTAAACAACTAAGCTGGTATGGCCATTTAATCAGAATGAACGAAGGGAATCTAGTTAAAGAAGTATGGGAAGCCAGATCAGAAGACAAATCCAAGAGAGGCAGACCAAAGAAAAGCTGGGATACTGAAATAGCAGAAGTACTAAGTAGGAGAGGATGTTCATGGGCCAGTGCAAAAGAAAAAGCCAAAGACAGGAATAAGTGGAAGACGTTTTGCAGAAAGGAGATAAACCTCGACACCTAACGGTAAAAGAGGATGTGGATAAGTAAGTAAGTAAGTAAGTATATCCTAGTTAGAAGTGATTGTTAAATCACCAAAAGTGGATGAAAATGTGGTTACCTTTGTAGGTTCGGTAGTAATATGCTTCAATCCAAATGTTTCCAACGTATTATCTATAACTTTTAAAGTAGTGTTATTATTTAAATTTAACAGATCAATGTTGAAATCATTTACATTAGGAGTAATATTAAAGATGGAATCTTCAAAATTATTAGAAACTCACAAAAAATGTTTATACCTGTACGATAGACTATTCCAAAAGCAATTTGTTTGTTTCCAGTATTAATAGATTACCACAGCTCTTCCAAATCAGTTTTGCTCATATTAATTAGATTATTTTTTTCGTAGCGATCTCAACCAATCAGAAGGCTGGATTTAGTTAAGTTATCTTGTATAATTTTGATTATACAAAATCGATTATACTAGAGTAACTTCACTAAGCTACGCAATACATAACTGTTGTCAACTTGATGTTGTATTTATGGAGATGATTTTCAGCTAATACAAACCAATCGAGCTGACAATAATAGTTATTTAGACCACAAGTGTTAGAAGTGCAACTTTTTTTCACAAGTGTGGAGGGTTATTAAACGAGGCGCAGCCAAATTTAATATTCTACACGCGTGAAAAATAAGCACGAGTTGTCTATAAGATTTTTAAAAATTTCATTAAATATTCAAATCCAAGCCTATTTTGTATAGAATTGTATTTAGCTTCATTTTAGTCAAGTGCGTTGGTTAGTTCTGGTAACTAAGAAAACGTCTATTTAAAATCGTTCATTCCTAAATTAAAAGCAAAGTGTCACGTTTTTCAGTGAGTGCAAAAAATGGCACTTCACACACCAAAATTAATTTAAAAAAGCCTCCTTTTTTAAATAAAACTTTAAAAAATATTTATTTGTTCCTAAAATAATCAAAAACACGTGTTCTTATTTCCATCTCTCTGTCTGTCTATCTTCCTGTTGGCGGTATAGCTAAAAACTATTTGTTGGAGAAAGTCGTTATGTTGCATGCGAATTATATGTCTACCTGGCTCGAAACCGAATCTCCTTTCCGCCAAATATATATCTACAGAGGAAAGCACCTTAAAAAATTCAATCCACTGGGGAAGTAATCATTTGCACATAGCTCAGGATTTACCGTCGGCGAAAATAAAACCCAACCTATTCTGGGTAAATGATGTAAAAGAGACAAAAATGGGCAACTATCAGCGATTAGTATCAATCTAGCCGCGAGCGCAAACACGAGGTGTTCCTTTAAAGCCGAACGGGTTAGGGGTGGCTTGCGCCGGCCTGCTGCCAAGCCTAGAAATCCCCCTTCCAGGTGCTGTAGGCGGGCTCAGTTCTAATCCTACCACCTGCAATGTTTTTTTATTTGCAAATTAATGTACTTCGCATTACCAAATGTTTTCTTTTATTGGTTTAGTATTATTAGAAACGTTTCAATATTTTTACCCCGAGTTTCTTTTAATTTTTCAAAATTTTTAGTGTCACAACTTAAACTTGCGAAGAGAGTTCTGAGTAAAACCCTTTTCAGATTTTTTGTACTTATATTTGATCATAGTAGTTAAATTCTTCGATAAATATAAACACGATGAGAAGGAGCAACCGCCTTATCGATACTTCGCCACAGTGTTAGGATGCAGTGGATTTTGCCATCCTGTCTTTGAGACGCCCGCTCTTTAAAACACCCTAATTTAATCTTCGTATTTTGTTAAAACGGTACTTTCAGTGTGGGGGCAGAAAATACCTCTTCCAAAAATAGTAGCAAAGATGAATATATAAATATAATATTTCCCTTAAAAATACATCTTGAATATTCAAGCATTAATTAGAATAACTATCTACTGCAACCTCACTATTGGTAAATATACAGGGTGTTATGGAAATAAGTGCAAATATTTTAACTAGTGATAGTGTTCACCAAAATAATAATCAATAACTTACCTACTTCAACTGATAAAGTACGTTAGTGACCAGATGTGAACTAAAGGTTTTATCAGTCCTTATGCAGTTTTTGTTGGTTTGCATATCAAAGAAACGTTTTTTTTGTTTTGCACCATTAAATTAAAATATTATTCCATAGGCGGGTACGCATTTTAGAGTAAAATTATTTTGAATTTTAACTCAGTTTTGAGGGCGTTTTCGAAAAAATGATAAATGGAGAAGTTGTTCAGTTTAACGAGTTCTATTACGGGTTAAAATATTTGCACTCATTTTCATAACAACCTATAGAATTGTTTCAACATATTTCAACATGATTCAAATGGGTGTAAAACGGCTTCGAGTTGTGTAGCGATATTTTTCAATAATAGCACCCAGAATGTCATCAGCAGGATCAAATGTAAGAATTTCGATCTATAAGTTAAATGCATTCACTGCATTTCTTCCGGTGTTGTTTTCTTTTATTTTCTGCAAAGCTTCAGTAAAAATTTTCGTCAATTGCTCTATACTGTGGAAATTTCACAACACTATACTTTTATTTTAAATCACTATTTCTTTATTTTATTTTATTTTATTACTTTTGGTACTCTTCGTAACGCCAATCCCACTTCTGATTACTTTGCGTATGATAATTAAATAAATAACGAGGCCTTTTAAAAACAACTTTATTACCACGAACTTGCCATCGCAACCGTTCTCCATAACGACACAGCGAAGTATAACCGGAACAACAATGTTTTGTTGAAATATACGAATTAAAAATTAATCGGAATAATTACCGTAAAAAGTTCCAGCTAACGCTCCCGTGTACCATACGAAATAGTTTTTCAGTTCTATAATTAGTTTGAGTGGAAATCCCCGGGAACCGCAGTCTTGTTATCGTCTAGCAAATTTACGACACTTCTTGTAGCTTGTTGCGTAATTCTACTGTATGTTTTACCTTCTTATCTAACAGTTAATTGAAATTGCACTCAGCTAGCTACATTTGATATTTGTCAAATTTTAATTCGATGTTTACATCTTCCTTTCTAAAAATTTCATAAACGGAATACTGTTTCTCGTTATGGAAGCCAAATATACGTTTTAAAATTCTCAGTAAATAATAATAAGTTTTAATGTTACTTTACTGAAAGATAAAAGTACATCACTAGATACCTACCCATAAGCTAATATACATGTCAATTCCACCACCATATAGGAATTCCTTATGAGAAAAAGAATAATAATAAAATAACATTTATACTAAAATGTATTAGAATATACATGCGAACAGATATTAAGGCTGAACAGATTATTCTGCATTAACTCTCAAAGAATCATACGATCGTGTCAAAATGACAACTTATTGCACAGTTTCTAGCGTCAAAAGTGACGTTTGTAGCATTCTTAATATTAGCGCTCCAATTCGGTCTTTTTAGCACATTGCCATTGGTGGCGTGTTTTAATATTATATTAAAACAAGCTTTGCCGTAAGTTGGAATGTCAACATAACCTAGAATATCTAACACAATGTGACGGAAAAGGTGTCACCGAACTAAGTTTTCATATTTCTGTTACGATCGTAGAAAACGACGTTAAAAGCACTCCGCTACTTACACACTAGTATCATAATATACTATTAGGTTACCCATGTATTCTATTGAAAAATTGAAAAGTATTTTATTTTTTTGATAAACGTGTACTCATTAATATTATATACGAGTATAACGTATTATAGTTTCTAATATAAGCGCAACACTTTATCGCTTTTATTATGTTTTAAACGACAAAACGTTTACATTTACCCCTGGAACACCAGTTGTTTTATTTACTTTAAATCACAGGTTTCCGAAGGAGTAAAGAGCAAGATGAAACCTAAAAAAGTAAGAAAATCATAATTAGAGACGTTAGTCAATATGATAGAACTGTTCTCTTAATTGTTAGTGGCAGGCCATGGAAGCCACAAATAACTAAACTTTTACAGATGTTTTAGCTAAATGGAAGTTGTGGTTCATGTCTATGCTTTAGATTTCGCTTCCAATCCACAGATGCCAGCAGCAGCGCTTTTTATTAGAGATCTATATTGTTTATCGCCTGCGCCTGCGCGATTTAAATGCTACTACTTTTGACGGAACTTCTGCTGAAGTCTGCTAAACATTATTTACAATTTAGCTGTAACTTTGTTTGCGTTTAAGAGTTCGTCCTGACTTCTTTTTTATTGTGTACCTAGGGCGTATGTAAGAGGCGTTAAATTTTAAGAGAAGCTTGTGTTGTAGAATACCTATACCATTCGCATAATGTAGGTTGCTTAATTTTTACCTACTTATTTCTAATTGTATCTGGATTTATTGCCTGAAGACAAAGCTTTGTTGTTACAAAGTATTTATGGAGAATCTGCATTACCTAATCAGCAGCGTAGATCTGCCAATCGTATGCAAATGCAAACACGGCGTATTGATGAAGCAGTTCCTTTACGGTTTTACTATATTCATCTGCCTAAGAGGTGGAACGCAAGACGACTATTACATGGTAGCAATATTTAACTTGTAACATTTAACCTGTGACTTAATAAGAATATATAATCTATATACATGAATAAACTTGACGATATTCATGTTCTTTCTGTTATTTATAATTTCTTGTATTTTTTAATGATTATTTAAAAATTATTTCATATCACCATCTGTATCTTGATCGTTTATCGATTTTGAGTTTGATCATAGCATTAACAATTATGTGCATTTTGTTCTTTATAAATTTCAAAATTGGCGCTGATTGGTGTAATTGCGCTTCCAAACACCAGCGGTGCTGTAAACGTCGACAAAAACTAACATGTGCGTAAGGTATTTATAAAACTTTAGTAATTTGCAATGGATGCCAAGAAAAACAAAAATATTTGTGTATATTACTATGTTTATGTTTAGTTTATTATTTATTTAAAATAAAATAAATCACTTTACTATTCTCAAATGGGATATCCGTAAGTAAATACAAGTCACAAACAAAAAATGCTCAGAGAACGCTTGTGCCGGAAGTAGTTACAAAATCGACGCCACCAAGAAATTCACTAAATTCCATAGTTTAGGGTAAAGCTTTCTAATCTTTTTGTTGCTTTTGGAACGAAAATTGGAGCCTAACTCAAGTGAGCTTCTAGCAAGTCCCACGATGCTTGGCCCCGTCCTTCTCCGTTGGCCTGCCAATCCAAGCCGCTGAACGCTCTGCGGAATTGATTCTTGCTCAAGCCGTTACCCACACCTAGAGCTCCACTGCTTTCTATGAAAGTCAATGACTACCTCCAGTTTCGAGAGGCTCCAACTAATCTGCTATGATGTCCAAAACAGCCACCGAAATACAAGCTAACACTCGATACACAGAGCAAACACTTTTTCTAACTTCTGCAGAGGTGCTACGAATCGATGCACTCCACTACAGCATACCCACAGGATATACAATCAGTTTTAAAACTCACTAAATTGAGAAAAGGGTATTTATGCAACAATTAACAATTATTTATTGGGGAAGCCAAATTAAAAACACTTTTCAGCTTGGCTTTCCTTCCCCAATTGTTTGTCTTCGATCTTACATTATTTAAAGCCTGCTCTGATTAAATTTTGTTCAAATCAAGGCTAACACTATTTGTAATACCATTTTACAAATCATTATAAAGGCCAATCCTATTTTATACTATTTACAAAAATTCAACTAGCACATTTCTGATAATATTTGGTATGTTTAAAATGTTTTGAATTCTCAAGTAATAAATAAAAACAGGCACCGGTACAAATTTGTGTTAGAAAAGTACGATGCGATATGTTCAAAGCATGTGTTTAATATTTACGCAAAGCATGTGTTTAATATTTACGGGCGATAAGTCTTGGAGCTCAACAATCAAGTGTTTGGATTTTTGAATTGCTATTGCTGCCTTAAAACGCAGTGGTTCAGTTGCAGTAATTCCTCTTGACCGTCTTAAAACTGTAACTTCTGATTGGTATACATAAGTTTTCCTTCCCCAACTCGTTAAAAACCTATGTTGTGATCGCTGAAAATCTGGTTGACGTAACACTTTGTTGCATCATGTTAATGCAACTCCACATTGTAATGTAGCATGCGGTGTGGATGCTTAATTAATTCAATATTAATATCCACATATCTAAAGGGTATCATGTGATAACAGTTGGTGATAGATTACTGGTGGTAGTAGCAATAGGCAACCAAGGGGTTGTTTACTGCAAGTGAAAAAACTTTTTTAATTTTGAATAATCTACGTTTAATAAGTCACGTTAAAGGGCTAACTTTCCTTTAATTGTGAGAGTAATATTGTATATTTGGTACGTGATAGCAAGATAGCCTTCTTCACTATCAAATTTGACCAAAGGTCACAATTATTATTAATATTATAATTTCAAGATTGTTTGAAACCATTTGGAGTGGTAATTGCTATTTAAACCATCAGTAAGTGAAAGTGAGAGAGTGATTGTGGCATGCTGTACTACCGATTATCAAGGTATTAAGAGGTACGAGAGCTACAACGAGCTATTTTGGGTCTTCAACAACTCAAGGGAGGTGTTTGACGACTACCAATCAGTTAAGAGCTGATAGAAAATACAATCAAGCTACAAGTGAGTCTTCGTCAAGGTTAGTGTATTTTTATTAACAAGTTTGGTACGACAAAATTAGTGGAAAGCATTGTAATTTAAGTTAGAGCGCAATTTAGAATATTAAGTTTTCTAAATTTGCTTTGATTCGGGTACTCGACGTTTTCGGCCATTATAAGTAGAAACTATATCATTTTGGTCTAGTTATCTGTAATGAATTTTAACCTCAATTTGGAAAAAGTTATTTGATTCAATAATTTGACAACATTTAGTTTTGATTGATTGTAATGTCAAACCAAGCATAATAATACAATCTAACTTAAAAGAAGGTTCTATTAAAAGTACTAAGGAGTGTGATTGACAAAGAAGTCAATACAATAATAATTTTGTAATTCAGTATTCAATTATAAAGAGATTCATTATTATAACCTTTACTCATTCAGCTGATGAAGATAGATTCTTATTTGCTCAATAAACTGACTAGCCGAGGTAATTTTAAATAATAGTCAAGTGACATAACTTCAATCATATATTTTCATAAGTGAGATATGTCAATTTTGAAAGTAATTCAAAAGCAACAAGGTAAGTGTTTAATACATTATTCTCGATACTACTTCAGTTAACTAAGAAATAGGGTAGATATCCAATTTACTAATTGTAATAACCGTTCGAAAAAGGGTTATATAACAACATACGACTATAAAAGTATCAAAATCTAAAATCGCAAATCCACAATGAGAAAAACAAACAATTCCGTTAGCTACATATAGAAATCATACCAACTTATGCTGACTAACAATTTTAAACAAGTTTTTGCTTAGAAGGCGACTTACTGATCTTCGGACACAAATTAAATCTGCTACAACAGGCAATAAACTCTCAGTGAAAATCTAAAAGCAAATTAGATCTAAATCGCCTGCTGATAAAGTAAACTTTAACGCAACAATAGTAGAACTGCAGAAGTTGATTAATGAAATAAAAACCATAGAAACACGTTTTGCACTTCTGTAAAAAAATTACAACGTTATCTTATTTAAGCATAATACTGTATGAATTATGCTTAATTAAGAATGGAAAAATATAATACTATTCTTTTTTGTATTCGCTCCCCAAACTGGTTACTTTGGAAACTGTCTAGGATCCTCAAAATGGCCATTTAGAGGCCTTGTACTTAAAGTCGTCATGGCAACATTTTAGCGGACTCAAACATTAGTTGCCATGACGACTTTAAGTACAAGGCCTCTAAATGTCCATTTTGAGGATCCTAGACAGTTTCCAAAGTAACCAGTTTGGGGAGCAAAAAATACATTTTCGCGCGGCCTCCTAATATAATGCCGCGTTAATGGTAATTGAAACTTCATATTATAATGTTTGGAGAGCTAATACAAAAAAACGTTGTATGCAACACGTCCTCAAATGGCTTTAGAGGACTCATCTTCATATTACGGACTCGGCTGCGCTTCGCTCCGCCTCGTCCGGAAACATTACGACTCGTCCCCTAAAGCCTTGCTTTGAGGACTAGTTACATAAACTACTATTATTTCAAAAGCCGTGACCGAGAATGCAAAAAATAGATTATTATTACGAGAGTTTTAACTGTTCTCAAACGGAAACATGTCACCGACTAAGTCATGAGAATGGGTCCGATTTGGTAAAAGATAATGAACTAAATTAAAGGGGATCAAGTGGTTCTAACTGGCCCGTTCGCCCCTGGATTCTTGAGACGACAAACCACTAAGTGTATCAAACACAACATTAATTAAAAACCCAGAGAGTAACGAATATCATATAGTAGCAGGCTGTAAACTAGGTAATAACAGATGCATAAAACGATATGTAATTACTGGTATTGCAGAAACAACCATAGGTGCAGAAGGATTAAACATTTATACATAAATATCATAGACCATACTGAACAAGTAAATATACAAACCTAGATACTTTATTATGCGCCTCATTACTTAATAATTTACCTAAATACTTAACCGGCAAATAATTGCTGTAGTTGCTGCTAACAGGTATCCGAAAAATTTACGCCATAAGCCATAATGCAATTTCTTTAGTGGATCAATTTGGGATAAATAATTTTAGTGACTAAATAATTTTACAATTTCCCAAAAGTTATTGAAGTTCCTGTTTATTCAGCCGAACTTGGCCCTGTGCCTGAGTTACCCTCAGGAAAACGGAATAAGCATTCCCTTTACGTTAAAAAATAAATTTCTGTCACGCGCACAAAAACCTAGTGTTAATACAAATCCACCCACACTATACAAACAACCCTTGGTAGAGTAAACCGCTCAAACTTTCCTGCTATATCACAACGTGCCAACAGAGTTCCTTTCTCAACTTCTGCCAGCGAACCGAAGCCCCGGAACCGCCGTGCGCTGCACCTAAGGAGGCTCGCCACCCACCTTGCTGGAAGCTGCAGACAACCCCGCCTCCCTCTACAACTACGATGTCCTCTGCATAAGCTGCTCTTACCACTGCGGCCTTGCTGGTCTTCAGCTATCACGACATCTTTATACTTCTAGGAAACAGGAATTATTGGCTCTTCAGACTCTCACCTCAACACACGCCGTGCCCCGTGTTTTCCAGCCCTCTTCAATATACGTTATGTTCGTTGCTTTTTATTTGCCTGTAAATATTATTTCGTTTATTTTAGCTCTTAATTAACTTGTAAATATACCGAACAATAAAATATCATATCCGCTATCTTCTTTCTGTGTCTCTACTCCTGCTCTTAGTCTACGCCCTCAACCGCTGAGCTAATTGAATGAATGGAAGAAAAACTCCATTCTTAAGGGTCGCCACGCCCTCACACTAACGAGTTGTGCCAACGTTATCTACGAGTAACTAACATTAAAAGAAAATAGAGGTTGGTATCTTTCATTCACGGAGATAGTTTGGTAATAGTTGGTCTCAACCAGAAAATTTCGTGCTTGCGAAGGAAGACCTTCCCTGGTCCTTTCCCTTCTGCTTTCCCTAGTTTTTATACTTTGAAAACATTAGGGTTCAGAATAATTACAGGCTGTTCATTTATCTGGGAAAGAGTGTCTAGTTCGTCTTTATCGCTTATAAATATTGCATATTCTTTTCCTTTGGGCGGATCTTGCTAAAAACCGTTTAAATATGCAGAGGGGTTGTATTGTGGAGTCGTTGTCTGAGTTGTTGAGTTTATATGTTAGTAATGTAACTAATAGGGTAAAAATAGTTGCTGAAGCTGGTGCTACTGCATTATTTGTGGCGCTTCTGTTTGTCGCGCTTTGTGCGGAGTTCTCAAGTCGAAACGGCCGCAGCTGACGACTATTACGGGATAAGGTAGTTGCCTCTCCAGGTAAAATGTCCATTGGCCTTCCAAAATCTGAGGTAGGTTTCAATAGTGATTATTTTTACGTTAGATAATTATTACCTAGCCTTTTCTCTTTTGCTGTCCTTCTTTTTATTGCTCTATTTATTTTTCTTTGCTGTTTGCAGGCGACCAGCTTCCCTTTCGCATTTATCTACGTCAAGGATTCATCGTTCGAGCCCCAGCAGTCACCGTCAAAGCAAGGAAGAGTTCATTGGCAGAGATATGCGAATAATCGGTCATCTGCAACAGGGGAAACTCCAGGTTTCTTTTCAGATCACAGTGTGCCCACCGAGGTTAGATTTTTCAAAATTGGTTGCCTAACAACACGCCTTGCGCACTTCCAAAGGAAATTCCTGAGTTCTTAATGCGGGCCTCTAGTGTGAAATTCAATTTTTGCTTACATGGTCCCGTATGCTATTCAAGCGTTGAATTTACTATGATAATTAACATGTCAGAATTTTATTCTATGGGTTTATTTTGCGTCCCCAAACTCTATGTTATGTATATTTGTTCGTGCCATTAATACATGTTTATGTTTCATTGTTGTCGTTACTAATAAACAAGTGATTCATGTTTGAAACTAGCCAATGTAATCCTTTTGCCTTTGGTGTTCATTATCTTTCTCAGTTTGAACCTGATGACCTTATCGGTCAACTCATTGTTGCTCACACAAGCAGGTGAAGTACCTGCTGTTTTATGCCCACAACATCTCACCGGCATTCAGTTTGTGCTAGTTATTTGTAATACGAAAAATTACGAAGTTGTCAAACATTTTCGTCAATGTTACATCTCACCCTATAATTGGTTTGACAAAATAAGCACCCATCAGGTTGTGCGTGTAACACATTCGATTATTAGACTTTTAAATTGCTATATATATAATTCCTGAGAACGCTTTTCACATAATATAATTTATTTATTCAATTCTTACGGTTAAAGATGTAGTTTATAGCTATTCATTTCCAAAGCATAAAATAGAGTTTTATCTATTTGTCACTCACTACCGCATTGTTGGTAGCGCTGTCAAGCCATGTCAAATTTGAGATTTTCAGGTTAAGTTTTGCGTCAGTCTGTGTCAAATAACAAACAAAACCTAATCTACTAACCTCTAATTTGACATAGACCGTTTACTGGGCAATGAGCTTAAGATTAAATAATAAGCCAAAACTCTCATAGTACAATTTTGGTGGTCACAGCTTGTAATAGTTATTAACATATCCAGGAATGTTATGAGTATCATAACTGCCGCAGATGTTGTTTTGAAATCCGGGCTAGTAGAGCGAGGATTTTAAGACATCTAAGGCTGTTATGATTCATAACATCCTTGGTTTGTTCAATAGTTTATCGGTTGCATTATGGTAATGGTTGCCATATACGGCAAAGGGATATTACCGTACAGACACAGTTGTTTCAGTACAGTAATGGTTGACATGTACGGTAAAAGACTATTACCGTTCAGATACAGTTATGACTTGGTTAGTAACCTACTTTTGTATATGTAAACAAAGACTTAATATCGTGAAACCGATAAACACTTTAAGGTGTTTACATTGTGCTTCAACCATCTGACAGGGAACCGACAATAACGACATAATAGAGAATTTTTGCATAAGGTTTCGATAAAATTATGTCCCGTTAAAGCTTATGTTACCTAGCGACGTCAACGATACTGCCAATCCAAATGAATTTTTGCGAATTTTATTGCTGGTTATTCTCTCTCACGTTTCCGAGTCAATCGGCGGCGAGCACGACTACGCCTAAAGCGTAAGGGTGCCAGATCTATCAAGGGCCCGTCAGGCCGGCTCCACGAAATATCTTTGCAAATATTTCATTTTAATTTACATAACAAGTTGTAACCAGTATTTAGGTTATCTTTTATTAAGGCCTGTATAGATTGTAAATTACTAAACTTCTTGTTTATGTTACCAAATTGGAGCCGTGGCTGTGAGATACCCTCAGGCAGCAATAGTAACAGGGAAAACAGAATAAACATCCCGTTTACGTTGGAAAATGAGTGTTCAAAAACCGTTCCGCGCACTGCATTCGTTTATTTTATTTTCATTTATTTATTTATATCGCACTCAGCCAACAGCCGTTAGGCCAATTATAGGCGTCGCTGTGCATTTATGGGGACTTCCAACCCCACTAACGACTGTCATGATGTTGTTATGACCGCCGGGACCAACTATTTCCGTGACAGCCGTATCACGAGGGGCCGAGAGATGCAGCCGTGGAACTCCCATCCAAGTTCTGACTAGAAAAAGCGTTGCTTAACTCTACTAATCGAACGTGGACGCTTGTTCAAGCTACACCACCCGGGACCTTCAATTATGGTCTCTCAAGCATCAACTCAGCGAATTTTGCGTAAAGATTTCGCTCTCCTTCCTTGCAAGGTTTAACTGACCTAAGAACCAAAGCCAAATCACCATTTGCAGAGTTAAAAATTTGCTGTGAGGACCCTGGAGCAGTTGAAAATCGATACCAATTTGGCAAAAAATCATCTTTAGCAACAATGCCTATTTGCGGTTAAATGGCTTTGCAAAGAAGTATACCTTGTCGAAACGTATAACGTTCCACGATGATTTACCAAAGCTGACTGAATACAACTATGAAAAAATTTACGGGTCAACCATTCCTAGATGACTATGACCGGGTTTGAAAGTTCTATCGCTGCTATTGGAAAACCCTTTATAAACTACAACTACAATTCAATTCAACACAAACAATTGAATACAAAACTTCTTTACGCATTCTGCTCAAATATTTTCTAGGAACATGTTTATTTACATTTCTAGAACATCTCAGAATGTATGAAACTAAAATAGGTTTATTCGAAACGTTCAAGGCACCTTAGTTAGAAAAGAAGCTAAAAACAACGTTAAAAAATAACATAGATTTTCACGATAAAGATTATTATTGCTGTTCGTTTACCTTACCGAGATAATCGCATTGAAAACAAAAGCGTTCTGAAAACGCATCACGTAGGCATATTTTTCTTCTATAAAAGAACGCCTTTGTCCGATAAAAGGCACAGAAGTAAGCAAGTGCGTAAAAGAGAATCAGCGTTTCTCAGAGTCAACATATTCATTAAAATGAAAATTAAATCAGGCTTTGAAGTTAAGGACAATATCATTAGTTTTTCTGGGTTTGATGATCAAAATTTAGAAGGTCTTGGTAGCACGTTGTTTCAGAAGATGAAAGAACATAGAGGTGCTATTGCTCAGGTAAGTGGCAGAACGCAATATAATTTTTCCGTTTAGTTATCGAAAGGTACAGCTGCGGAAACATAAACCGGGACAAGTTCTGTAGGGTAATTTTTTACTATTTGAACGTTGTAATGTTGCCTTCCTGATTTTTTATGAAATGCTTTCTATCATGTGTCAATGAACAAAGACGAACAGGTTAATGCAGTACAAGAAGCTTGGGATAGCATCGAAAATGAATTTATTCAGACAATTTAACTTCGGCAAAAATTTTGTGTCCCGCTTTTTATTTCCGCAGCTGTACCTAGTTATAGATATTTCCAATACTTCAAAATGTAAGCTCGAGCTCCCAACTATCAAAAAATAGTAACTAATGGTAGTTTCTTCAACATCAGTCGCTTCAAATTAAACTGCAAGGAATTGTTAATGGCATTACTTATAATAATAGATATTAAGTAGGTTTAAATGAAGTAAACAGTAGCTGGCAAATAGTCATTCATACCTCAAATGTTTGCTAACGTCAGATAAGGGGTTTCATAAAACACACTCGCTGGGGGTCCATTATAATAGAATAAAAAGTAAATATTTGCTCGCGATTAAAGAAGAGCATTGTAAACACATTTCAGAGCATTTGCATAACTAAAATACGCAATTGTTACTATTGTTATCAAATACTACAAAGTACATTCGCCAACAGATTGATGGAAGTACCGGTTGGAAGGACACCTATGGCGATTACCTACACAGATGCATTAGGACAGCAGTAACCATGCGCAAGAAAGGGATAACTTCAGAAGATGTGATATCAATATGCAGTTTGAATCATCTAAACACCACCGTTCCCTTCATTGCCGCTTTATTTTTGGGTGCTAAACCAGTCTGTCTAGATCCAACTCTTTCCCCATCGGTTACAACCCACTTACTTAAACAAATGCGACCAAAAATTATATTCGTTGGTCCAGAAGCCATAACACTAATTGAAGAAGCCGTTGGAAAAGCAGATGTGTATACTAAAATAGTCACTTTTGGCGAGTCGCAGACGCATCTTCAATTTTCTGAATTTGTACAACCCGTTGCAGACGAAAACCATTTTCGCCCAATTCAAATTACTAACGTCAAGGACACAGCCCTGATTTTATTTAGCAGTGGCACCACGGGGTTTCCCAAAGGGATTTGCCTCAATCATTACGGACTATTAGCTTGCAGATGGAAGTAGGTATAAGAAAGTGTTGCTTTTTTAAAATCAATAACAACTATTACAGAATATCTGACACACTCGACTTGTCTGTAATGCTGTCCTTTGCTTCAATCTATTGGATATCCTCAACGATTATTCTTATAACATCCATTCTAGGGGGAAATGCTCGAGTCGTATTTCCAAAATTCGATGCTGCTGATACATGGCATTTGATCGAAAAATTCAAGGTAATTTAACTGACACCATAATGACTTTTCGTATCTACAGTGAACTTTTAGGTTAGCGCCTTCTTCTCAGTGCCAACGCAAATCATTTCTGTGTGTCGAAACGGTTTGCCCAAAGGTGTCGATGTGTCAAGCCTGAAATATGCATTTACTGGTGGCTCAGCTATATCTAAAGAAAACCTATTAAAAATTAGAAGTGTGCTAAGTGAAACTGTGGTTTTCAACAGCTATGGTATGACTGAGCTCAGCGGTTTAGCTCTCTCTCTGGGATCTACTGGTGATCCCATTGACATAGAGTTGTATGAAGAAAAGCCCCACACTCTTGGCCGTCCCATGATTGGCTTTACTTACAAAGTGAGTATCATGTGTTAATACACTATTTTGCATGGTGTGTGAACTCCGTTGCACTTTCTGATTATAATATTCTAGGTTGTAAATCCCGATACAGAAGAAACTCTTGGTCCGCACCAGCCAGGCGAGCTAAGAATAAAAACCGAATTTCAAATGAATGGGTACTACAACCTTGACTCATCAAACGCTTGGGAATCGGACGGATTTCTGAAAACTGGAGATATCGTCTACTACGATGAAAATTACAGTTTCTATTACATGGATCGTATTAAAGAAATGCTGCAATACAAACACCTTGTTGTGGTGCCCACCAAGCTTGAAGCCATTCTCTTGACTCATCCAGCGGTGGAATGTGCTGTGGTGTTTGGACTACCACATGGAGAAGATGGAGACCATCCTGCTGCCGTTGTAGTTCTGACGAAAACTGCCTCTGGAAAAGTGGGAGCGAAAGATATTGAAAAATACGTTGCGAATAGAGTTAGCGAAGGGGAAAGGCTTAGAGGTGGCGTTAGAATAGCTAAAACCATTTTTATCACCCCTACAGGAAAACTGTCTCGAAGGCGTATGAAAGACCTGGTATTAAGGGGTGAAATTTAGATTTGCGGCGTTTAGTGGCTTGTGTTTGAGTTTAACCTTTACTGTCTAATTTTGAATGTGTTTTATAGGCTATAATCGAAATATATATTTTACAACAAATTTTAAAAAGTTTCAGTTCTAGTTCAAAGTCTTCTAATTTTTTCACATTTTAGCAATGTAGAATCGTAAAGAGTCAGAGAATGATGCGCTTTAATGCTGAGTTGCCAGTATTATGATGATGTAAACATCTTGTTGTTTTTTTAATACTTGAAAACTGCTAGATACAGTTAGTAATTTTTTAAAAACCAGTAATAAAATAAGGCACGAACATCATCTCATAGTGCTTGTGGTACACTACAAATTTCTCGATTATCTTGCACTTAATGATGATAGCAAACGGTATTTCACAGCGGCTCTTCTGATCACTTAGAGAACTTTGGCCCGTAGCATACAAAAATGCAACCTTGAGGATTAAAAATGGTGGCTAAAATGTTAAATGTTAGCTTTTTCACCGATTTTTATAACCTAAATGACGGTATTAGTTAATTTATTCGCTCCCCATATGTTTATTATTAGTTTATGTATATTCTTGTGTAGTGGTTACCCTCCTTTCATCGACATTTCAGCTGCTGTTGTGTGTGTTCCCATAGCTTTATCGTTCTGTAGTTTTTTACTTCTATTAAAGTTTTTTCTTGCATTGGTTTTTCTACTAGTATGACATCTTCATCTTCGTTTTCTACATTTCCCAAGTTTTCCTGTCTCCGAGTATTGTAGCTGGCTTCTTGGTCTTCTCCATTAAGAAGTTTAGTGAAATATTACTTCTAATTAGGTCACACTCGCTGATTCGTTTATTTTAATGTTCTATTAAGGTAATTAACTTTGTCATCATCATTAATCATGACACCATTACTGATGTGTTGTGATTCAGCACAATTTAGACATTCAATGTATGAACACTACCCTTTACTAATGTTATATTTTCTTGAGTTGTAACCTTATCGGCGACAAAGCTACTAGAACCCAACGTTACTCCCCCCGCGTGTCCGCACACAACCGACCAGCATAAGCCGTGAATGTGCGCGAGCAACAATAGCAGGCTGCGGAGGTTGGTGGTGCACGTATCCGGCAGGTGAAGGCCATGGGCTGCATGAATACTGAAAGGTCCGGTCAACATAGGCCATGAATATGCAAGCGGCGAAAGCAGGAGAAGGCTGTACAAGTGAATTTTGTGAAAATTAACCTTTGTTCCAGATTAAATGTTATACTGTTACAGTAAATAACAGTGTTTCCATATATTTTGATAATTGATCGTTGTTTGGGAGAAAATATAGTACATTGCACTTGATCGCAGTGTTTGCGGGATGTATGCACAAACGAGGTTGCCTTGAAGGCGCAGTATCGCAAGCGTTGCGAAATGTCAACGCGTTCCTGTCAGTTTGGAAAAAGAAATTATTTTAATGGGAGAATGCACGCACGTACTTGACGACCGGCTTTATCGCTGATGTATGCACTCTCGTTTTTACTCCAAACGACATTACTTTACTTTTTAACATATCATTTAACGCATAAATGTCTACTACCTGCCATTATTTTCTCTCTGACGTTATGCGGGTTTCCCGGTTGTTTTGTTATTACTAATCCCTAGTAAGTGTAACTGTCAACGTCTTCAAATTTTGCAGGTGTTATTCTTTGCTATGAGGAGCAACTCATTTTCTTTCAATTCTCTCTCATTCCGTATCGTGTACTTGGTATTTTTTCTTTTATTTGTTTTTTCTTTTTTTAAATTTGTGTAATTTACTAGTTCAACATACAAATTCTATACATGGTAGGTAGAATTATAATTATATAATAACAGTTAAGTAGCATTAAGAGGCTATCACTCTATAAAAATTAAAAAGTTAATTAGGTACATATTATTTTTGTTCACTGTCCGAAGAACCGCTGATCAAAATTAAGTCTGTGGGTACCCGTCTTTTCAGTCTTCTTTTGGGTGGAGGAGTATCGAGATTATCGACGATTGCACTCAGACATTTGTGTACGTTGTTGAAGAAATTGGTAGCACGGGAAGTAATCAGTTCCTTAATAATGGCCATATGCAGTTCTTTGTGGAGTTCATTGTTGCGTATAAACCATTCTGCGTTACAGATAATGCCGAGTATTTTGTTTTGCCTTACTTGCACTTTGTTTATATTTGTATGGCTTGTTGTTCCCCAAACTACAGAGCAGTACATGATTGTGGGACGTATTAGAGATTTGTATAACAAAGCAAATAATTTAATTTTTAATTTTAATTTTCGGTTTATTGGTGGGTAGAGAAGGTTCAGTCTTGTATAGCATTCACTAAGTTTTTTATTTATATGAAAGCCCCACGTTCACTTTCTATATAGGTATAATCCTAGGTACTTTACAGCATCATCCTTCGCGTTCCAAGGTATTCCGATTCCGTTAACTCCCAATTCAGTTGGGTTGGGAGGGCGTCTTAATGTAAAGATTTTAGCCTCGCATTTTGTTGAGTTTAATTGAATTCTCGACTTCTCGCACCACTGGCAGTATACATTAGTTGTTGTTTGGAGATCACTGATGGAATTATGGATGTCGAAGTTCTGAGATATGAGTGCGGTGTCATCCGCATACATTGCAAGTTCTACGTTATCAAAATGTGGAATGTCATGAGTAAAAATTTTGTACAACGTTGGTCCAAGAATCGAGCTTTGGAGAACTCTAGCTGAGATGTTTTTTAGATCTGAATAATGTGCGTTGACCCTTACTTTAAATGTTCTGGCTCTTAGAAATGAAGAAACCTCTCGGGTAAGGTAATGGGTAGATTCAGTTGTAATATTTTATAGAGCAGGCCTTCTTGCCAGACTTTGTCAAAAGCCTGGGTGATGTCGAATAGTAGGGAGGCCAAACTAAATTAACTCGTCAAATAAAGATTTTCGTAGGACTGAGTAGGTTTATACCGACAAGTGGTACCTTCGTAATCGGCGGTGTTTCCTGAGTATGAAAACTCCTGTTGTCGCGTTCTCAGCCTGTGGAGTGAGGAGCTATGACGTCACAAAGATGGCGATTCTTGGTACCAAGTTTTAGTAAAGTAAAGCTAGGGTTTAACCCAAACATAAATAAAAAGGTTTTACCCAGCGGCAAACTGTTTAGTACCCTCCTCTTAGTAACTGGTAAAAAGTTGCACAACATGCGCTTCGGGTTTAGGCGGAGGGGGATGAAAAGGTGGTGAAATGGTAGGTTTCAACAGTTTTTCGCAAATATCTCGTTAACTATGAGGTTTAGCGCAAACTTTATTTCATACAAAATTAATCCAAATTTAATTTTCAATAAAAATGGTCTTATTCATTTTTGCGTTCCGGTCAAGGGTAACGGAGATATGGAGGGGGCAAGAATAATGTCATTATTTTCCAGTTAGCTTGGAATTCATCGTACTCCCTTGAAAATGAGTATGTTTCGTTATAAAAAGTACTTAGTGACGCATAAATAACGTAGAAACATTTGTATGTATGTATGTAAGTCTATGTATACCGGGTGGTTGGTCATACCTCTGAACATAGGCAATTTACATGGCTTATCACGGTTATGCATATTCCTGCTCACTATTTTTATGGAAAAATGGTGAGCAGGAATATGCATAACCGTGATAAGCCATGTAAATTGCCTATGTTCAGAGGTATGACCAACCACCCGGTATGTACCTGATAATATATCTACATTGCTCCCCTCCTTGGTCGTTTTTATCTTCATTTTGCCTATATTTCCTTTTGAATGATTAACTCAATAACTACTTAACCTATTTATGCGAATGAGGTGTCGTATGACAGATATTTAAATGTCTAACATCCCGTTGTGGTTGTGCTAACAGAAAACAAAAATGCATGGAAGATGTTTGCCACATCGGTGTAAGATGTTGTAATCAATATAATTATGAAAGAGATGATGTTTATTTACAGTAACAATTTTATTTAGTTACATTCATTTTATTATTTTTTAAATTGTGTGGGATTTAAGCAAGGCAAATAAGAATAAATTGATGGTCACAGAAATGGATTATCTTAAAAGAAGTTGTAGAATATCACGATTAGAAAGAGTCAGAAATGAAGATATACGGAATTGCATGGAAATATCAGAGAAGAAATCGAAAAACGTCAATTGGCTTGGTTCGGGCATACAAAAAGGATGGACGAAGCCAGATGAGAACAAAATTATAGTGGGTACCTCCAGAAAGAAGGAAAAAAGGAAGGCCTAGGAGAAGTTGGAGATATGAGATAGATGAAGCAATGAGAGCTAGAGATATAAATGAAAAGGATTGCAATATTAGAAGAACCTGGACACAGGGGACGGAGAAACGGCAATGCTCGAAGGCTTTGATTCCATAACGAAAGGTGCATTACTCAAGGTCTGGAAAATAGGCGCCAGCAGTGGCCGTGGCCTTTTCAACAGATGAAATTTTTTATCCACCGAGGAAAATTTTGAGCTTAGGGAATAAGTCGAAGTCCGAGGGAGCCAAATAGAGTGAATAAGGTGGATGCGGAAGCAAATCGTGCTTTAATTCGTTGATTTGACCATTGCAGTAACTCAAGTGTGAGATTGTGCATTTTCCTGGTAAAAGCAAACGCGGCACCCATCATGCGGACAGCTTTTTCGTGCCCAATCCTTGGGTTAAAATATCGCACACCAGCTCTTTTGAGATGTTTACTGCATTAGCTATTTCACTCAATTTCAATCATTTGTCTTTCAACACCATATCGTGGATTTTGATAACCATTTCTGTTGTAGTGAGACTTCTTTAGCATTCAGAGCAGTGCTCGTATTGGACGCTAGTGCGGCCGTATTAAATTTAACCATCTAATTTTTCTCTGTCGTATATGATGGAGCACATTCACCCAGCACAGTTTTCGTCTATTCAAAATAGTTTGCACCTTTCAAGACTTTTGTAGGCAAACATTAAATAACCGCACAATGGCCAGTATTTTCCATTGTTAAACAAATACAACACGTTCTCTTTAAACAGCTGCTAACAACAAACTATTTCACAGATGGACTTTATATTATCAGTATTGCCAATTCAAAGATGGAAGTTGACATTTTTGAATATACATTTATATTTATATATTTAAAATATGTGGAGGCTAACTAATTATCATCTCGCCCTCGTATATAAATTGTGTTCTATTCATAGGGACAATTGCTTCGCAAATAAACTTAACAAAAACTTTGCATTTCAATTGACGTTTATTCTAGGCCTAGGAAGTAATACGAACACATTACCACGTTAATTGGCTATTGCCGTGTCACGAGACGCATCTCAGTAAATTTACCACAACTTTGTAATTTTTCTTTAGAATCTAGAAATTTTAAATTTATAATGAAGTTTATGAACGCAGCAATATTTTAAGTAGTCTACAATTTTTTGCCAGTTATTTTTTACTGTGTTATTTAAAATTAAAAGAAAGTTAATTCGTGATTTTTTTTCTAAATATCCTTTTAAATATAAGACTTATAATTAAGAAAGTCAGACACATTTTGTTAGACACCTCATTCGCATAAAAAGGTTCAGTCGTTACTGAGTTAATCGAAAAACCTGGTACCCAAAAAACGCCATCTTTGTGACGTCATAGCTCCTCACTCCACAGGCTGAGAAAGCGACAACAGTAGTTTTTCTACTGAGGAAACACCGCTGATTACGATAGTATCACTTGTCGGTATATTCCAAGCTAACTGGAAAATAATTACATTATTCTTGCCCCCTCCATATCTCCGTTACCCTTGACCGGAACGCAAAAATGAATAAGACCATTTTTATTGAAAATTAAATTTGGATTAATTTTGTATAAGATAAAGTTTGCGCTAAGCCTCATAGTTAACGAGATATTTGCGAAAAACTGTTGAAACCTACCATTTTATCACCTTTCCACCCCCCTCCGCCTAAACCCGAAGCGCATGTTGTGCAACTTTTTACCAGTTACTAAGAGGAGGGTACTAAACAGTTTGCCGCTGGGTAGAACCTTTTTATTTATGTTTGGGTTAAACCCTAGCTTTACTTTACTAAAACTTGGTACCAAGAATCGCCATCTTTGTGACGTCATAGCTTCTCACTCCACAGGCTGAGAACGCGACAACAGGAGTTTTCATACTCAGAAAACACCGCCGATTACGAAGGTACCACTTGTCGGTATAAACCTACTCAGTCCCACGAAAATAATTATTAATTCACTTGGCCTCCCTACTAGAATGCTTTCTGGCTTAAAATTCGTTCGATATGGTATTAGTAATTTTCAGTAATTGATATGTGGTTAAATAATTACTGTGTTACTGGAATGATATTATTCTCGTTTAAGTAGTCGTTTAGATGTCGATGAATGATTTTTTCAAATAGCTTCGACCACGTAGGTAGTAAACTTATAGGTCTGTAGTTACTAACCATAATTTTGTCTTTTTAGGTTTTGGAAACAAGATAACTTTAGCTTCCTTCCACTTGGTTGGGAAAGTAGCCATTTCGAAGGCAGGCATTGAATAGGTGAAGCAACAAGCAAATAATTCTCGTATTTTAAATGCCCGATGCCCGCATTTGGCTACGCACAGCGCACATGCAGTACGCGCCCCGCCTACTGCGTTACTGCCAGAAAATAGTAACTAATCCTATTAATATAGTAGTCTCAACGGAATCCGAGAGATTCATTCGTCTCCCGAAACCGAAAGATTCATTGGTATCCGATTGTTCCGAATGATTCATTCGATTATTAAAATATCTCGCATTCGAATATCTCGATTATTAAATTCATTCGATTATGCCAATCACTACTCCTTAGTACTTTAAATAGAACCTTCTTTTAAGTTATATTGTATTATTATGCTTGGTTTGACATTACAATCTATCAAAACTAAATGTTGTCAAATTATTTAATCAAATTACTTTTTCCAAATTGAGGTTAAAATTAATTACAGACACCTAAACCAAAATGATATAATTTCTACTTATAATGGCCGAAAACGTCGAGTACCCGAATCAAAGCAAATTTAGAAAACTTAATATTCTAAACTGCGCTCTAAACCTAAATTACAATGCTTTCCACTAATTTTGCCGTACCAAACTTGTTAATAAAAATACACTAACCGTCATGAAGACTCACTTGTACCTTGAGTGTATTTTCTATCAGCTCCTAACTGATTGGTAGTCGTCAAACACCTCCCTTGAGTTGTTGAAGACCCAAAATAGCTTGTTGTAGCTCTCGTACCTCTTAATACCTTGATAAACGGTAGTACAGCATGCCACAATCACTCTCACTTTCACTTACTGATAGTTTAAGTACCAATTACCACTTCAAATGGTTTCAAATAATCTTGAAATTATAATATGAATAATAATTGTGACCTTTGGTCAAATTTGATCGTGAAGAAGGCTATCTTGCTATCACGTATCAAATATACAATATTACTCTCACAATTAAAGGAAAGTTAGCCCTTTAACGTGACTTATTAAACGTAGATTATTCAAAATTAAAGAAGTTTTTTCACTTGCAGTAAACCACCCCCTGGTTGCCTATTGCTACCACCAGTAATCTCTCACCAACTGTTATCACATGATACCTTATAGATATCTGGATATTAATATTGAATTAATTAAGCATCCACACAGCATGCTACATTACAAGATCACTTACAACGTTTTGTTCTAAAGGCATAGTTACATTTTTGAACAGGGCAATATCAAGAATATCTGGATGTTGGTCGACTCTATATGGGATTCGCGTAGGTTCTCAGGTGCCACAATATGGATACCTAAGTTTGAGGTTATCGCGTGCAATTTAACTTCGTTAGGATTGTTTGATCGGCAGCAGTAATTACTTTTGCTGTTAGGGTCTCCTAGAAACATCGTAGGAGTAGTGTTTGTGAATAGAGATCCCATATCGTTATTCTTCAGCTGTTGCTGTGGAGGTTTATACCCAGAGGTGATTATCATATTGCTTCCGTTTTCCAATTGGACCTTTATTGCTACTGCTTCTATTGATATTAGATTAGAAAGAGTAATTCGATTGTGCTTGATATTTCTTTTGATTATTAATACAACTCCGCCAGATGCATGCTGGGCTTTTCTATCACTTCTATAAATCTGATATCCGCTAATTCGAAATGGTTCGCTGTTAGTCAAGTGGGATTCGTCAACACAAGCTATGCCAATACCATGTCTTGTAAGAAATCGGGTAAATAGGTTTTTTTGTCTCTTGATTCCATTAACATTGAAGTTTAAAAGAGTTAGCTTGTGAATTAGTTTTCCATTGTTATTTGCCATTGAAATATTCGGCAATAACGTTTGGGATCAGTTCCGCGATGAGAGGTTTAATAGATTCTAAAATTTGACTAAGTATGGTACGGATAACAAAAGTATTTGTTGCGTTATGAGTTATATGTGAGCTGGGAGAATTGAAATTTGGGTTGTTTAAATTATTGGAGGTTGCCTAAGCGTAATAATTATATACTTGGTGGGATTTGGATAAATTCTGAGGTACTGTGAGAAATCTGCTTGTTTGTTGTGTTGATTGAGGTCGACTGTAATTATTGAAAATGTTATTTCTGTTTTTAAGGTCTGGTAGTATTGACAGCCCTTGTAGTTGGCGGAATACGATCCGCCGCAGTTAATGCAAGTGGATTTCACATTTGATTGTTTAGTGCAATTGCTATAAATGTGATCGCCGTTGCATTTGGCGCATCTTGGTGGGAGGCGGCAATAATTCTTTGTATGTCCATATCTTTGACAGCGCATGCACTGAGGATTTGTTTTTGGTTTGCGTCTACTTTCAACTATGACTATGGAATACAGAAGCTTATGCAATTTGAAGATCTCGTTTCCTTTCTCGTTTTTTGTTAACTGCTCGGCGCATAAAAGCATGGGCATTTTATTTTTGTTAAAAAGCCTTGTGACTGTTGTAATGGGATACGTACTAATACTAGTATTTTGATAACGCACGGTAATCTTCGATCGAGGTTAAGTTGATCTTCAGCCCATCTGTTCGATGCTGTGTTGTAAATTCGCTTGAAGTTAGAACCTTGATGTTGTTAATTATTGCTTGGTAATTATTTACATCGTGCAAGAATATAGGTGGAATTTTTGGCTGTTGTGATTAATTAGGATTACTTTCGTTTGTTAGCTGTTTTTCTACCTCTTCAGGTAAATAGTACCTATTTTTGGTTAACAGTGCCAATTCTGAGTATATGTATTTTTTGTAGGTTTCACTGACTGGAGCAATTTTTCTTTTAACTGCCGGGCTAGGAGTAGTGTTTGCCATTTGGCCGGCAAGGAGCCAAACACTGATAAGTTTATCGCACTACTTTAGATTCGATATTTTCGAGAGCACAGACGCACTGAGTTACGGGCACTTGACGACCGCGCTAACTTGAATTCGTTTATTTGTAAGCTCATCTCGTGTGGCTGTTTTTACGTTTTGTCATTGTCATCAAATCAACTCCGCTAGGGTTTGGCGATTTTATTGCGACACCCTACTGATGCTATTCCCAGAAAAGGCGGGTTGGGAAAAGAGCTGACAACTCTATCCCACTAGAAGTGATGCCGCTACGACACCTCAAACCTCGGAAAGGACAGTCTTCTTAATGACGAACCAAGTCAAGATTAAGGCAACGATGCATAAAATGTGATTTATATTTAGAAATGAAGAGTGTTGGAAGTGGCTACTATCAAATAGCAGTACTCCAACTAAGGAAATTTACAAATATAAAATAAAAATAATGGAAACACAAGAAACGAACTGGACAAGTGGAGTTGAAAGAAAGAACCTAAGGATGTTTAAAAATGAAAATGTAACGGAAAAAATATGAATTGGGAATTGCATTTTTTCTCAATAACCCACCGAGTGATTGGGTGATTGATTTTCTACCAATACATGATTGGACCGATTAGAATCAAGATGTAGACATTTAACTTTACAATAATCAACGTGCATGCGCCCATGGAGGAACAAGGCTATTTTTATGAGCTTTTAGAACAGCAAGTAGATTGTAATAACAGATCTCAATGCAAGCAGAGAAGAAGTTTTAAAACGTACAATAAAGAACCATAATCCCCATTTGAAAGTAACGACAATGGAGTGCTTGGTAAACTTCGCACCATCAAAGGATAATGATCACATGTTTCTTTCACAAGGTGATACATCAAATAACACAATGCTCACCAAATGGCCAGACAAAAAAACAAATAGATCATGTGCTTGTCAACTCAAAGCTTTTCTCTAGCATTCTACACGTAAGAAGCTATAACGGGGTAGAATGCACCTCGGACTATTATCTAGTCGAAGTCAAACTTAGAAAAGCCGGACTAGGTAGCTCATCCTGGCTACGGATCAAAGCGTTGCGAGTTCTGATTCGGTTCCCATAAGGTTTTTAAAAATTAAGCATGCTAAGGTTGAAAAATTCTAAGTAGCAATCGGACCATAAAGCTTTGGAAGTGTAAAAACGAAAAATGCTAAGAAAGATTTTTGATGAAAGAAATGTGAACGGTAGATGGCAAAGAAGCGTGAAACGAGAATCTGCCCTCCCTCGCCTGGATCGTGTATTTTAATATATACCTACCTTATACGTGTAACCGATTCGTTTACAAAAGATTTTTCATTTTAAGTAGGTTCAATTATTGTAATCTAGTGTGACATATAATGCGCCCTGTTTTAATGCGCCAATCACTCAATTGCGTGTTCAGCGATTCAAAGAAATCAAACACGGGCGCGGAGAGGTTGAAGCCAGTGCAGCCGGGCTGAACCCGATATCGCACGTTTTTAATGGCTCTCAGTAAATTATACCTATCGCGAGCTAAATAACAGTGCCCAGCAATCCAGTGATTGCACTTCAAGCAAGTAACAAGTAAGCCCTATTCTGAGTAAGTACGCAGTTGCGCCGCTACCAAACAGTTTCGTAACGGGATCCGCCAGAGGGTTGATCGAGCTTGAAGCCAGGTACTTCCACGCAGTACTCGTGAGAAATTTCTATACAACAAATTTTTCAAGATTGATGACGTATTCCAGTCACTTTGGTTCCATCCCAATCTGCTACAGTGCAGTTTAAAGCCACGGGCTTAAGGTAACCAGATACAGGAAATGTTTGCAGGCTAAGCAATAAGCGTTAGCTCCAAGCTGTGGGGAGGTTTCGCAACCGTGAGGAAATGCGCATAATGTACAAATAATTACATTATGCGAAATAGCTTGTACGGGAAATTCAATTCGATTTCCACTTAATGCATCTAGGTTAGTGTATGCTAAAGTAAAATCCTTCTGTCTTTTAATAACAATATACCTGTATTCATTTGTGTGGACAAATTGACATTTCTTGTGCATATTATGTGGAGTCGATTTCAGCATTCAAGGTGCCGGCCAGCTTCCTGCTTTGGCAAATAATGCTTCCTAGTCGCGACTTGAGGTAAATTATGAGTTTTCTGTGTACTGAACTAGCTACGGCCTACGAGACGTCTCGTTTCAAGTCCCAGCTTACAGCCGTAAGATGGAAGGAATGACAAAATATTGTTGCAAAGCCATGGACCTAGAAAAGTCGCAGAGCTATCATATATTAGTATATAACTTTATAGGGTCCTGGGTGGTGTAGCTTGAACAAGCGTCCACGTTCGATCAGCAGAGTTAAGCAACGCTCTCTCTGGTCAGAACTTGGATGGGAGTTCCACGGCTGCATCTCTCGGCGCCTCGTGCTACGGCTATCACGGAAAAAAGTTGGTCCCGGCGGTCATAAAACATCATGACAGTCGTTAGTGAGGTTGGAAGTCCTCATAACTGCACAGCAACGCCTATAATTGGCCTAACGGCTGTTGGCTGAGTGCGAATTAAATAAATAAATAAATAAATAACATCTCAAATACAGACAACCTAAATGCCCATTATTAAATTTATTTAGTTGCTTATACAATATTCTATTGCTAAGTGAACAGAAGACGTAAAAACATTTATACATTTTAATTCTTATTTGAGAAAAAAGTGTTAGAAGCAAAGGAATTGTTCTCACTATACATACGAATGTAAAACATGAATACTATATTCTATACACATAATAGTATATTATTTATCAAGTTTTATAAACGTCATTTTAGTCACGAGTTTTATTAATCACGAGCGTAGCGCAGCGGAGCGAGTGTTTAATAAAATGAGTGACTAATAAGTTTATAAAACGAGTTGCATACTATACTTTTTCTACGACCACAAATTTGAGATTATAACATCATATTATTTCATTAAAATTTTGACATTTATTATATTAGGTTAAATTATGCTTGACAAATGTCAAAGTGACGGTTGAAAACTAACTTGATTTAAGTTTTGGCTGTGGCTAATAAAGCAAATACTATTTGAACCTAACTTTACCCCATGACTAAAACATCGTTGCCAACTTCAGCTCATGACTAAGAGGCTCTTTAGTCATAGGTTATGAAGGCATGATTAAAAGGTCACTTAGCGACGTGTATGTTAGTATGTTAAATGGCATTTTAGTTACAGGAGTAGAAAAAAATACTTAAGTGAACTATATAAACATTTTAAACAAAAAATGTGTATATGATGATACCACCAAGCATCAAATCAAGGTATTTTTAATCAGAGTAAAGTACACTACTGTCGAAATCATGATTACGCGATAACAACTTTGCTGAGCAGCACACGTGATACTTCACACAGGCTACCTACTTCTTAAAGACAGCAGAATTTGTTTTAAACAATGACCATAATGAACAAATATTTCTCCAATGTAAATAACAAACTTTAAATGCTAAATGTCTGGATAATTACCAAGGAGCAAATTATATTATTGCACTATTTTCAGTATAATAAAATAAATAAACACATAGCTTACTTAAATACTTTTTAAACTTATCCATGGAACAAATGATTTTGTTATTAATCAACTGTGAAATTTAATTAAACAAAATAATGAATATACGTAGATGTACTGCAATATACACGTACGTACACTATTCATTAACATTAATTTTAATATTGCTTTTATTGTATTAAAAATTCGGCTTAACCACATTATCACTTTCTTTTGGGTTCTAAAGTGTTAATTTTCACTCCGCAAAGAATGTAAACATGCAGGGTCCGGCAACGAAGCGGAGGTGGAAGATATTTCTAAAACTATGAAAGTTAATGAATATTGTGTAGATAAAAGTTGTAGGTACGAAGGTGGTGCATATTACTAAATCAATAGTATATTACAGCCCGAGATGGGAAGTGTTTCATTACTGTCGAGAGATTAGTTAGCTGATTGAGACGCGAAGCGTCGAAATCAGCTATTATCTCGAGACTAAGGAAACTTCCGGTCGAGGTTTGTATACTATTTTATTCGCAACCACTTTATTCTAAACAATAATTGGAAAAATTATTATATTATGATACGGCAGTTTGTGACGCGCATGAATGGATCAACGAGATTCCCAGTGTCCCTACCTCCCTAACTGAGTGCGGGAAGTAGCGGGCTGAAATGTACGACTTCCCCCACTCAAATGAGGACAGGAATGTTAACATTACATACATGGTTGCGAATAAACTTACTTTTTTTTAATGGAATGCTCTATATTTGGGTAGCATAAAAGTTTTACATTGAAATACTCATAATTTTTATATACTAAAGTTGTATGGGTCTAACGTCAACTGTTTTGCAGATATTAACGATTTTATCCAAAAAAATGCTGAACTTTAGGCGGCTGCTGTAAGCAATGGAAAACAATTGAATGAAGGAAAACGCTACCAAAAAATTATGACCCTCATGAACTACCTTTCAAGTGTAAAATGGTGGATCTGGGTATTACTGCTATACTGGGTGCTCAACATTTTAAAATTTAATGATTTCAATTTTTATAATTTTGAAAAGCCCTTTTAATAAGCTTTCTTTTGATATATACTTCATACCTCTAAGTTCGACTGTTTTTCAGATATGCGTGTTTGAACATAAAAATAAGTTAAGCCGCTTAAGATGCTTTATTTCAAGGGATGACAAAGAAACGCCGTTAAAATAATTATTAAAACACTTTAAGCTCTCCAAAAATATAAACACAAAACCAGGTTTAGAAAATATAAATTTAGTCAGTGTTGATGCAAGGAATAATAAAAACGAATAAACGATAAATACAGGAATACATTAATTTCAAAGTCAAATAAAATCAGATTAAAAACAAAATCCAATACACTAAAAGCTTATACATAATTACATTAAATGCTCAAATAGTTCTCCTTTCCTGCTCCGAGCATTAAAGCTGTACAGAGAACTCATAATCAGCCAATATAATTATTTTATTATTATTATTAAAGAATAAAAGGGTAAGCGGCAAAGCCGATAATGACCCTTACAAATGATAAAAGTATGCAGAACATTGTACATTTCGAATTAACTAAGGCTTACTCTACAAAAAGTTTAACTAACATATGGAGCTGCATTCAAGTGTTCATCAAGCATATTTTTAAAAACATTTAAATTCCTTGCATTTACAACAGCACTAGGTAATGCATTCCAGTGTTCCACAACCCTGTTTGACAAAAAGAATTTGCGGGCGTTCCCATGGAAGCGATCACGGCACAGTTTTAGATTGTGACCTCGGAGATGGATATTGGAGTTGCGTCTGAAAAAATCTAAATTGCACTCTTAAGAATTATTTAATATTTTAAAGACTTCAATAAGATCGCCTCGCAAACGTCTGACTCTAAGGCTAGTTAACTGTAACCTCGACAATCTTTCGGGATAACTAAGATTTCGCAAACTAAATGGAATTTTAGTCACTCGCATTTGTACCTTCTCTAATAGTTCAATGTCTTTTACAAGATACGGGCACCACACCGGCGCAGCATATTCTAACAGGGGGCGAATGTAAGTTTTATAAATTTTTAGCACTAGGGAGGGTGACGGGTTTCTAAACACACATTTAACGAGGTATATTAGACTGTTTGCTTTTTTCACTACACTAATAATGTGCGCACTCCATTTTAGATCACTCGAGACAGAGACTCCTAAGTCTACTTGGGTTTCCACGCTCTTCAAAATCATGCCATTTACAATATATTCCCTCTTAGGGTTATTATGACCTAAGTGCAGGACACTACACTTCGAGGCATTAAGCGTCAATAACCACTTCGCTGACCAGTCTTGTAGTCGCTTAAGGTCGTCGTCTATGGAGAAACCATCCGTGATTGGGTTCCCGAAAAATTTGGTATCGTCGGCAAATAGTTTTATATTTGATGAGATATTGCGCGTTAAGTCACTTGTATATGCTAGGAAAAGAATAGGTCCTAAAACGGAACCTTGCGGCACACCACTCAGTACGGGATAATATTCTGAGTAAGTATCGGCGACCCTCACACAAAACGTTCTTCCTCTCTTCTTCCAATGTATGATGTAATTCCCTTATTACTAATCTGTTATTTTTTGTAATTCTTTTGAAAAAATTGCCTTTATTTCTTCTTTCACGTCATCGCTTGGCCCATATGTCATTATCATCTACCAGACTTTTGGTTGTATTAGAGTACACACTTTGTACTTATTAGTATTTAATTTAAAATTTCCGAGAATGTGCAATATGGACATCCTCTTGTGATTTTCACATTCGTTAGTGCAAATTATGCTTTAGCTAAAAATTAAGTTATTTATGCAGGAATTGTCTGGAATTTCCAACTATTCGTCGGTGTGTAGTTGGTTGCATATTCTCCTGGTCGACTTTTGTGTGAAATTTGTGAAAATCCTTGGGGTTAGGGGAATTTTTGTGTCCTTTGGAAAAGATTGCCTGTATAGAGGGTGCGATTTCCGGTAGCAATCTTGGGTAGGTTGATTGATAGATTGCTTCTGATGTGTGTTGGATCACTTAAATGGAGATTTGAAACCACTTATTATCCTGGATAGTTTATTTCAGGACATTTATTTTGTGTGCAGTAGCTAAAATTCATCTGGTTATGCTACGATTCAAAAGCATTTCAGACTCTGACCGGTTTCCAATATTCGGTAGGTCAATTTGGTTTCTATCTTGCACATTACGTGACGATCAGGTGACATTTCAGCTTCTTATTATCCCGCTTAGTATTTTTTTCCTTTTGGGGCTCTCATGCCATCACCTGGAGAAAAGCTTTCTCAGCGGTTCTGGGTGTCTTGTCAAGCTATGTAGGTACCTCGCACCTAAGGTGGTTTCTGACCTTTCCCTCGTGTGATAGCACATTTGCACCTCTGGCGAAAAGCTCGTGCAACTTGACCATGCAGTCTGCGAGCAGCATCTCCACAGAACCTTGAATCAAAACTTACTGTGGCGTCTTCGTGGCAGCCGGCCTACAAACTCAAAACTGTAGAAATATCTCTCGTGTATGTACCGAATCTATTGTAGTATTTTATTTACGGTTTGCAATCACGATCCCACGCAGATCGTTAAGGAGAATTCGAAAATAGGCTTCAGTTTTACTTATGGTGTACCGATTAAGTGGCTACTAAGCTTCTGCGATTTTGGTTGCAATCAATTAGTGCAGGACACGTTAGCAACATTTTTGTTCGCGATGATGTTATGTTTGAGGGAGGACTGGAACATTTGAAGCCCTTGTAATCGGTCTCACACGAATAGAAGTGTGCCATAATCCAGTCGCAAAAGGCGTTCCGGTTTATAATATATCGAACCTCATATATGCGAATTTTAGCTTTCGTGCTCCGCTTTCGCCTGGTTTTTCACTAGCGGTTAGGAAAATCTTACAATAATATGCTATTTACTCACTTTCTTTGAATTGCATTTCGCCAATACAACTGTGTATAAATAATTTTACATTCACAACTAGTAAACTTAAAATAATAAAATCAACGTCATATTCACTACAATTACAACAAAGTAAAACTTTAGTTTAATATGACATCACTACAAATAAAAATATACAAAATCATAGGTTTATCTTTTATAATTTTATTTGAATTTACATAAATCTAAGCATTCACCATTTCCTCTTTTGTCCCTTCGAGGATTTCCGTGGACGCAAATATTATGTTATGTTTTGAAGCTTATTATATATTTATATTGCGTTAGTTACCATTGCACTATTTTTTCCCGTTTCATCCATAATTAATAGTTCTGACTTAAAGACGTAAAGATTTGTGGATATAAAATTTTTAAATGTTACAGAAATCCATGAAAATGTTAAGCTCAAATGGTTGAAGTTGCTATCACATAAAAATAATGCGCGAAATGTACCTATTTATTTCTTAAATTAATCTAAATGTAGCATTAGTTGAATTGAAAATGCTTATTCACAGTGATTCCCTACAGTCTCCAATAATAACAGTCTATGAAACTGCTGTCGCGAAAATACTCTAATTTATTTCAATATAATCGAAGAATATGGTCAAATTTAGTAATAATAAATATACAGATTTCATTATTTTGAATATTTGGAGATAAATTATTAATATATTGTGAAGTCTCGTACTATTACACGTCACTGGAAGTTTTAGCGATCATCCAAACTTAACAGCTGTTTCTATTAGGTGGAGCTTCATCTAGACCAGAACATTGGTGTGAAGATCGTATCAGCAAAACGAAATTGGACATAACAACCGTAAACCGTTATACATCGCCACAACTAGTATGCTGTAAACACGAACAAGCTATATCTGATAAATGACTGTTGCAATACCAATCTTCCGAACTAGGAAATCATACTGAAATTTGTATGTGGGTTTATCGTCGTAATTTATTTGGTCGCAACGATGCCATAAAATGTTTATGATGATTTTGATTTGAACAGATTTCGTCACAGCAAATATGTCTGGAACATTTGGACGACCCACTAATTTGGTATACTTTTTAATAGTACACTCAGT
Organism: Agriotes lineatus; assembly: GCA_940337035.1. Taxonomy (NCBI): domain Eukaryota; kingdom Metazoa; phylum Arthropoda; class Insecta; order Coleoptera; family Elateridae; genus Agriotes; species Agriotes lineatus. Next base: position 62,886,336 of record OW679201.1, on the reverse strand, counting down.
CGGTTGAAAACTGATCGAATTTTATAATAAATTGATAATTAGCATATGTGCGTGATGAGTTATAACCAAAGTGTGCACAAATTGAATAAATTGCATACTTAAATGTTTTATTTGTTTGCGATGATTTTATTGAACTGTTTGAATCGGTGGTATACAAATTTAGGTGTATATTATTTTTAATTGAACGTCTTAGCCGTGGTGTTTGCTTTCCTATTTATACGTATTTGAAATTGTAGATAATACCGTTTGGGTTGCGGATTAACAATAGACCCGGGGAACCCCCAGTCTGTCGCAACAGACGACGATCTATGTTAGCTGTCCTTTTCTTTAACTATATCTAAACATCCTTCTTTATCGTGGTCCATTCCCTTAACCAGTGGGGCTAGTGTCATACCTGCAAGTGTTAATTCGAATATGGAAGAGCATCTAGCAAGGGCGTAGCCAGGATTCCAGTTAGAGGGAGGCATAAATTTAATTACCCAATCAACTACTACTATTATTATAGTTTTTTTAAATTTTTTACAAATTACAAAAATTATAAGTTGAAACATAATCAGTTTCCGCAAATCTGCTGCAGATCGTAGCTTATTTTTTTTAATGTAGAATTTGAATTGCAATAATGATTATAAATCAACTGCCTTTTGCTCTTTATAAATGTTTAGGGTGGGCAATTGCCCACCCCTGCCCCTCCCTGGCTACGCCCATGGCATCTAGCGGTGGTGATGTTCATACTTACTCTCTACTGGTTATGGATCCCAAAGTAGAATGTCAGTAGTAACCTCTACTGCAAGAAAAGGACCTGTAGAAGACAAATTATCTTACTCGCCGTTGAAGATTGTGGATCTGCACTAACTTTAGGTAATCCTGGAAGGAAAAGGTCTTAATAAATCTGAAATCTACAAATGTGACTGTATGTTGAGGGTTAAGGAGGACAACTTGATCCAAAAATGGAGGGATTCAGTACAGCCATGCAAGGGAGAGTTACACCAAGAAGACTAGAAAGAAGACCTAACCCGATGAAAATTGAGTGGAGGGGATAAATCACAAGTTCAATGCAAACCCATAATATATGCAACCGGTGCAACAGATGATTAATTATATCTCGTGTATATATGCGGAGTTGAGCGAAAGCGGAAAGTCATTAGAGAATAGAAGCGAGCAATGATCGCAACTGGAAGATTTAATAGCCTACATTATGTATTGCCGTAATTCGATATCAAAATCAATGTTAAAGAAACTTAACCTTGAATCATCTGTTGCACGGCTTGTATTAAACTTGTGATCGGCTCGTAAGAAGAGTTTCGCCTCTGGCGTGGTTTATACGTTGAGTTACGGTGCTCTTCTATCCCTTCCCTTGCAAAAAGAGTTTCGCCTCTGGCGTCGTTTACACGATGAGTTACTATGCTCTTTTGCTTTCCCTCCTGATGAAGCCCTTTACGAAAGTTGAATTCTTCGACCTCAATAATGACACGGTCCAATCCCGGAAGTC
>OW679201.1:62286237-62884747 GCA_940337035.1 Agriotes lineatus | reverse complement strand
TTTTTCCCCCTGCTTATCGAAATTTGCCTAGATTTTTGAAAAAATCGTTTGGTTTGTCACCTGTCAGGATTAGTTTTCGTGAGTCGTGTTACCTGTGAGTGTCACATGTCACATAAACACTTGCAATTTCTAAATCTGCATCTTGCTTTGCTAATTTTATTATCCTAGGAACTTAATAATAATATTAAGTTCCGTTGTTAAAAAAAAGCAGCAAACAAATATAATCACCGACTTACACGTTTTGTTACTAAGGCTGTATCACTGATTTACATGATCAGCAGCGGAAAAATAGATTATTATTACGATAGTTTTAGCCGTTCACAAACGGAATCATGTCACCGACTAAATCAGGAAAATGGGACCAGTTTGGTAAAAGATAATGAACTAAATTAAATGGGTTCTAACTGGCCGGTTCGCCCCTGGATTCTTGAGACAACAAACCACTAAGTGTAGATATCAAACACAACCATAAATTAAAAACCCAGAGAGTAACGAATATCATATAGTAACAGGCTGTAAACTAGGTAATAACAGATGCATAAAACGATATGTAATTACTGGTATTGCAGAAACAACCATAGGTGCAGAAGGATTAAACATTTACACATAAATATCATAGACCATACTGAACAAGTAAATATCCAAACCTAGATACTTTATTGGACGCCTCATTACTTAATAAATTATCTAAATACTTAACCGGCAAATAATTGCTGTAGTTGCTGCTAAGAGGTATCCGAAAATTTTACGCCATAAACAATAATGCAATTTCTTTACTGGATCAATTTGGGATAAATAATTTTATTGACTAAATAATTTTACAATTTCCCAAAAGTTATTGAAGTTGTTGTTTATTCAGCCGAATTTGGGCCCTTAGTTACCCTCAGGGAAAACAGAATAAGCATTCCCTTTACGTTAAAAAATAAATTTCTGTCACGCGCACAAAAAAACTAGTGTTAATGCAAATCCACCCACACTATACAAACAACTCTTGGTAGGGGCAACCGCTCAAACTTTCCTGCTATATCACAACGTGCCAGCAGAATTTCTTTCTCATCTTCTGCCAGCGAACCGAAGCCCCAGAACCGCCGTGCGCTGCACCTAAGGAGGGCAGCGTCTCCAGGAGACTACCGAAGCCGGCTCGCCACCCACCTTGCTGGAAGCTGCAGACAACCCCGCCTCCCTCTACAACTACGATGTCCTCTGCATAAGCTCCTCTTACCACTGCGGCCTTGCTGGTCTTCAGCTGTCACGACATCTTTATAATTCTAGGAAACAGGAATTATTGGCTCTTTGGACTCTCACCTGAACACACGCTGTGCCCCGTGTTTTCCAGCCCTTTTCAATATACGTTATGTTCGTTGCTTTTTATTTGCCTGTAAATATTATTTCGTTTGTTTTAGCTCTTAATTAACTTGTAAATATACCGAACAATAAAATATCATATCCGCTATCTTCTTTCTGTGTCTCTACTCCTGCTCTTAGTCTACGCCCTCAACCGCTGAGCTAATTGGATGAATGGAAGAAAAACTTCATTCTTAAGCGTCGCCACGCCCTCACACCAACGAGTTGTGTAAATTTTATCTACGAGTAACTAACATTAAAAGAAGATAGAGGTTGGTATCTTTCATTCACGGAGATAGTTTGGTAATAGTTGGTCTCAACATAAAATTTCGTGCTTGCGAAGGAAGACCTTTCCTGGTCCTTTCTCTTCTGCTTTCCCTAGTTTTTATACTTTGAAAACATTAGGGTTCAGAATAATTACAGGCTGTTCACTTATCTGGAAAAGAGTGTCTGGTTCGTCTTTATCGCTTATAAATATTGCATATTCTTTTCCTTTGGGCGGATCTTGCTAAAAACCGTTTAAATATACAGAGGGGTTGTATTGTGGAGTCGTCTGAGTTGTTGAGTTTATATGTTAGTAATGTAACTAATAGGGTAAATATATTTGCTGAGGCTGGTGCTACTGCATTATTTGTGGCGCTTTTGATTGTCGCGCTTTGTGCGGAGTTCTTAAGTCGAAACGGCCGCAGCTGACGACTATTACGGGATAAGGTAGTTGCCTCTCCAGGTAAAATGTCCATTGGCCTTCCAAAATCTGAGGTAGGTTTCAATAGAGATTATTTTACGTTAGATAATTATTACCTAGCCTTTTCTCTTTTGCTGTCCTTCTTTTTATTGCTCTATTTATTTTTCTTTGCTGTTTGCAGACGACCAGCTTCCCTTTCGCATTTATCTACGTCATGGATTCATCGTTCGAGCCCCAGCAGTCACCGTCAAAGCAAGGAAGAGTTCATTGGCAGAGATATGCGAATAATCGGTCATCTGCACCAGGAGAAACTCCAGGTTTCTTTTCAGATCACAGTGTGACCGCCGAGGTTAGATTTTTCAAAATTGGTTGCCTAACAACACGCCTTGCGCACTTCCAAAGGAAATTCCTGAGTTCTTAATGCGGGCCTCTAGTGTGAAATTCAATTATTGCTTACATGGTCCCGTATTCTATTCAAGCGTTGAATTTACTATGATAATTAACATGTCAGAATTTTATTCTATGGATTTACTTTGCGTCCCCAAACTCTATGTTATGTATATTTGTTAGTGCCATTAATGCATGTTTATGTTTCATTGTTGTCGTTACTAATAAACAAGTGATTCATGTTTGAAACTAGCCAATGTAATCCTTTTGCTTTTGGTGTTCATTATCTTTCTCAGTTTGAACCTGATTACCTTATCGGTCAACTCATTGTTGCTCGCACAAGCAGGTGAAGTGCCTGCCGTATTATGCCCACAACATCTCACCGGCATTCAGTTTGTGCTAGTTATTTGTAATACGAAAAATTACGAAGTTGTCAAACTTTTTCGTCAATGTTACATCTCACCCTATAATTGGTTTGACAAAATAAGCACCCATCAGGTTGTGCGTGTAACACATTCGATTATTAGACCTTTAAAGTTTATAGCTATTAATTTCCAAAGCATAAAATAGGGTTTATCTATTTGTCACTCACTACCGCATTGTTGGTAGCGCTGTCAAGCCATGTCAAATTTGAGATTTTCATGTTAAGTTTTGCGTCAGTCTGTGTCAAATAACAAACAAAACCTAATCTACTAACCTCTAATTTGACATAGACCGTTTACTGGGCAATGAGCTTAAGATTAAATAATAAGCCAAAACTCTCATAGTACAATTTTGGTGGTCACAGCTTGTAATAGTTATTAACATATCCAGGAATGTTATGAGTATCATAACTGCCGCAGATGTTGTTTTGAAATCCGGGCTAGTAGAGCGAGGATTTTAAGACATCTAAGGCTGTTATGATTCATAACATCCTTGGTTTGTTCAATAGTTTATCGGTTGCATTATGGTAATGGTTGCCATATACGGCAAAGGGATATTACCGTACAGACACAGTTGTTTCAGTACAGTAATGGTTGACATGTACGGTAAAAGACTATTACCGTTCAGATACAATTATGACTTGGTTAGTAGCCTACTTTTGTATATGTAAACAAAGACTTAATATCATGAAACCGATAAACACTTTAAGGTGTTTACATTGTGCTTCAACCATCTGACAGGGAACCGACAATAACGACATAATAGGGAATTTTTGCATAAGGTTTCGATAAAATTATGCCCCGTTAAAGCTTATGTTACCTAGCGACGTCAACGATACTGCCAATCCAAATGAACTTTTGCGAATTTTATTGCTGGTTATTCTTTCTCACGTTTCAGAGTCAATCGGCGGGGAGCACGACTACGCCTAAAGCGTAAGGGTGCCAGATCTATCAAGGGCCCGTCAGGCCGGTTCCACGAAATATCTTTGCAAATATTTAATTTGAATTTACATAACAAGTGGTAACCAGTATTTAGGTTATCTTTTATTTAGGCCTGTATAGATTGTAAATATAACAAATTATTAAACTTCTTGTTTATTTTACCAAATTGGAGCCGTGGCTGTGAGATACCCTCAGGCAGCAATAGTAATGGGGAAAACCGAATAAAAATTTCGTTTACGTTGAAAAATGAGTGTTCAAAAACGGTTCCGCGCACTGCATGCGTTTATGGTTTCCCAAGCATCAACTCGGGGAATTTTTCGTAAAGTTTTAGCTCTCTTTCCTTGCAAAGTGTAACTGACCCAAAAACTGAAGCCAAATCACCATTTGCAGAGTTAAAAATTTGCTGTGAGGACCTTAGAGCAGTTAAAAATCGATACCAATTTGGCCAAAAATCATCTTTAGCAACAATGCCTATTTGCGGTTAAATGGCTCTGTAAAGAAGTATAACGTTCCACAATGATTTACCAAAGCTGACCGAACACAACTATAAAAAAATGTACGGGTCAGCAATTTCTAGATGACTATGATGGGGTTTGAAAGTTCTATCGCTGCTATTGGAAAACCCTTTATATACTACAGCTACAATTCAATTCAACCCAGACTTCGCTTTGAATACAATTGAATACAAAACTTTTTTACTCATTCTGCATAAATATTTTCTACCAACATGTTTATTTACATTTCTAGAACATCTCAGAACGTATAAAACTTCGTAATAGGTTTATTCGAAATGTTCAAGGCACCTTAGTTAGAAAAGAAGCTAAAAATAAAGTTAAAAAATAACATAGATTTTCACGATAAAGATTATTATTGCTGTTCGTTTACCTTACCGAGATAATCGCATTGAAAACAAAAGCGTTCTGAAAACGCATCACGTAGGCATATTTTTCTTCTATAAAAGAACGTCTTTGTCCGATAAAAGGCACAGAAGTAAGCAAGTGCGTAAAAGAGAATCAGCGTTTCTCAGAGTCAACATATTCATTAAAATGAAAATTAAATCAGACTTTGAAGTTAAGGACAATATCATTAGTTTTTCTGGGTTTGATGATCAAAATGTAGAAGGGCTTGGTAGCACGTTGTTTCAGAAGATGAAAGAACATAGAGATGCTATTGCTCAGGTAAGTGGCAGAACGCAATATAATTTTTCCATTTAGTTACCGAAGGATAGTTTTAGATATTTCCAATACTTCAACATTTAAGCTCGAGCTCCCAACTCTAAAAAAATAGTAACTAATGGTAGTGTCTTCAACGTCAGTCGCTTCTTGTTAAAATGCAAGGAATTGTTAATGGCATTACTTATAATAATAGATATTAAGTAGGTTTAAATGAAGTAAACAGTAGCTGGCAAATAGTCATTCATACCTCAAATGTTTGCTAACGTCAGATAAGGGGTTTCATAAAACACACTCGCTGGGGGTCCATTATAATAGAATAAAAAGTAAATATTGGCTCGCGATTAAAGAAGAGCATTGTAAACACATTTCGGAGCATTTTCATAACTAAAATACTCAATTGTTACTATTGTTATCAAATACTACAAAGTACCTTCGCCAACAGATTGATGGAAGTACCGGCTGGAAGGACACCTATGGCGATTACCTACAAAGATGCATTAGGACAGCAGTAACCATGCGCAAGAAAGGGATAACTGCAGAAGATGTGATATCAATATGCAGTTTGAATCATCTGAACACCACCGTTCCCTTCATTGCCGCTTTATTTTTGGGTGCTAAACCAGCCTGTCTAGATCCAACTCTTTCTCCATCGGTTACAACCCACTTACTTAAACAAATGCGACCAAAAATTATATTCGTTGGCCCAGAAGCCATAACACTAATTGAAGAAGCCGTTGGGAAAGCAGATGTGTATACTAAAATAGTCATTTTTGGCGAGTCGCAGACGCATCTTCAATTTTCTGAATTTGTACAACCCGTTCCAGACGAAAACCATTTTCGCCCAATTCAAATTACTAACGTCAAGGACACAGCCCTGATTTTATTTAGCAGTGGCACCACGGGGTTTCCCAAAGGGATTTGCCTCAATCATTACGGACTATTAGCTTGCAGATGGAAGTAGGTATAAGAAAGTGTTGCTTTTTTAAAATCAATAACAACTATTACAGAATATCTGACACACTCGACTTGTCTGTAATGCTGTCCTTTGCTTCAATCTATTGGATATCCTCAACGATTATTCTTATAACATCCATTCTAGGGGGAAATGCTCGAGTCGTATTTCCAAAATTCGATGCTGATGATACATGGCATTTGATCGAAAAATTCAAGGTAATTTAACTGACACCATAATGACTTTTCGTATCTACAGTGAACTTTTAGGTTAGCGCCTTCTTCTCAGTGCCAACGCAAATCATTTCTGTGTGTCGAAACGGTTTGCCCAAAGGTGTCGATGTGTCAAGCCTGAAATATGCATTTACTGGTGGCTCAGCTATATCTAAAGAAAACCTATTAAAAATTAGAAGTGTGCTAAGTGAAACTGTGGTTTTCAACAGCTATGGTATGACTGAGCTCAGCGGTTTAGCTCTCTCTCTGGGATCTACTGGTGATCCCATTGACATAGAGTTGTATGAAGAAAATCCCCACACTCTTGGCCGTCCCATGATTGGCTTTACTTACAAAGTGAGTATCATGTGTTAATATACTATTTTGCATGGTGTGTGAACTCCGTTGCACTTTCTGATTATAATATTCTAGGTTGTAAATCCCGATACAGAAGAAACTCTTGGTCCGCACCAGCCAGGCGAGCTAAGAATAAAAACCGAATTTCAAATGAATGGGTACTACAACCTTGACTCATCAAACGCTTGGGACTCGGACGGATTTCTGAAAACTGGAGATATCGTCTACTACGATGAAAATTACAGTTTCTATTACATGGATCGTATTAAAGAAATGCTGCAATACAAACACCTTGTTGTGGTGCCCACCAAGCTTGAAGCCATTCTCTTGACTCATCCAGCGGTGGAATGTGCTGTGGTGTTTGGACTACCACATGGAGAAGATGGAGACCATCCTGCTGCCGTTGTAGTTCTGACGAAAACTGCCTCTGGAAAAGTGGGAGCGAAAGATATTGAAAAATACGTTGCGAATAGAGTTAGCGAAGGGGAAAGGCTTAGAGGTGGCGTTAGAATAGCTAAAACCATTTTTATCACCCCTACAGGAAAACTGTCTCGAAGGCGTATGAAAGACCTGGTATTAAGGGGTGAAATTTAGATTTGCGGCGTTTAGTGGCTTGTGTTTGAGTTTAACCTTTACTGTCTAATTTTGAATGTGTTTTATAGGCTATAATCGAAATATATATTTTACAACAAATTTTAAAAAGTTTCAGTTCTAGTTCAAAGTCTTCTAATTTTTTCACATTTTAGCAATGTAGAATCGTAAAGAGTCAGAGAATGATGCGCTTTAATGCTGAGTTGCCAGTATTATGATGATGTAAACATCTTGTTGTTTTTTTAATACTTGAAAACTGCTAGATACAGTTAGTAATTTTTTAAAAACCAGTAATAAAATAAGGCACGAACATCATCTCATAGTGCTTGTGGTACACTACAAATTTCTCGATTATCTTGCACTTAATGATGATAGCAAACGGTATTTCACAGCGGCTCTTCTGATCACTTAGAGAACTTTGGCCCGTAGCATACAAAAATGCAACCTTGAGGATTAAAAATGGTGGCTAAAATGTTAAATGTTAGCTTTTTCACCGATTTTTATAACCTAAATGACGGTATTAGTTAATTTATTCGCTCCCCATATGTTTATTATTAGTTTATGTATATTCTTGTGTAGTGGTTACCCTCCTTTCATCGACATTTCAGCTGCTGTTGTGTGTGTTCCCATAGCTTTATCGTTCTGTAGTTTTTTACTTCTATTAAAGTTTTTTCTTGCATTGGTTTTTCTACTAGTATGACATCTTCATCTTCGTTTTCTACATTTCCCAAGTTTTCCTGTCTCCGAGTATTGTAGCTGGCTTCTTGGTCTTCTCCATTAAGAAGTTTAGTGAAATATTACTTCTAATTAGGTCACACTCGCTGATTCGTTTATTTTAATGTTCTATTAAGGTAATTAACTTTGTCATCATCATTAATCATGACACCATTACTGATGTGTTGTGATTCAGCACAATTTAGACATTCAATGTATGAACACTACCCTTTACTAATGTTATATTTTCTTGAGTTGTAACCTTATCGGCGACAAAGCTACTAGAACCCAACGTTACTCCCCCCGCGTGTCCGCACACAACCGACCAGCATAAGCCGTGAATGTGCGCGAGCAACAATAGCAGGCTGCGGAGGTTGGTGGTGCACGTATCCGGCAGGTGAAGGCCATGGGCTGCATGAATACTGAAAGGTCCGGTCAACATAGGCCATGAATATGCAAGCGGCGAAAGCAGGAGAAGGCTGTACAAGTGAATTTTGTGAAAATTAACCTTTGTTCCAGATTAAATGTTATACTGTTACAGTAAATAACAGTGTTTCCATATATTTTGAACTTTGAAGATAATTGATCGTTGTTTGGGAGAAAATATAGTACATTGCACTTGATCGCAGTGTTTGCGGGATGTATGCACAAACGAGGTTGCCTTGAAGGCGCAGTATCGCAAGCGTTGCGAAATGTCAACGCGTTCCTGTCAGTTTGGAAAAAGAAATTATTTTAATGGGAGAATGCACGCACGTACTTGACGACCGGCTTTATCGCTGATGTATGCACTCTCGTTTTTACTCCAAACGACATTACTTTACTTTTTAACATATCATTTAACGCATAAATGTCTACTACCTGCCATTATTTTCTCTCTGACGTTATGCGGGTTTCCCGGTTGTTTTGTTATTACTAATCCCTAGTAAGTGTAACTGTCAACGTCTTCAAATTTTGCAGGTGTTATTCTTTGCTATGAGGAGCAACTCATTTTCTTTCAATTCTCTCTCATTCCGTATCGTGTACTTGGTATTTTTTCTTTTATTTGTTTTTTCTTTTTTTAAATTTGTGTAATTTACTAGATCAACATACAAATGCTATAAATGGTAGGTAGAATTATTATTATATAATAACAGTTAAGTAGCATTAAGAGGCTATTACTCTATAAAAATAAAAAAGTTAATTACATATTATTTTTGTTCACTATCCGAAGAATCGCTGATCAAAATTAAGTCTGTGGGTACCCGTCTTTTCAGTCTTCTTTTGGGTGGAGGAGTATCGAGATTATCGACGATTGCACTCAGACATTTGTGTACGTTGTTGAAGAAATTGGTAGCATGGGAAGTAATCAGTTCCTTAACAATGGCCATATGCAGTTCTTTGTGGAGTTCATTGTTGCGTATAAACCATTCTGCGTTACAGATAATGCCAAGTATTTTGTTTTGCATTACTTGCACTTTGTTTATATTTGTATGGCTTGTTGTTCCCCAAACTACGGAGCAGTACATGATTGTGGGACGTATTAGAGATTTGTATAACAAAGCAAATAATTTAATTTTCGGTTTATTAGTGGGTAGAGAAGGTTCAGTGTTGTATAGCATTCACTAAGTTTTTTTATTTATATGAAAGCCCCATGTTAACTTTCTATATAGGTATAATCCTAGGTACTTTACAGCATCATCCTTCGCGTTCCAAGGTATTCCGATTCCGTTAACTCGCAATTCAGTTGGGTTGGGAGGGCGTCTTAATGTAAAGATTTTAGCCACGCATTTTGTTGAGTTTAATTGAATTCTCGACTTCTCGTACCACTGGCAGTATACATTAGTTGCTGTTTGGAGATCACTGATGGAATTATGGATGTCGAAGTTCTGAGATATGAGTGCGGTGTCATCCGCATACATTGCAAGTTCTACGTTATCAAAATGTGGAATGTCATGGGTAAAAATTTTGTACAACGTTGGTCCATGAATCGAGCCTTGGAGAACTCCAGCTGAGACGTTTTTTAAATCTGAATAATGTGCGTTGACCCTTACTTTAGATGTTCTGGCTCTTAGAAATGAAGAAACCTCTCGGGTAAAGTAATCAGGTAGATTCAGTTGTAATATTTTATAGAGCAGGCCTTCTTGCCAGACTTTGTCAAAAGCCTGGGTGATGTCGAAGAAGGCGATTGCCGAATGCTTTTTGGCTTCAAATTCGTTCGATATGGTATTAGTAATTCTCAGTAATTGATATGTGGTTGAATAATTACTACGAAATCCATACTGTGTTGCTGGAATGATATTATTCTCGTTTAAGTAGTCGTTTAGAAGTCGATGAATGATTTTTTCAAATAGCTTCAACAGCGTAGGTAGTAAACTTATAGGTCTGTAGTTACTAACCATAGTTTTGTCTTTTTTAGGTTTTGGAAACAAGATAACTTCAGCTTCCTTCCACTTGGTTGGAAAGTAGCCATTTCGAAAACAGGCATTGAATAAGTTGGCCAGAAATCATTAGCTTTCCGAGTTAAATTTTTCAGTTCAACATTAGGCACTAAGTCGTGCCCGGGAGATTTTCTAAGAGATAGTTTATTGATGAATTCTTGAATTTCTCGGGGGGTGTTGGTTTTAAAGATGTGAAAGTTGTTGGTAGATTACCCTGAATTTCGGATTCTGCGTCATTGTGCAGTTGCTCATACTGAGGTTGTGAAGGGTTGGGTTTAAAGACTTCCTCTAAGTATTTAGCAAATAGCTTACATTTGTCTTCGTCTGTTTCAAAAGTTTCTGTGGGGATTTATTCGCGTTTCCGTAAAATCCTCTTGGTAGGAATCCATAGTGAATTATCATTAGGGTTTATTTCAGAAACATATGTTTGATAAGATGTTATTCGGGAGTTATCGAGTTCGTTTGTAACTTGATGAGAAAGTAATTTTTTGTGTTGTCGTTCTGTTCCAGAGTCTTCTTGCTTTGTTTTTCTCCTAGTACATATGTAGGTGGATTGAAAAATGGTTTGCGTGATTTGTTTGAACGAGGAGCAGTGGCTGCTCTTGTTGTATTTATTAATAGATTGGTAAACATATTAACAGCGTTGTCAATGTCGTTATTTGTTTTTATTTTATTGATCTGTAGGTCGTAGTCCAATTTTTCTTGAACATATTCCCAGTTGACTCTTCCAGTAATTAGACCTAGAACCGGTTTATTAAGAGCATGCATAGTGTTGGTAGAAATAATTACTGGGGGATGATCAGATTCGAGTTTGTTATATAACCTTTTTTCGAACGGTTATTACAATTAGTAAATTGGATATCTACCCTATTGCTTAGTTAATAGAAGTAGTATCGAGAATAATGTATTAAACACTTACCTTGTTGCTTTTTAATTACTTTCAAAATTGACATATCTCACTTATGAAAATATTTGATTGAAATTATGTCACTTCACTATTATTTAAAATTACCTCGGCTAGTCAGTTTATTGAGCAAATGAGAATCTATCTTCCTCAGCTGAATGAGTAAATGTTATAATAATAAATCTCTTTATAATTGAATATTGAATTACAAAATTATTAGCCGGGGTCGGTAGCTCAATGGTAAGCATCCTGACTACTGATCTAAGGGTCGCCAGTTCTATTCCCGGTCCCGGTGAGGTTTTCAAAGATAAACGCTTCTACAGAATGCCATAATTCGGAAGTGATGTAAAGCCGTGGGTCCCATGTTACTACGATATGTAGCATGTAAAAGATCCCTTGCTAGGGTTGGAACTCCTTAGTCTCGGCAAAATTCTAAGTAGGACTTTGACCATATGACCAAAGCAGTCGGTGTCTAAGGTACCTACCACTCTGCATGCTTAGACCTTGTCCATTAACAAACAAACAAACAAAACAAAATTATTATTGTATTGACTTCTTTCTCAGTAGTAGTAGTACTTTTAATAGAACTTTCTTTTAAGTTAGATTGTATTATTATGCTTGGTTTGACATTACAATCAATCAAAACTAAATGTTGTCAAATTATTTAATGATATAATTTTTACTTATAATGGCCGAAAACGTCGAGTACCCGAATTAAAGCAAATTTAGAAAACTTAATATTCTAAACTGCGCTCTAAACCTAAATTACAATGCATTCCACTAATTTTGTCGTACCAAACTTGTTAATAAAAATACACTAACCGCCATGAAGACTCACTTGTACCTTGAGTGTATTTTCTATCAGCTTCTAACTGATTGGTAGTCGTCAAACACCTCCCTTGAGTTGTTGAAGACCCAAAATAGCTCGTTGTAGCTCTCGTACCTCTTAATACCTTGAAACGGTAGTACAGCATGCCACAATCACTCTCACTTTCACTTACTGATGGTTTAAGTACCAATTACCACTTCAAATGGTTTCAAATAATCTTGAAATTATAATATGAATAATAATTGTGATCTTTGGTCAAATTTGATCGTGAAGAAGGCTATCTTGCTATCACGTACCAAATATACAATATTACTCTCAGAATTAAAGGAAAGTTAGCCCTTTAACGTGACTTATTAAACGTAGATTATTCAAAATTTTTTCACTTGCAGTAAACCACCCCCTGGTTGCCTATTGCTACCACAAGTAATCTCTCACTAACTGTTATCACATGATACCCTATAGATATCTGGATATTAATATTGAATTAATTAAGCATCCACACAGCATGCTACATTACAAGATCACTTACAACGTTTTGTTCTAAAGGCATAGTTACATTTTTGAACAGGGCAATATCAAGAATATCTGAATGTTGGTCGACTCTATATGGAATTCGCGTAGGTTCTCAGGTGCCACAATATGGATACCTAAGTTTGAGGTTATCGCGTGCAATTTAACTCCGTTAAGATTGTTTGATCGGCAGCAGTAATTACTTTTGCTGTTAGGGTCTCCTAGAAACATCGTAGGAGTAGGGTTTGTGAATAGAGATCCAATATCGTTATTCTTCAGCTGTTGCTGTGGAGGTTTATACCCAGATTATCATATTGCTTCCGTTTTCCAATTGGACCTTTATTGCTACTGCTTCTATTGATATTAGATTAGAAAGAGTAATTAGATTGTGCTTGATATTTCTTTTGATTATTAATACAACGCCGCCAGATGCATGCTGGGCTTCTCTATCACTTCTATAAATCTGATATCCGCTGATTCGAAATGGTTCGCTGTTAGTCAAGTGGAATTCGTTAACACAAGCTATGTCGTCAATACCATGTCTTGTAAGAAATAGGGTAAATAAGTTTTTTTTGTCTCTTGATTCCATTAGCATTGAAGTTTAAAAGAGTTAGCTTGTGAATTAGTTTTTCATTGTTATTTGCCATTGAAATATTCGGCAATGGCGTTTGAGATCAATTCCGCGATGAGAGGTTTAATAGATTCTAAAATTTGACTAAGTATGGTACGGATAACAAAAGTATTTGTTGCGTTATGAGTTATATGTGAGCTGGGAGAATTGAAATTTGGGTTGTTTAAATTATTGGAGGTTGCCTGAGCGTAATAATTATATACTGGGTGGGATTTGGATAAATTCTGAGATACTGTGAGAAATCTGATTGTCTGTTGTGTTGATTGTGGTCGACTGTAATTATTTAAAATAATATTTCTGTTTTTTAAGGTCTGGTAGTATGGACAGCCCCTGTAGTTGGCGGAATACGATCCGCGACAGTTAATCCAAGTTGATTTCACATTTGATTGTTTAGTGCAATTGCTATAAAGGTGATCGCCGTTGCATTTGACGCATCTTGGTGGAAGGGGGCAGTAATTCTTTGTATGTCCATATCTTTGACAACGCATGCACTGAGGAATTGTTTTTGGTTTGCGTCTACTTTCAACTGTGACTATGGAATACAGAAGCTTATTCAGTTTGAAGATCTCCTTTCCTTTCTCGTTTTTTGTTAACTGCACGGCGCATAAAGGCATGGGCATTTTATTTTTGTTAAGAAGTCTTGTGACAGTTGTAATGGAATAGGTATTAATAATTTCATTGTGGATTTCTTGCACCGAGAGTGAGTTTGGCACATTACGGATGATAACATTTAAAGTTTCTTGTTCGGGGTTATGATAATTGTGGAATCGTAAACTATTTTCAGTGTAGTATTTTGATACACACGGTAATCTTCGATCGAGGTTAAGTTGATTTTCAGCGCATCTGTTCGATGCTGTGTTGTAAATTTGCTTGAAGTTAGAGCCTTAATGTAGTTAATTATTGCTTAGTAATTATTTACATCGTGCAAGAATATAGGTGAAAATTTTGGCTGTTGTGATTGATTAGAATTACTTTCATTTGTTAGCTGTTTTTCTACCTCTTCAGGTAAATAGTACCTATTTTTGGTTATCAGTGCAAGTTCTGAGCATATGTATTTTTGTGGGTTTTACTGGCTGGGGCAATTTTTCTTTTAACGGCCGGGCTAGGTCTGGTGTTTGCCATTTGGCCGGCAAGGGGCCAGACACTGATAAGTTTATCGCACTACTTTCGATTAGATATTGTCGAGAGCACAGACGCA
Organism: Agriotes lineatus; assembly: GCA_940337035.1. Taxonomy (NCBI): domain Eukaryota; kingdom Metazoa; phylum Arthropoda; class Insecta; order Coleoptera; family Elateridae; genus Agriotes; species Agriotes lineatus. Next base: position 62,870,477 of record OW679201.1, on the reverse strand, counting down.
CTGAGTTACGGGCACAACAGCACTTGACGACCGCGCTTACTTGAATTCTTTTATTTGTAAGCTCATCTCTTGTGGCTGTTTTTACGTTTTGTCATTGTCATCAAATCAACTCCGCTAGGGTGTGGCGATTTTATTGCGACACCCTACTGATGCTAAGCCCAGAAAAGGCGGGTTGGAAAAAGAGCTGACAACTCTATCCCCCTAGAAGTGATGCCGCTACAACACCTCAAACCTCGGAAAGAAGAGTCTTCTTAATGACGAACCAAGTCAAGTTTAAGGCAACGATGCATACAATGTGATTTATATTTAGAAATGAAGAATGTTGGAAGTGGCTACTATCAAGTAGCAGTACTCCAACTAAGGAAATTTAAAAATATAAAATAAAAATAATGGAAACACAAGAAACGAACTGGGCAAGTGGAGTTGAAAGAACCTAAGGATGTTTAAAAATGAAAATTTAACGGAAAAAACATGAATTGGGAATTGCATTTTTCTCAATAAGCCACCGAGTGAACAGGTGATTGATTTTCTACCAATACATGATTGGACCGATTAGAATCAAGATGTAGACATTTAACTTTACAATAATCAACCTGCATGCGCCCATGGAGGAAAAAGGCTATTTTTATGAGCTTTTAGAACAGCAAGTAGATTGTAATAAGAGATCTCAATGCAAGCAGAGGAGAAGCTTTTAAACGTACAATAAAAAACCATAATCCCCATTTTAAAGTAACGACAATGGAGAGTGTTTGCTAAACTTCGCACCATCAAAGGATATGATCACATGTTTCTTTCACAAGGTGATACATCAAATAACACAATGCTCACCAAATGGTCAGACAAAAAAACAAATAGATCATGTGCTTGTCAACTCAAAGCTTTTCTCTAGCATTCTACACGTAAGAAGCTATAACGGGTAGAATGCACCTCGGACTATTATCTAGTCGAAGTCAAACTTAGAAAAGTCGGACTAGGTAGCTTATCCTGGCTACGGATCACAGCGTTGCGAGTCCTGATCCGGTTCCCATGAGGTTTTTAAAAATTAAAAATGCTAGGGTTGAAAAATTCTAAGTAGCAATCGGACCATAAAGCTTTGGAAGTGTAAAAACGAAAAATGCTAAGAATGATTTTTGATGAAAAAAAAGTGTAATGTAGATGGCAAAGAAGCCTGAAACGAGAATCTGGCCTCCCTCCCTGGATCGTGTATTTTAATATATGCCTACCTTATACGTGTAACCGATTCGTTTGCAAAGATTTTTTATTTTAAGTAGGTTCAATTATTGTAATCTAGTGTGACATATAATGCGGCCTGTTTTAATGCGCGAATCACTCAATTGCGTGTTCAGCGATTCAAAGAAATCAAACACGGGCGCGTAGAGGTTGAAGCCAGTGCAGCCGAGCTAAACCCGAGGTCGCACGTTTTTAATGGCTCTCAGTAAATTGTGCCTATAGCGAGCTAAATAAAAGTGGCCAGCAATTCAGTGATTGCACTTCAAGCAAGTAACAAGTAAGCCTTATACTGAGTAAGTACGCAGTTGCGCCGCTACCAAATAGTTTCGTAACGGGATCCGCCAGAGGGTTGATCGAGCTTGAAGCCAGGTAATTCCACGCAGTACTCGTGAGAAATTTCTATACAACGAATTTTTCAAGATTGATGACGTATTCCAGTCACTTGGGTTCCATCCCAATCTGCTACAGTGCAGTTTAAAGCCACGGGCTTAAGGTAACCAGATACAGGAAATGTTTGCAGGTTGAGCAATAAGCGTTACCTCCAAGCTGTGGAGAGGTTTCGCAACCGTGAGAAAATGCGCATAATGTACAAATAATTACGTATGCGAAATAGCTTGTACGGGAAATTCAATGCGATTTCCACTTAATGCATCTAGGTTAGTGTATGCTAAAGTAAAATCCTTCTGTCTTTTAATAACAATATACCTGTGTTAAATTGTGTGGACAAATTGACCTTTCTTGTGCATATTATGTGAAGTCCATTTCAACACTCAAGGTGCCGGCCAGCTTCCTGCTTTGGCAAATAATGCTTCCTAGTCACGACTTGAGGTAAATTAAGAGTTTCCTGTGTACTGAACTAGCTAGATAAATAACAAGAGCAAATAAGGCCTACGAGACGTCTCATTTCAAGTCCCAGCTTACAGCCGTAAGATGGAAGGAATGGCAAAATATTGTTGAAAAAGCCATGGACCTAGAAGTCGCAGCGCTATCACTTATTAGTATATAACATCTCAAATACAGACAACCTAAATGCCCATTATTAAATTTATTTAGTTGCTTATACAATATCATATTGCTAAGTGAATAGAAGACGTAAAAACATTTATATATTTTAATTCTTATTTGAGAAAAAAGTGTTAGAAGCAAAGGAATTGTTCTCACCTATATATTAATGTAAAACATGAATACTATATTCTATACACATAAAAATTCTTAAGTGAACTATATAAACATTTTAAACAAAAATGTGATTACGCGATAACAACTTTGCTGAGCAGCATACGTGATACTTCACACAGGCTACCTACTTCTTAAAGACAGCAGAATTTGTTTTAAACAATGACCATAATGAACAACTACTTCTCCAATGTAAATAACAAAGTTTAAACGCAAAATCTCTGGATAATTACCAAGGAGCAAATTATAGTGTTGCACTATTTTCAGTATAATAAAATAAAGAAACACATAGCTTACTTAAATATTTTTTAAACTTATCCATGGAACAAATGATTTTGTTATTAACCAACTGTGAAATTTAATTAAACAAAATAATGAATATACGTAGATGTACTGCAATATACACGTACGTAACTATTCATTAACATTAATTTTAATATTGCTTTTATTGTATTAAAAATTCGGCTCAACCACATTATCATTTTCTTTTGGGTTCTAAAGTGTTGATTTTCTCTCTGCAACGAATGTAAACATGCAGGGTCCGGCGACGAAGCGGAGGTGGAATATATTTATAAAACTATGAAAGTTACATGAATATTAAAAGTTGTAGGTACGATGGTGGTGCATATTACTAATTCAAACTTACTTTTTTTAAATGGAATGCTTTGGGTAGCATAAAAGTTTTACGTTGAAATACTCATCATTTTTATATACTAAAGTTGTATGGGTCTAACGTCAACTGTTTTGCAGATATTAACCATTTTATCCAAAAAAATGCTCAACTTTAGGCGGCTGCTGTAAGCAATAGAAAACAATTGAATGAAGGAAAACGCTACCAAAATATTATGACTTTCATGAACTACCTTTCAAGTGTAAAATGGTGGATCTGGGTATTACTGCTATACTGGGTGCTCAACATTTTCAAATTTAATGATTTCGATTTTTATAAGTTTGAAAAGCCCTTTTAATAAGCTTTCTTTTGATGTCATACTTCATACCTCTAAGTTCAACTGTTTTTCAGATATGCGTGTTTGAACATAAATACAAGTTAAGCCGCTTAAGATGCTTTATTTGAAGGGATAACAAAGAAACGCCGTTAAAATAATTATTAAAACACTTAAGCTCTCCAAAAATAAAAACACAAAACCACGTTTTGAAAATATAAATTCAGTCAGTGTTGATACAAGAAATAATAAATACGAAAAAACGATAAATGCAGGAATAAATTAATTTCAAGGTCAAATAAAATCAGATTAAAAAACAAAAGCCAATGCACCAAAAGCTTATACGTAATTACATTAAATGCTCAAATAGTTCTCCTTTCCTGCTCTGAGTATTAAAGCTGTACTCTGTACTGAACTCATAATCTGCAAATATAAATACTTTGATTTATTTAAATGGAACACCCTGTATAGTGTATATCCCTGTATTTTTAAAAAGTATTTTTTACGACCGACCAGAAAATATGCAGTTTCTGGAGAATTTTTTCGACAGAAAGTAAGGTTTTGCCGGTGAAAGCTTTTGGCGGTCCCTGATGCCTTCGTTACTATGGAAACAAGTTTGTGATATTGTTTGGATAATCTACTTGGTTCGACCTGCAAAACACTACCTACTTTCCAATCTTGTAACGTAAATGACTATTAATGAGCTTTCTTCTGACATTTCATTTCCTATCCCAAAATTCAATGGCTTTTCAGGTTTAATTTTTTCCTGCTTTTTTTCGTTTTTTTTTCGTATTTGTTATTTCTAGTTTTGAGTAGTAGCTGGATATTTTTTTTTCTAAACTTGGTTTTTCTTTTGTTTGGAGAACTCAAGTGTTTACATCATTATTTTAACGGCGTTTGTTTTTTATCCCTTGAAATAAAGCATCTTAAGGGGCTTAAATTGTTTTTATGTTCAAACAGGCATATCTGAAAAACAGTTGAACTTACAGGTAGGTATGAAGTACCACATCAAAATAAATCTCATTAAAAGGGCTTTTGAAAATTACAAAAACATACAGGGCGTTCGATTTGAAAAAAAATCGAAATCATTAAATTTGCGAATGTTGATCACCCTCTATAGCACTAATACCTATATCCACCATTTTACACTTGAAAGGTAGTTCACGAATATAATTTTTTGGCAACGTTTTCCTTTATTCAATTGTTTTTTATTGCTTACAGCAGCCTCTTGAAGTTCAGCATTTTTTTGCATAAAATCGTTAATATCTTCAAAATAGTTGACGTTAGACCCATACAACTTTATATAAAAATGATGAATATTTCAATGCAAAACTTTTAAGCTACTCTAATATAGGACATTCCATTTAAAAAAAAAGCAAGTTTGATTCGCCACACTTTTTTGAGACACCCTGTATAATCGAAACTATTTTAGTAACGTCCACCACCTTCGTACCTACAACTTTTATGTACATAATATTCATGTAACTCTCATAGTTTTAGAAATATCTTCCACCCCCGCTTCGTTGCCGGACCCTGTATAGTGACATAATTTTCTCTGCATATATACAAAAAATTTCTCTATGATTACATTTTCAATAATTTCCAATGACAATATATGTAGCATGTACATTAACTATAACACATAACTTTCCGTTTTGTTATTTGCTACACTACACATCACAAATTAGTGTTACAATTTGCATTATATTCATACTCAACATGAGATTTTCATGTATGTTTGGTCATGTGTACCAATAAACTATTTTTTTGTGCTGCTTTATATTCACAAACAGCACATGAATAAGGTTTTTCTCCTGTATGTGTCTTTAGATGTTGAACCAAGCTGTATTTATGGGCTGCTTTATAATCACAAAATGAACAACCATAAGGCTTTTTTCCCGTGTGCTTCTTCATATGTATAACCAAATTATATTTCTTTCCTGTCTTATACTCACATATAGAACATGAATAAGGTTTATCTCCCGTATGTGTGTTAATATGTTGAATCAAAGTACTTTTATTTGCTGCTTTATAATCGCAAAATGAACAAACGTGAGGCTTATCTCCTGTGTGATGCATCATATGTATAACTAAATTATACTTCTTTATTGACTTGTACTCACATACAGAACAAGAATACGGTTTATCTCCAGTATGTGTCTTTATATGTTGAACTAAACTACCTTTTTTTGCTGCTTTATATTCACAAATTGAGCAAGAATAAAGTTTATCTTCGGTATGTATCTTCATATGTTGAACTAAGTGACCTTTCTGTACTGCTTTATATTTACACATATGGCATGAATAAGGCCGTATTCCTGAATGTGCCTTCATATGAGTCGCTAAGTGACGTTTATAGAGTGTTTCATACTTGCAACTTAAGCAAGAATAAGGTTTCAACCCAATGTGCGTTTTCATATGTTCCACTACATTACTTCTCTGTGCTGCGCTATAACTACATGTAGGGCAAAAATAAGGTTTTTCGCCAGTATGTGTCCTCATATGGTCAACTAAGGTATTTTTCATTGTTGATTTATAATCGCAAATTGAACAAGCGAAAGGTTTTTCTCCTGTATGTACCCTTATATGTTGAACCAAGTTGCCCTTCTGTGCTGTTTTATAATTACAATATGAGCAGGAGTAAGGTTTTTCTCCTGTGTGTTTCCTCATATGCTGAACTACAGCACATTTCTTTGCTGCTTTATACTCGCAAATACAGCAGGCATAAGGTTTTTCTCCAGTATGTGTATTCACATGTTCAGCTAAGGTTCTTTTATGGGCTGTTTTGTATTTGCAAAAATGACATGAATAAGGTTTTTGTTGAACAAAATTGCTTGTACTTACTATTTCATAAGCATCATTAGGAGATGAGTAAAATTGTTTTACCGAAGTGGTCATATGATATAAAAAATTATTCCCACTTTCTTTATTACTACATACTTTGCTGACAAGAGAGTTCTCTAAATGGTTTTCACTTGTTACACGCACGACGGCCAATTCATCCTTTACATCGACTTCTTCCTGTTTTATATTCAACAGAGGGTGAGCTATGTTGTCCAAAGTGGCTTCAACATTCTGTCGTATAGGTATATGTAATTCATCTTTGACATAAACTGCTTCCTGTTTAACATTTAATATAGGGTAAGCTGCATTGTCAAAGGTGCCTTTAACAATCAGTGGTTGTACATGTACATTTTCAATTATTTCACTTTCGATTTTGAGCGGGTTCTTTAACCTGTTGGTCATTGCACCACATAAATTATAATCAACTAATTCATGCTTCAGCTCCATTGTTAAAATAAGATGTAATAGCTGTAAATAATGTAAAGCTATTAATTAGGTTAAGTTACACATATTGCTAATAATTTAACTTTTTTACTTACATGCAATAACAATGTCTACAGTCAAAATGTTTGTTCACAAAACGCTTTAGCAGTAAATGCAGCACGTATTTTGTACAAATCAATTTATTATATTATTGACAATTGCAGATTAGTTAAAATTTGATTTAAAAGAACTACTTTAGTGTGTTCCTACAACGGCTTCCCTGTAAATTAAAATAACCCATAATAAAACTTTTCCGTTTATCGTTTATTTATGGGTTTCCTTAATGTATATAGAATCGTCTATTAATGGCCCTTATTAATGATTGATTTTTTGTTAATGAATGATTTTTAAAAATCTGTTGGCAGTGTAAGTCTATGTCAAATTTGACATAGACTAATAACTGGTTTTTAAACTAATATGTTAAAAAAATAATGAAGTGCCTCCTCCAGCTACGATAATGGTTATTTAACCAACAAGTGTGTTAATGAAGGTGATTAATAATCGAGAGATTTTAACGCGTGAGCGAGTGGAGCGAGCGAACGCGTTAATGAGCGAGATTATTAATCACCGATTAACATAAGAGTTGGTTACAAGACTTTTCCGTCAATCGTACGTTTATAAAAATCCATCAAAAATATTTATTAGTTTTGACATTTCAGATACATTTGACGTTTAGCACGTATGGTTGCCGATGCCGGAGCAACTTTGCGGCAATTAAAATACTTGGCGGTTGGAAATCCACCTCTGTTGCCGAATGATATATTGAGAACCCCATAGGTATAAAATACAAACTGACACAAAGATATTGAGCGAAGCGTTTTCTAATGTAAATATTTATATTAATAAATCCACGAAATAATTTAACCTTTAGTTTTGACATTTCAGATACATTTGACGTTTAGTACGTATGGTTGCCTATATAAAATCATTGCGAAAACGGGTCTATTAATGCATGATTTTTTAGACAAAATCATGCATTAATGAGTCGATATATAAACGATTGACGAAAATAGTAATTTACGTAACAAGTATAGAAAGTGGAGCTTTTCAGTACGAGTGAGATGTTTCCGGAAGAGGCCGTTAGGCCGAGTCCGGAATTTCGAGACGAGTATGGAAAAGCCACTTTCATACGAGTTTAGTACAATATTTTTTCGTACACTAGCATACAAAACGGAATACTAAATTTATCCTCGTATATAGCAAATAAGTAGAGTAATATTAATGTAATGTAATATTATATGTGTTGTAACTAAGGAAACGTACGGCAAAGTGCTACTTTGCCGTACGAATACCGCAAAATACTACTTTGCCGTACGAATACCGCAAAGTGCAACTTTCTGATTAATAAATTGTACGGCAAAGTAGCTCTTTCAATGCTAGTGTACGAAAATAGTTATTTGTTTCATTAGTACAAAATATGCATGATTTCCGAACAAGTAAGACAGACAATGTCGCCAACCCTACCGATATTTCGTTTCATTTAAAATCTACCGACCTACCGAAACGACCATTGTTTCTACCGAATTTTTGCTACACAGTATAATCATACGTAACATTTTTCTTGAGTACTATTTAAACCGAAAGAAAGCATCAGCAACTCTTTATATTGGAGAACTTTTAAGAATTTGTTTCTTTAATTCATGTTTTTTTGTTTTTTTTATTTGTTCGGGAAATAGGCTTTCAAGAACAACAATTAGTGGTTTATTACATACAAAAAGATCTACAGGGCAGGACAAGTGTTGCGATTTTGCTGTTGATAAGAATATCCTTACAGAAAATGACTAAACAAATGTTTTCTGTAAGCGGCGACATAGTAACTAGTAGCGAAAGTCAATAGAATAGGAACTATTATATATTTTTATAGTCATATTCTACACGTACACATTTTATTATTTTTTTCATATAACTATTATATGTTATTGTACTTGTATAAATGAATTAGTGGTTAATAGTGTTTTAAGTAAATTAGTTTAGTTTTCTTCTAGGTCTTAATAAAACAATTGTTTTTTTGTGTTAATTTTGTTAATTTAATTAGAGAGTGGAATATAAATGTATGTAAATTTTTAAATGCCGGTTTACTGAAACTTGGATATTGCAAAAATATAAGTAGGAACTACAAAACACATTTTATTATGTCTACCGAAAATTTTTGGGATCTACCGAAATTTAGCGTAAAAAGCTACCGATCGCCTAAAATATGAGATGGCAACACTGAAGACAGACCGCCGGACGACGCGCGGCGGATGCGAATGAAACGTACTATTTTTTCTCCAACTACTCATAAATTCGGTAATATGACTTATTATTTAGAATCAAACATTGTAGGTTATATTGTAGAACTGTCATGGTGCAAATAAACAATCACTATACGGGAAAATTAAACAACAACAACGACGATTGGCGAATATTGACGAAGCGTTTGTGTTTTATTTAAAATTTGCCATACAAAACCCTATCTTGTTTCCATTTTTGTACTAGTGCAAGTATGAATCGAAAAGTGTACAGTTGCCAAGGCAATTGGTGAACATCCCGGAATGACTTACTTTTTATACAAAATTATTCGACAATATGACGTCTCATTCGTGTGGTTGGAAAAAAAAGATGTTGGTATAAAAAAAATAAAAATAAAGTAGTCCGATTTGTCTGAAAATTGAGAGTCTACCATCACTCTTAATTCTGAACAACTTTTCTTAATCCTTTTTTTTGTTATCTCTTCTAATAAAGGTAGCTTACTTTTGGCCATTTTTTAAAAAGCGATTCGAGAAACACCCTGTATATTAATTTATTTGATTAATTTTCTTAAAATCTTGATTGGAGAACAAGCAGGAGCAATTCCTAGACTATCAGCTTCTTTGAACTCAATCCGCGGACACACTGTACCTATATATATAAGAAATGAAATATTTAGCTTCAACTGGTTTTGAATCTAATGTCCGAGTTAGGGGAATCACATACTCGCAAAAATACTCGTAAATACATTGAGTACTTATTATGAATAAGTACTTGCGATAATTATCACTAGTACGAGTAATGAGTATCAACAAAAACAAGTACTCATGAGTACTTTGAACTGAGTGCTTATAGTACTCGAGTACAAATTTAAAGAAAAGTATTAAGTACCGGCCCACAGTGTCAGTCCCAGTAGCAGTTGGCTTGCTTGAAGTGCATTATTGTTAGATTTGTGTAAAAACAAAACTGTATCATGTCTGAGACTGATAGTAACAGTTCTGCTTCTCTGGGCGAACTATATTCTACATATTCAGACGCAGAATATGTGCCACCACGGCCATCAACAAGTGCTAAAACTAACACCAGTAATAGTGACAGTGATTATCAGTACACAGAAGGAAAACGTTTAAGGTTCACTTCCAAGTCATCTACAAAAATCACTTCAAATGCATCCACAAATGTACTATGTTCAAAGGTATCTAGAAAAACTAGTAGCCTGGTTTGTAAAGAAGAAAACCTTGAAATTAGACTAAAAAACAGTGCTATTCTTGATGGTACGAATTTTCAAGTCATTAATGTAATAGACATTAATCATATTGCGGCAATGTGTCAAAGTTGAATGCCAAAAACAACTACAATTAAAGGATCCGCAATAACCTGTTACCGGTGTTACCGTCGCTCTGGTGATAAGGGAAGTAAACAAAGGCAGCCGGCTTTTCAGCCGGAGGAGGTGGTGGGCTGTACAAGAGACTCAAAAGCTTCAGCTAAAAAATTAAAAAATGGGAGCCAAGTAGCAGATAACCCAGTCTTTGCTAATCGCACAAAAGGGCATACAATAAAATGCGCTCCCAAACACTTTCTGAAAAAATAGCTAACGGCAAGGGCATAAATAAAATTCGCTGGCATAGGTAACGATTCAGTATAATGAGCAATAATAGTAGGGGGTGCTCTACAATAAACACATAACATGTAATACAGTAAAACAACAGAAAATCTCAATATTGAGATGATATTAAAATAATAAAGCGTCTTATTAAATCTCACCAAAATCATGTTACATAATTTACATAATCATTAAAGCGTAGTTGACATGAGGGCGTAATTCAGTTAAATAGGTTAATGTAAATTAATGAATTGTTGTTAGTAAATATGTATAAGAGAATTATAAATTGACGTTTTGACGTGGCCAACTGTAGTACTAAAAGAAGGCGGTCGATAGCATCATGGCTGTGACACATTTATTACAGTTTGAAATTTGGATTAATTAGTTGAATTCGACCAATTACCCACTATGCAAAAGCAGTCTTAATGTGTGCCTTAATTTGTAATAACGCCCTCACAGAACCCAAGATCTTGTTTTCTATTATAGTGCTTTACGAACCGATATGTGAATAAGGTAAATTTCCAATCGTTGTCAAAATGTCGCAAGCTAATATTACACGAAATTACTTGCAAATGCGTCGTTATTCTGAAGCTGGATTCAACCCAAAGCTATGTCACTAACGTGACGTGAAGATCGAGAATGGATCAAATTTTATCATGCAAATGCCGTACAAAGTTCGATAATATTATCACTTAGATGGGGCGTGAAGCGCAGTTTCCTAATAACTTTTAACGTAAAAACTAATGAAAATGAACTACCGCAGTATATTCGTTACAAGATAACAGTGGTGAAATAAATTATATCAACTGCTTTCAATGGGTAAGAAACACTCTTAAAATACATAATACGAGCATTATAATATTTGCTGGGTACACCGTAGCACAATCACAAAAACACATTAAAACGAATCCCAAAGTTCGAGTGGCCTAAATCAGAAGAAATAACAACCGACCTTGCGATAGTTCTCCAGGCTGCAGCAAGCGTAGAAGGAGGGTCCGATGAACAGCAGGCCGGCCGGGCTCGGCCAATGTTTGTGCAGAGCTAACGACCTGCAGGTGAGCGTGTCGATGAAGGGGGGTTACGCAGGAACTTCTACCTTCGCTCTCTATTATAGGAGAGGGGCTTCTGCATGCTCGCCATACTCAAGGCGGTGGCTGGGGGCCTACTTCGTCGGTTAACCATAGAGCAGATTCGCTCGCACGGGGCGAATTATTCGGCAGCCACGGGAGGAGCCTTCGGTATCACTCGGAAGCCGCAAAAGGAGGTTACAAAAATGGAGCTTCAGTCTATTCGGGGATCTCAAAAAGGATAACCAAAAAGGAGTCAAGACTTAGGACCACCAAAAAAAAGTTCTCATAAAGAAACGCCACTAAAAAGGAGCTAAAAGAGCATCATACCATAGAATCTAGCTAATTATTCATCAAGGAAACGTACCCTTAGATATTCTCGGCTCCGTTTCGCCAAAAGGAAACGTGTGTTGCCCAGATAAAATTCAACCTAAATTTGAGCTTGGGAAATAATCTTCACGGAGACTGCATTAGCAAATCCGAAACATCCAAAACACAACAATATTAATTTCCCAGACGAGATGCCTGTAAAAGAACCCAATTAAAGTAAGTTTCAAAACGTAGTTTGACAAGGCCACTATTCTGCAACAACACAACATGACGAATAGCTGATAAGGAGACCCAATTCGAAAATTGGAGGGAGCCTTGAAAGAAGCTTGACAAATGCAACCCAAAAAGCTTTATGAGCGGAGTAAAACCTAATCTCTAAACGTTCTCATACATTGTAATTTTGGAACATCGCTTACATCAGATCAAAATATAACTTACAAAAGGTCTGAATGCTCAGTTTCATTGTAGGCAAAAATTAGATTTAATGAAAGATAAATCAAAAAGTTAGCTTTAACGAAAATTAGGGCACATAATTAAATCAATAACTGTAAATGACTTTTGAACCGTAACAAACCACAACCAACTTCATCAAACATCTAAGAAAGGTTCACTCAAATAAGTATACAGAATACCCTTACTCGACGAATTGGTGAAACCTTTCATGAAAGGCAATCTAAAATTAAAATAGATTTAAGAAGCGTTTCATATACAGGGTCCGGCAATGAAACGGGAAGATTTCGTAAATGATTTTATTGTTAAAAAATTATTTTTTTTATAATTATTAATACATTAATGGGAAGTAAAAGAGTAGCCATTTGATTTAGAATGTTAAAAAAATATATGTTTTGAATACTACATCTGCCAAATGTCCTCCGTTGTTCGTTGACATTTATGCATTCTTGGAGTCGAGCCTGAAAGTTTTTCATCACTCTTCGTGGGGTTACCTAAAAACAAAAGTGGTTGGAACTGATCCACCCAGGACAATTCCGGCCCTCAAACAACGAATTCGTGACTAGATTGCAGCAATACCTGTTGATATGCTACGAAGAGTGATGCAAAACTTTCAGGCTCGACTCCAAGAATGCATAAATTTAATGTCAACGGAGGACATTTGGCAAATGTAGTATTCAAAAAAAATTTTTTTTAACATTGTAAATCAAATGGCAACTCTTTTATTTCCCATTAATGTATTAATAATTATAAAAAAAATAATTTTTCGACAATAAAATTATTTACGAAATCTTCCCGTTTCATTGCCGGACCCTGTACTTACACGACAGCGGATATTTGGTCAGGTGAGGGAAAGAGTTTTTTCGGGGTCACTTGCCACTGGATAGATAATAACCTGAAACGTCATTCGGTCATAGCTTGCCAGCGATTCAAAGGTACACACTCGTATGACAGAACTGCCTACAAGCTAGAAGATGTACAGTCGTGTGCAAATAAATCTGGGACAGTGCTTTTTTTACATGCAGATTCAGTTAAGAATTTGAAGAATACTTCCATGGATTTCCTCTTATCAGAAAGAGTTACGGGTTTCAGTACCTGTTAAAGTTTAATGTAACTATTTCTGATAGCAGGAAATCCATGGAGATATTCTTCAATTCTTAACTGAATCTGCATGTGAAAAAAACACTGTCCCAGATTAATTTGCACACGACTGTACATACCATGTATGGCATAGAGAACGAGGAAATAGTATCTACAGTTACAGAAATGGTTCAAACTTTGTGAAGGAATTTAAAGAGTTTGGTGTAGTATTACCCCAACAAACGCTAGTAGATGACAATTCTATTTATATGTATACTTCTGAAATAGATAACACCGATGAAAATACGTTTGACAGTAGTGATGAAGATACTGAAGAAAAAACTATCATCAGCGTTGATAGTGATGATGGAACAAACAATGCCAATACCATTTGAAGATTGCCAGTTCACTTTAGGTGTGCCAGTCACTCAATTAATTTAATTTGCACCACTGACTGTAATAAAGTAATAAAAGCAAATGTGTCATTAAGCTCCAGACACATGCAGGCTATGGGTAAATGTACATTATTCTGGAAAAAGGCATCATTACCAAAATCAGCAGAAATAATCAAGGATACTCTGGGTCACACTCTGCGTTACCCCTCAGCAACGCGTTGGAACTCATACTATGACTCAGTAAAACAGAAATTAAAAAGCATGGAAAAACTCGACACACTATTTCAGAATCTTGGATTAAAAAATAGTTTTACTGCAAATGAGTTGTTATATCTCGTAGAATATACTGAAATTATGGATCCAATGGCAGCAACTTTGGACGTGTTACAAGGAGAGGATAATACTTTCTATGGCATGTTGATTCCATGCTTAGCGGCTTTTGAGAATACGCTTGAAAAGCTGTTAGTAAAGAATTTCAAATTTGCTACACCATTAGTTAAGGGTTGTCTAGAGAGACTTCAAACCAGGTTTGCTGCTTTCTTTACGCTTAAAAAAAGGTAAATAATGCTGGCGCTGCGTTTGTTCACCCTCAATTTAAGGTCCGTTTGTTTAATATAATAAAAAATGCTGCTATAAAGGAACGTCTTTGCCATCTATCCGACAATTAATGACTAGTGAATTAAATAAATTTGTTGAAGCTGAACCAACGAATATAGCGGAAAATGAAATAGACGTTCAGGATAATTTTTTTTATTTCGTGAAAGTGAAAATGTTCGTGTTCTCGATTTCGATGACGTCAATCTTGACAGTGCAAGTGGTAATGATACAATTTTTAACAATAATAAAGCTAAATTACAATATCTAAGGTATATTAATGACGCAAAAAGCAGCTTAGCAATGTTAAATGATTATCAGCTAATAAAAAAAGTGTTTATTAAGTTCAATACGCTTCTGCCTTCATCTGCACCTGTAGAAAGGCTGTTTTCTTTTGCCACTATTATCAACAGTCCAAGAAGGCGTGCACTATCTGACGGAAATTTTGAAAAACTAGTACTATTATAAAAGTGAAAGTACTAGTGTGTTGTAGTCGTAATTTTGCACCACGAGTTGCCAGTACGACCCGTTACGCGCATGTGTTTAACTAATAAGTACTCGTAACGTTGTACAGCTCCCGCATCGTAACCTATATAACAATAGAAAGTTCTGGAGCAACATAAGAACAATAAGGGACAGGAAAAGAAAAGAGATAAGAGGATTGAGAGATAAGGAAAACCAGATAAAATCACAACTAAAGGAAATAATAAACATATAGCAAAAATACTATATGGAAAAATATGAAGACAAACAAGAAGAAGAACAGAATATACAGGAAAATAAGACACAAAACCAGACAACGGAAAACAAAAATACAACTGAAGAAATACAAATGGAAGAACTAGAGGAGGCAATAGCCAAAATTCAGATAGGAAAAGCTACTGGGCCAAATAGAATAGACCCGGAGATGATAAAGTGGTTAGGGGAACTAGGAAAATAATAGCTACGAGGGTTGCTATTTATGTATTGAGAATGAATAACAAAAACAATGATTGGGGTGTAGAAACTTCTTTATTGTTTTTCAAATACTCTTCTTTAAGATCTACACATTTTTCCATTCGATTACACCAAGTGGTATAGCAGTTTTTCCACTCCGAAGTAGGTATCCCCAAAACATGTTTTTTGAATGAATTAACAACTTCTTGTGACGTCGAAAAGCGTTGTCCACGTAGTTTGTTTTTCACTTGAGGGAACAAATAGAAATCATTGGGTGCCAAATCAGGGCTGTATGGCGGATGACCCATCAATTCGACGTTTTGAGTGCTCAAATAACCGGTTGTTAGAGCCGATGTGTGTGAGCTCGCATTGTCGTGATGGAAAATGATCCTTCGTCGGCGGTTCGTTTTCCTTATTTCACTGACCACTTCTGACGAACAAATGGTTGTGTACCATTCAGAATTGACCGTTCTACGTTGCTCTAAAGGCCCGGATGCCACATGACCATTTATACCGAAGAAACAGGCCACCATTTGCTTCAAAGTGCTGCGACACGAACAACTTTTGTTGGATTTCGCTCATCTTAGAAGACTCATACAGTTGACTGCTGTTTAGTTTCGGGTTCATAACAATAAATCTAAGATTCATCACCTGTGTATATGTTATACACTGCATTTGATGCACCGCGGTTGTATTTTTTCATCATTTCCTTGCACCAAATCACACGACTCTTTTTTTTATCGATTGTTAAATTGTGCGAAATCCATCACGAACAAATCTTTTTGACAGCTAAATGTTTATGCAATATCTTATGTATGCTTGTCATACTAATGCCCAGGGATGCCTCAATCTCACGATAGGTCACATAACGATCTTGCATTATCAGTTCGCACACAGCATCAATGTTTTCTGGCACAACGACCGATTTTGGACGACCTTCTTTAACTTCGTCTGCCAGCGAAGTACGTCCAGCATTGAATTCACTAAACCATCGATATATTGTGACCTTGGATGGTGCTTCATCATCAAAAGTCGAAATAAGTTGATCGGCACACTGTTGTTGAGATAATCCACGTCGAAAATCGTAAAAAATCATCGCACGAAAATGTTCACGATTCAAATCCATTTTTTGGCCGAGATAAACTTTTGAAGTCTCTGATAACAATACAAATAGCGTCTGTATAACAACGTTCTGAGTACGTATATTGTCAAAAATATCAAATTTTATGATGGCGCAGTCGAATTGCACCTAGCCAATTCTCAATACATACGTAGCAACCCTCGTACTAAAAATAATGAGGCTAGCTAGCATGGCAATCAAATAAAATGCCGAAAGATTGGGAAGAAAACCTACTGGTGCCATTCCACAAAAAAGGAGACAAATTCGAATGCAAAAACTATAGAGATATATGTCTCTCATCGGTAGTATACAAGGTATACACAAGAATAGTAGAAAAGAGAATGAGAGCAATAGTAGAAGGAAAACTGGAAGAGGAGTAATCAGCATTTAGACAAAAAACACAAACAGTGGATAAAATATTCTTACTAAGACTAATGATGGAGAGGAAAAATGAAAAAGGATATGCATTTCTTCTCCTTTATAGATCTTAATGCTGCTTTTGATAGAGTAAATAGAAATATCTTGTGGAGAATTAAGACAGATCTAAACATCCCAAGAAAACTAATAGAAATAACAAAGAACATATATGAAAATACAAGGGCAAGAGTACAGCTATGCGGCAGACGATCATCGCAATTTAAAATGGAAAGAGGAATTAAACAAGGCGACAGCCTCAGTCCATTGCTTTTTATACTCATAATGGACAAAATAATGAAAAACGCCAATCAAAGATCAAAACACCTACAAATGACCATCGGATACAACAATCTAAGACCGATTAAAACAGAGGTAATGATATATGCAGACGATATAGTATTGGTAGCGGAAAATCAAAGACAAATGCAACAATTAATAAACATATAGGTAAAAGAGGTAGAGAAAGTAAGATTAGAAATAAATATAAATAAATGCAAATACATGAAAATAAACAATACTCAAAAACAGGCAGAAGAAAACGGGAACAAATTGACATGTAAAGGGGTGGAAATAGAAGAAGTGACTACACATGAATACCTGGGGACTGTAATAAAGAACGACGGAAATATCGAGACACAGAAATTGCAAATAGGGCCAAGAAGACAACAAAAATATATTACGCCCTAAATAAAACAGAGCTGGGAAAGACAGAAATAGAACCGAAAACAAAGATACACGTATATAACGCAATAACAATACCAACATTAATATACGTGAGCGAGACATGGGTAATAAACGAAAAAGAAGAGCAAAATAAACGCGGCAGAAATGAAACATCTGAGAAAGATAGCGGGGAGGACGAAAATGGATAGATGCCGAAGCGAAAACATAAGGAAGGGACTGAACCAGGAAGACATCGAAAGAAAAATAAACAGAAGAAAGTTAAGCTGGTATGAACACGTAATAAGAATGGGAGAGGACAAAATAGAGAAGAAAGCAATGGAAGCTAAAAGATATAGAAACAGAAGGAAAGGAAGACCTAGGAAGTGATGGCCGGAGCAAGTGCAAATCTAGGAATGAAAAATGGAAAACAATGCAACAGATGAAACAACTAGCGAGAGACGGAAAAAATGGATAGAAGAAAAATGAACAACAAACTCCGACGCCATCAGGGCATAAGGAGGAAGAAGAAGAAATATTGATGAACTGTTGTTTGACATTCTTTTATTTTAAGGAAATGTTACAAAGCAAAATAAAAACTGAAACCTATTAATTGTAGCTGTCACCTGTCACTGTCAGGTGAAAGTACTCGTGGTCGTACGAATATATTATCCACTATTTGTGTTTTTTGTTTAAATGCTGATTGTGCCTCTTCCAGTTTTTCGTCTACTATTGCTCTCCTTCTCTTTTTTACTATTCTTGTGTATACCTTGTATACTACCGATGATAGACAAATATCTCTATAGTTTTTGAATTCGAATTCGTCTCCTTTTTTGTGGATTGGCACCAGTAGGTTTTCTTCCTAATCTTTCGGCATTTTATTTGATTGCCATGCTAGCCTCATTATTTTTAGTAGCCATTCTTTTCCTAGTTCCCCTAACCACTTTATCATCTCCGGGTCTATTCTATCTGGCCCACTTGCTTTTCCTACCCGAATTTTGGCTATTGCCTCCTCTAGTTCTTCCATTTCTTCAGTTGTATTTTTGTTTTCCGTTGTCTGGTTTTGTGTCTTATTTTTCTGTATATTCTGTTCTTCTTCTTGTTTGTCTTCATATTTTTCCATATAGTATTTTTTCTATATGTTTATTATTTCCTTTAGTTGTGATTTTATCTGGTTTTCCTTATCTCTCAATCCTCTTATCTCTTTTCTTTTCCTGCCCCTTATTGTTCTTATGTTGCTCCAGAACTCTCTTTTGTTATATAGGTTACGATGCGGGAGCTGTACAACGTTACGAGTACTTACTTATTAGTTAAACACATGCACGTAACGGGTAGTACTCGCAACTCGTGGTGCAAAATTACGACTACAACACACGAGTACTTTCACTTTCACTTTCAGTGACAGGTGACTGCTAAAATTAATAGGTTTTAGTTTTTATTTTGCTTTGTAAACATTTCCTTAGAATAAAAGAATGACAAACAACATTTCAACAATATTTAAAAACTATTTAATCATATTTAAGCAAATAATCTAGTCATAAACGGTTATAATTTTATTAAATATAAACATTTGTATTCTACAATAAAATTATAGTCTACACTAGAAACGGGCACAGAAGGTTAGATCTACCGTGTATATGTAAAAATAATGATAATTATTGTTATATAACAACTTATCGATAATACTCCACCTTACTCATTAAAATGATGATTCGTTAGTTTTTTTAATCGATTCAAGCAATAGTCACGCAAAATATATAAGCAAGGAACTATGCACTCCTTGCTTCGATAATGCTGACCAAATTGCACGACCGCTGGATTGTTTAGAAAATACGCCCTCCAGCTTCGTGCAATCTGACCAGCATTACCGGCAAGTCACTATGCACTTAATACATTACTGTTGATAGGTACTAATAACAACGAGTGAAAACGGTATCATGCGCTGATCGACGAAAAGAATAATTAGAAAACAAATCAAGAGGAAACCAGGAATACGTATCCTCAAAGACAATACATAAACACAGTGTATAAGCAAGAATGCGACAGAGGAAGACCGATGCAAGAAAATCGGATAGAAGAAGCTGAGGTTTATGAAGAATCCTCAGAGGATAAAAAAACTTGAATTTTAATTAATTTAATTAAGAACCTCACTAATTTTAACACTAATTTTGAAAATATTGGAAAATGTTTATTTGAAGAAGATGAAGAGGAAAATCAAATTTCAAATTTACCATTTATAAAAGTTAATCTAAATAATAACGAATATTAGCATTAATAGATAGTGGTGCAATGGCTTCACTAATAAAGGAAGAAATAATTCTAAGAATTTTGATGTCTTACATAAGAACATAGTTAAAGTTAATAAAATAGATTTGTTATCTGCAACCAAAAGGAAAATATCAACTACTAATAGAATGTTGAATATTAAAATAATTATTAATCAATGGGAAGGTGTTGTTAGATTGTTTATAGTAAAATGACTAAGTGTGGATATGGTATTGAAAATCGATATAATTCAACAATTGGGTATAAAATTAGATGGGGAGCAAAAGTGCATTCATCTAAAGGGGTTAATTAAATCTTGGAACGGTACCAAAAGTGGCTGCCAAAAAAATCAGTGCTCATTCAAAGAGTATTGGAGACGCATTTAAATGGAAGGAAGGTATAATAATTAAGAATAATAATGCAATAGTGAAAACAAAGAATGATTATACTGATAGAGGGGTATTGTTGAATGATTTGAAAATAGGAGAGAAAACTCTACAATTTAAGGGTCTAATATTAGAAATAATTAACAGAAATAAAGAGATTATTAATGATCAAGTAGGACAAGCACAGAAATATATTCGCAGGTTACAGGTTGACGAATCAAAAAGCTTTAATAGTAAATCTTATCCAATTCCTTTTGCATTAAGAGCGCGAGTTAAGAAGGAGATACAGAAAATGATAAAACATGGAGTGATTGAATCTTCATACAATTGTATCAATCCTTTGGTAATAGTTAAGAAACGTGATGGTTCGCTTCGTTTATGTTTAGATGCACTCAGAATCAATCAAATAGCAAAACCACACTATGAATCTCCACAAACGATTGTTGGATTGTTAAGTAGAATATGAGATAAAAAGATACTTACAAAGTTAGTTTTAAAGAATTCGCTTTGACTTATTCCTTTGCATGAAGAGTCTTGGAAGTATACAGGTTTCAGTATTGATGGGGAGATTTTTCAATTTAAAGTGGTATCATTTGGTCTTTCAACATCATGTGCTGCACTTGTTAGAGCAATGCAAAAGATTTTGAATCAATTTGAAGACTTTTGTGTGCATTATATTGACGATATTTATGTTGGTGACACTGTAAGCAGGTTAGGTTTTGCGTCTGTTTTGACACAAACTGACACAAAACCTAACATGCTAACCTCGAATTTGACATAGACTTACAGTGCCACTAACATAAACAGTGCCAACCTAAAACAAAATCACAATCATTTATGGTCATCCGGTATTACCCATATTGTGTTTCAATACTTGTTAATTCTAATATCTATCGCTTTGATTCAGCTCCTGAATTTATATTCTTTACAGCGACATAAACAAATAAATATCCATAGTTAATTTTGTAATATTGCATCATCTACCTATTTGCCTAAAATACTTTTTTTTTCATTTATGGATGTTCTTTGCATGGTGATAATGGTCAGCATGAAAAAGAAGTATTCCTGCATTCCTGGCTGCAAAACTGTACAAATCAGTCTCTTTAAGCATTTTCATAAATTTCTTTAGCTTCCGAAGCATTAGAAGTAATCGTTAGGTACTCCTTCAAATGTGGCAGAAACTAATACAACTTTATGTTCATGTTATGATCAGCCTTTGACATCTTTAAATGCATGTACATGTTTTGACGTATCAGCTAATTTGTTTCCTTTACAAAATAATGAAATAATAAACAACAGTAGTAATTTTCATTAGTAATATAACAAGGGCGAGACATACTTACCGATAATTATGTACACGCTAAGGGTCGAGTACTGGTTGCAATGAAAACTGTCCCAAGGGCAGTTTTCTAAGGGCAACCAGCACGATGACTCTTGGCACGGGCAAAATTATATGTAAATGTGTTGCCCGCGTTTATATTTGGAAGATGATATCAGCAGTCATGTCACAGTTGTGTGTGATAATCAACGTTAAATTATTTATCAAAACTATTCAGGATTATTTATATGCCTTTCTTTCTGTTACCGATTTTCAACCTACTTTGGAGAATAACTCAAGCTGTAAGTACTACAAATCATCAATAGGTTTTGGAGAAACTGCCCTGACGATGACCACATCTGCGACTATTTGATATTAAGTAAGTGCACTACTTCCTTAATCTTTAAATTTGTCAAGGAGAAGAATAAGCCGAATACCTCCATTGCCTAAGAACATCGGAAGAAAATGGCTGTGAAGTAGGTTGTTATTAATTCATGATGTTTATAAGTAATATATTTTATTTAGTTATATCTTGCTCCGGGCAGTTTCCTCCACTGCTACGGGGCGCGTCCTCCCGGGTGGCGGATGGGAGGGAGTCCTGGAGACACGATTGCTTCGAATATTCATAATAAGGAGCCGTGAACCAAAATGAGGTTGAGGTTGGGCCAACAACTCAATTCCCGGAAAAAAACTATCGTTAAAAATCCTCAAAAGTATACGCCGGATAGATCAAAAAGAAGACGGATTAAGCTGAGAAAAAGGATATGGAATATTGGTACGTGGAACATCCAAGAAATTAATACAAAATACCAGGAAGTCTTCGGACAAATACAAAAGTTAAGTCTAGATATTTGCGCATTGACAGAAACTAAAAAGAAAGGTAATGGAAGTGAAGTAAGAGGAAACTATTTGCATTTCTACAGCGGAGTGCCCAAAGAGAAGAGAGCGAAGCATGGGGTGTCAATAGCTGTCCATAAGCAATTAAGGAAATACCTATATAGAACGGGTAGAAACAGTATCGGATCGGATATAAAGAATAGACCTGCACCAAGTGTATAGAAGAGATGTAGCATTGTTGGCAATATACGCTCCTACAGACGATGCAGATATGCTAGTAAAGGACGAATTCGAACAAGACATTAAACTAACTTTAAGCAAAATAAGCAGACGAAAAGAAATTATTATGCTAGGCGATTTTAACGGAAGGGTTGGCAGAAAGATAGGAAATCCGATAGTAGGAAGATATGGAGAAGAAAGGACAGACGAAAACGGAGAAAGGCCAGTGTCGGACTGGCCCACCGGGCAACTGGGCAAATGCCCGGTAGGCTAATCCAGTTTGGAGGCCAAAATGTCCACATAATTTTATTTGTCAAATCGTTAAAAGCAAAAAAAAATGCACAAATGTTTTTACAAAATTCAAAAAAAATCTAAACTTTGTGTCAAAGTACTGTCCCAGTTTTATTTGTGCATGTATGCATCATGCATCTATTATTTCTTAGTAGTCGTGGAATGAACATGATTGTGTGTGTGAGGTTCCCGCAGCGTCAGTCAAAAAATTCCTTGATTCAATTACACAGAAAGCCTATTTAAATGAAAATTACATAACAATTGAGACTGAGTTTCCAGTATTGAGATATAGGAGAATAAAAAAATGCAAAGATCCGACGAAAGAACGAGTTTTGAAATGGAAACTTATAAAGTGATTGTTAATCAATTAATGCAAAGCATGGAAGACCGATTCACTAAAAATTAGGAGATTAGTGAACTTTCAGTTTCTTTGATCCTAGTACTTTTCAACGTACTGTTCAACTAAATGGAGAAAATATTCCTGATTTCACTTTTGTCGTAATTTCAAAGCTAAAAAACATCCCACAAGACATCATTTAACAAGAATTGATTAATTTTTCAATTTTTTTTTTCACTTTACAAAAAGGACAATCCCAGCCTATGGTGACTGTGACTCAACCAATCGCGACCCCCTGATCACGACACTAATAGTGATGACAACGAAAATGACACCGAAGAAGATCCAAATTTTCATTTAAATATTTGCATTGGTGAGAGGACAGAGGGCGATTGTGCGGGTTGTATGAATTGTTGCTTTAAAATTTTACACAAATATAATTTGCACGCCTTTACATATAGTAATTTGTACTTAGCCTAC
Organism: Agriotes lineatus; assembly: GCA_940337035.1. Classification (NCBI taxonomy): domain Eukaryota; kingdom Metazoa; phylum Arthropoda; class Insecta; order Coleoptera; family Elateridae; genus Agriotes; species Agriotes lineatus. The sequence goes on along the minus strand of OW679201.1, from coordinate 62,846,786 downwards.
AAATACTTACTGACATTATCATGCACCCAAGCAGCCTGTGAAGGCGTATTTTCTAAAGTGAAAATAATCAAAAATAGGCTAAGAGCTTCTTTATCACAAGAAAGGTTAGAATGTTTTCTAATTTTGAATGTGCAGTGTGATCTACTCCAAAGCTTGAATTTCGACGAAATCATTGACAAGTTGCCAAATAGATCAGTCTCTTCAAAATCAAAATTATTGATGTGATTCATATTGTTAAGTATAATTATTATAATGAAATAGAGTGTAAAAATTCCTATAAGGTCAAAGCTTGTGATCATTGTTATTTATATTTTTTCTTTATAATTATTCCAAACACAAAGTTTATAAACCATAATAGATAAAGAAAATTTGTTGTTATTTGTTTGAATGTCAGTTTATAAGAATAGAATAATTATCTACCTCCTACCTATTTTATTTTTTTGTTACCTTGTTTCATGTTTAAATTTTAAAATTATTAGAATAAATATATTTTATATTCCTCCATCGTTTTCTTTATCGTAGTTATTGATTTTGTTGTACTTTCACGTGCCATTACTGTACTCTGCCATTACTGGTAAGAGGGGTGCGTTTTGGGTCTTCGAGCTCCATACCATTATAAAAATTTCGACTGCAGCAGTGCTTTGCTCTCGGACTCCCCTTTAGCCGGGTTTCTGTGCCCCCCCCCCCATTCCTCTTATTTTTACATGTGGAGGCCACATGCATACTTTGCCCGGTAGGCCAAATTTTGCCAGTCCGACGCTGAGAAAGGCTCATAGAATTGTGCCACCAGTTCTCATTAAGAATATTAAATGGATACTTCACACATAAGGAGATGCACAAATGTACGTGGTATCAGCCTACTAGAAACTTAAGATCCATAATTGATTATATAATTACAAAGCAACACACCAGTTTGCGAGTTCAGGATGTACAAACAAAAACAGAAAAACAAGATCCAAAATATAATCTGGAAGGTCTACAAGACGATTCAATAAGATTTTTGTATATGTTACGGTTAAGTGCAAAACTAAATAGTAATAACGAAATGAACAGTGAGCAAAAATATCAGCACATAAAGGAAAGTATTCATGCAAACATACTGGTGGGACGATGAAGTAGAAGAGATGATTAAGCAAAAAGAACAACTATATCGAAATTGGCTAGCAACAGGAGACCAAGAAGATAGGACGTTATATGCCCGATTCAATAGAGAAGTTAAGAAAATAGTGAAGAGAAAAAAACGACATTTAAAACTCCCGCTCATCGTGTAATTGCGGCACCCCGTCAAGTGAGTACAGCTGTCTTAATAAATGGCGTGTTGCCCATGATATAAATACAAGGGTATGCTCGAGCGCAGCTTTTCTCAACGACCAATGAGAAAGCGTGAACCAGACTACGTCATCAATAGGTGGCAATTTGAAAGTTACGTTTTAAAAGTCTCCCGGAAAAATCGTATTTTGCATTTGTAGTGGGTCAAGTTAATGGTGAAATGGAGGGAAATCGTACGCAATTGTAATAAATGCTATTTTTCGTGTGAATAATAAGCGGTTTTATTGATATAACTCTTTTCCGCACACAGGAGAAAAACCTTATAGTTGTTCTAATGCGATTTAGTTGGACATGCAAGAATTCACACAGGAGAGAAACCGTATAAATGAGGTTAGGGTTATCGACGTGCAATGCGTGCAACCATCGTCCAACATGCCGAAGTCCTCCTGATATATCCGAGACCTTACGAATGTGACGTCATGTGGTTCACGTGCGCAGTGGGTTACCATCTCTCGAGCATACCCTTGTATTTATATCATGGTGTTGCCAACTTTTAAGGGCTAGCGCGCACTATGAACTTTTTGTCGTCCAACAGTTTTGTCGGTCGAGTGAGGTATGTTACAACATATGGGGATGCGCGCATTACCGACCAAACAGTTTACTGAACTTTTCTGTTGGGTCTTGTCACAAACCAGAATACGACTAAACTGTTGGCCGACACACCTGCAACATACGATTTGAATTACTCTGCGCGCACTAGACGACTAAACTGCCCCAGAACTTGCCCGGACACTCTTATTTTTCAGCTGTGTTTGAAAATCTATGTGAACATCAGGAATAAGGTCGTTTCATATATTTATGTTATATTCTGTTAAACTGCTGAATAAAATAAAAACTTTTTACAGTACAAAATAATTCAATATTATGTTTGCTACAATCTAATATTTTAGAATATAATGGCTTTTATAATCTAAACAACTGTTTCTGTACTACGATTATTCCAAGTAGCAGGGTCCTCTAATGGGCAACTAAACAAAGTATCTTCAAATTGCACTTCACCTTTTTTTCGCATAAATGTGCAGTACACCACAGACTTTGACTATAGAATCATAAAACTCGGGGGATACATCAATCCGTCTATGAAAGACTGTTCACTTGTTAGCAAGTATTCCAAATGCACATTCGACCATTCATTGAGCCCTGGTTAACAGCTAATGGCAAAACGTCTCTGAACAGTCTTTTGCCATATGGACTTAAGACACAAACTAAATGCTTCATCTTCTATAGTGTAGGGAACCTGTGTTAGATGGCTGCTTCATTTTAATATGCTTGTTATCGATGGCGCCTATACAGTTTAGAAAATGTGTTCTCTGATCAAATGTATCCACTATCTTTACTCAATCATTTTGCGATTTTTCTCGCCATGGATAATGGTTGCAAGTAGTTCCACAATTTGTCGCAAGTATCTCTCACAACTGACGTATTGTTGAGGTTTCCAATCATCATCACCATTGCCAGCGCTCCATCTCTGGATATACGCCTCCCCAATTCTCTTCTATTCTTTTCTCTCCAGTTATTTTCTTGATATAATTTCTCCATCTTGCCGTGGGTCCGCCTTAGCTTCTTTTATCAGTTCATAGCCTCCATTTTGTTGTTCTGCTTTACCTATTTTCTTCCCTTCTCATAACATGATCCGCCCAATGTCTTTTCAAAATTGCAATGCATTGAGCGGCGTCTTCAACAATTGTTATTTTTCTTATTCTTTCGTTAAGTATTTCGTTTTGTAGTCTGATACCTAACATTACACGCTCCATATTTCTTTAAGCTCTTCTTAGTTTTTCTATGTCTATTTCCCTTAGAGACCATGTTTCTGCGGCGTAAGTCACCAGTAGCAAACATTGGTTGAACGCCCTGATTTTTAGATATTGTGTATATGTTGTGTTGAAAACATATTTCTTTCCCAATATAGATTCAAAATGCAGTGAATGAAAATTGTTCCTCTTTGCTATATTCTTACCTTAGGGGAACAGATAGTCTTTCTTCACATGTTAAGCAATTTCTGAATTTTGTATCTTGGTAGATGATTTAATAGTTCGTCACTTGTGACTTTCATTCTATGCTAGCCAAAGAACTTTCTGGGATATGTCCTCAAATCTTCGTACAGTTTATGAAATTAGCCCTTCAGCAAGCGTTGGTTAGTTATTGGCTGAAATCAATATCTCCTTTTCAAATATTTCTTTTTTCGGTGTTTAATAACTAGCGCCGAGACGCAAGCTACCTTTACGAAATCCATTTTGAGATTGGGTCTAGACAAAAATTTCAACAGTTTTGTTTAGGTGCGCATACAACTAGGGGATAAAACAGTTTAGTTCGTTAGTGCGCGTAGATCCTAGTTTCACCGACCAAACTGTCGTTGAACAGTTTAGTTCATAGTGCGCGCTAGGCCTAACATGGAGGATTTGCTTTTATTAGGAATTGTTAATTGTTCTGTGGCTGTTCCGGTGCACACAATAATAGCCACTTAAACAGTAAGATTCCTTTGTCTAACATTTGGTTTGCTGCTAGAACATTCACTGTATTAGTTGATTATTCCAAGTGTTTGATGTAAGTAAAGATAGAACTGAGGTATAGGAAGTTTTTAAATAAACAAAACCAACATAACCTAATTTAATTTCTGTTAACGTTGTGTTTTCAGATATTGCATTTGATACATCCGGACTCTATTCTTATTATCACAATGGACGTGAAGCAAGAATTGCTTGATAATAATTTGTATAGTGCAACGGCCAGCAACTTACACAAATCTCAGATGAAAGTCGAAGAAAATAAAGTAGTTGGTTACTTAAATGTACAAGAGATCATTGAAAGCACTAGCGACAACACAGCGTATCACGAATTGAATATTAAACAGGAGGAACTTGATGTAAAAGATGAATTGTTTGCTACATTTGCAGAAAGTGGAAGCATTTTAGAAGAACGGGTAGTTTCCGAAGTCTATGGATGTGAAGCAGAAAACAAGAGTAATTTTGCAAACCATTTCAAAACTCGTACAAAAAAAATTCACATATGTTCCATTTGTGAATACAAAGCAGCCGGCAAACGCACTTTAGTTAGACATATGAGGACACATACAAAAGGAAAACCTTACTTGTGTTCTATTTGCGAGTATAAAACGGCAAGGAAAGGTAACTTCGTTATACATTTGAGGACACATACAGGTGAAAAACCTTATTCCTGTTCCATTTGCAAATATAAAGCAGCAAGGAAAGAACTCTTTGTTAATCATTTGAGGACACATACAGGTGAAAAACCACATTCGTGTTCCATTTGCGAATATAAAGCAATAAAGAAAGACCTGCTTGTTAACCATTTGAGGACACATACTGGCGAAAAACCTTATTCCTGTTCCAATTGCAAGTATACAGCAGCACAAAAAGGAAACTTGGTGAAGCACATGAAGATACATACAGGTGAAAAACCGTTTTCCTGTTCCATTTGCGATTATAAAACAGCAGAAAAAGATACTTTAGTCAAGCACATAAAGACGCATACAGGCAAAGAACCTTATTCATGTTCTATGTGCAACTATAAAGCAGCAAAGAAATGTAGGTTAGTGAAACACATGAGGACACATACAGGTGAACAACCTTATTCATGTTCTAGTTGCGAATATAAAACGGCAAAGAAAGGTAACTTAGTTACCCATTTGAGGACACATACAGGTGAAAAACCTTATTGCTGTTCAATTTGCGATTATAAAGCAGCAGAGAAACGTACCTTGGTTATTCATATGAGGACACATACAGACGAAAAACCTTATTCATGTTCTCTTTGCAAGTATAAAGCTATGCAGAAACACCACTTAGTTAAGCATATGACGACACATACAGATGAAAAACCTCATTCCTGTTCCATTTGCAAATATAAAGCAACAAGGAAAGACCTCCTTGTTAACCATTTGAGGACACATACACGCGAAAAACCTTATTCGTGTTCTATGTGCAACTATAAAGCAGCAAAGAAAGGTAGAATAGTTAACCATTTGAGGACTCATACAGGGGAAAAACCTTATTGCTGTTCCATTTGCGATTATAAAGCCACAGAGAAAGGTACTTTAGTAAAACATATGAAAACACATTCGGAGGAAACACCTTTTTGTTAGCCATTTGAGGTCACGTGCAGGTAAAAGACCTTATTGCTGTTCCATTTGTGATTATAAAGCAGCAGAAAAAGGTACTTCAGTGAAGACACAAAAACACATTCCGAGGAAAGACCTACATGTTCTATTTGCGTGTATAAAGCTAATCATAAATGAGCATTATAGTGTAAGAGCCAGCGACAAAAATAGTTACGTCATTTCATTAAGAAAATATTTTATCTTATACCCTCTTTAACGTCGCTGATAATTAATTCGGAAGTCTGCCTGGATTTAGGTGGTGGAAAGAAGTAGAGATATATATCTATTTCTTATTTTCTGTTGGAAAAGTATGTTTAGTTATGTAAAACTGACCTCACAAAATTTCAGGTATACTTTTTTAAATTAGGTTATAGTTTTTGATCTTTGACAAACATTTTTAGCTATACTGAGATGGTATTTAGCCCGTTACTCAACTCTGCTTGCAGCATAGATAAATAAAGCAAGTCAATAAAGCACAGAGCTGGGGTAAATCAGGCAACTGCAAGAAGTTACATCAGAAATTTTAATTCATAACTACATAGGTAAAGCATTGCCGATATTAAATGGAATTACTTCAGAATAAATTGCAATAAGGCAGAGCTCAATTCGTAAATTAGAGTCACAGAAATATTAACTAGCATAAATTAAGATGTTGGTGCAAGGTAAATCCAATCAAAATTCAACAAATCTATCACCAAAGGGTTTATTACATGCGTGTTAAATAAATTTACATGTCAATATAATTGAATAAGTACAGTTCTATGAACTTTTTCAATAAAGGTAAGAAGGACAGATTGTTCTTAATACAGTGAAAAAAGAGCACAATACTAGATCAAATAAAGCTATAAAAAAATGGAACGGTAATATTTGAAGAATGGTGAAAAGCAGACAATTATAAATACAAGAAATTCACGCAACAGGAAATGAACGAGATTGGTGTTTAAAAAAATGAGTCAGTGAAGTGACATAAGTGAACAGCCATTCCAAATAAAACATAGTGAGTGGCGCTATAACCTAGTTTAAATACGAAAGTGAACAAACAATAATTTTAGAATTAAGATTTTGTAGATTTTTATAATATAAGTTAAAATTTAGTTTATAAGTAACTGATTTGTACTTGGTTAACATCCACAATTATGAATTTAGATAGGCAATTGTTAACTACGGAGAGAAACAATTGAATAAAAAATTATTTCATGACAGTCTAATTTGTCTCTCCAGATTAATTGAGTTTTAAGCCATTTACAATTGAAATAAATTAAAAATAATTATACTATCGTGATCAGGAGTTCGTAGTGCATATGTGAGAATGTAGGTGTGAAAATCCATCACCTAAAAATTATTTTCATCTGCGACCACCTTCCGAACCATTTCACCAACGACGAGAAGTTTACGATCATTAGATTTTGAGCAAAATTGAGGTCAGGCGTTTGAAATTTTGGTAGCACCACGTCCGCATGCTGTGTAGGAGTACACCGCAGCCGTTCCAGCATCCTAGGATTCCGATTCCAGCAGCGAGCATCAGGAGAAGCTGTTCCGAGCCAGTGCCCGCAGCCTAAAAAAGGTCAGGTTAGTGTTGCAAAGCAAATATGCGTGATAGCGTTTCGAAACTTACCATGAGGAACGAGCCCTATAAGAGGAAGCCGATCCCAGTCTTACAATACTTCAAAAAAGAGCATGGGGTTTAGAAATTGTAAAAATCTAAGTTGAGGTTATGTTTTTTCACATGAAAGGACGCTTTCAAAACAATTGAATTCGCAGGAAACCGCGAACGATCTAAAAACAAAACACGACCAGTGACGCTTAATAAAGCGCGAGAATCGAATTACCTGATAATTTGTTTATAGATTTGCCTTTGAATTAACTTGTAAATACACCAGAAACGAACAACATGAAAATTTAATTTGTTGATAGATAAATTGACAGCGTAGTGAGTTGCTGCTTTTTAGTTTCACAGCCCAGTGGCGTAACACGGGAGATTAAATATGAACATGTCGGTGAACCTAACTTGCAGATTTAAGTCTTCATGCCTACTGAAAGCTAGCCATAAATAACTTTACTTGCAGATGTGCGAATTACTATAGGGGGCAAAACACTACAATCAAAATAGTAGATTATGCAATGAGGGAGAGAAATGCGTTATTTTGCTGAGGTACAATTTCTGACTCGAGGGCGAAGCCCGAGAGTCAGAAATTGCACTGAAGCAAAATAGCATTCTCTCCGAGTTGCATATACTATTTTTTTCACGTTGCAGGAAGATTTAAAACGAAAACTCGTTTTTTTAAACGTCATTTATTGACATTTTAGTTACAATGATTTTAAAATTAGTAGCCTTTGGTAAATTTTAAAGTTGGTGGCACTGTAAGTCATTATGACAAGAGCTCACAATTATGTCAAATTCGAGGTTAGTAGATTAAGTTTTGCGTCAGTTTATGTCAAAACTGACGCGAAACCTAACCTGTTAACCCCGAATTTACCATAGATTACCATAGATACGGTAACATTTTTTACTTTAGTCCCTAGAGGCTAAAGTAATTACTTCTGCCCCTAGAGATTAAATGAGCTACTTTAGTTCCTAAAATAAGTGACTAAAGTGCCAACTTTAGTCCCGCAAGTGCAAAAAACCCATTTATACAATTATTTATTTACTTTTAGTCAGTCTTGTACATGATGTAAGTATTAAGCTTATTAAAAATTACAATAGTCCTGTACAATACGTGTATTTGTCAAATGTCAAAAATTATAACCTGATTTTGAAAAGTATACCTGACATTTTGTCAGGTCAGTTTTACATAACTAAACATGACCTACTGGGAATACTTTTCCCAAGGACCATAAGAAAATGAAATACCGAGAGACCGAATAAATGTTTAATAAGAGTCGACTGTGATACGTGTTATATGTTTCACAGTTCTGAAGTTGCTGGTAGCACTGTCAGTCTACGTCAATTTCGAGGTTGTCAGGTTAGATTTTGAGTCAAATAACAAACAAACCCTAACCTGCTAACCTCGAATTGGACATACATCGACAGTGCTACCAACAATACACTTCAGTACTGCCAGATACATTTATTTTATCTGTCATCTCTACCACTTTGCGCCCCTGCTGCAGCTTTCTCCACCACCGGAAACCAGGCAGACTTCCAAATCAATTATCAGTTATGTTAGGAGAGTATAGTAACATGGCATATTTTCTTAATGAAGTGAGGTAACTATTTTTGTCGCTGGCTCTCCGTCTATTAGTTAAACATGATAACATAAGCTAACAATCTTGTTCGTATTTGATTTGTGATTGAAAAACAGAAGAGTAACTTGACTTATTTAACCATATGAGGACACATGTAACAGTAATATCCCAAGTGCATTAAAATTTTGACGTTTTCTGTCAGAATGTTTTGCTAAAAAATTTGCCAAGTAAATTTGCCGCTCAACAAGAATCCCGAGTGCGTAGCACTAGGGATTTTTGGACCTACTCGAATGCGCTATAATAAGCATGTAGCGTCTAATGGAGTTGCTGTTGCAAATGTTTTTTGTGATTACTTCAAATCAACTTATATAAATAGTAAGAACGATGTTGTATCTTTTGAGAGTTTTGATTCGTTACTACATATTCCGGCTCCTAATGTAACATCTGATGAAATCAGCAAATGTCTAAGGCAGGGTGTCTAGCGACCGGGAATTCCTGGAAAACCGGGAATTATACGGGAATTTGAAAGTGCCCTTGAAAATGCGGGAAATATGCGGGAATTTCTAAGGCAACCGGGAATTTTTGTATCAAAGGGAATTTGCAGTAATTTTTGCCATTTTACGAAAATTTTCGTAAAAATTTTCGGATTATCCGGAATAATTGCAAAAATGTTCGGGACGCGCGAAGACAGGTCGTTGTTGTTGTTTTTTTTTTAATGAATACCTTAAAAAGTCAGACCTGAAGACCAGAAAGTATCCGGCAATCCTAATAAAATGACCGGGAAAATACGGAAATTATACGGGAATTTTGAATTCCATATCTGCTAGACACCCTGTAAGGGAATTGTGTATTAATAAGGGACCGGTCTCAGATGGTTTGTCGCCTAGAAGTTGTTCCAACAAATTAATAAAGCCATTGCATTTATTTTCTAATATGTCATTGGATAGTGGAGTGTTTCCATCTGTTTGGAAGCATACTTTTATTGTGCCGGTTTTTAAGAGTGGCAACCGTAATTATGTATGTAACTATAGGCCAATATGTATTCAATCTGTCATACCTAAAATATTAGATAAATTAGTTAGTATAACTTTTCAACAAATATTTAAGGATATAATTGTTAGTCAGCAGCATGGGTTTTATCCCAGCAGTACAGTCACTAATTTATTTCCCTATGTAAATTTCATTTATGATTCTATGGAGGAAGGATTTGGGTTGACTCTGTTTACACTGATTTTAGTAAAGCGTTTGACAGGGTCAATCACAAGTTACTACTTGCTAAGCTAAAGGCATACGGTGTTGAAGGAACTTTATTGGAGGGGATCATTTCATTTATCACTAATCGTTCTCTGCAGGTAAATGTTAACAGTTTTAAATCTGAAAAATGTATTGTACCTTCTGGGGTTTCTCACGGATCCCATTTAGGCCCAATCTTATTTTCTATTTTCATTAATCTTATTAGTTTATGTTTTAATTCAAAATTTCTCTTTTTTGCGGATTTAAATTTTTTTAGAAAAATAGAAACGCATGTGGACTGTATTATTTTGCAAATGATCTGGTACGTTGGTGTGCAGAAAATGATATGTATTTAAATACTGTTAAATGTAAACATATTAGATTTAGTAGAAAAAAAATTATACTCTATTTCATTACTATATTGAACATGAATCACTTCAAAATGTATCTGTTATTCGTGATCTTGGTGTTCTATTAGATACTTCACTATCATTTGTTAATCACATTGATTTTGTTGTTAGCAATGCTATGTGAATGTCTAGATTTATTAAGAGAGTGACATAAAATTTTAGCAATATTAGATGTCTTACTATACTGTATGTTTTTCTGGTAAGATCTATATGGGACTATAATTGCACTATTTGGGCTCCTACATACAATGTACACAATGTAATAGAATTGAACGAGTACAGCGTGCAATTGTTAAAACACTATGTTTTAAGTCTAATATAAGATACGAGGATTTAAGTTATAAACAATTACTAGCATATTTTGGATTCCATACTATGTACATTAGACGTAATTATTTTTAATTATTAAATAGCCGTGTATCATGTCTAGAAATACTATCTTCATTTAATTTGCGTATTGCTTCTTTTAATGCACGTTTTAATTCTTTAATGCTGCAAGCTTATCACCGGACAAATTATGGTAGCAACAGTCCGTTACAACGTATTGTAAAGATTGTCAATCATTTAGGGAATTTAGATATTGTTGGAATTTCTTTTTCTAAATTTAGTCATAGTGTAAAATCATTGTTGGAGATGTGGCTTCTACAATACATTATACTTTCTTCGTGTCCCATATAATATAAGCATTTTTATTATTTTTGTATTTGACAGATCTATATTTTATTTTTTATATATTTTCATTAACTGTAAATGGTATTATCCATTAAATAAAGAATTATTATTATTATTGTACTTTGTATTTGTAATAAATTATTAATTATTATTAATAATGCTTATTTTTCACATTTAAAATTTGTGCGCATTTGTCCAGCGCTAATGTCTGTCACAATCATAAGCTTGCATCAGTCTTACGCTCGAAAAGTGATAAACGACAAATTCACCAGCGGTGCGCCAGTCGCGTAAAAATGCGTACGGTGTCGTCCCTCCTAAAAATACTTGGAACGAAGCACAGATCAGGAAGCGTTCGAATACTATAAAAGAAGAATCCGCAGTCATTTCAAATAACTTTAGTCCCCGAACCCGAGAAGTGAACTCCATCCGGAACACCACGCCCTCCTGGGGCCTGGACCTGCTTTCCTGCTCAACGAACTTGAGTCTCCGGACTTTCCACTTCCTAATATTCCTTTCTTTGCACCGGTCGGCCCCGACCTTTGCTATAATTTCCCGTACACGCCGAAAATCCCCTCTGGCCCCCGTCGGCTCCAATACTTGCCAAGAGCTCCGTTTTAACATTCTACCCTCAGCCCCTTTCTATAACGAAACTGTCAATATTTTCTAATTTGCAAGTGTTATTCTTTGCTATGAGGATCCGCCCTATTTACTTGTACTTGGTATTTTTTCTTTCATTTGTAAGATCGTTTCTTCTGGCTGTTTTTATGTTTGATCCATAAAATTATTCCCACCTTCTACTTTATTACTACATACTTTGCTAACAAGAGAGTTCTCTAAATGGTTTTCACTTGTTACGCGCATGACGGGCAATTCATCCCTTACATCGACTTCTTCCTGTTTTATATTCAATAGAGGGTAAGCTATATAATCAAAAGTAGCTTCAACATTCTGTCGTATATGTAATTCATCTCTGACATAAACTGCTTCCTGTTTAACATTTAATATAGGGTAAGCTACATTGTCCAAGGTGCCTTTAACAATCTATGGTTGTACATGTACGTTTTCAATTATTTCTTTGTCAATTTTGAGTGGGTTCTTTAACCTGTTGATCATTGCACCACATAAATTATAATCAACTAATCCATGCTTCAGCTCCATTGTTAAAACAATATGTAATAGCTATTAATAAGGTTAAGTTACACAAATTGCTAATAATTTAACTTTTTTACTTTACTCAAATTCTTTTCATGAAATAAAATTAGATTTTCTTCAAATTAATAATATAGGATCAACGGAAAACTATTGTAACTAACTCGTATGTTAATCGGCGATTAATAATCTTTACGATTAACGCGCTCGCTAGCGCTTTCATTGACATAATTGTTTGTTAAATAACTATCATTGCCAAACTAATTTGTTAAGGTGTAATTACAAGATCAGGTTATCTTCTAGTATACATCGACCACTTTGAACTACAATTCCAAAAGCCAGTAATACCTACAGATGTAATTAAAAACTGCCTACAATATTTTTGACAAAGGTACGAATTAAGGTTAGCTGCAGTTTAAGATTTGTATTTACTTAGTACAAACATCCCCGTGTAATGTAAAAAATGTGTTTAGACCTCTCAAGAGGGTTAATTTATCTCTCCTTCCTGTATCACTAGCTCTAGGAACGGTAACTCAAAGTTGGCGACGTACACTACAAGACTATTCAAGATCACAAGTAATACATATACAAGATGTATCATCGGGGTGTAGACCATATATGTAATGCTCCTATATCGTGAGCGCCTGTAAGTAGAGAGGTCTCAGCGTTAGTGAAACAGACAACCAGCTGTCATTCTGTAACTGGCTTTTATGGAATGAATAATAAATTAAATCCCCGTTCAATTTGTACGTAGACAGGGGAATCACAGTTATACAGTGTGTCCGTAGATTGTGTTCACATAAGGTGTAACTAATAAAAAGTCAAAAATCAAAAATCATAATAAAACGTATTCGACTTAGAAGCTGATATTCTAGGAATCGCTCCTGCTTGTTCTCAAACCAAGATTTTGAGAAAATCAATCAAATTAATTAATATACAGGGTGTTTCTCTAATCGATATTTTAAAAATGGCCAAGAATATACTAGCTTTATTAGAAGAGATAACAGCTTGGGAAATTGCAAAATAATCTTCACGGGGATTGCATTAGCAAATCCGGAACATCCAAAACACCACAATATTAATTTCCCAGGCGAGATGCCTGTGAAAGAACCCAATTAAGGTACGTTTCAAAACGTAGTTTTACAAGGCAGCTATTCTGCGACAACACAACATGGCGAATGGCCGAAAGGGCTGATAGGGAGACCCAATTCGAAAATTGGGGGGAGCTTTAAAAGAAGCTTGCCATATGCAACCCGAAAAGCTTTATGCGCGGAGTAAAACCTAATCTCTAAAAGTTCTCATACTCATACATTGTAATTTTGGGACCTGGCTTACGTCAGATCAAAATATAACTTGCAAAAGGTCTGAATGCTCAGTTTTATTGTAGGCAAAAATTAGACTTAATGAAAGATAAGGCAAAAAGTTAGCTTTAACGAAAATTAGGGCAAATAATTAATTGAATAACTGTAAATGACTTTTCAACCGTAACAAACGACTACAAAATTCATCAAACATCTAAGAAAAGTTCACTCAAAAAAGTATACAAAATACCTAAAATACAAGAAGCAAAAACAAGTTTCTAAAAAAATAGGCATCCATCTTCAAGCAAACTATTTTAGGAAGGACCCAGGTCCATTCACTAACAAACAAAAACAAACGTTAATGACACGATTTGCAACGTCAAATGTGCAACAAATATTTAATCAGGAAATTTTGGAAGACAGAATCATTAAATTTGTGATAGACACTATGTCTCCGTTATCCATTGTGGAGCATCCCAGCTTTAAAGCATTGTTTGAAGGTTTCAATTTAGATCTACTTTCTAGAAAAACTCTTACTCGACGAATTGGTGAAACTTTTCATAAAAGGCAATCTAAAATTAAAATAGATTTAAGAAGCGTTTCATACACTTGCACGACTGCGGATATTTGGTGAGGCGAGGGAAACAGTTTTTTCGGGGTCACTTGCCACTGGATAGATGATAACCTAAAACGTCATTCAGTGGCTTTAGCTTGCCAGCCATTCAAAGGTACACACTCGTATGACAGAATTGCTTACAAGCTAGAAGATGTACATACCAAGTATGGCATAGAGAACGACAAAATAGCTACAGTTACAGACAATGGTTCAAACTTTGTGAAGGCATTTAAAGAGTTTGGTATAGTCTTGCCCCAACAAACGCTAGTAGATGACAATTCTATTTATATGTATACTTTTGAAATAAATAACACCGATGAAAATACGTTTAACAGTAGTGATGAGGACACTGAAGTAATTGATCAAAAAAGGAAAGGCCCAGATTTTAAATTAAGTCGGTGATATAAAGGCAGAGAGTATGTTTTTCTATCAAATAATGGGGAAAATCGATTGGAAAAAATATATCCATTAACATTGCTTCTTACTGTAATCGAGTAAAAGAGAGACTGTTGGGTTGTTCTGAGATTCAAGGGTAGTTCACAGGTCAGGTTTTGTAAACTAATTATGGGGCCGTTTCGGGAGTTTTGATCTACTCCCGTTCTCAGGTGTTCCTGGTTAGTCCTGAGAAAGACTGATATTGTACGCTTTTATTCGTAAACTCTTGCCTCCCCCGAGGTTTAAACCCGGGACCGCTGATCTCTAGTCTGTCACTCTTACTACTAGGCCACCAGCGCGGTTATATATTTTAGTTATAAATTTATATATATCTTACCGCTGTATGCACTATAGACTACTAAACTATTTTTGTAGTTCTCTGCGCAGTAGTGGCATCCAAATGGGCTTTAGTTCTGCGCTAGCCTGGCTAATTGGTTCTACTGCCAGCGCTATGTATAGCTTCTTTCAGCTTCCTACGAAACCTGTTTTCCTCTTTAGCTATAATTGATGCGTTATCCCATTGTATGCGGTGGTCTTCGTTCCAGACGTGTTCTGCGATCTTGGATTTGATGGCTTCGCCCAGTCTAATATTTTGCGGTGTTCCGATAATCTCACTCGGAGAGGTCGTTGTGTTTCCCCTATGTATTGTCTTCCACACTCGCACGGTACGCTGTAGATACAGTTCTTTAAACTCTGATCTTCGTTCTGAGGCTTGGTATGCGTCATCATGCTTCTTAGAGTTGTTGTGGACTTGAAAGCAGTTCTTATATTGCATCTGTTTCCGATTCTTCTCAGTTTGTCCGAAACTCCTCGGATGTATGGTACTGCAGCCGTGGTCGTTGGCTCCGTTTTCTCATTCCCTGCCGGTGTTGTATTTCTGTCCATCTCTTTTAGCGTTTGGTTTAGTACTTTTTTGGTAGCCATTAGCTTGCAGCATTTCTGTGATTATCTCAATTTCCTGTTTAAGGTCTTCTTCCTCTGAGCATATGGTTTTGGCTTGGCTATATAGACATCTCGCGACGCCACGCTTCACGCTATTGTGGTGGTTAAAATCGTAGTGTACGTATCTCCCCGTATGGGTTGGTTTTCGATATACCTTTGTACCGCGTCACCATTTTTCTGAACTAGTACGTCTAGGTATGGGAGTTTGCCTTCCGATTCTATTTCCATTTCCAACTTAATTGATCGGGCTTGATTATTGAGATGTTCCAGGAAGATGTCCAGTATCTCCCTTCCATGGGGACATATTACGAACGTATCATCTACGTATCGCAGCCATAGACTAAGCTTGTTCTCATATTGAGATATAGCTCGTTCTTCAAAGTCTTTTATGTAGATGTTACTAACTACTGGAGATAGTGAAGATCCCATGGCCACTCCGAACTATTGTTGGCAGAACTGCTCATCTGCTTGGAAGTATGTGGTCTTAATGCAGATCGTTAACAGCTCCATTATTGTATCTACCTGTAGATCTGTGCTTTCGGCAAGTGTGTCATCCAATTACAGCCTGTTTCTTACGATTGCTAGTACGTCATCTGTCGGCACATTTGTGAAGAGGCTTACTATGCCAAAGCTCGCCATCATGTCATTCGGAGCTATGTGAGTCTGTTTGATTTTGTCTACAAAGTGTTCAGCATTTTTCACGGCGGATGTTGTTTTGGCCGCTAGTGGGGATATTGGGCATCCAGCTAGATCAATGTCTCACATTTGATTGTCACTTCGATTATATTAATAAAAAAAATTGTAAAAAGTTGTTCTTTTTCTCCAGAGTCAGTCGGTGGGTCTCTGTACAAACCAGAATCATTATTTATAATACAATTATTAAACCACATTATGATTATTGTTCTACCATCACTTTTCTTCTTAACAAAACACAAATAGACAGGTTGCAAAAATTACAAAACCGAGCAATGAGGATAATTTTAAGGTGTAATAAATATGCACAAATATCAGACATGTTGGAAACTTTGCAATGGCTGCCAATTGAAAAATATCTTTACGTAAAAGCTATGGTTTTTATTTATAAAATTGTCAAAGGCCATGTGCCCTTATATATGCAAGAATTTGTAACCTTCGTCAACGAAAAACACGGCTACGCTACGAGGCAGGCAAATAATTTATACATTCCTAGGTTTGCTTTAAACACAAATAGGAACACTATAGTAGCAAAAGGTTTTCATTCATATAATACATAGCAACTAAATATAAGAGAGGCGAAAACAGTAAAGATGTTTAAAAAACTATTAATAAGATCATTTTCCAATGTTTAGTTTATAATGGATACAAAGATGTGCTTTAGTTATATTGTTTAATTTATGGTTTGAGTTTTTGTATTTCTTTATCTTTTGCTTATTTTTAGTATTTCGTTATTAATTTATCAATTTGTACTGTGGGCTGTAAATATTTCAGTTGAAATAAATAAATATCTATCTTATTATTGTTAACAGGAACTTTGATAGAAAATGAATTTATGGAACTAACTATCGGTCTTAGGGGTATTCCCTCTTTGTGTATCTTGGGTAGACCGTATATGTGAGGCGGTTGGCTGTAATGCGGAGTAAGTTTTATTCTCTGGAAGTTTGAGGACTCATGTTTGTGTTTAAACAACGTCTGGTATATTTTTCGTTCGACCTTCGGTGTTGGGTCTGTGGGAAATTTCTTGTATTCCCCCGCGTTGACCAGGTCTTGGATTTTCTCTGAGTAGGTGTTTGAATCCATGATCACTGTTGTATTGCCTTTGTCTGCAGGTAATATCTTGATGGTAGCTTCGTTTTTGAGAACTTTGATCGCTCTAATCTCCGCTCTAGTGAGATTAGGTTTAATTCTCCTTGATGGCTCAAGGGCTTCCCTTGCTTTCCATCGATACTCTTCTGCCTCTTCTGGTCTTAGGCGTATTGCTGTTTCTTCAACGGCGGTTATGAGATCGAATTTCGGAATATACCTTGACGTTACCGCGTTGTTTAATCCCTTCTCTAGTACCGTCTTTTCAATTTTGTCCAGCTGTCTGCTGGATATATTTATGACGATCTTTCCTCTATTTTTTGCTGATTGCTTGTTCTTGATTAATTGATCCAGCTTTCGTAGGTGTACCTGTTTTTGTTTTTCCCCAGCTTTATTGTAACTTTACTTTGTAGCCGCGTTTATCCGCACAAAGTCTTCTTCACTGACTGTGTTCCTTATAGTGGTATGAAGGTCTTCGATTTGCACTTTGAGTTGTTGTTTAAAGAACCGGTGATAGTTAATTCGTTCTCTAATTAGTGCTTCGCTCGCTTTTCTCGCAATCCGGGCTGCTCTTTGGTTGTTTATCGGAACCGATAGATGTAGTCCTTTCGGAATTACGTTGTTGTCACGGGCTTTACAAAGCAAATTAAGGTGGTTTTCCTCTAAGGCCAGCTTGATTAAGGTCTTTTTAAGCTTGCGAAATTTTGGATTGATTTCGGGTCCGTACCGATTATCAAGCCCATTTGGATGCCACTACTGCGCAGATAACTACAAAAATAGTCTACTGTGCATACAGCGGTAAGATATATTCATTCATTCATTCATAAACTATAGCCTCTTTTACCTTTCGGTGTCGAGGAATATAAGTTTATAACTAAAATATATAACCGCGCTGGTGGCCTAGTGGTAAAAGTGACAGACTAGTGATCAGCGGTCCCGAGTTCAAACCCCGGGGGTGACAAGAGTTTACGAATAAAAGCGTACAATATCAGTCCTTCTCAGGACTAACCAGGAACACCTGAAGACGGGAGTAGATCAAAACTCCCGAAACGTCGTGTGATATACACCCTAGCCAGTGGAAAAAGTCCGATAAAAACACATCATTGTAAGGCTGTTTGTTATCAATTTCAATTTGTATTTGGCGAACCTCACAGTCTTCTTTGTATCTTCTAAAATCATCGCTATATTTGGAGTTGCTCGAATTGGTTTCAAAGCTCTGACTGAATGCTTCTGCTATGTAATCTAAGCAGCTTATAAGCGAATTATTATGGTATATGACTGGGACCGATGAAGTTTGCTTATTTTCTATAATACATTTGATACGATTCCATACTAACGACATAGGGGTGTTTGCAGAAATCGTATATATGAATTGTAACCAGGATTTTCTCTTACTATCTCTAATTATTGTTCGTTGAGCTACAGCACGACATTTCTTAAAATATACCAAGTTTTCTATAGTTGGAAGTCTTTTGTATCTATATAAAGCTTGTTTAAATTGCCGGATAGATAATTTTACATTTTTCGTTCCACGTTGGTGCATACTTATGGTCTGAATTTCTTGTTCCGATAGAATTTTCAGCCGCCATTATTAAGAGGTTAGTAAAGGAATCTAAGATTTGGTCGATGTTCATTGGTGTGCTTAGGCATGTGACGTTCTATATACAATTGAAAGGTGTCCCATTTATCACTTTTCAGATTCCATTTGGGAATAGGTGGAGCAACATATTTTTTGGAAAGGTTAAGAGAAATGTGAATCGGGAAATGATCACTTCCGTACAAATCTGGGATTGTGTCCCAAGTAATATAAGGTGCTAACTGCACACTACAAAATGAGAGATCGATCTCTGAAAAAGTTGCAGAAGATGAATTAAAATGAGTTTGCTGTCCTGTGTTTAAGAGTATCATATTTGAATCTTGGATGAAATTTTCCACAATTCGCCCTCGGCCGTTGGTTCGTAATGAGCCCCAGAGGTGATTATGAGAATTGAAATCCCTAATAATTATACATGGGGAAGGTAGTTGTAAAATAACATTTTCCAAATCATTCAATTCTAGATGTAAGTTAGAAGGTATATAATATGCTGCAAATTGAGATAGTTTTAGAAAGAGTAACAGAAACTGCTATCACTTCAAGATTAGATTGAAGAGGAATTTCAGATGATTGAAAACAATCCTTAACATATACAGAAACACCTCCACTTGCTATCGCGAAATCTGGTCGGTATTTGTAGAAATAATTACTTCTAGCCTTTAATTTGTCCTTGACTATTGTGCTTGAAATTTGTTTCTTGGAAAGCCATTATTGTAGGGGTAGTATTAGCGATTAAAAGTTGAATATCAGCTAGTCGGGTATAAAAGCTATTAACATTCCACTGGATTATTGTATGCATTATTAATAGGAATATTACAAGAGATCAGGGTCGGAAGAGTTTCCGTGGTTGCTGTCGGTATCCATACGGTCAGATAATTCTTCAAAAGTTTTAATACATAGTTTCTTAATAATTCTGGTAAATCTGTCTTTGATTGATCTTTCTGTTAGATAAGGGTATAGTGATCTCATCATATTAGATAAAACTGTTGTGTCCTTAGTATACTGTTGGGATAAATGAGAAGGGTACGGATGTCCAAATACGTTTTCCAGAAAGTCTTTAAACTGCATATAAGTGAGAGGGTATTTTTCAGGAGAGCATTCTATTATTGCTTTAATAGGCGATCTAACGATAAATATTTTTTATCTGATTCAGCAGAAGAATCTCTCGTTATTTTTTTATTTATTTGAGACTCAGTTGGACGCTGTCTATTTTTTTATCGTGAAAGAGTTTCTGGCTGGGCAAACTGCAATGGCGTCTGCTGTGATTGAGAGAAAGAAGCGGGCTCGCTTGGTTCATTCAGTGTTTGATTTGAAAATAATTGTTAGGATACAGATGGATTATTAAGAGGAGCAGATATTATTAAATCCGTGCAATCTTTAGACAGGTGACCCTCCCTTCGACATTTAAAGCAAATAGTTTTAGATTGAAGAAATATACGGTATTCTGTTTCTTCGAAGTTTATAATTAGAGACTTCGGGATTACTGAATTTTCTGTCGGCGCTATATAAACTTGTCTGCGGAAGCTTAAGACATGACTGTATTCTGTGTCACTCATGCCAACCCGTAAAAAAGTTACTGGAGAAACAGTTTTTAATCCTGCTGATTGTAAGTTTTGCTCAATAATTGAATGCGGTATGATTGAAGAAACATTAGATAGAATAATTCTTTGTGCTGGCGTAACTAGTCTACGCAGAGGAATTTCCTTATCTTCTACTTTAATCAGTTCATACGATTCAATTACAGAATCAACTAGTTCTGTTTAGTTAAGTAAAT
This sequence comes from Agriotes lineatus, assembly GCA_940337035.1. Lineage (NCBI taxonomy): Eukaryota > Metazoa > Arthropoda > Insecta > Coleoptera > Elateridae > Agriotes > Agriotes lineatus. The sequence continues at coordinate 62,826,249 of OW679201.1, read as the reverse complement.
ACAAACTCTGTAGTTTGAAATTTTCGTTGAAAACTGTACATTTTTGGGGCCAATTATGGTTCCAATGACAGTAATATAATTTTTAATATTTAGTTCTTCAACTGCACTAAGTATGATAACTTGTTCTTTTGTTGGAAATTGATAATTGGAGACCTGGGCGTATGATTTTTTACTTGATAACGACATTTCTTGTGAGGATGGCAGGAGCGGGATATTACTCGTATCATAATTTATAGGCCCAGTAGTCTGAACCGTAGAGCTTGAATTTTGCAGGATAGATTGAGACATGCTGTTATGTTTGCTAATACTTATATTAGGGCCGAAATATTGAAGTGAGCCCCTCCGATGGGCTCAATTAAGAGCGATAAGTAGAGATAATCTATATTAATAAGTCTGGTCGACTCACATGTACTGCACGTTGAGATAAGTGATTCACTTTACACAAATAAGATCACGTCCGTCTTTGAATACTCTTTCCACAGAACTCCAAAAATGACTTCTTTGTAGATCTGCTTACGACGCGATGCTTTAACTGTCACTCTGACTTTTGTTACTACTAAATTTCTAATTTAAGGTTATTCTATCCGTTATCCGACCTGTTCTTTAATGCCTTGTCTGTCTGTCTCTATGATGGGCCGACTGTACACTTTTCTTCAATTTACTCTCGGTTCCACTATGATTAAATTGCTTAAAACTGTGCCGTGTGACAGAGTGGATGTGCTCAGTTCACTTTAAATATTGCAATAATAAGTTTTGTATTGCGTATTTTTATGTTTTATCTTTATTATTAGAATATCTTTGTTTTTTACATATACACGGTAGATCTAACCTTCTGTGGCCGTTTCTAATGTAGATTGTATTTTGTATTGTAGAATACACATGTTTATATTTAATAAAATTATAACCGTTATGACTAGCTTATTTGCTTAAATATGATTAAATAGTTTTTAAATATTGTTGAAATGTGGTTTGACATTCTTTTATTTTAAGAAAATGTTTTCAAAGCAAAATAAAAACTGAAACCTATTAATTTTAGCTGTCACCTTTCATTGTCAGGTGAAAGTACTCGTGTGTTGTAATCGTAATTTTGCACCACGAATTGCGAGTACTACTCGTTACGCGTATGCGTTTAACTAATAAGTACTCGCAACGTTGTACTCATGAGTAATTTCATCGAGTACTCGCAAAAAGACTCATGAGTAACTTTATGGAGTACTCGGCACAGGACTGGTGCAGCAAAATTCGATCAGTCAGACGCTTTACGCCGGCATAAATAGCACATGCGGCCCATTATTTTTGTAAAGATTAATGAATGAGTGTTAATTATTCTTGTTTTTGAGAACAGACTTTGGTATTTGTATTATGTTATTTTATTTAATAATAAACGAGGTTGCGCGCGCTATTGCGCGGTCTATCCTATTCAATTTACCGCCATTTTTAGGCCTATTACGTAGTGCCATTCCGTTCTGTTACACACTTGTTACACAATCTCAGAAAACACAACATTTCGCATGACAGGAAGCAGATGGTTCTTTTGTGGGGGAAGAAATAGGGAAATACCCGTCCTCTAAACCAAGAGGAACGTTCACGTGGTGAGATGGAAGCTCACTGCTTTCACCTAACCGTTGAAAGGCTCCAAAAGGAGCCATCGCACTACTAATTGTTGACATAGTCTAAAAAAAAACACGTCAAAAAAGTCCCATGCGATCAACACTTCATCGTATGTGCCTCGAGATGCCAAATTTGAAAAACCTCTGCTAAACATTTCGCCAGTTTCGCCAATTTTCTAGATCAGTTCGATTCTCGATCTTACATCGATTTTTCGATTCTTAATCTCATCGCTTCTGCCGAGTTATTGGTGTCACCGGTTTCATGCCAACAGAAGGCGAAAAAGGAACAATGGTTGGCATCTCGAGACAACATGGTTGACCACACAAAAATATCACAAAAATACACACCACGAACTAACGTGTTGGCAGGTACACAGCACAGTGCCTATATTAATGACAGTGTGGTCAATTTTGGTCCTCTTTCTGATTGGTTGTTTTAAAATCCGCCATTAAGAGTCGTTTCATTGTCCTATTGAATATTTTTAGCGGTGTACGCATATTTAGTTACAAAAAGTTACAAATGTCAAAATAAGACATTGACATTTTATAAATTATCTAAAGTAGCTCAGATACTGAACACGGCCTAAGCATTAAAATAAATATTGTATTATCATTGATGTACACTTGTGTTATTTTATACACAAAAATAAAGTAATTACGAATGCAAAATATATTTTAACCAAGCAATAATTTTGACTTTAGTAATATTTTGTTACTAAATGTCACTGACACCGTTAAAAAAATGCACATAAAAATCCTGTCACAGAGTAACAAATGGAGTGAATGCGGTATAGACGACTCCTGCAGTTTACACAGGTATTTGTAGTCATATGTCAGTAATATTTCAGACGTTTTCAACTGAAAACCATTATTGTTAGTTTCAGTATCACCGTTTTAAAACAGTTTTTTTGATAAAACGGGAGTTTTTTGTAGATAAACACCCGTGCAAATTTTAATTGATGTTAACCATCTAAAGGAGATCTGTTATCATTTGAAGAGAGAATAATGGCTTAAAATGAGGCCCTCGGGGATCCGCTCCTCTCCAAGGGGGCTCACGGGGTTCCGTCCCTCTCTAATGGGGCTCTCGGAGATCCGCCCCTTTCCAAGGGGGCTCACGGGGCTTCCCCTTCTCCAAGGAGGCCCTTGGGGCTCCGCACCTCTCCAAGGGGCCATCGGGGCAAGGGGGCTCACGGGGCTCCGCTCCTCTTCAAGGGGGCCCTTAGGGCTTCGGCCCTCTCTAAAGAGTCCTTGGGTTCCGCCCCTTTTTAAGGGCCCCCCCGGGGATCCGACCCTCTCCAAGGCGGCTCACGGGTCTTCGAGCCTCTCCAAGGGGCCCCCTTAACTCGGCCCCTCTCCAAGAGGGCATTTGAGGCTCCGCCCCTCTCCAAGGGGGCCCTCGGGGCGCCGCCCCTCTTTATGGGGCCTTCGGAGATTTGCCTCTCGCGCTCACGGGGCTTCGTACCTCTTCAAGGGGCACTCGGGGATCCGCCCCTCTCCAAGGGGGCTTACGCTCCACCCCTCCCCAAGTGGGTCTTCTCCAAAAGGCCCTCGGGGCTCCCCCCTCTCCAAGGGGGCCCTCGGGGCTCTGCCCCTCTCCAAGAGGCGCTCGGGGCTTTGCCCCTCTCCAAGGGGCGCTCGGGGCTCCGCCCCTCTCCAAAGAGGCCTTCCGGGCTCCGCCCCGGTCACGAAATCGAGGCGACGGCAAAATTAATGCAAACGCAAATGGGGGACATCGCGTCTGCAATTGTCGTGACGGACACACACGTTTGGATCGTTCTCCTTTATTTATATGATTTTCATTAGAAATATAAATGAATAACATACATGCCGGATGTGTATAAATGACCACACAATTCTACACGTAAACGAAGCTGTGCAGTTCGGATTCTCAGGCATGCGTACCAGACGTGTAGAGCTCAAAAAGAGACGGACGTACTATATGTCGGAGCCGTAATAATTTTACCCTTTCCCAGACCCCATTTGCAGTATAGGAGCATATTATATATGGTGTAGACGGAGGTTAAGCTTCTCACCATTGGCATAACTCGCATGGGGGAGAGGGGGGGGGGCACTCCAAGGTGCCATCTGACCCCCTCCAAAAAAATTGAAATTAAATAAATTTTAAGAATCTGATTTTTTGTTAAAAACAAAATGTAACTAAAAAATTTAACATGGCAAGTGGGTGTATATACCAATGGAGCCAAAATTAGATATCACAGCAATGAGATAACATGAATAACAAAGCTCGAGTAAGAAAGAGATAATTATACGAAGAAAATGAGCGTCAAGTCTACTTGAATATTTGCTACTATATTTATCTGTTTCTTACTCAAGCAATACGTGTTATTCTCGTGTTCATGTTATCTCATTGCTGTATATTTAATTTTGGCCCCATCGGTATTACAAATTAAATTAAGCTATTAGGAAAAAGGCTACCGAAAAAATGCCCCGGAAAAATGCTCCGGAAAAATCACCGAAAAAATGCCCACAAGAACAGGAAAACAACGCTCCTGAAAGAAGATTCTCCAAGAAGCTAGAAGGTAGATACTCTGTAAGAATCTATAATATTATTAGTTGTGATAAATACTTGAACATATTAAAATTGTAAATAAATAGCAATAAGTATTATTGCATACATAGTATTTCCAATAAAAAAGTGTTAGAGTGCGGGATCTTGGAAGAAGCAGCGATATGGTGATAACTAGACATAGGATTTGTATGCATTTAAAAATGGTAAAATATGCATGCACATATGCTCTCTAAAATCACGGAAATATGCATTTAAATATGCTCTTAAAATGTTAGAATATATGCAGCTCTAGTTAATTTTAAGCAGAAATATGCATGAACATTTCAGATTAAACAATAAAATATACCAGTATTTTTTTTTATTAAGAATAAATACAAAGCACAAGTAAAGCGGGATAATATACAAAATACATACGTACTTAATACTTAAATCTATTTAACTCCAAATGAATAATTAAAAAATCATACTTACGAACTACAATTAACGTTAACAAGTAAATTTTTAAATTTTCAAATATGAATTTGTGTGTTTTGTCGGTAAATATATTTTTATATTTAGAAAAGCTCCTTTCCACATCGCAGGACGTTACCGGGGCGTACTTAAAATTATTCATTTTTGTAAATGTGGAATGTTTTAATTCGTTACCAATTTCACCCTGCCCAAGTAACAAATTATTTTTTTTTTATTAAGTGAAAACCCGTATTTTTTTCTAAAACGTTTTCAAGTTTTTGCTTGACACTTAATGCTTTTGGTCCACGCCAGAGTGACAGAAAGTGATCTTTGTTCTTTGCCCATGTTTACGGTACAAAAGTTGGCAAGAAACTAAACACATTTTTACTTTCAAATAACACTAACAAAGATGATAGTGGAGGAGGTATTGTTTTCCAAGAACAGTGTTGGTAAAAGTTACACAGCTTGCAGGGCAGTGATGCATGACTAATTTTCTAAGAATTGTTGACCTGAAACGATTAAGCTCGAATGTTTGGTATTTGCGTTAACTGCTAGAGTTCCTAGAAAATTGCACAGAATTTGCAGTCAGGTTTACTTAAAATTCTTCTTTAGCAAGTATTTGAACATGTGAATGTATTAGAATTAATAAAAAAACAGGAATAATATGCAGTTCTGGCTTAAAACACTGAAAATATGCATGCATTTATAAAAAATACCAAAATATGCATTTATATGCACTTTCAAATTTACGTATGTGGTTCAAGTGTAATTAAAACACTTCGAAATGTCACTTAGCATATGTTTGGTAAATGCAAGAAAAACATGCAAATGCATACAAATCCTAAGTCTAGTGATAACCTTAACGTTGAACTCAAGTGTAAGTGGTGAGGGGTGGTTTAAGAATGGTTTAAAGCACCTGTAAGTAATACTCGAGGCTGGATGATTTTTGCTTAATTACTTTGCTAATTTATTAAATTTCGCTTAAATGGTAGTTCAGACGCCAGGGTTCGATTCATGCTTAAGTATGTTGACCAAGACCACATTAAACACAAAGTATCTATTGCTATGTATATTACAAGCCAGGTTCTCTTAAATTAAAATTACCTATAACGGGTGGCGCAAAATGTATGAAATGATTTGCAATGTCTATAACTTTTGAAATAGATAAGAACACCCCAATTTTATTTTGTTATACGTTTATTTAGGCTCCCGAATTTCATTCCAGAGTTAATGCCCTTGGGTTTTGCCACTGACTTGCTCATAATTCATCCCGTTTCGGCATGCGTTAGCACTTTGGATTTCAAATTTATCAAAAAAGTTAATAAAACCGCTTTAGATTTAAGTATGGAAGAAAAAATTATACAGTTTCTATTTTTGGGTGTGAAACTTCTTAAATATTCCTTATAACTTTATGGAACGACGGCGAATTTGATCTTCGATATTTTCTAACTTAATGCATATGTCGATAAGGGCTACTTTTGAATCGGTCATTTTGGGAATGTCGCTACTTCAAAAACTACTTCCAAAAATACACGGTTCGATCCTATTGTATGACAAAAGTGGTGATGAATCTAGTGAACCATCTGATGATGAAATTAATGTAAAAATGACAAAAATAGAACATGAAAAATGGGATATGTTATATAGATTAAGTTCTTTGTTCATAATTATTTTCTGGTTATAATAATGCTTTCAATTTCAAAAGGTTGGCTGTACTGCTACGTTGCAAGGTATTTGATCATCAGACGAGTAGCTGTCCGCACAGGAATGAAACTGAGACCTATAATTATGCAACAAAAAAGTTTGTTGGGGCTACTCCGTAGAGCCGGGACGAGGAGATTTACAACCTGTAAAGGCCCCTACAGACGATGTGCCAAACGTCGGCCAACGTTGGGCAAATGCACGTTTGCCACACCGTGTGTATGATCATCACATGACAAATGCACAAAAATGTTGGCGTTCGGAGACGTTCGCTTAGGAGACGGTAAATATTCCACAAATCAAAGGGTAGACGAATGTTGGCCCAGGTGTGCAGATGCATGCGTCTCTCCGTACACACGACGTGTATACATTTGTTAAAGTGTCTTCAACGTGCCAGATATATATTTTGTACAGTTGAGTTTTAGTTTTATTATACTAAAGTGATTGTTTAAAAAGGTGAGTAAGAACTATTAAAGTTAAATTATTTTTATTTTTGAAATAGGTACCATCTTCTCTTCCTTTTTTTCAAATACCTCTGTCTTAATACGTGAACACAAGAAGTAAGTAAAATAGTACTTGCAGCTATAATTTCTGCTTCATTATTACTCATTTCTTAGAATATACAATTTTGGATTGAAAAAACAAAAAACCATAAAAATAATACATACACGAGCACATTGCGTTCGTTGTCACATTGCTACAGTAGGTTCGCCTATACTAAGAAATCCAACGTTGGACACATCGTGTGGAGTAACATGTGGCAAATGCTTACGTTTGACAAACGTTGGCCCGAATCTATACGCATTCACAAACGCCAACGTTGGCCGACGTTTGACACATCGTCTGTAGCGGCCTTAACACGCAAACGTATACAAGAATATCGATTTTTGACGTCACATTACACAGAACCTTGCGCTCCCCTACGCCGTGTTTTTTTGCTTGTTGAGGTTAAGTGTGCCGTTTTACTAGTTCACAGTAAGTATTACCTATATTTTGTTTCAATAGTTATGAATTCTAATGTCTATCGCTTTAATTCAGCTGCTAAATTTATATTCTTAGTTTGTTTACAGCGATATAGCCAAATAAAGATCCATAGTTAATTTTGTAATATTGCGTCATCTGCCCATTTACCTAAAACACTTAAATTTGTTCAGTTATGGATGTCCTTTGCATGATGATAATGGTCAGCATGAAAAAGAAGTATTTCTGCATCCCTGGCTGCAAAAAATTGGTACTGTACAGGGCAGTCTGTCTATAGCGCATTCTTTAGGTTCCGAAGCATTAGAAATAATCGTTAGGTACTCCTTCAAATGTGGTAGTAGCTAATACAGCTTTATGTTCATGTTATGATCAGCCTTTGACATCTTCAAATATATGTACATGTTTTGACCTATTAGATAATTTGTTTCCTTTACAAAATAATGAATTAATAAGCAATAGTAGCAATTTTCATTAGTAATAAAGCAAGATCGAGACATACTTACCGATAATTTTGTACACGCTAAGGGTCGAGTGCTAGTTGCAATGAAAACTGTCCCAAGGGCAGTTTTCTAAGTGCAACCAGCACGATGACTTGGCACGGGGAAAATTATATGTAAATGTGTTGCCCGTGTTTATATTTTGAAGATATCAGCAGTCATGTCACAGTTGTGTGTGATAACCAACGTTACATTATTTATCAAAACTATTCAGGATTATTTATATGCACTTCTTTCTGTTGTCAATTTTCTACTTTGGAGAATAACTCAAGCTGTACTACAAATCATCAATAGGTTTTGGAGAAACTGCCCTAACGGTGACCACATTTGCGACGATTTGATACTAAGTGCACTACCTCATTAATCTTCAAATTTGTCAAGGAGAAGAATAAGCCGAATACCTCCATTGCCCAAGAACATCGGAAGAAAACGGCTGTGAAGTAATTCATTATGTTAATAAGTAATTTTTTACTTCCTTTTACAATAAAGGAAGTATTGGATTAACCCCAAAAATTCGAAATTGAGTTTTCAGCAGATCTTCACGTTTTAGAGTCCCCTGCACCCAAAAAACATATTTTTTTCATTGGTCTGTCTGTCTGTCTGTGTGTGTGTCTGTGTGTCTGTCTGTCTGTGTGTGTGTCTGTGTGTCTGTCTGTGAACAGAATATCTCAAAAACGAAAAGAGGTATGGCGTTGAAACTTCATATATAAGTTTTGTGTACTATGTAGATGAGACAACAAGCTTTTGAAGAAAATCGCATAACGGGAAGTAGGTGTTTACTCTTGTGATTTTTCAGTTTTTTCGATTTTTTCAAAAACGGCTTTAACGATTTTTTTTCAAACTTTACATTTTTACTACATTTTTAATGTGTATTGATGTGAAATAGGTGATTTTCCAGTTGAATACTTCTAAAGTGGGTTTCTTTTGTTTTTTTTTCTATTTTTTTATTAACTCCTATTTTAAATAAAACACCCGGTATATTATTACATTTTTGAATTCACCTTAAAATTCTAGAGAAAATTTGTCTCTTCAACTAACGCTCTATTTTGTACCGTTTTTCTAAAATTTGTAATTTTTGAAAATTTTTGACAAATGGTTAAAAATTTAAAATGAAATTTTTGACTAATTATAAGAACACTGTAAAAGGAAGTTGTGTGAGTGTATCACACCAGATTTTTTTTATTTAGATCTTGTTTTATAAGCATTTATTGTTTGTTCTAGATTTTAATAATTGTTGTATTGCATATTATTTCTGCTGAATGTATTTACTACATTAATAAAGTTTTTTTACTACTGTTTTGTTTAAATAATTTTTTTATTTATATTAAAAGTTGTAAAGTTGTAATTTGTATTTATGAAATAATTTGTAAATATTAATTGCTAATACCTAATTCAGCATTAGGAACTAAAGTTTATCAATTATTTTTTAAATAAAATTTAATCACTAAATATTTTTTAAATTAAAGTGATTGGAGGGTTGCCTAAACGCGATATTTAAATTTCGGGCTTACGCCATTTAAAACTTCCGCTAATTGTTTAATTGCGGCAAACCGTCATCAAAGTGCAGCTCTGTTAAGAAATGGTGGTGTGTTGCCAACCTTTAAAATGGAGGATCAGTGTTGCCGATTGTCACATAATTATCAGATTTTAACATATTTTTTTCGACATTTTGCTAAAAAATTATAAAGTTGTTATTAATTTTAACATAATTTTATTGTCATCGGTTATTTATTCATTATCGCATCGTCGGCTGTCTGCAATTTGTAATAAGGTCACTAAATCACAGCGTAGCTAACGTGATTTAGTGACCTTACTACGAGCGTAGCTAACGTGATTTAGTGACCTTAATTTGTAATACAGTGCCTTTATATAGACAGTGGCGACAATGGGGTGTCCTGTTTTTGATTGGCCCTCTAGGTCACGTGGTTTTAGCCGCCATGTTTATGCTAAATCACCTGTGATTCGTGTTATACTTTTGGCAGTACTGAAGTGTATTGTCAGTCTATGTCAAATTCGAGGTTAGTAGGTTAGGTTTTGCGTCAGTTTTGACAGAAACTGACGCAAATCTTAACCTGTAAGTCTCGAATGTTTTCAGTACTGCCAAACGTAAAACACATATCACAGTCGACTCTGATCACGGATTTAAATGAACACCCGTTAGAAATTTGCATAAATATGGCGGCGGGGGTGTGTCTTAGTTGTATTGTCGCCACTGTCTAATATAAAGGCACTGTAATTTGTAATATTTAAATGCGCCATCTCGTATTGTCATTGTAAAAATTTTGTGTATAATTTAGAATTTTTTCAAATCTATTTAGCATCTTTGGTAGCTTGACAACAGAGGGCAGTGATAACCTCTAAATTATAAGGTCACTAAATCACGTTAGCTACGCTAACACAGGTAGGGAAACACCATTTGACAGGTTCAAAAAACGAGTTTGTCAATGTCAAATTTACCATAGGCGCTGCTAGTAAGGGCATAAATATTTTTTCTTATGATTAATATATCCTTCGAATGCGATGCCACAATCCTTTCCCTAGGTTGTAAGTTAGGCAGATGATCGTTTTTAACCGCAATTTAAAATGTGTTTCGTCTACTGACTCTGAAACTTGAAGATCTTGAGAAATATCAAAGGTAATTTTTCACGATTACAAATCATTTACCTTAATTATGACCTGAAGACATTATTGTAATCTCGGATTCCCTAGTTCTCCCGACGAATTTTGTCAAAACGTATTTATATTTAATAGCATTATGGTTTTCATTTGCTGCGTTAAATGTTACCTGAACAACAGCATAAAAGGGTATACGCTGTTTCAAGTCCCTGAAGGTAATTTAAACTGCAATATTTAGCAATACTTTTTAATGAATAACTTATTGCACATTAAGGACCAGGAAATAGCATAAAACGGCAGAAGTGGTTGAAAGAAATAAATAGACCACTAGACAACATGCATCATTTACGTGTATGTGAGGTACCGAAGTATTTGAATGCAGCGAGCGGTACAAAATGTTCGCTAAAGCTTTATATTTGTGATAATTAATTTTTTTAAGGTGGAAAACGTTTACAAATAATTCTTTATGTAATATTTATTTATTGCGTTCACGTTAGATAAACAAAATTCAATTTATTTCTGTTATAACCTATAAACTGATTGGGTACGCTACTGACAAAAACGAGTTTGGTTTGACATAAATAACGCCGAGTTTCCCTACCTGTGTTAGCGCAGCTAACGTGATTTAGTGACCTTACTAAATTATTATAAATTATAAGGTCACTAAATCACGTTAGCTGCGCTAACACAGATAAGGAAACACCATTTGACAAGTTTAAAAAACGAGTTTGTCAGTGTCAAATTTACCATAGGCGCTACTAGTAAGATCATAAATAATTTTTCTTATTAGTAATATATCCTTCGAATGCGATGCCACAATCTTTTCTCTAGGTTGTAAGTTATGCAGATGATGAACCGCAATTTAAAATGTTTTTCGTTTACTGACCCTGAAACTTGAAGATCTGAAGAAATATCAAAGGTATTTTTTTACGATTACAGATCATTTGCCTAAATTATGCCCTGAAGAGATGATTGTGATCTCGGATTTCCTAGTTCTCTCGACGAATTTTATCAAAACGTATATATAGCATTGTGGTTTGTATTTGCTACGTTAAAGGTTGCCTGAACAACAGCATAAAAGAGTATACGCTGTTTCAAGTTCCTGAAGGTAATTTAAACTGCAATATTTAGCAATACTCTTTAATGAATTACTTATTGCAAATTAAGGACCAAGAAATAGGATGAAACGGCAGGAGTGGTTGAAAGAAATAAATAGACCATTAGACGACATGCATTATTTACGTGTACGTGAGGTGCCGAATTATTGGAATGCAGCGAGCGGTTCAAAATATTCGCTAAAGCTTTATATTTCTGATAATTATTTCTTTTAAGCTTGAAAAGCGTTTACAAATAATTTGTTATGTAATATTTATTTATTGCGTTCATATTACACAAACTTCAATTTATTTCTATTATAACCTATAAACTGATCGGGTACGCCACTGACAAAAACGAGGTTGGTTTGACAAAATAACGCCGAGTTTCCCTACCTGTGTTAGCGAAGCTAACGTGATTTAGTGACCTTACTAAATTATGATATAATAATGAAAACATGGTTTAGTTTTGTGGTCAAAAAGAAATCACATAAGGGTTGGCCATGCAAAGTACAATTAATGTCAATAGCAAGCTTTAGAGACAGCAATCTTCAGAATTTTTAGTCACGATATCAGCGTAAAATATAAACTTATAATAACAACAACAGTGATGACAGTGAATTCTAAAGCTTGCTGTTGCTATTATTTTGATTATCCATGGCCAACCCTTATGTAATTTCTTTTTTAACACACTGTATTTGTATTTTTGTCGTCTTTTCTAGACTGGCTTTCGTACCCTTGCGTATGAGAAGGGTTTTGTGTTGTTTCTTAATTCAAAATCGAATCTTCCCTGCGAGTTGCTTATTATAAACAGTAAACAATACCGTTTTGCCTTACACTTTTGTTTTAATATGACAAGTACAAGTACATATTATTTATTGTTAATAATCATATTATTTAGAGTTTGTTTTTTTCTACCTAGGTATACCTAATCCAAAGCAATTTTTAGAAATATATTTTGTATTTCAGTAGTTTCAATTGGATTACATTTTGTTTTACTGTTTGTGTTTGTTTACGTTCTGTTATTGTGTTAATAAAGACAATATTTAAATTAAAGTCATTGTTTTTTTTTATTTAATGGCATACGTTAGTATCCCATTTTAAATAAAGGATTTAAAAATTTAACATTTTGTATTGAAGTAATTAAGTTTGGCGACATCTATTATCGTGTAACCACAAGTTATGTTTAAATTCACTGAATTACCGACTGTGTTGAAAAAATTGCTAGTTTTGCCATCTATAGGTGGCGATCCCACGATTTTAATTCATACAAACGACAACACTGTGGAGGATTTGCTTTTATTTGATATTGTTAATTGTTCTGTAGCTGTTCGGGGCACACAGTAGTAGCCACATTAGTTATTGTTTTGTGGTAGCCACTTAAACTGTAAGATTACCTTGCCTAACATTAGGTTTGCTGCTAGACCATTCACTGTATTAGTTGATTATTATTAAGTGTTCGATGTAAGTAAAAATAGAACTGTGTTATAGGAAGTTTGTAAATAAAGAAAACCAAAATAACCTAATTTAATTTCGTTTAATGTTGTGTTTTCAGATATTGCATTTGATACATCCGGACTCTTTATTCTTATTATCACAATGGACGTGAAGCAAGAATTGCTTGATAATAATTTGTATAATGCAATGGCCAGCAACTTACACAAATCTCAGATGAAAGTCGAAGAAACTAAAGTAGTTGCTTACTTAAATGTACAAGAGATCATTGAAAGCCCTAGCGACAACACAGCTTATCATGAATTGAATATTAAACAGGAGGAACTTGATGTAAAAGATCAATTGTTTGCTACATATGCAGCAAGAGGAAACATTTTAGAAGAAGGGGTAGTTTCCGAAGTCTGTGGATGTGAAGCAGAAGACAAGAGTAATTCCGTGAAACATTTGATGACTCGTGTAAAAAAAATTCACATATGTTTCATTTGTGAATACAAAGCAGCCAAAAGACACACTTTAGTTAGACATATGAGGACACATACAGTAGAAAAACCATACATATGTTCTATTTGTGAGTATAAATCAGCAAAGAAAGGTCACTTGGTTAGACATTTGAGGACACATACAGGTGAAAAACCTTATTCCTGTTCCATTTGCGAATACAAAGCAGCAAGGAAAGAATTCTTTGTTAATCATTTGAGGACCCATACAGGTGAAAAACCATATTCGTGTTCTATTTGCGAATATAAAGCAGCAAGGAAAGAACTCCTTTTTAACCATTTGAGGACACATACAGGCGAAAAACCTTATTCATGTTCCAATTGCCCGTATAAAGCTGCAAAGAAAGGAAACTTAGTGAAGCACATGAAGTTACATACAGGTGAAAAACCGTTTTCCTGTTCCATTTGCGATTATAAAACAGCAGAAAAACATACTTTAGTCAAGCACATAAAGACGCATTTAGGCGAAGAACCTTATTCATGTTCTAAGTGCAACTATAAAGCAGCAAAGAAAGGTACTTTAGTGAAACACATGAGGACACATACAGGTGAACAACGTTATTCATGTTCTAGTTGCGAATATAAAACGGCAAAGAAAAGTAACTTTGTTAACCATTTGAGGACACATACAGGTGAAAAACCTTATTGCTGTTCAATTTGCGATTATAAAGCAGCAGAGAAACGTACCTTGGTTACTCATATGAGGACACATACAGACGAAAGACCTTATTCATGTTCTCTTTGCGAGTATAAAGCTACGCATAAACACCACTTAGTTAAACATATGAAGACACATACAAATGAAAAACCTTATTCCTGTTCCATTTGCGTATATAAAGCAACAAGGAAAGACCTCCTTGTTAACCATTTGAGGACACATACCCGCGAAAAACCTTATTCATGTTCTATGTGTAACTATAAAGCAGCAAAGAAAGGTAGAATAGTTAACCACTTGAGGACTCATACAGGTGAAAAACCGTATTTCTGTTCCATTTGCGATTATAAAGCAGGAGAGAAAAGTTCTTTAGTGAAGCACATGAAGACACATTCGGAGGAAACATCTGTTTGTTAGTCATTTGAGGTGACATGCAGGTAAAAGACCTTATTTCTGTTCCATTTGTGATTATAAAGCAGCAGAGAAAGGTACTTTAGTGAATCACACAAAAACACATTCAGAGGAAAGACCTAAACAGAAATGAGTAGCACGATGGATTTTTGGACAGTTTAACAGAAAATCGTCAACATTTATTCAGACTAGTTGATATGCATGCGGGATATTCCGCATGATTATTTCTTGAATAATTAGATAAAAATCACTTGGTAAAGCACCTTTAAGGATGATGTCAAAGTTACTCAGCAGCAATTAAATTCTGACACATTTGTAACCGCCGTAAAATTTTGACATTTAATATTTATGTTTTTTGAAGCTGGGCTCCATAGCTCAGTGGTAAGCATTCTGGCTACTGATCTAAGGGTCGAGAGTTCGATCCCCGATCCCGGTGAGGTTTTTAAAAAATTTAAAAATGTGGATGAAAACCTCTACAGAATGCCATTATTCGGAAGTGATGTAAAGCTGTGGGTCCCATGTTACTACGATGCGTAGCATGTAAAGGATCCCTTGCTAGGGTTGGAATTTCTTAATAATAATAATAATAAGTCCCATTATTCCCCTCGGGGACATAGGGTGTTGATGAACTCTTGCCATCTTCGTCTATCTCTTGCTAATCTGTTCAATTCTACCATTGTCATGTCCGTTTCTTCCTTTACCGTCCTTCGCCAAGTTATCCTCGGTCGACCCTTCTTTCTCGAGTCATGTGGATTCCATTCAAGTACTGCTTTGCTCGGTTCTTCTTTACTTTTCCGTAGTGCATGCCTTAGCCATCCATATTTTCTACGTCTTATTTGCTCGTTTATGTTTTGTTGTTTTGTTCTTATCTTCAATTCCTCATGGAACTCCTTAGTCTCGTCAAAACTCTAAGTAGGACTAAGGTACCTGGTACTCTGCATGCCTAGAGCTTGTTCATGGGGTTGGCAAAAAAGGCCTAGGTACTTGCTAGACTCGCTAGAGTCTGCCCAAAAATACTACTACTTCTACTGTTTTTTTTTAATTGATAGAATCCATGGTAATTATACATTACAGTGGATATAAAGGAAATAATCATTATTAAACTGACAGAAACCATGGCAATTACACATTATTATGGATATGAAGGAAGTAATCAAAATTACTACCCTAAGGAGGTAATTAGACCAGATAAGAATAAAATTAGTATAAACCCTGAGCTCTCATACATATCAAAATTAAATTTAAATTAGTTTTAAGACAAGTTTTTTGTGCTGTATGCTTGATTAGTTACATTTTTTATTAAAAAATGTATGAATATGTTCAAGTACTTATTCTCTGCTATGTAACTTATTATTGTTATAACTTTAGGAGTAGTGTTTAATTTTTAAAACTTGTAATGGTCAAATTTATTTATTGATGTACTTACTGTATTTTGTATTTGTGGTAAATGATTTATATCGTATTTTTTTAAACATTTTTATCAATAAAATGTAGTTTTAGAAAATATAGCATTTTATTCAAAATATATGTATGATTAGGTCGTAGTCCTTATTTGCTGCTGTATAATGTATTATTGTCATAACTTTGAGAGCAGCACTTTTTCGTTGATCAAACGAATTGATGTATTTATTGTACTTTGTATTTGTAATAAAATAGTAATATATCTTCTTTAAAGTTGATTGTATCAATACAATATAATGGTAGAATATATATAAGTATATATATATATGTACTTATAGCAGTTTATTCAAAATATAGATACCTATATCTTCAAGTTCTGATTAACATAATATATAAACAACAACCTACTTAGCAGCCATTTTCTTCTAAGTAGTAGGTACACTTACTTAATATCAAATCGTCACAGATGTGGCCATTGTCAGGGCAGTTTCTCCAAAACCTATTGATGATTTGTAGAACTGCTTGAAGTTATTCTCCCAAGTAGGTTGAAAATCGGTAACAGAAAGAAATGCATATAAATAATTCTGAATAGTTTTGATAAATAATCCAACTTTGATTATTACACACAACTGTGACATGACTCATATCATCTTCAAAATATAAACACGGGCAACACACTTGCATATAATTCTGTTCGTGCCAAGAGTCATTGTGCTGGTTTCCCTTAGAAGACTGCCCTCGAAACAGTTTTCATTGCAACCAGCACTCGACCCTTGGCGTGTGCAAAATTATCGGTAAGTATGTCTCGCCCTTGTTATATTACTAATGATAATTACTACTGTTGCTTGTTATTTCATTATTTTGTGAAGGAAACAAATTAACTGATAGGTCAAAACATGTACATACACGTGACAATGTCAAAGGCTGATCATAAGATGAACATAAAACTGTATTAGCTTCTACCACATTTTAAGGAGTAACTAACGATTAGTTCTAATGCTTCGGAAGCTAAAGAATGCGGTATATATTTATGAAAATGCTTAGACAGACTGACCTCTACAGTACCAATTTTTTGCAGCCAGGAATAAGGAGTAAGTGTTACCTATATTTTGTTTAAATACTTGTCAATTCTAATGTCAATCACTTTGATTCAGCTCCTGAATTTATATTCTTAGTTTGTTTACAGCGACATAGTCAAATAAACATCCATAGTTAATTTTGTAATGTATTGTTATAGTTAATTTTTTTTCAGTTATTAATGTCCTTTGCACGGTGCTAATGGTCAGCACGAAAAAGAAGTCTACCTGCGTTCCTGGCTGCAACAATTTAGTACTTAGTTATGATCAGCCTTTGACATCTTCAAATGTATGTAAATGTTTTGACGTATCAGCTAATTTGTTTCCTTTATAAAATAATGAAATAAGCAACAGTAATGATTTTCATTAGGTAGTAGTATAACAAGGGCGAGATATACTTACTGAAAATTTTGCACACGCCAAGGGTTGAGTGCTGGTTGAAATGAAAACTGTTCCGGGGGCAGTTATCTAAGAACAAGCAGCACGATGACTCTTTGCACGGGCAAAATTATATGTAAGTGTGTTACCAGCGTTTATACTTTGAAGATGATATCAGTCATGTCACAGTAGTGTGTAATAATCAACGTTAGATTATTTATCAAAATTATTTAGAATTATTTATATGCATTTCTTTCTGTTACCGATTTTCAACCTACTTTAGAGAATAAATTCAAGCAGTTCTACAAATCATCAATAGGTTTTGGAGAAACTTCCCTGACGATGACCACATCTTCAAATTTGTCAAGGAGAAGTATAGGCCATATACCTCCATTACCCAAGAACATCGGAAGAAAATGGCTGCGAAGTAGGTTGTTATTTATTCTTTATGTTTATAAATAATACGTATATTTTATTTAATTCGATGTTGTTTTATAAACATTTATTTTTTGTTCTAGAATTTAATATTTATTGTATTGTATATTATTTCTGCTGAATGTATTTACTACATTAATAAAGTGTTTTTACTAGTGCTGTTCTTAAATAATTGTTTTATTTGCATTAAAAATTGTATTGTTGTAATTTGTATTTAAGAAATAATTTGTCAATTTTAATTGCTAATGCCGAATTCAGCATTAGCAATTAAAGTTTATGAATTATTTTTAAATCAAATTTTATTTATAAAATATTTTTTAAATTAATGAGATTGGGGGGTTGCCGATACTCGCTATTTAAATTTTGAGCTTGCAACATTTAAAACTTCCGGTCATTGTGTAATTGAGCCACCCCGTCGCCAGGGTGCAGCACTGTCAAAAAGATGGTGGCGTTTTGCCAACGTTTAGTATGGGGGATTAGCTCACAGGGGTGAAACTGAGACCTAAGTATGCGCAACAAGAAAAGTTCTGGGGCACTGCATCGGGTCGGGGAGCCGGAAATTTAGAACCCGTAATACGCAGTCGCAGACAAGAATATCGATTTTGACGTCACATAACCTTGCGTTTCCCAACGCCGTAATTGTTTGCTAGTTGAGGTTAAGTGCTTCGTTTTGCTAATAACAGTAAGTATTGCCTATATTTTGTTTAAATACTTGTTAATTTTAATGTATTCAGCTCCTGAATTCCTAGTTTGTTTACAGCGACAGCGAAATAAACATCCATATTTAATTTTGTAATACCTATTGCCTCATGTACCCATTAACTAAAATAGTTAATTTTTTCAGTTATAAATGTCCTTTGCACGGTGCTAATGGTCAGCACGAAAAAGAAGTCGACCTGCTTTCCTGGCTGCAAGAAATTGGTACTACAGGTCAGTGTAAGCATTTTATAAATTTCTGTACCTCATTCTTTAACTTCCGAAGCATTAGAAGTAATCGTTAGGTATTCCAACAAATGTGGTAGAAGCTAATACAGTTTTATGTTCATGTTATGATCAGCCTCTGACATCTTCAAATGTATGTACATGTTTTGACGTATCAGCTAATTTGTTTCCTTTATAAAATAATGAAATAAGCAACAGTAATAATTTTCATTAGTAATATAACAAGGGCGAGATACACTTACCGATAATTTTGCACATGCCAAGGGTTGAGTGCTGGTTGCAATGAAAACTGTTGCGAGGGCAGTTTTCTAAAGGCAATCAGCACGATGATTCTTGGTACGGGTAAAATTATATGTAAGTGTGTTGCCCGCGTTTATATTTTGAAGATAATATCAGTCATGTCACAATCGTGTGTAATAATCAACGTTAGATTATTTATCAAAATTATTCAGGATTATTTATATGCATTTCTTTCTGTTACCGATTTTGAACCTAGTTTGGAGAATAACTTCAAGCAGTTCTACAAATCATCAATCGGTTTTGGAGAAACTGCCCTGACGATGCCCACATCTTCAGATTTGTCAAGGAGAAGCATAAGCCGAATACCTCCATTACCCAAGAACATCGGAAGAAAATGGCTGCGAAGTATTGTTATTTATTCTTTATGTTTATAAATAATACGTATATTTTATTTAATTCGATGTTGTTTTATAAGCATTTATTTTTTGTTCTAGAATTTAATATTTATTGTATTGTATATTATTTCTGCTGAATGTATTTACTACATTAATAGAGTTTTTTTTACTAGTGCTGTCCTTATATAATTGTTTTATTTACATTAAAAGTTGTACTCTTGTAATTTGTATTTAAGAAATAATTTGTAAATTCTAATTGCTAATGCCTAATTCAGCATTAGCAATTAAAGTTTATGAATTATTTTTTAAATCAAATTTTATTCACAAAATATTTTTTTAAATCAATGAGATTGGAGGGTTACCTATACGCGCCATTCAAATTTCCCGCTAGCGCCGTTTAAATCTACCGCTCATTGTGTAATTTGCCACTTGGGCACCAGGGTGCAGCTTTGTGAAAAAATGGTGGCGTGTTGCCAACGTTTAGCATGGGGGATTCGCTTCTATTAGTTACTGTTTTGTGGATAAGCTTCTATTATGTATTGTTTTATGATGCAAAGTATTTGATCATTCGACGAGTAGCTGTCCGTAGTTGCCTAACATTAGGTTTGCTATTCACCGTATTAGTTGATTAATCAAAGTGTTCGATGTAAGTAAAAATAGAATTGAGTTAGGAAGTTTCTAAATGAACAAAACCTAATTTAATTTCGCTTAACGTTTTGTTTTCAGATATTTCATTTGATACATCCGGACTCGATTCTTATTATCACAATGGACGTGAAGCAAGAATTGCTTGATAATAATTTGTATAGTGCAACGGCCAGCAACTTACACAAATCTCAGATGAAAGTCGAAGATAATAAAGTAGTTGCTTACTTAAATGTACAAGAGATCATTGAAAGCACTAGCGACAACACAGCGTATCACGAATTGAATATTAAACAGGAGGAACTTGATGTAAAAGATGAATTGTTTGCTACATTTGCAGCAAGTAGAAGCATTTTAGAAGAACGGGTAGTTTCCGAAGTCTATGGATGTGAAGCAGAAAACAAGAGTAATTTCACAAACCATTTGAAGACTCGTGCAAAAAAAATTCACATATGTTCCATTTGTGAATACAAAGCAGCGGAGAAACGCTCTTTAGTTAGACATATGAGTACACATACAGGAAAAAAACCTTATTCATGTTTTATTTGCGAGTATAAATCAGCAAGGAAAGGTAACTTGGTTAACCATTTGAGGACACATACAGGTGAAAAACCTTATTTATGTTTCATTTGTGATTATAAAGCAGCAGAGAAAGGTACTTTAGTGACGCACATAAGAACACATACATGCGAGAAACCTTATTCCTGTTCCATTTGCAATTATAAAGCAGCAGAAAAAGGTACTTTAGTGAAGCACATGAGGAGACACACGGAAGAAAAACCTTATACCTGTTCTCTTTGCCCCTATAAAGCAGCACAGAAAGGTAACTTAGTCAAACATATGAGGACACATACAGGTGAAAAACATTCACGTTCCATTTCTGATTATATAGTAGCAGAGAAAAATACTTCAGTGACGCACATAACGACACATACAGAAAAAAAACCTTACATGTGTTCTATTTGCGAGTATAAAACTGCAAAGAAAGGTAACTTGGTTATACATTTGAGGACACATACAGGTGAAAAACCTTATTCCTGTTTAACTTGCGATTATAAAGCAGCAATGAAATGTACTTTACTCAAGCATATGAAGACACATACAAAGGAAAAACCTTATGCATGTTCTTTTTGCGAGTATAAAACAGCAAGGAAAGAACACTTAGTTATCCATATAAGGAGACATACAGACGAAAGACCTTATTGCTGTTCCATTTGCAGTTATAAAGCAGCAGAGAAAGGTACCTTAGTTAACCATATGAGGACACATACAGGGGAAAAACCTTATTCCTGTTCCATTTGTGATTATAAAGCAGCAGAGAAAAGTACTTTAGTGAAACACATGAGGACACATACAGGTGAAAAACCTTATTCATGTTCTAGTTGCGAATATAAAACAGCAAAGAAAGGTAACTTAGTTAACCATTTGAGGACACATACAGGTGAAAAACCTTATTGCTGTTCAATTTGCGATTATAAAGCAGCAGAGGGACGTAGCTTGGTTATTCATATGAGGACACATACAGGTGAAAAACCTTATTCCTGTGCTATTTGCGAGTATAAAGCAGCAGAGAAGGGTACTTTAGTAAAGCACATTAAGACACATACAGACGAAAAACCTTATTCATGTTCTCTGTGCGAGTATAAAGCTATACAGAAACACAACTTAGTTAAACATATGCAGATACATACAGGAGAAAAACCTTATTCCTGTTCCATTTGCGAATATAAAGCAGCAAGGAAAGAACTCTTTGTTAATCATTTGAGGACGCATACAGATGAAAAACCATATTCCTGTTCCATTTGCGAATATAAAGGAGCAAGGAAAGACCTCCTTGTTAACCATTTGAGGACACATACAGGTGAAAAACCTTATTCCTGTTCCAATTGCCAGTATAAAGCATCACAGAAAAGTAACCTTGTGAAGCACATGAAGATACATACAGGTGAAAAACCTTTTTCCTGTTTCATTTGTAATTATAAGTCCGCAGAAAAAGATACTATAGTCAAGCACATAAAGACACATACAGGCGAAAAACCTTATTCCTGTTCTATGTGCAACTATAAAGCAGCAAAGAAAAGTAACTTAGTTAACCATTTGAGGACTCATACAGGTGAAAAACCTTATTGCTGTTCTATTTGCTTTTATAAAGCAGCAGAGAAAGGTACTTTAGTGAAGCACATGAAGACACATGCAGAGCAGAGATCTTTTTGTTAACCCTTTGAGGATGTATGCAGGTGAAAAACCTTGTTGCTGTTGTATTTGTGATTAGAAAGCAGCAGAGAAAGTTACTTTAGTGAAGCACACAAAAACAGATTCAGAGGAAAGACCTAGATGTTCTATTTGCGAATATAAAGCTAAACAGAAACGAACATTAGTTAAACACAAGACATGCAAGCTAACAATCTTGCTCGTATTTGAACTGCGATTATAAAGTAAAAGAAACACTTTGCTTATGTAACCATATGAGGACACACGCAACAGAAATAAATATTTTGTTTTATTTGATAGTATAGAGCAGCGCAGAGATATACTTTAGTAACACATGGATATGCAAGAGAGAAATATTCACCTTCAATTTGCAAATGTCGCAGTGAAGTAACCTAAGTTATTTAATGTGTGAAGGCACATACTAGAGGAAAACCATAAAATAAGAACTTGTGAGACATGTCGTTTCTACAAGAATTTTTCTTGACTCTGTTCGTATTGTATTCTTCTTTAGAAGTTAGTTGAATGAATGACTATCAAAAATGTTGAACAAACACAGCACTATATGGTCTACGTAATATAGAAAATTTTGTGTTGTAGGTATTTGTAAATGTAAAACTACAGAGGTATTTAGTGAGATTTACAGGAAGGAAATATAGCTAAGTAAAAATACAAGAGCAAAATACTACTTGTGTAGTGTATTTAAAACTGCACCAAAACATGCTTAATTCAGGTATGTGCTAAGAGTTTCTTAAGTAA
This sequence comes from Agriotes lineatus, assembly GCA_940337035.1. Taxonomy (NCBI): domain Eukaryota; kingdom Metazoa; phylum Arthropoda; class Insecta; order Coleoptera; family Elateridae; genus Agriotes; species Agriotes lineatus. Next base: position 62,803,273 of record OW679201.1, on the reverse strand, counting down.
TGTTCTATGCATAACAATAAGACACTACATAAAGATTTCAAGTTTGTTCCATTCTATAACGTAAGTTACGTACTGTATGATCGAAAACTTTTATCCACCAGAGGGCAGTGGAATTGTTTTGTTAAAAATTTATGTTGGCAGTCGTGGTAGTAAAAGTCATTTTATATCTGTCAGTTTTATGTCAGTAGTGTCATTTTAACACGTCCCGTTAGTAGCAGCACACGGTTCCCCTTCTAGAGCCAGTAATATTGGAAGGAGAGACAAATTAACCCTCTTGTTACGGTCTACACACAATTTTTACATTACACAGGAATGTTTGTACTACGTACACAGAAATCTTAAACTGCAGCTAACCTAAATTCGCATCTTTGTATAAAAATATTGTTATAACATTTTTTAATCCCACCTGCATTACTAGCTCTAGGAGCGGCAGTTCAAAGTGGTCAACATACCAATATTACTGGCTCTCGCAGCGGAATCGTGTGCTGCTATTAACGTGTCGTATTTTAATAAATTCAAACATTTTTGCTGCATACATAAAAATGTTAATAACAAAAACAACTGCAGTTTAAAGTGATTTGCTCCATTTTCCATATTCAACAACATTCTGTGGTCAGTATTAGAGTGCTTTATTAACCTGGCAAGCTTATCCCACTAGATTTTGTGTCACAGGGATTTTAGCGCCAAGCCGTTGGCTGCGCTGACCGGTAACCGTGCGTTCTGTCGTCTGTCAACCAAGCAAGACTAAAAACCGTTGGAGTACTTACTGTTCGATTCAGACGAACACTGCATGCTGATTTAAATCTTGGTGCATTCCATTACGATGCTAATTATAATTACAGTCTTCATCCAAATGTGATTATTTAAATCTATATACAGTGTGTAGGTGTTGTTCTGTGCTGTCAACTGTATCTGTCAGTTCTATTGAGTTCTGTCACTCGTCACTGTTGTTTGAACTAAGGTAAAAGGTACTATCAAAGTTCTCTAGTTTGAACCACGTGCGTGTTAGTTAACAGTGTTTTCGTATCGATTTTTTCTGCTTTCTTTTTATTTGTTTAAAACCAATCTTTTTTAAGACGGATAAAACTAAATTACATGATCGTTGTTTTTCCGACTTACCGTATGTTATTTGGAAAGTAACTAGAATTTGAATTTGCCGCCACTTTCAGTAACTCAAAATGGCGGATAAGCTTGCTCGTATAAATATAGTATCTTAGTCAGTATTAAACATTCTGTCAAAGTTAAGTTTATCTGTCAAAACTGTATAGGTTATATTATTACGTACCTTTACTCAGCATCGCCAACATACATTTTTAAAAAATCCACAGCTTTCTAGAGGATAAAAGTTTTCGGTCATACTGTAAAATTACATTTGGAAGAGGGTTATAGATATTAACCATACAAGTTTGATTATGAGCATCTTAACGAGACGAGTTTGATTGCCCAAACGAGGCGGAGAGCCGAGTTCTGCAGCAATCAAATGAGTCTCGTTAAGTGTCATAAGCAACTGTTTATTGTTCAATATTTTATCTTCATCAATAAATTCTATTTTAATGTAGTTTTTATATAAAAAGAGACCGCTAATGGATATTGAAGCTCTTAACGATACTGAAATTAATTTGGTTAATAGTCTATAACAACACCGATGAAGATAATAAATATTAAGTTGATTGAATTTGTAAAAACAGAATTGAAAGAAACTGAAATTAAAATAAATCAAAATAGAAAAGGTGCTAATATTGGAAAGGTTGAATTATGTAATCATATTACTTACCCTTTGTGGGAATCAACTATGGTGCGTTACCATAAAACCATTATATTCTACTTACAGCCTATGCAACCACAAAGCTGCATGATTAGTAAGCAATTTTTGTCCAGTTAAGATATGTTATTGAAATTTATGAAATACAAGCAAACTGCGCGCTACGCGCTGCGAGTCTTGAATCGGCGCGCACGTGAAATAGGATCCGCGAAAGGTCAAGCTCCGAGCCGAGCGCTAAGATAAGAAGAACAAAACCTAAACAAATATAAACATCTGTGAAGCTGGAACGTGAGATTTTATTTTGTGCCACAGACACACAGACAAACACACATTAAGGAAAATTATATTATAGATGGGAATATTCTGTCACACAATATGATATTAATAGTAAAACAGGAGGTCTATTTGCAAAATACAGAGATAATTTAAAAAAAATTAAACTAGAAAGTAGTGGTATGTAGATAAATAATGTCATATGAATGAATATATTCAGCAGTAATATCCCAAGCTGATTAAATTCTAACGTTTTCTGTCAAAACGTTTTGCTAAGAAATTTGTCAAATAAATTTGCTGCTGAGCAAAAATCCCTAGTGCATAGCAGGAGGCATTTTGGGGCGAAAAATTTTCTATATATATTTTTTCAGAGCAAAACAGTTTGACCGAAAATCATATAAATTTATTCAGATTAGTTTACCTGCATGTGGGATATTTAGCATGATTATTTCTTGAATAACGCCAGCGTGGCTCTGATGGTTAGAGCATCGGACTGCGGCGCGGAAATCTGGAGTTCAAATCCCAGATCGATGCCTGGCGGGCGGCCTACCCAGTCGCTTTAAATAATTGGGAACCTGCGTTCGAAAGAACAAGGGGTAATAATGCGATTGTCTAATGCGTGGTGCTCACCACATCTCCACGTGTCATGAATTTGACACGCGACAGCCGGGTGTGAGAGCGAGGATACGGAAGCTCTAACCTTCCGCCTTGCAGGCCAAGCTCCTTCATGGGGTGTTAGTGCCTCACCATTATTACCATTTATTTCTTGAATAACTAGATAAAAATTGCTGGCTGAAGCACCTTTAAGGATGATGTCAAAATTATTCAGAAGCGATTAAATTCTGACAGTAAAATGTTGACATTTAATTTTTATCTCTACAAAATTGACAGAAACCATGGCGATTACGCATTATTATGGATGTGAAGGAAATGATTACAATTACTATTAGATAAGAATAAAATTAGTATAAACCCAGGGCTCTGATACATAGTAAAATTAGATTTAAATTCGTTGACAGCAAATGTAGCACTAGAGCTGTAATGTTTAGAAGAATTGGAAAGAAGTACTTTATGTTTTGGTATAGATAGCATTATTTTTACAAAAGAACCAAGAGAATGGACTCCACAGGTAGATGGCGTATTAGGAGATATGACTGATGAAACTGCTGAATATCGTCCGGGTAGTAAAAATACAGGTTATGTAAGCGGTGGCTCAAAAAATTATTTATATAAAGTACATTCTACTAAAAATATTAGGGAAAAACTTAAAAATGAAGGGAAGAAACAAAAATAAATTTTGAGTTGATAAAAAATATGGTTGTTTATAATACTGACTCAGCATTTGTTGAATCAGATAAAAATATAGTGCGCACTCATGCCTTGACATAATTTCAGTCTCTGAATACAAAGAATATCGATTTCGCTACAATAAACATAGACACCTTACCCTATGGACATAATAAAAATTAAATTTCTTTAAAGTATTGTTGATTGGTTCTCTATCTCAATGTATCAAGCATGATCAAAAATTATTTTCATCTAGTACGGCTACGAAATAGTTCCGAATTTATGACTACAACCATAGGTCACTTAAGAATCAAATGGCAAGTTTAACGTTTAAGTATAAACGTAGTTGCATTCATAAATTAGTAACCAATTAATAGCCATACTAGATGAAAATCATTTTTGATCATACTGTAGTTGTTTTGCGCTGTATGTATGATTAGTCGCATTTTTTATTAGAAAATGTATGTATATGTTCAAGTACTTATTATCTGCTATGTAACTTATTATTGTTATAACTTTAATAATGGTGTTTAATTTTTAAAACTATCATTCCTCAAATTAATTTATTGATGTACTTATTGTATTTTGTATTTGTAGTAAATGATTTATATCGTATTTTTTAAATATTTCTTTTGTCAATAAAATGTATTTTTTAAAAATATATAGCATTTTATTCAAAATATATGTATGTATAGGTCCAAATCCTTATTCGCTGCTATGTAACTTATTATTGTCATAACTTTAAGAGTGGTGTTTAATTTTTAAAACTTGTTTATGATCAAACTAATTAATGTATTTATTGTACATTGTCTTTGTAATAAAATAGTAGTATCACATCTTCTGTAAAATTTATTGTGTCAATACAATGTATTGGTAGAAAATATATTTACTTATAACCGTTTATTCAAAATATATGTACAATAAACGCAGCCAGTAAAGAGAAAAGAAAGAGTACGTTGCGCAGCAGTTGCTGTACTATCACGGACAAATGTATTTGCCAGTCTGCTACGTGCAAATGTTTGTATAGACCTGCTTTACTGAAGAGCTTAAGCGGTTGCCAAACACAGCTTTTAAAAATTTTAACTGTTTAACGTAGAGGTTGATAGTACTGTTACAAATCCATAGCCGGTATCTCAAATTATCATACAGATAAATATCGCAAAATTTGAGTTGGTGTTGGGCAAACGAATGCTTTTAAGTTTAGCAAAAAAATTATAAAGAAATGACTCAATACATATTTTTCGGTATTATTGTAATTTTAATGAAAATAATAATTTCAATAAATTGGCCAATCACTTAACATTATATTAGAATATAAAAAATATATTATTTATTATACCTGCATCAGAATCGCGGTTTAAAGCACGCGTGAGCGTGCGAAAACAGGCGATTAAAGCTCGCCGAGCTTTAAAGGTCGTCAAGGAAACGACTGAATGCAACAACGGACGTGGACGCGACAAAAACGTAAACAATTCTCGTAACTATAGTAGCAATATTATTATGCCCTCTCGATTTATCACGACAAAAATTATTTCTAAGTTTTTAGTGCGTAATTTATTTCCAGTATTGCAGGTATAATAAAAAATAGCGTAAAGTATTCGTGGATAACTGGTCTTTAAAACACTTGCTCTATTTTAAGCACTCCGGCTACGCCGTCGTGCTCGAAAACTCGCGCATGTTTTATAGACCTTGTTATCCACTCATACTTTAATATACTATTTGTTGCAGTAATGATTCGCTTTCTTTGCAGTGTTTTAAACATATTGGCGTATTTTTTTTAAATGTTTTTATTTTTACCCATAACAATTTCAAATTAATATTGAGAGACACTCGGGAAGTAAATTACGTCATATATTATGATATTGAATACTATAAATTTGACTTTTTACGTTCTTTGCACGGGATATTATGTTTATTTTTTAAATAAACAAACACTGAGCTATTTTCCCTATGTGACGTAAGTGAATTTTGTATCCCAAGGGCTTGCGGGATGTTTTTGTAAATTTCAAGTTCATTTGTTTTCCTTTATTAAAATCACAACACTTATAAACTGTAATAAACGTAATCTTACTCCCTTACTTCAACTTTTATCCCCTAAGGGGTTGGGGGCTGATTTTGTGATTTTCCGATTTCTTTCTTTATTTGAATCTTAAAATTTATAGCTGCGGCAAGTTTCTACATGAATACTAAAATGTTACATCCCTAGGCGGTGTTACGGGTTGCATTTTTACATTTTTTTCATCTATTGGGCCCCTAAAAAGCGTATAATTGTAAAAAATGTCAAGTAAGTATCTTCGTCGTCTGGAAGTAACCAGGATTTTTGGACCTACAAACATACATTCAATTTTATATACAGCGTCATTCAATTTCGATGCTCACCATTGGGTTTTCGAAAACGGTAAGAGATACAGGGTCGGTTAAATTAAAGCAAAGTTGCACATTCTAATGCTGAATAATTTTTTTTTAAATACTACTTACCCACCTTAGTTTTTGAGTTATGCCCAAAAAACGAAAATTTGGGTTTTTTGGTTTTTATTATACATTTGATCATTATGTTACTTAGAACGACGCTGACTTCAGGGAAAGGGAAAGGAAACAATATTCTTGCAAAAAAAGTTCTCTATAACCCTTTTACGCTTTACATGCTCCCTGGAAATGTGTATACAAGAAAATTCAGCGCAAAATTTAGCAGCCAATTTTCCATATGCAACGATACTTATTATTTTTATGAAAATTTACAAGTAAATTTTGCATAAAATTTAGTGTCTTGTATAATATTACACTGTTTCTGCTTTGTAAGTTGCAAGCCAAGTTGTAATATTATCTCCCTCAGCCCTACTTGAGGTGCCAAATTATAATACTACCCTCTTCGTTTGGTAGTTATTACAAATTAAATACACTCTTTTACTTATTAATAAAAAGTAGCATCCGGTATAGTTTCTGATATACTTACCTTACTACTTATTGAATTCAATTAAAATTGACATATCTCAATTTTCAAATATGACACTTATTGAGCAATGGAACTCCTCATTCCCAGCTGAATGAGTTAATGTTCAAGTAATCTCTTATTATTATAAAAACTGCATTACTATAAAATATTAATAAAATAATTTCGTTTATCAAAAACACTCCTTAGTACATCACATTGAACTTATTATTCAGTTGGTTAGTACTTGAAAGTTTGGCCTAACATTACAAAAAATTAAATATTAGTTGTCAAAATATTTAATAAGATGTTTAACTGTTCCAAACTTGATTTAAAATTATTTCTAAATACCTACTTCAAAATATATAAATTTCAAATTATAATGACCGAAATACGTCGAGTATCCGAATCACTATGTAAATTTAGAAAACTAAATATTCTAAATTACGCTTTAAATATAAAATTACAATTGTTTCTACTAAGTTGTCGTTCCAAACTTGTTATGTATTTCTTAATTAGATATAAGAAATAACCACGAACCTTCTTGAAGTATCTCCTGTACCTGAATGTATTTTATGCCAGCTTCTAACTGGATGTTGATCTGCAAACACCTCCTTTGGGTTGTTCACTAACAAGATAAGCTCGTTGCAGCTCTCTGGCCCCTTAATATCTGGATATACAGTTCTACAGCATACCACAAACACAAACACTTGCACCTGTTTTACTGGTTTCGAAACTAAATTACCACTTCAAATGGCTTCAAACTATCTTGAATTATACTTTTAATAATAGTTGTGACGCTTAGTCAAATTTGATAGCAAAGAATATCGTATTACTATTACGTATCAAATATACAATTATTACCTACTTTTCACAATTAAAGGAAATTTAGCCCTTTACCGTGATTATTTTAACGTCGATTATTATTTTCAAGATACCTTTTTACTTCATGTAAACAACTACACTGGTTGCCCATTACTACCCCACCAGTTATCTACACACAACGGTTATCACATGATACCATTAGATATCTGGATATTATTTTTAAGTTAAATTAATCATCAACACAGCATGTTGCATTACACGTGTCATACAGGCTTAAGTGTGTTGCCCGTATTTATATTTTGAAGATTATATCAGTCATGTCACAGTTGTATGTAATAAGCAACGTTAGGTTATTTATCAAAACTATTCAAGAGTATTTATATGCATTTCTTTCTGTTACCGATTTTCAACCTACTTTGGAGAACAACTTCAAGCAATTCGACAAATCAACAATAGGCTTTGGAGAAACTGCCCTGACGATACCCACAGTTGCGCCAATTTGATATTAAGTAAGTACACTACTTCGTTAATCTTCAAGTTTGTCAAGAAGGAGATAAGCCGAATACCTCCATTACCCACGAACATCGGAAGAAAATGGCTGCGAAGTAGGTTGTTATTTATTCATTATGTTTATAAATAATACGTATATTTTATTGATTTCAATGTTGTTTTATAAGCATTTATATTTTGTTGTAGAATTTACTATTTGTCGTAGAATTTACTATTTGTTGTATTCTATATTATTTCTGCTGAATGTATTTACTACATTAATAAAGTTAAATAATCGTTTTATTTACATTAAGTTGTACTATTGTAATTTGTATTTAGGAAATGATTTGTAAATTTTAATTGCTAATGCCTAATTGAGCATTAACAACTAAAGTTTATAAATTATTTTTAATTCAAATTTTATTCACAAAATATTTTTTAAATTAATCAGATTCGAGGGTTGCCTATACGCGCTATTTAAATTTTGCGCTCGCGCATTATGTAATTGGCCCACCCTGTCGCCAGGGTGCAGCTCTGAGAAAAAATGGTGGCGTGTTGCCAACGAAGTGCTGCCAATAGCCGGCCATACACAGACGTTCTTTCGTGTCAAAAATCGTGGCGTGTTGGGATGTGGCGGTTAGTATGCGCGAAAGAACGGCATGGCAAAAAAAGCGTCATGTTCCATACACTAGGTAAAGTATGCAAATGATTTAGCACGTGATTGCGCGTGGCACATCAGGTTCAAGGGAAAAATCGTATGTGTGTGGGCAAAAAGTGTCATTTATCGTGTCGTTTGAAACGGCATGTCGTCATGTAGAAATTTTCAACGTGATTTTTCGCTACCGACCTTGTTGCGCCTTCAAGTCGTTTGTTGTTGCTGAAAGCTTTAACTCCCGATGGCAGATACCTAACTGTGGAGGTGCCATCGATGGGAAACATATTCGCATATTTCCGCCACCAAATACAGGCGCATTATACTATAATTATAAAAACTTTTATAGTATTGTTTTGATGGCAATCGTGAATGCAGAGTATGAGTTCTTGTATGTTGATGTTGGAAAAAACGGTCGGCTATCAGATGGTGGAGTACTGGAACAAACGACGTTTTTCAGGCATTTAATTTCAGATCGACTTCCGTTGCCTGATAGTGCGGAAAATAATGCAGACTTAAACTTCGTATTTATAGGAGATGAAGCATTTGCGTTACATGACCATATTTTAAAACCATTTCCACAAAGGGATCTCACCCATGAAAGGCGTATATATAATTACAGATTATCAAGGGGAAGAAATGTTGTTGAGAACGTTTTCGGGTTGATTGCTGCAAGATTTCGAATTTTGCATACGCCTATAAATGTTGCCGTTGATAAAGTTTGTTACTTTATAATGGCTATATGTGTGCTTCATAACTTTTTAAAGAGGAAGGCAAGATCATATGTTGGTGGGAATGCTTTTGATTCTGTAAATGCAACGTCTCACGAAATAAATTACAATGCTGAATGGCGAGAAAATGAAGTACAACTTCTTGGTCTAAGAACTGTACGTCAGAGTACATATTTATCAGCTAAAACAAATCGCGATAAATATGTTAACTACTTTAATGGAGATGGTGCAGTGCCATGGCAAGAAGACATGCTAATTAAGGGAAAAGCTTAAACAATTGTTTAACTTCTCATTTAAAATCTCAATAATATTGACAGAAAAAAATGAAAATATAAGATTTGACTGTACAATGAATTATCATCAACCAATAAAAACTGAAATAATATGATATACGTATACCTACCATTTCATTGCTTTCACCTGTTTCCTTCTCCTTTATAGGCACAGCACGTGGTTGTTCTTCTTCAACAGAAGTTTGGCTATTTTCAATGCTGTTTTCTACGTCAAGGTTGTCAACGGTCTCAGAAGCGGAAGTCTCTTCTGAGGACGACGGACTGTTCGCCATACTATCAAAACTCTCTGTAGGTGTTTCATGTTCTCGGGTAAACATTAATAAATCGAAATACCAGAGGCTTGGCACTTACTGATCATCACTAGAAGCGCCACTTCTCTTAAATTTCTCAAATTTTTTCAGCTCTTTTCGAAACGAGCCCCTCATCGATTGAATTTTCTTAGAGACAAGGTCTCGATCAGCATTTGGGTCCACCTTGCGATATAATTGCACTAACGCATCATAACCCAAATTTTTTAAATTTCTATTAACATACTCCTTCGATTTTACCTTCCACAAAGCTGGATGAGACCTATACATCTCTATGAATTCTGTCAAGAATTCTTTGGTGGCGTGACGAATATCGGCCATGTCAAAAATTCTAAAATACCAACTACTACACCAAGAAAACTAGCAAATAATATTATTTTTACAGAAACCGTGGCGTGGCGCGTGGACGGGTGTAAACTGTGTGTGTGTTAGCGGTAGCCGCCACACTCCAGCGGAAAGCACGTCTGAAATCCCTTCCCGTTCTATCATTGCGTGCGGCGATGCTCACTCACGCACATGATTTTCCATATGTTTTTAGAGATGACACGATAAACCGCGCGAAAGAACGCCTGTGTATGGCCGGCTAATGACACGGCAATTGCCGTGTTTTTACGGCTTTTTATACTAAATGTATGGCCACGGCTTTATAGTACTGCCGTGCATTAAAAACACGTCTTTTTCGTTTAAAAATATCAAATTCATATTTCACCATTTCTACCATAAAATAATGAAATTTTAAATTAAAAAAATACTATTTAGTAAAGAATGTGATCTGCCCGAAGTGCACGACGAAGACGAGATTGAGTGACTGAGCCTTCTTTTTACTATTGGCAACTCTGGAAATTTAATTTTACGACCGGGGCAATGAACAATCCTCTGGACAAGACGTCTGACCTCACAGACCTCACAGCGCCCTCTCCACTCCACACTCAAATATCTTCTGTGTCGAAGCCTTACTGATTCCCAGCTTTAAAGTAAATTTATTAATTTACATATAGTAGCCTATGCGCGTATTGGATTCGCTGCTTCTCTCTTGTTTGTGTTGCATTTGTGTTGTAAAGCTTGTATCTTTATAATAATTATTATTATTTACTATTTATAGTAGTTATAAGTGTGTGAAATTGAGAACGAAGCTATGTCTGATGGTAAGTGATCAATGAAATGTAATTATTACAATAGATAGGTTATTTCCACTATTCGCACATTGTAGGTACATTTTTTAATATGTGCTTTTCTTGTGCTATAGATTCGTCTGATTGTAGTGATTCTACAAGAAGTAGAACACCCATAAAGAAAAGGAGATTACATGTTAAACCAAAATTTAATAATTCGTGGATGACTCGGGATGAGTTTAAAGAGTGGCTACGGCCTATAGATAATAATCCATATGGTGCCCACTGTACATTCTGCAATACGTCATGGGTTTCTGAAATATCCACTTTAAAAAGGCATGCTGAGGGAACAAAGCATAACAATAAACAGACGAATCTTGCATCTACATCTGGCATGGCTCAGTCCAAATTGAGTAATTTTTTTGCAAAGGATAATCATTTTGATGATCAGGTCAAAGAGCTGAAAATAAACCTTTGTAGCTTTATTGCCGAGCACGACATTTCTTACAAGACCGTTGATCACTTGTCAAATCTACTAAAACAAAAAGTGACAGATTCTAAGCTCATAAACAATATAAATTTGGGTAGAACTAAAGCGTGTGGAATTATTACAAATGTTATTGGTGAAACACAAAGAAGATTTAGCAGAAAAATTGAAAAGTTCCAAATTTAGTGTATTAGTAGATGAATCTACGGACATCGCTACAATTAAAGAAATGTGCATTATCGTTAGGTTCTTTGATGATAAAAGGCTAATAATCGAAACATACTTTTGGGAACTGGTACCAATTGAAAGTAGCACTGCTGAAAGTATATTCGAGGCTGTTATACAAACGTTTACAAGAAGAAATATACCACTTAAAAATATTATTGGGTTTGGGTCCGATGGTTGTAATGTAATGATGGGGAAAAATAACTCTGTTTCTACAAGATTTGCAGACCTGTGTCCTGGAATAAAAATTGTTAAATGCATCTGCCACTCATTACATTTATGTGCCAGTGAGGCCTGCAAGATTTTACCAAGATCCATTGAAGATCTTGCCAGGGATGTCTACTCTTTTTTTAAGGTATTTGTTGTTTCTATTTTTATTTATTAGCTAATAAAATTATTTGGTTTTAGCATAGCAGTAAACGACAACACGACTTCAAACAATTTCAAGATTTTACAAACACGGACGTCCATAAAATATTGTATCCCAGTCAGACCCGATGGCTTTCTGTAGCTGCTGTAGTGAAAAGAATTCTCGAGCAGTGAAACGCACTTCTTTTGTTTTTTCACTGAAAAGAAGCTGGTCGAAAGGACACACAGTGTCGAAAAAATTTCTGAAACTCTTTCTGATCCACACGCAAAACTTTATTTTCTTTTTCTTGACTTCGTCTTACCTAAAGTAACAGAAATAAATCAGTATTTTCAATCAGAAAAAGTAATTATAGGTGATGTTTACGATAAAATGGAAGTTATGTATAAGGAACTACTATATTGCTTTTTAAAAAAATCATACGTGGATAAAACTGACTTATGGGAAATTGAACCAGAGAAAGAAAATGAATTAATTGACTTAAATTGTTTATATTTAGGTGTTAACATTCTTCAAGAATTGTCTAACAAAAACAAATTTCAGCCTCATTTAATAAATTTTTTTTTGAGAAAATGCCAAGAATTTTTATCAAAACTTTGTTCGCAACTAAAGCAAAGATTTGATTTTAAGAATAGTTTCTTAAAGAAACTCAGTATTTTTTAGCCTAAAAATGTAAGATCGAATACTGCATTATTTTCTTTAACAGAATACTTTACATAGTTTAAAAGATGTATAGATGAATCTAAACTCCAAGGAACTGATAACGAATGGCGGTTAATAACTAAATATGGTTTTAAAGAAAATGAAATTAATCTTAATGATGATATAGATATATTTTGGTTGAAAATGTACAGCTTTAAATCGGACATCGAAGAGTTTCTTTTTCAAAATGTCGCACTATTTATTTTGAATAGTATTTCCTTGCCCCATTCAAACGCTTCGTGCGAAAGAATTTTCACGCAGGTGAATTTAATTAAAACAAAACAAAGAAATGCATTAATAACGACCTCCATAAATGGAAATTTATTGGCCAAACAAGAAATTCAAAAAGTTTCAAATTCTTGTGTTGAATTTAAGCCAAACAAAGCCATGGTAAAAAAAATGGTAAAAACTATCATTTACGGAAATGGCAAAACCGAAAATAATATTTCAGCAGCTGAAGCTGATGATTTTTACATATCAAATCTTATATTATAAGAGCTGATGTAAGACCGTAAGCACTGGCGCTCACACATGCCGACCGCGCACAAGTGGCGACGCAGCAAGCATTTGTATTGTTAACGCTAGCAGGGACGGACGTAGGCTGGCTGCCGCCTTGAGCAAGCATTTTTATTGTTAACCGTTTCTTTACGCTGGCAGGGCCAGACGGAGGCTGGCCAACGCGTTCTAGTTAAAATATACCTACATAAGTGGACAGGCGACTACAAGAAATTATTATTAAGATCATTAATGGTGCAATGCGATAAGAACGAAAAACTGTTTTTCATTGCTTAACATTAGGTTTTGTTACTTTTCTTTGCTCTTTAAATCATAAATAAAAATAATGTATGTTTTATGCAAGGTGTTTTTTTTAGTCCAATTTTCCAACTAGAATGACAACTGAGTGAATATCATATTTGACACGGCTATAGTTCGTAAAAACACGGTAATTTTCGATCATGCGCGTTGCTATTAGTCCAAGAGCCAGCAACGGGTTTGCTTACAGTATTTTTAACAAGCATGTAACTGTTATGGAAGGTTCCTTTGAATATACTGAGAAGGAAACCAGAAGTCTGGCAAGTCTGTGGTGGTGGTTTTGGCCCCCTTGCGTTCTTGAAGGATGGAAAAAAATAATAAGAAAGAAGTATAATAACAAGTCTGGCTCTTTGCTATGTTAAAGGTAATCATATCTTATGTAAGTTAAAAGATTGACAGACGCTTTTGCGGGTGGTAAGTTTACCCCAGATTTACATAAAGTTGCATAATAAACTTAACCATTTACTGTAAAATATCGAGAGATCCAAAAAAACTGATCGTCAGCGGGCTGTGGAAATTCAAACGTGTGAATAATAAGTTGGTGGCACTGTAAGTCTGTCAAATTCGAGGTTACCAGGTTAGGTTTTCCGTCAGTTTTGACACAGACTGACGCAAAATCTACCCTGCTAACCTCGAATTTGACATAAACTTACAGTGTTACCAACATATTATTCCTAGGTTTTTAGTCAGTTTTGACACATTATTTTTTTCCGCCCTTCAAAGACGCAAGGGAGCTAAAACCACCACCGCAGGCCTGCCAGACTACGGGTTCCTTTCTCAGTATATTCAAAGGGACCTTCCATAACAGTTACAGACTTGTTAAAAATACTGTAAGAAATCCGTTGCTGGCTCTTGGACTATATTAATTTCGTCTGGTTGGCAGCATTGTGCCAACCTTTAGTATGGGGGATTCGCTTCTCCTAGGTGTGCCCATTAGTTATTGTTTTGTGGTGTGCCCTAGTTTGCTCCTTGACCATCCACTCTCCACTGTGTTAGTTGCTTCTTCAAGATATTTAATGTAAGTAAGTAATATCAGAACGGATTTATAGGAAGTTTGTAAATAAACATAACTAACTTAACCTAACCGAATTTCGTTTTGCAGATATTGCATTTGATAAATTTGGACTATTCATTCCTGTTATCAAAATGAACGTAAAACAGGAATTTATTGATAATAATTTGTGTAGTACAATGGCCAACAGCTTACACGAATCACAGATGAAAATCGAAGAAAGTAAAGTAGTCGCAAACTTAAATGTACAAGAGATCGTTGAAGACACCATTAACAACACAACTTATCATGAATTGAATATTAAAAAGGAGGAACTGGATATAAAAGAGGAATTGGTTGCTATGTGTGCAGCAAGTGGAAGCATTTTAGATGAACAGTTAGTTTGCAAGATCTGCGGATGCGCGACAAAAGACCAGAGTAATTTCTCAAAACATATGATGACTCATGCAAAACAATTTTACTTATGTTCCATTTGTGAATACAAGACAACACAAAGAAGTATTTTAGTAAAACATATGAGAACACATACTGCCGAAAAACCTTATTCATGCTCCATTTGCGAATATAAAGCAGCACGGAATGAACACTTAGTAAACCACTTGAGGACACATACAGGCGAAAAACCTTATTCATGTTCTATTTGTGAGTATAAAGCGGCAAGGAGAGATAAGTTAGTTATTCATATGAGGGCACATACGGGAGAAAAACCTTATTCCTGTTCTATTTGCGAATATAAAGCAGCACGGAATGAACACTTAGTGAACCATTTGAAGACACACACAGGCGAAAAACCCTATTCCTGTTCCATTTGCGAATATAAAACAGCACGGAAAGGATTCTTAGTAAACCATTTGAAGACACATACTGGCGAAAAACCTTATTCATGCTTTAATTGTGAGTATAAAGCCGCAAGGAAATGTAACTTAGTTATTCATATGAGGACACATACGGGAGAAAAACCTTATTGCTGTTCCATTTGCCAGTATAAAACAGCAGAGAAAAGTACTTTAGTGATGCACATGAATACACATACAGGCGAAAAACCTTATTTATGTTCTATTTGTGAGTATAAATCAGCAGAGAAAAGAACTTTAGTGATGCACATGAAGACGCATACAGGAGAGAAACCTAATAAATGTTCCATTTGCGAATATAGGACAGCAAGGAAAGGTAACTTAGTTAATCATATGAAGGTACATACCGGTGAAAAACCTTATTCATGTTCTTATTGCGAGTATAAATCAGCAGAGAAAAGTACTTTAGTGAGGCACATAAAGAGGACACATACGGGAGAAAGACCTTACTCTTGTTCCATTTGTGAATATAAAACAGTAGAGAAAAGTGCTTTAGTCAGGCACACGAAGAGGACACATACGGGAGAAAAACCTTATTTCTGTTCCATTTGTGAATATAAAACAGCAGAGAAAAGGACTTTAGTGAGGCACATGAAGATGCATGCAGGAGAGAAACCTCATAAATGTTTCATTTGCAAATTTAAGGCAGTAACGAAACAAGAGTTAGTTATCCATATGAGGACACATACGGGAGAAAAACCTTATTCCTGTTCCATTTGCGAATATAAAGCAGCACGGAATGAACACTTAGTGAACCATTTGAGGACACATACAGGCGAAAAACCTTATTTATGTTTCATTTGTGAGTATAAATCTGCAGGGAAAAGTAATTTAGTGATGCACATGAAGACGCATACAGGAGAAAAACCTCATACCTGTTCCATTTGCGAATATAAGACAGCATGGAAAGGTAATTTGGTTAATCATATGAAGATACATACAGGAGAAAAACCTCATACATGTTCCATTTGCAAATTTAAAGCAGTAACGAAACAGAAGTTAGTCAACCATATGAGGACACATTCAGGCGAAAAACCTTATCCGTGTTCTTTTTGCGAGTATAAAGCAGCAGAAAAAGGTACTTTAATGAAGCACATAAAGAGGACACATACGGGAGAAAAACCTTATTCATGTTCTATTTGCGAGTATAAGGCAGCAGAGAACGTTACTTTAGTGAAGCACATGAGGACACATTTAGGCGAAAAACCTTATCAATGTTCTATTTGCGAGTGTAAAGCAGCAGGGAAAGGTACGTTAGTGAATCACATGAAGATACATTCAGGCGAAAAACCTTATTCATGTTCTATTTGCGAGTATAAAGCAGCAGAGAAAGGTACTTTAGTCAGGCACATGAAGACACATACTTGAGAAAGACCTTATTCATGTTCTATATGAGATTATAAAGTTACAAAGAACCGAATATTTGTTAAACATATGACGACACATACTAGCTAACAATAGGTTTGTTCGTTTGTTTGCTTCAAGCTGATTAGACTATATAAATGCATTCATTTGCCTTCAAGCACTTGTTCATGTTCTGTTCGTTTGCATAGAGTACGTTTCTCTAAATCATTTAGAGCTGCTCAATTGTGCTCCACTTGCTAAGGAGAAAAGTACAAGTTGGTTTACAATATTGACTGCCTGTTGGAACGGTAGAAGCAGATGGACAGTTGCTGAAAATCATGGGAAATCGTTTTTTGCTTATTAGAATACCAGACGACAATGATAATGCCACATTGAGTAGCCACGCTACAAATATTGTGGTTTTCCAATAAGAAGATATGGAAAATGTTGATTTACCAGATAATGCAGGCAATTGCGAGGTAGCAGTGTGGACCGATACAAAGCAGTTGATTGAATTATACCAGGCAAAAAAGCAGTGTATCGAAGAAAGAAAAGTTAAAACGTTAATGCAGCTGTGGGTAGTACTAGTTAAGGAAACTGTAGAACATGGTTACTGATATACGGCTCAACAATGCAGAAACAAATGGAATAGTTTCGAAAGGTTGTTCAAAAAATCATTAAAGAATAAGAAACAAACTGGCTGTGGAAATTCCTGAAACCAAAGCAGTGCAAATTTTAAGTTATAACATAGTAAACTATATGGCAAATCTGCAGAATCTGGGGCCAATTTCCTTCTTATTATTAATATTTATTTTTATTAACCATGTTCCTTTAGTAACCATAAATAGAATTCTAACGGAAGCAAGTCGAAGGCAGGGAATTGGCCCTGGGTTCTGCAGTTTAGCCAATTAGGTAACTTTTCAAATACTTTGCTAAACCGTATAGAAGTTTCGCATCATTTGGAATAAGAGCAAGGAAGTCGTCTGCACTGCGGTCAACTAGTAGCATACCAGTACTTAAACCAGCTCGCTCATGTACTGTACAAGAATTAATTAAGTTATAAAAATCCATTGAAAGATGAGGTGATGCAAAAAAAACAGAAGATAATGCAAGAAACTTTCAACATCAAGAACGATTGATAGAGGAACTCCACAGGAAAAAAAATTTATTAGAATCAAAAGAAAATAAGTAAAATGTAAAACTACATGTTATTGTATATACCAGTAGTTTATTTTAAATATTATTAAATATAAATATAAAATACATAAATCTAATTCGAACAAAATCTAAGATCTTTGATTGTGGCTTTGTGTGAATAATTGATGGCAGATTTCATATCATATGGCAACTCCTGGTTCTCCAGTTTCGTATGGCTGATCATCAGTCACCTGTTCTTCAATATTCAAGATTTAGTGATCTTTATTTGCGATGTGTAATACACAGCAACTCAGAATGGATTTACATATTCTTCTGTATCCTCAGAATTTTACATGATAGAATTGTCTGAACCGTTGTTTTAGTAATCCAAAGGCATTCTCAATCGATGCACAACAAGAAGTAACAAATGGTCCAATCCCAGAATTCGTTTGTTACATAGTTTTTTATTAAAAGCTTTTGATCTTCTGTTAAGTGAACATTATCACCATATGCTGAACAACTGCGGCAGCAGCGAGTATGTACCGCCTCCAAGAATGTAATAAGCTACATAATATACCATAATTACATAATTCTGTTATATCATTATAAAAGGTTGAATTTCGGAAAATGCGAGTGTCGTGTGTAGAACTGGGATATCGACATTGACAAAATTCAGCTCTTTGTCCCAAACACTTTGCAATGCTGTTGAGTAATAGTCTTTCTTATTGAAATAATCCACACTTCTTTCTGTAGGTTTTTGAATTTGAATTTGACTACCATCAACGGAACTTATAAAATTGAATTAATGACTAAATAACTGTTCATAATTAAGCAGCACATACCTACGAATAACCTGTGGGAAGTAAATTTTTTGTAATAAACTGTCGGAAGTTTTCACTTTTTGTACAGCCGATTGCAAACTAATTCTTTCACCACTTAGCAGTTTAAGAAATTTTATCACTCATAATTACATTATGTAGATAACGACCTCAGCGAAAAATCAAATCGATATGCTACGACACGGTAATGGGTTTGATGCTCAGCAAATCAAAGAAAACCAATACACGTTCTGCGATAATTTGGGCTAGCTAAAAACAAGTAGGTTAACTGTACTACTATCGGGTAATAAGAAAAATAAGCAAGTTTACTCTGTTCTTAAGAAGATTCAGATGACAATGATGAACTGCATGATATGTATATCATTTGCTTCGATTATAGCATCTTCCAATGACAATCTAACACGCTTCGTGAAGGTGTCTGTGCTTCACTTGGAGGCTTAGAAAAAGTGCTCGGATGCTAACACGTCCTCACTTTCTTCAACAAGGCTTCCCGTCTTGCAAAAGACCACTTTTATGACTTGTAATGTAATATTGTACTGCTATTAACACATTTTAGGCCTTTATGATTATAATAGCAATAGTATTTCAAGCATATCATATAATATTTTATAAAATATTCCACAAATGTGCTAGTTTAATTTTTTGTAAATAGTATAAAATAGCATTGGCCTTAATATTAATTTGTAAAATAGTATTAAAAATAGTGTTAGCCTTGATTTGAACAAAATGTAATCAGAGTAGGCTTGGAAACAATATAAGATCGAAGACAAACATTTTGGGGAAACGAAGCCAAACTGTGAGGTGGTGTTAATTTGCCTTCCCCAATAAAGAGTTGTTAATTTGTGAATAAATACCCTTTCTCCAATTCAGTGAGTCTCAAAATTAATTGTGGGTATGCTGTAGTAACTTACATTCATTCGTAGAATCTCTGCAGAAGTTAAAAAAAGGTGTTTATTTCGTGGAAAGCATTTGAAGCCCTAGGTGTTACGCAACGGCTGAATTAGAGGTGCTCTCGCAGCGGTCGAGCTACAGGAGTCGTTCTGCGGGTGTTCAGTGGCTTGTATCGGCAGGACAACGAAGAAAATGGGGCCCAGGCATCGTTGGACTTGCTGGGGCTTGAATTAAGCCCTAGTTTTCATTCCAAAAGCAACAGAAAGGTCAGACAACTTCACCCTAAGAGATTGAATTTAGTTAATATCTTGGTGGTGTCGGTATTTTGTGCACTTCCGGCAGAAACGTTCTTTCAGTGTTTTTTTGGTTCTGACATGTCTGCCGAATGGATGAATCGTTTGCCTGCCATGTAAACTTCTTTGGCAAGACCGTCCGGCAGACTCGAGAATTCAGTGATCGGCACCGAAGAAAACCTGGCTAAAGAATATAGAGGGCGACTTAAAGAATTAGCGATTATCGGTTATCCATGCCTGAGACGTCGCAAAAAATCGTCAAGAATGGAAACGAATCGTGAATGGAGTTCGAGACCCAGCGGCCCCGGTAGCAGCGTATTTGTGGCGGGTACGTCCCGCCAGCTAACGGACTAAACAAAAGGGAAAGAAGGCGTGTATTTACTTACGGCAATTATTATCACCTAAGCAACTCTTGAATCAATAATTGGCAGATAACGCTTTCCTTTGCTGTGATGTAATACAGGTTAGCCCAGACTACTTGATTCCAAGAATTACATTGCATATTTACCTGACGCGAAATCTATTGGTTTATGGTAATTTTGAATTCAATTACGCTGAGATCTTGTGCCTACAACCATCTGTGTTTTGCTGTAAAATGTGGAGGTTAAACTGTCAGACCGGAATAATTGGACATTTTCCATACTTTTGCATAAATTATACTCAATAGAAAATATTACACAGGATGCTACAATCCAACCCTTAGGCAATTTGATTGGTAATAAATAGCAATAAACCATTAAATTTCCAGTAAAATACGAGAATGACAACACATTGAATTCTTCATTAAAACTAATTTATTTAATTTGTGTGATATTAAAACTATGTAGCGCCACCCATTTAACAGTATACCTATCTACTAGATAAAAACAAATAACAAAGCTCTCTGCAGTTGCATCACCTACAAATAAAGAAACTGGTAAACTATATTGTCATATTTCCATTCAATAAACAGTAGAAGCCAGATGAGGTACGACGACTATACCCCAGCATCAACAATGTGCAACCAATCGTGTTGTGTAAAGTCAAGGCGGTTATATTGTTTTAATATAGATCGCTTTGATAAAGTAGATATGCAAATTACCGTCTTCCGTAATGAATGCAATAAAATAAATAAGGCACTGCCCACTATATCAATTGATGTTGGCATCATTCAACGAAATACAACAGAGACTGCCTTCATAAGAAAGAATTTATTAAACAATGCACATCATTATTTATGAATACCAGAGAGCCTTAAAAAATATCAATCAAAAGGATAAATAGGTGTCCAAAAAGAACCAATTCAAAGCATCAAACAGATTTCGTTTGGAGCCGCCCTATATAATCAAAATATTTTATTAACATACACCATCTTAATAGATACTTATCACTTTTATATAAATAAATTTCATGTAAATTTCATACTTTTAGAAAGCAAGTCCACTCCCCTCTCGTAACCTTTCCGGGAGATGTATGAATAGCCTAATAAAATTTCAAAAAGTTCAAAGCGTTCATGTGCTAATTCTATCTACACACAATTTGCATACACCAATTAGTATAACTAACTTAAGAAAATACTATCCTTGGGCCACGTAACGTCAAGGCAAAACAAAGATGTACGAGTACAAGGGCAACCAACATGATCGGAATAACTGACGCCAGAACAAAGAAACTACTGAGGAGAAGCAGGATAGAGGAAAACATGTACTATCACACCCGAAGTAAAGCTGGAATCAATCGCCCATTATTAACCTTCCCCTTATTTGTACTAATTACAACGCGTGCAGATGCGTACAATCACTAAGTATTTTGTTCGTTTGATGACGCAATGTTGTCACTTACCGTGTTCTTTGTGAACAATTTCGTTGAAAGCTTCTAAGCTTCGTGTGACGGCAGTGTACGGCTGTTCGCATGTTGTTTCTTTAGTGAAGATTATTTTTGACATTTGTGGGAGACTTGGTTTTTCCGAGTTTTCATTTGGTATTCGGTGTCGGAGTCGTTTTTGATCTCGCGTTTGGCAGATTTATAGTTGATTTGGCTTCCGGCATCGTCATCGATTGGGGATTTCGGTAGAATGAGTTTTCTTTTTATATTACCATCGATCACTGATAATTATTGACAGTTGTTCTAGCAACCTTTTGTTCTTTCTTTCCCGGTTGGTATTTCTGCTGTGGGACTTACAAAATGCGCTGAGGGCGTGACTCGCAGCGTCCCCTCCTCAGGTAACCTTTTGGTTGAGATCATGAACTTTATTATTTAGATACTTCCCGAGTTCCATCGGTCGATTGGACAGAACTGTTCTTGAGTAAAAGACGTTCTCGGAATTGACAACCCCGCATTAGATACATTTTCCCGGATTTGCCTTTCAATAATTTAAGTTACGTTTCGAGTACGGTGTTTTTCTTGCTCAGTCGAAATGAACGTCCAGTGCGTTCTATGTGAATTTACGTATTTTCTACCGACGTATTCCGTCTTTTTTCTTCCTTTTCTTACTTCCCACCCTATCTAGTAGCCTTAGCGCGTAATTCTTTTCGGGATGCAACTTTGTTTCTATCGTTGGTGTTGGTTGATGTTAAAGTTCGGACTTGTCATCCTGTTTTTTTTATTTGTTCTTATGTTTGCTTTCCTTCTCGGTCTGAATTTTTTTGTTGTGGGAGTAAGGCAATGCATGAATCACGTGAAGTGCAGCGCACCCTCTTCAGCGGATTTTTGCCGAGGTTGGAAATTCAGATATTAACGTTCCACTTGGTTTTTTGTATTTTTGGTTCTTTCTTCGCTTGTTCAATCATTGTCGAGTCGGTATTAACCCGGTTTGTTTTGTTTAAGAAACTTCCAGAAAACTCTCTTTATGTAAGGGGAGTGTAAGAACAATTTCTCGAATCTTGTGTTTTCCGCAATTTTAGCCTCAAAATTTGTCTCCATACGAACCTTCTTTCCGCCCATCTCGTGTATTAGCGTTTGCAGTTCATTTATGTTCGTCGAAATTTAATTCTCCGTACGCTTGCTTTACAAAGCAATTTTTGTTCTACCATTGCATGCCAATCTGTTCTTATCGCGTTTTAAGAGTTCTTGGCGCCAGCATGACTGCTGTGATTTGCTTGGGAGTCTTCTTTATAAGCTAAAATTAGTTTCATCACGCTGGAACATTTTCCTCGATACTATGATTGGAATAAGGATCGAGCTTAAGTAGCGGCTGAGCAATTCATTTGACTGCAGAAATTCGGCCCGAACTTTTTACTCAGCGCCCGGCCCTCAAATCGTTGAGAAGTGTTGTGCGTTGGTCCGCGGGCCGGCTTCGATTAGCCGAGCCCGCGTAAGTGGAAATCGTTGTAAGTTGTGAAACTACATTATTGCTGTCGTCGAGCCAGTAAATAGTAGTGGTAACGTTTAGCCAAGGTGTCCGCGTTGTAAAGCTAATATCTTCTGTGCCACCGATTTGAAGTGGATATCTCAACCGTGTTTTAAACTGCCAGTGTAATGGAGCCCCGAGTAGTCATAGCGAACCTGCTTATCGTAAAGGTGCTTCATTTGTACCCGAATGGGAATATAACGCCGCTCTTTCGCTCGATTATCGCTTCTTTATGTGGTTTCCCAGTAGTTCCTGTTCGCATTTCCTGGAAATGGCTTGGGATGTGATCTGCAGCTGGACAAGAGCAACGTAATTAAGAACATTTGACCTGCTATCAGGTATTTGTTAGTTTCTAGTACGGGTAACACCGATAACTTTATAGTGAAGTGATTTCCGACGTGTTGTCGTGGCAAATTGCGCATTTAGCTGATTTAACTCGTAAGATGTTGAACAATACCGTCGAGTTTTGTTGTCTACACGTTGTTTTGGGGTTTAAGTTTAAGTAAACGTTGTTGTACCACTATTGGCGTAATTGTTGCTAATTTTGATCACGTAACGTAGTCCTTTTGTAAAGTATTTCAGTATATTACTGTTTGGAATGTAGCCTTACCGTTTGATTGTCATTTTACTGCTGCGTTTAGTTTAAACATCGCAATTTAACCTGACTAACCCCTTTCGCACATATTTTAATTGTAAGGAGTTTTCATGTTCATTGTTTATTTGCTTGTTTTATTATTTTAATAGAGTTCATTGTTAGTTACTTATGTTTTTTATTGGTGTTTGCATGCATATTTGTGGTTTGTTTCAATGTACAGGAATTTAGATAATTGTAAACAAGTGTAACCAAAGGTAGGTTCAATTCAGCTGTTGCAGTCGCCGCCTCAAGCTATGCCAAGGCAGAAGTAGAAAGGTGCAACACTTACTTCCACGTTCGGAGTGCGTTCACCTGTGTTGCTGATTTTGTTTTTCCCGATTAAGTCTGAATGTGATGGCGCATCAATATTTTAACATCTTCTATCTCGCCTACCTGATTGCCGCCCTAATTTCAAAGGTAGTCAAGACACGCCTTCTCGACTGAATTCTAGCCGGATCAACCTTTTGCTACTGTACACCGTAACGGAGTTAGGGCAGCGTATTTTAGGTATATTGTGGGTATATGTCGTTAAAAAATTTTCGTGCGGTAACAAGTTGTACCTAGATTAGGAATGTGTGAGATAATAAATCATAATTTAATTTGTACAACCTTCCAATCTTTAGAAACAATCTGTTATTAGTTAACTGAGCCCAGGTAATTAGAGATTCATTATATAGTAATGTTATTGAAAAATATGGTAATTTTGCCTATGATTCGATTTTATTTTAAATTTATGGGTAAATAAAACTTAGAACTGAAGCGACCCAATCCTTTTAAAGAACATGTCCGGTAAATACAGTTAATCTCTTGTCCCTACTAACTGGCTTTGAAAAATTCTTCAGCGTTATCGTGGTGTGGCACTGTGGGTTTCCTAAGTCTTGAAACATGTTTGCTTACAGAACGTTAGAATTGGCGACTTTTTAAAAATATCTATCGAGATCATAAATTTAATGCTCGTTTATAAAAAGAGCTGTCACCATACTATTTTAAATTGTAACCAAATTTGTTCGGCGAGATAAAGCTTTTCATTTTGTTCAGTAAAATAATTAAATAATTATCTCGAAAACAAATTCTAATGTAATTAATATCATATCAAAGCTGAGACAACTTTTTCAGTTCAAATGGTATACCCGCAATCTTTGAAATTGGCGTATGCACTCACTACTTCTGCTAGCTGTTCCAATTAGCCTGAACAAGTTATTCTTGATTTTATAAATTGTGAATAACATTAATAAAAGTGAATTTACCAAATACACTTTTTAATATTATACTATTATTATTAGAGAAGCTGCGTGGCGCAGTTGGGTAAGCTCCAGGCTTGCATTAAGCAAGTTCTCGGTTCTAATCCCGGGGGGGGGGGGCGGTCGAAAATTTTCCGTAGCCTTGGCGACTGGAATAGGGCTCGGTAAGACCATTCACAGTTGGGCACTAAATTAACTGTGCTCTACTCAGAACCACAAACCTAAGAGATAGAGTAACAATGTCAACACATCACCAAAACACACACCTCACACAATGGTTGCCGCGTAAGCACCAAAGACGCGCTCCAACTCTGTATCCCGAATCCGGGGCAAGTTGAGCATTGTACCGCCAGATGCCAGCGCATAAAGCACCAGCCTCTACACCGCAAGGTAAATGAGGTTACAGATAATACATAATACAATACTATTATTATTATTCACAAAAAAAATCGAAATTGTTACCATTGCGATCGATGCATAAAGATGGACTTCGTGAAAGTGATTGTTGGGTTCTTAATAGATATTTATGTATTTAGGGTGTAAACCGAATGCCAAAATGGCTCTTTACACTCGAAATACATACAAAATTTTTTCTATGGTCCTAAATGAATGACAAAATTGTGCCAACACCACGTTTTTCGCGATTCACATCATTTGATTAAGTCGTTGTACAGCCGTTCATAAAGGCTGCGCGAATTGGCCGGCAACAACTCGTTGGTTGCTGTCTGGGCCGCTTCAAATACTTTAGGCTGGGTGCAATTACCTTCAGATTCCATCTTCAACTTCACAAAAACTCATAAACTCAATAAAACTGTTGCGTGATGAAGGACGCGCCGTGATGCAATTGTCAATAATTTTAGCCAGTTCCAGAAAAATGACGAATTACAATAATAATCAGCTTAGCCATGGCGATGCGTAAAGTAAAATGAAGTGACGCAATTATTTTATTAAGACATTGTTTACGTGGTTGCGATGTTAAAATGGTTACTAGGGAAAACATGTGTGAATCGCTAACTTTTGGCATTGACAGTGAGTTTTTAATAGTCAGTTTTAGAGGTGACCGTAGAAAAAAGAATTTTTGTGGTATTGCGAATAGTCTCTGCGGCCTGTTGTATTCTAAGATGTAGTGTAGGTAAATGATACAGTCATTGGCGATCATGAGATAGTGATTGGCCATGATAACATAAAATTAAAGTTATTAAGAATCGCAGCTGTTTCTAAAATAAATCGAATTTACAGAGAAATTTTCGCAACGGTGCTTAATGAACAGCCAAAATTTCGTGTTGCTAGGTTGGCAATAGAGTGCTTAAAGCATGTGGCCATTTCTTGACGTCGCCGTTTTATTTGTGCGCAGGTAAAGAATTGTCTGCTTATTTTTGACCTATTATGACCCTAATCGTTATAAATATACATAAAAATTGGCATGGATATTGAATTAGGGTCATAATTGATGATATTCTAAGGTCCAAACATTTATAGGTTAGAAAAACACGCACCAATTTAATATGCCATTAACTATATTAAAAATTTAGCACATAAACAGTTATTGGCCGGCCGGCCAATTACTGTATTAAACTTTTAAAAAAAGTTTTCAGACTTAACTCGTTTTTCATAAAAATAGGCACTGTAGGTTACATTATTATTATTATTGTTTTTGCATTTTCAAAGTGTAAACAGTCGTTGGCCGGGGGCGAATTACTATATTTGAGTGTGATCAATCACTATTGCAATACGTTTTTTTACAACATGCCAAAGGTTTCTGAAGGTTCTTCGTACTGAAAAAAATGCACAGAAGAAGATATTGGAAAGTCTCTAGAGTCTATCGAAAATGGTATCAGTCAAAGAGAAGCTTCTAAGCTATAATATCACATTCCTCGGATCACATTTCAATTCCGGTTAAGTGACAAATTTAATAATAAAGACACCTGGGGAATCGGATGCAGCGACAATGGTTGTATGAAAAACCAACTGTTCTACGAGTATATAGGAAATGTCCTTTATCCTTACTTAAATAAAATAACATAAAATTTCCAATAGCCTTTTTTCGTTGATGGAAATAATTTTAATTGCTCTATACCCTAACGCAACTCGAATTATGCAGCCCGCTGATGTGGCCGTATTTAAGCCCTAAAAAGAAGGATGGAAAAAGGCTGTTTTAAAGTTTCGGAGAGAACACCCTACTGAAGTCGTAACAAAGGAAAATTTTGCGGCAGTTTTAAAAACAGTGGTTGATAATGTAAAACCAGAAGGTATAAGAAATGGTTTTCGTGCCTGTAGGCTATTCCCATGGAATTCGTCTGCAATCGATTACTCCAAATGCACTAGTAAGAAAAAATAAAAGGATGTAGACAAGGAAGTAAGTGAAATTACATTTGAAACATTTAAAAAAGTTGTTGGAGTGGAAAAAATGGAAAGGCTTAAAAACTTTGATGAAAATGATGCGCATAGTGCCGATTTTTTTACGATTTTTATCTTTGTAAGGAATTTTTGAAGGCAAATCCACTCGTGGATATGGATCAACTAGAAGATATGGACCAATCCGAACATACAGATCAACGCGAAGAAACGGATCAACTCGAATGTAAAATTCAATGTGAAATGTCTGATTCAGAATTATATTCTGAAAATTACAATTTAAACGACCAAAATAATGAGAGCTTTATTAAGCAGACTTCGGTAATTGTTGTAAATGGACAAATATTTGACATTGAAAACATTCCTATTGTAATAGAAGAAAATACTGACTTCGACAGCCAAATGCCTAGCACTTCATCGCTTACTTATGAACAAGGCCTATTAAATAAGTCATCTTCAACACTCAGTGATTTCGTCCTTTGTCCCAAAACTCCTGAAAGAAAGGGAAAAAAAAGAGACTTAAAAACTACCCTTTGTTCTAACTTCCCCAGTTAGGAAAAAAGCAATAAAGGAGAAAAATAGCTATAAAAAAGGAAATCGAGGCGGAAAAAATCAAACGTAAGACTGAAAGATTGAATAAAAAACAAATAAAAGAAAAACAAACAAATAAAAAGAAGCTAGTAATCAAAAGAAAACCTAAGGCTCAAAACAAAGCCAAAGAATCACCAAACAACAATAATGTTAAACTTGCTTTTAAAAATACTATAGATTCAGAAACCGTCACAAGCAGAGTAATCGACATAGAAAAAAATGATAGCAATATGAAATATTATTTAAATGGAACTGAAAATGGATGTGCAAGCAAGAAAGAGTCTACAATAATATCTGTAAACGATGATGACGCTTTACCCAACATACCGGAAACCTCGCCAGAAACGGACTTCCAACATGAACCTGAAATTGATAAAAGTAATTACTGTAGTACCAGAAAAAACGAAAAGAAAACTGTTTAGTGAAAACAATGAGGATGAGGTATAGTGCGAAAAAATTAGTTAACATAATAAGTATGGTTATTATTAAACCATCTGCTCCTAATCCATTTACGAGCCAAACTATTTACACTGGACTATGTTTTACGTGTGTTAACAATAGAACAAGTAGTCAATATGGAGTAAAATGTACATACAATATAAAATGTATTGCCAAAAATAAGATAAAATCCTCCGAAATTAAGCAATTTTTGTGCAATGTTTGTTGTGACAAAATGGCGCTGTAATTTTTTTGAATTTCCTTGCATTTATTAAAACTTTTTGAAACCATACCCGTCCTTAATTATAAAAACTATATATATAGATTCTTCTTCTACCCACTAAATATCTTTTTAAATGATTTTTTAAGCAGGTAGGTAAGTAGGATACTAAGAAAGGTAGGTAGATATGCCTATTAAAGTGGGGCCAATTACTATCTATTTTGCTATGCCAATTATTATACGAATCTGGCAAATCACTGTAAAATCTGCTTTCGCGAAAATAAAACTTTTTTTTATAAATATTAGACACTTTTTAACAACAAATGACACACTGCGTCATAAAGCGGATACTTTTATCTACCATTTGGTGTATTATTTTAAAATCAGGCTTTTAATAATAATAAATGCATTACATATTTATCAAAATCCAAGGCTTAAGTGGCCAATCACTGTAGCCTTTATACTAATTCCTGCAAAGTGTATACTTCCGTAGCATAAACTAACTGATCCATGTAACCCCAGAGGTAAAAAACCAAAAGTTAGATCTTGCGAATGAGGTGGCAATGCCACTGAACCGCCTGTTTCAATCCATCTCACTGGGATATGTATGCTAATCAAATGTCATACTCGTAAACTTGCATGAGCGGGTGCTCCATCGTGCTCGTACCACACATCATGATTAATATTTAAAGCGGCATCTTCCAGTAATAGCGGAAAAGTATCTCAGTATCTCACTACGTTTTCAAATCACCGTTTCCGTTCACCTCCTTGTTACCTTATTTGCAACAACAAGTCGGTTGGTTAATGACTAATCATCACTGCATCAACTGTGACTATGGATTTACTCGAGCATATCTGTTTCCTGCAATCTTGCGTTTTCTTTTGCATGGTGCGACCGAGGTATATGTAAAAAGCCGAGAAAAAGCAACTTTTGTACGCCGCTTTACTACCACCCCAATCATCGAAGTTGAAGAACAACCTACCCTCACCCCATCACAACCCGCTTGTTTATATCGCTTCAAACCAGTTTGTTATTGTGCTTTGTCTAACGTATTATGGCTCCATCTAAAAATAGTCGACCAACAACTGCACCATTTTTTGTACGTTTTTCTTGTTTATACAACTCCTCGTCACTGAACCCGCTACGTCCTAACCCGTATACGACTTCATGTGATGCATCAAACGCTAAATCCTCTAATGACACTAATCGTTGAATGACACGCGGTACGTCTGTTGCTGCTGGCCGAGCGGCTTCTGCATAACACATCCACATGACTACACTCCCAGCTGCCTGCTCAATGTTTCCACTTCGACGTCCCACTTTACCATAGAACTCGCGAACGTTAGCACTTCCACCATACAAGTAGTCTTTTCAGAGTTTTCCTCCAGGTGATCCACCACAGACCTTACATTGACTAAACAGTCCCCAGAAATGTTTGCCACCTCTTTAACTATTTCTTTATAGAAACTCTCAAAGTCCAACGTTCAACATTTTCACGAGTTTCTTCAAACGCTACAGTTCTTCTACAGTTTCCTTCGCTAAACACACCTCTGATAAGCCCACTTCCTTCAATTTTATTATTTCCCCTTCTCTGGATCGCTTGAAATACAATCATCTTCCTTCCTATTTCCAGACCTAGCCACTAGCCGTCGAGGGAATAGAAGTAGTTGGCAATCACTCCTTGATTTGCAATTAGGGCTGTCCACTCCAATCGTCCTTCTTTCTGATTTTATTTCACTTCCCAAGGTTACATCTGGTTAACCTTGAAGTTTGAGTGGTAGGAATGAATGAGCTTGGGTAGGTGGAGTACGCTTGAGCTTGAAATCCTAGTGGTGAGGATAGAGAGTGACTTTGAGCTTGACCTTGACTCTTAGACCCGGCAAACCCACTCTACTAGCTTCGTCTGAAGATTGTAATAAGTATTAAGCATTCAACTAAATGCGAGATAAAACCGTTATTACTGTTATCTTTAATTTTACTGTTAAATCTCATTTTACAGAAATACAGTTGAAATATGTCACAGTGGAAAATTTTCATTTAAAATAATTCCAAGAACATGGATATTTTATTGCAGAACACACTGTATGTATATTTGAGTAGTTCCTTTGAATTACATTTGGTGTAATGGAAATTATATTACAAAAATCATGTTTTATGGTTGCCCAAGTCCTACATACAGGAATGAAACTGAAATCTATGACTAGGCAACAAAAAGTTTGTTAGTCCCACCCCGTAGGGTCCGGGCGAGGCGATTTACAACCTGTAACACGCAGGTGCAGACAAGAAGTAACTGTGGTCAATTGAGTGAGTGCACACGTCTTGCAGAGCTCCGTAATTTTCTCAACTTTTGAAAGGTATTTCATTAAGTTTTTCCTAATTAATTTCGTTGAGCGGTCCAAATAAGCTCTATTATTATGCCACTGATAAAAAATTTCACTTTCTGCGATAAACCATTAAACTACGATAACGATACTGTGTGTGTGTGTGTGTGTGTGTGCGATAAATGCCGTTCGCCATGGCATTCGTCTTGCTCCGGATTATCGCGTGTCGATGTCCAGCTGTTGGCCGCTGCAGATGGACGAAAGCCAATCTTTCACTGCAATTACTGTGTTGCTGAAAAATCGCAAGTGCAGGAATTAAAGGCAATAATTACCAACCTGAAATCACAAATTGACAAAACAACGACTGCGTCAGGAAGGTGCTAGATACCATTGCTGATAAGGACAAGAAACTTGCTCCAGTCTCTCAACATCGCCTAGGAAAAGTAAATGATCATGGCAAACCTCGCCCTTTGCGAATCTCATTCGACGATAGCCAAACGGTTATTAATATCTTACGCAATAAATCCAAATTACGAGTGTCCCCTGTTTTTTAAAATATTACCATTAAAAATGGCCAAACTCCATATCAACTAAACTTACTAAAAGAAGCCCCCTCCCAATTAAATCAAAGCACAGAAGCTGGAGAAAAGGATCTCACGATTAAATATATACAGGGTGTTCTTAAAGTGACTGCTAACGCTAATGTCTTAAAAAACGCAGACGATTAACCGAATTCGATATACTGTATACAAATATCTGCAGTTTATCAGCTAAATATACCGATTTATTATTCGTTGTAAATATACATAAGCCCGCATGTATTGTACTCACTGAAACTTGGCTTACTTGACATATACCTGACTCACTCTATAGATTCACTGGATATGATATGTTTAAGTGGCGAATAACGTGGTTTATTTTATATTTACTATCCTCACCCTTAGGTCGCAATTAATTAATTAATTATGGCCTAAAGAAACTGACTAACAATCACAATTTGCCCCACGTTTGAGCGACCAATTAATTTGATATGGAAGGTCCCTTTAATTTAGTGTTTATGTTTGTAATATTAATTTAATAAGGGTACCACCAAAAATATTTTTGTATAGTCTTGTTATCAAATCTCAGC
The DNA here is from genome assembly GCA_940337035.1 of Agriotes lineatus. NCBI lineage: Eukaryota > Metazoa > Arthropoda > Insecta > Coleoptera > Elateridae > Agriotes > Agriotes lineatus. The sequence continues at coordinate 62,771,390 of OW679201.1, read as the reverse complement.
TTGATTAAAAGCTACTTATAAATTGATAGCTAAAATAAATAGTTGTATGCCCTTTATAATATCTTATTTATCTCCAACTAATCAAATAAAAATGCTAGCTCAAATTTCGGGAAGGCAAGACTCTCACTCGGTTAGGTCCACCCTGAATGCATTATTTATTGAAATTCGTTAAGTACGGATCTGTCCTCCGCTATTAGCTCAAAAGCGCATAATCGAAATCTCTTAAATTAGCTCAAGTGTTAACCAAGATGGATGCCTTTTACAAAATTGCGTTTAATTGAATGATAAATATTGTGAAATCGATCAACGTGTTATCGGTAATTGTTTGAATTAGACTGTTTTCCCGGCATTAATTTGTCTTCTGTTTCATAGCTTGCAGGTACGCTATTTAAATTTTTTTTATAGCGCCGGTTTTGAAAAAACAACCTCAACTTTGATTATTGCAATTTCCGGATTTCTGGCTGTTAATGGATGTTCAATATGCCTGGAATCGCCTTTCTCAGGTCGTACTCTTGCTTTATGGTAAGTTTCAGGCTCCTAGCGCCAATATTTCCGTGTAAAAACTAACCTGCGATTTCTGCAGTCAACTGCAACCTCCTCGGGTGATGTCAAGTAGCCGGATCTTCTCCTGGGGTTGCTGGGATTGACGTGCCGGACTCCCATTCGTTGGAGGGACGTGCAGCAGTTGAAACCCCTGGCCCTGGAACCTTATTCTTGGCTGCAGATCAGGATCGGAGGCTGGACTGAGTATGTCAAAGCTCTCCGAGACCGCAACGATGAGAATAATTTTTATGTGATGGAAATTAAAACCCACACTTCCACTTATAGCCTGGTAATTTGTCTACACAATGGTGTACTTTATTTTAATAAATTCAAATGGCTTCTATCTTAAAACTCAATTTATTTGGAGACAAAAACTGGCTGTCATTACATTAATTTATTCATTTGGCAACCTCTATTAATTTGTTATAAACAAAAGCTAGTTAAATTCAAATAAATTGCGGATATTAACATGGTTCAAAACATTAACTTTTTACAATAATTCTACTTAAAATTATGTTTTTGTACACTAATACTATATCTAAAATAATTATTTACATTTATATTAATTTAGCGTGTCTATTTTTCACTGCACGTCTTTTTAATTAGCGTTTTAAAAGTTCACATGTCACTGCACTGATCAAAGTATTTAATTCGCGCATTTCCTGCATTTTCTTCCATTTGAAATTCACTGTTTCCTTTCCGTTCATAATTTTAAATTCATATGCGTTTTCTCTTCTGCAAATCCTATAATCCTTGCCTTTTGATTCTTACGGTTTCTTTCAAACGCTTTAATGTCTTTCTTGTTATCTGCCCGTTTCATGTTCTTTTGCTTATCCATCCTCCAATTACCTTTCTTATAAAACCCTGACTGGATTTCACTATTAAAATATGCCTGATTTCTACGCTTCATTCCCTTGCGTTTTGCAATCCATTTTGTCATTATTAAATTTCATTCGGCTTGGCCTTTACATTTAGCACAAACCTAATTAGCTAACTGAACTTACATCCCTGTGCGAATGAGCTTTGCTTACTGCTTTCATTAATTAATTATTCTGCATCTCATTACAACTATATTTATTCTGGCAGATTCAAATTTTAGCTTTGCAGTTATATAAGATATCTCACTCTGAGCTTTCATGAAATATCCATTAATTTGGCAATGCTAACAGAGTTGATATATAGGGCTTAAAACCATAGCAATATATCGTTTGGATCGAACAAGCAAACGTGGTGGAGGCGTTTGTATTTTTTTCGATCTTCAGAGTTTCCTGCTACTAAAATAAATACAGTAACGTTTGCTACTACGCAAATTGAAGCACTTCGCGTTAAAGTATCTGTAAATGATGTGTCTTTGAACGTACTGGCTGTGTACCGACCACCCTCTTCAACCTCTGAAGAAGATGATTTGTTGATTCAATTTTTGAGAGCCGAATCTAACAACGAAAGCTTTATTCTAATTGGTGATTTCAATTTTCCCAATATCAAATGGCCTCTGAGTAACATTCCGGCATGTAATGACTCATCTGCCACATTCTGCGAATTTTTGATTGACGCAAGTCTGGAGCAATTGGTTACTGTTCCATTTCGCATAAGAATAAGTCAAAATCCTTTACTTCTTGATCTGATACTTACTTCAGATCCTAACCTTTTTTCTGAAATACGTTACTTTCCTCCAGTAGGATCGTCTGACCACATTAGCATAATTGTTACAGTACAACTAGTTCACCACGCTTACGATCCGAACATCACTAATATTTTTAAACCCGATTTTGACGCAGTAAATGGTGAGCTCATCAAGAAAGACTGGTCTATATTAAATGCCCCTAATCTTAATGTTGAGTTTTTATGGATCTTTTTCTGTAATGCTGTTCAGAATGCTGTAACCATACACTCTCCGCTACGAAATACTCATAGTAACCGCACACAACCTTGGATAACCAATGCCCTTGTAGATAAAGTAAAAATTAAGCACTCGCTCTGGCAGAGATACTCTCGTTCAAAATCTGATGATGATTTTGAGGTTTTTAGAGTATACTCAAGAACTTTGACTACTGAGTTACCAACAGGTAGGTCGAATTTTGAGGCACAGCTAATTAACGCTGGTGAGAAACCCTTCTATAGTTACGTCAGAAAAAAGTTGAAATCCAAAGTAAGTACATCACTACTAAGAAAACCTGATGGAAGGTTGTGCAGCAACAATGAAGAGACCAGCAACCCGTTTGCACGTTACTGTGCATCCACATTTACAACTTCAACTAACCAAGCTCTCCCATATATGGATCCTACTACTCGTGTTGGTGATAGCTTAACTACCATAAACATATGATAAGATAGAGGTCTCAAAATCGTGAAAAATTTACCGGAAAATTGAGCCCCAGGCCCTGATGGTCTTCACTCCATTGCCTTAAAACGAACGGCAGAAGTAATATCTCCTTATCTTGTACCAATCGTTAAACTATCTCTTGAAGTAGGCGATATTCCAGAGGTCTGGAAAAGTTCGGTAATCACACCGATCTTTAAAAAAGGGGATAAGTTGAGTATTAATAATTATCGACCGATTAGCCTTACCTCTACCGTATGAAAAGTGATGGAAAAACTTATAGTCGCTGAATTTCTACCATTTCTACTAGAGCATAACATCGTTACACCTGAACAGCAAGGATTCTTACCAGGACGCTCCGTCACCACTAATTTATTAACGGCCACAAATTTGTGGAGTCGTGCGTTAGATCTAGGGGTGCCTTTAATTGTTATCTATATTGATTTCTGCCATGCTGCACATACAGTACCTTTTATACAAAATGGAACATGTTGGTATTCGAGGCAAACTCCTAAAATGGATTAGTGCGTTCCTGCTACATAGATCTTTTCGTGTCAGAGTGGGAGAGTCATTTTCCAATTACGAAGATTGTATAAGCTAGGTTCCACAAGGATCCGTATTGGGCCCTATTCTATTTAGGTATTATATTTATCTCGGATCTTCGTAAACTTATTAAATCGAACTGCCTCTTTTATGCGGACGATCTAAAACTGTTTAACAACCCGCTTCTCCATTACGACACTATAAAGGAGGACCTCTCAAGAATACAACAATGGTGTGACATCTGGTTGTTACCTATCAACACCTCCAAGAGTAGCGTTCTACATACTGGATATAACAACCCTAAATATTCTTATAAAGTCATTGGTGAAGACCTAGTAGCAATGGACCAACAAAGTGATTTAGGTGTAATAATTCCAAGTGACTTATCTTGGTCTCCTCAAGTTTTAAGTGCTGTTAAAAAGGCAAATAAGATGTTATTTCTCATATCCGAAGCTTTTCACTCGATCTCTGTTCCCATACTACTCAAACTTTACACTACCTATGTTCGTCCACATCTTGAATTTAGTATATCAGTGTGGTCTCCGTGGCTACGAAGAGGTATCCAACTTCTTAAATCAGTTAACGTCGAGCCACTCGTCTTCCACCACAGCTAAAGAGACTTTCTTATGAAGATCGACTGAACGCCTTAAATCTAACGACCCTTGAAGATCGACGTAAACGTGGTGATCTCATTTTAACGTATCGTATCATAGTGGGTGATTTGTCTCATATTTTACCAAGCTTTTATGATTTGAACAGAGATCCTCGTCTTCGTGGCCACGTATATAAATTACAACGTGAAAAATTTCATCGGTGTGTCGGAGGATTTTTCCTAACAAATCGAGTGTTTGCGCAGTAGAATTCCTTGAATAATTCAGTTGTATCGGCTACATCAATTAATAATTTTAAAAACCGTTTGGACAGTGCTGTACATGTAGTAAATCCGTAAATTTGTTTTCTTATATGTATTAGCTTCTTTCGTGTGCACGTTATGTAAAATATATTAATTTAGAATTTATCCATAGTAATTAAGTTTCCTCATATAATTTTGAGCATCACGAGTCTTTGGATTTTGCTCTTATTAGTTATTAAATAATAAAGAATATGGATTTTTGACATCGCAGAACCTTGCGCTTCCCAACGCCGCATGTTTTTGCTTGTTGAGGTTAAGTTCGTCGCTTTGCTAGTTAACAGTAAGTATTACCTATATTTTGTTTAAATAGTTGTTAATTCTAATGTCTATCACTTTGATTCAGCTCGTGAATTTATATTCTTAGTTTGTTTAGAGCGACACAGCCGAATAAACATCAATAATTAATTTTGTAATATTGCGTCATCTACCCATTTAACCAAAATAGATAAATTTTTTTCAGTTATGCATGTCCTTTGCATGGTGATAATCGTCAGCACGAAAAAGAAGTCTAACTGCGTTCCTGGCTGCAACAAATTGGTACTGTACAGGTCAGTGTAAGCATTTTCATAAATTTCTGTACCGCGTTCTTTAACTTCCGAAGCATTAGAAGTAATCGTTAGGTATTCCTTTAAATGTGGTAGAAAATAATACAGTTTTGTTTATGTTATGATCAGCTTTTGACATCTTCAAATATATGTATCTACAGGTTTTGACGTATTAGCTATTTTTTTTCCTTTATAAAATAATTAAATAACAAGCAATAGTAGTAATTTTCATTAGTAATATAACAAGGGCGAGACATACTTAGCGATAATTGTGCGCACTCCAAGGCTTGAGTGCTGGTTGCAATGAAAACTGTTTCGAGACTAAAGGCAACCAGCACGATGACTCTTTTGTAATAATTTCTAGGGAAATGGCAAAATCTTTAAAAAATATATATCCACTTCGCGTGCTATTTGGGATGACTATTTAACAATATTAATACATAATGACTAACTTCATTAAAAAAATATTCAACTATTAGTATACTTATTCATTCTTAATGAAATTCATCGGAATACTTCGAAAACCCAACATTTAAAATTTTTTAACGCAAGCCAGTCTTTGTTTCCACAGTTTGTTGATGTTTATTTTTACGTAACCTGGCTACATCACTAAGGCAGAACATTTTTGCTAAGCGATATTTCGCAACAAGGCTACTTAGTTTTTGAGTAGGTACATTGTTTTTTGGATATTTTGCATGGTACCCAATATTCAGTGATATACTGTTCTTAGTGGTTGAGAAAAAGCAAATGTCCGCAATATGATTGGCTTATATATTATATTGTTGAATAGTCAACGTTAGATTATTTATCAAAACTATTCAGGATTATTTATATGCATTCTTTCTGTTACCGATTTTCAATCTACTTTGGAGAATAACTTCAAGCAGTTTTACAAATCATCAATAGGTTTTGATATTAAGTAAGTGCACTACTTCCTTAATCTTCAAATTTGTCAAGGAGGAAGAATAAACCGAATATCTTCATTACCCGAGAACATCGAAAGAAAACGATTTCGAAATAGTTATTTAACAAACAAGTATGTTAATGAGTGCGATTAATAATCGAGACATTTTAACGCGCGAGGGCCAGCAAGCACGTTAATTGTAGAGATTGTTAATCGCCGATTAACATACGAGTTGGTTACAATATTTTTCCGTTGATCGTATATTATTAATTTGAATTTGACATTTAAAGTTTTGACATTAATGGTACCGGGGGACCATAAATGGTTGTGATGTTTTCCTTAGGTTGGCACTGTTTATGTTGGCGGCACTGTAAGTCTATGTCAAATTCGTGGTTAGCAGGTTAGGTTTTGACATAGACTTACAGTGCCAGCAACATAAAAAATCATTCATTAATAAGGGTCATTAACTCATAAATAAACGATCAATGGAAAAAGGCTGTTATTTATTCATTATGCTTATAAATAATACGTCTATTTTATTTATTTCGATGTTGTTTTATAAGCATTTATTTTTTGTTCTAAAATTTAATATTTGTTTATTGTATATTATTTCTGCTGAATGTATTTACTACATTAATAACGTTTTTTTACGAGTTTTGTTTTTATATAATTGTTTTATTTACATTAAAAATTGTACTGTTCTAGTTTGTATTAAGGAAATAATTTGTAAATTTTAATTGCTAATGCCCAATTCAGCATTAGCGATTAAAGTTTATAAATTCCTTTCCTGAAAATAGTCGAAATTACCAATGTCTGCACTGTAATATGTGTTCTTATAGACAAAATAAGGAGTTATTGTATCACTTAATAACTGAACATAATTTTCAAATGGAAACAGAAAACGTATACTTTGAAAACTTTGCTGGTAAGTAATTACGTATATATAAGTAATATTCATTTTAAAATGACAATAACTAAGTAGGTATATTATATCTCTCTTAATTTTCAGATTTTGTGGATTGGAAATTTAAAGTCGAGAAAGAAGAAAAATGTAATTATATTATTGCAAGAAGAAAGTCAAAAAATAAACTAGGGGAAATAGTTAAAACATACATATAAGTATAACAGAAGTGGTAAGTGTTTCATAATAAAACAATTTATGAAATTTAATTCGAAAGTAGTTGCATACCTGTATTATTAAGTCAAGTGTATTTTTTAAGGAAAATTGTTTAAAGTCCTCGACGGCAATAACACGTGCAACAAAGAAAGCAACAGGGTATTCTTCGTTTAAAACAATAAAAGAAAAAATGAAAAAAACTAAATCAAAAATAAGTAAATACATTTGTTGATGTTTTAAATGACAAACCAACATTGGTAGTTTCTACCAATTCTGCTTTAGATTACAATTATGCAAATTATTGATTTTTCCTTTTATTGTACTTGCTCTAAACCTATTGCCTACTATTATGTTTTACTGTTATATATGTATGTCAAAATTCACAAGAAAGTAGTTAATGCCAGTTCTGTGAGTCTGTGTGTTTCCATTTTATTTCATTTTTTTAAATTTTAAAGTTTTCTTTATATTAACGTCCTGGCGAAGTTTAGCTAATAGCTACTTAACCAGAACCAAACACACATCGCATTTCTTGTTTTTATATTGTCGTATATTCTATATTCTTAATTCTTATGATTTAGTAAATACCTAATCATTATATTTATTATTACTATTATGTTTTGGTTTTAATGTTCTAGAGTTCTGCAGTACTGTTCTACCATTATATTCTTTGTAAATAAATGTAATATAACTATTATTTTATAATTTAATAATGTCCTTTTACAATATTTTAAAAAAAGAGAAAGCTATATTAGGCCAGTCGACAAGTACATTTTAGCGGGAATAATTCCGGACAAGCTGGAATAAATTTTAATCTGTTCTGTTGGGACTCAGAAAATATTGTTATGATACACTATATTCTTTGATAATTTAAAAATGAATACTAAAGAAACAGTTTAGTCAAATAAATTTGGAAGTCAGATATAAGCAAATTAATGGATCTAAATACATGTTAAAGTATAATGAAATTAACTTTCTTATTATTGGTTAGTCAAATAATAGCATAATGATTGATTACTCAAACTTAATCTGTAATAAGAAAATTCTGAATAGGAATAAATACCAAGGTTACTACTAAAATGTATCTGTTATGATAATTAAAATAAAATATCTGTTTTGATTATATAAAAAAATGTATATAGGAGGCAGCAAGAATCGTGTCTAGTAGTAATAATTTGTAATTTGTTTAATTAGTTACTAAAAAAACAACTCAAAAATGTATACATAATTTGATATGGGTGTGATTTTCGAATAAAGAAACATTAATAAATGTTGTATAATTTGTAAATGTTATGGTTGATGCAAATTATATGGGTTAAAAGCAAAATCTTCGAGGTGGAAACATAAAATAAAATATTAAAAAATAAGAAATAAAGGGACAAGCTTTGGTCAGTGAGGATATTATTGATACTACATTGGAAATGGAATACAAGACACAAACAAGAGGTTAGTACGTGCAGCGAATTGTTTTTGGGAAACCTGTGGGTATCATTGAAGACGTAGGACTATCTAAAAAAGAAAAAATTCATATTTGGAACAAGTTTTATGCTGACACTTACCAGAGAGGGATCGGAGCCGCAGTAATCCAGTACAGGAGCTAGGAGACTTGAAGTTGACAGCAGCAGGGGACAACGACAGGAATCCAGCATAGGAGGTGGAAGTTTTGAAGGGGATGGCAATAAGGTGATGCTGGGAGTTTACATTCATCGCAGGTGATGCAGTTTGGATAAGGACCTAGCAGGTGTTTAAGTGCAGTCGGAGCGAGGATCCAGCTTGGAAGGATTTGGGCAGTATTAACAAGCAAAGTGTTAAATCAGGTTTGTGTTTTAGAAGGTTAAATGAAACATTTAAAAAGTTATAACCAGTAAGAAGGTATAAAAATATAATTGAATTTCATACTTACATAAGAGATTGGTGAAAGAATTGCATATTAGATCTTATTGTAAAAAACCTTGATATTCGTTCTGAATTTTGATTAATTTGACGTTAGGTGTCAATTTTTTGAAAGTCAATGAACTGGCAATTAAACAAAGAGAATTTGACAAGTCAATCATTGGGTTACTAGATATTGCGAACTACCTGAGAGAGTTTCATTAATAATATTGTAAAATACGGATTTGAATTGAAAGTTAAAAATAAAGGGCAAAGTAATACGATAATTTAAATAAATTTATCAGCTAGCATAACATAGCAATATATATTAATTTTGCACCCCTTGACAGGCCCGGATTTAACCGCTATGCTTAAAAAAAGGTCTAAATTTTTATATTTTTCCTAATATTAGTGCATATCCCGATTAGTATCAACTTTTGAGCAAAATACGTAGTTATTAAAATTAAAGAAGAGTAAATTCTCTACAAAAAATGTTCTATACATTTTTGTCATACATTCGCTTGTTTAGAAATCATAGGCGTCAAAATATTTTTTTTTCGAGCATTTGCTTGTTACTTCCCTTTACGATAAAAGAAGTATTGGATTTACCCCAAAAATTCGAAATTGAGTTTTCAACAGATCTTCATGTTTTAAAGTCCCCTGAACCCAAAAACATGTTTTTGTTCATTGGTCTGTCCGTGTGACTGTCTGTCTGTGTGTCTGCCTGTGAACAGAATATCTCAAAAACGAAAAGAGGTATGACGTTTAAACTTCATATATAAGTTTTGTGCACTATCTAGATGCGACAGCAAGCTTTTGTAAAAAATCGCATAACCGGAAGTAGGTGTTTGCTCCTGTGATTTTTAAGTTTTTTGGATTTTTTTCAAAAACGGCTCTAACGTTTCTTTTCAATTTTTACATTTTTATTACATTTTTAATGTGCATTGATGTGAGGCATTAAAAATGTAATGAAAATGTAAAGTTTAAAAAAAATCGTTAAAACCGTTTTTGAAAAAATCGAAAAAACTTATATATGAAGTTTCAACGCCATACATCTTTCCGTTTTTGAGATATTCTGTTCACAGACAGACACACAGACAGACACACACACAGACACACACACAGACAGACCGACCAATGAAAAAAAAATGTTTTTTGGGATCAGGGGACTCTAAAACGTGAAGATCTGTTGAAAACTCAATTTCGAATTTTTGGGGTGAATCCAATACTTCCTTTATTGTAAAAGGAAGTAAAAAACGCGCCTCGTACTCTACCTCTAGGTGGTGTGGAAGCGAGTACAAAGTAAGCGACATAATTTCTTTACATGAGTAATAGAAATCGTATATAATACGAAAAAGAATTTTTTGTCGCATCGAACGTCAATAATAATTTAAAAAATCTGGTGGATACACGCACACAACTTCCTTTTACAGTGATCTTATAATTAGCCAAAATTTTATTTGTAATCTTTAACTTTGTATCCCAAATCCGGGGCAAGTTGAGCATTGTACCGCCAGATACAAGGACATAAATCACCAGCCTCTACACCGCAAGTTTATACATACATACATACATACAAGCATTTGTCAAAAATTTTCAAAAATTTCAATTTCTACAAAAACCGTACAAAATAGAGCGTTAGTTCAAGAAACAAATTTTCTCTAACATTTTAAGCTGAATTCAAGAATGTAATAATATACTGGGTGTTCTATTTAAAATAGGAGTTAATAAAAAAATTGGAAAAGAAAACAAAAAAACCCATTTTAGAGGTATTCGAAAATTGGAAAATTGCCTAGCTCACATCAATACACATTAAAAATTTAATAAAAATGTAAAATTTGAAAAAAAACGTTATAGCCGTTTTTGAAAAAATCCAAAAAAAAACTTAAAAATCACAAGAGCAAACACCTACTTCCGGTTATGCATTTTTTTTCAAAAGCTTGCTGTCACATCTAGATAGTACACAAAACTTATATATAAAGTTTAAACGTCATACTTGTTTTTGTTTTTGAGATATTTCGTTCACAGGCAGACACCCAGACAGACAGTCACACGGACAGACCAATGAACAAAAACATGTTTTTGGGTTCAGGGGACTTTAAAACGTGAAGATCTGTTAAAAACTCAATTTCGAATTTTTGGGTGAATCCAATACTTCTCTTATCGTAAAAGGAAGTAATAATAATAATAATAATAATAATTTATTTAGTTTTGTTGCTACATAGAATGTAGATGAAAACAAGTCACAAAACCAAGCATTACAAAAAAATACATTTTTTACATATATTAAAAACTTACATTACATATTAAAACTTACAATCTAAAAATTCCTGTACTGAATAAAAAGCATTCTCAATAAGAATTTTTCTCACAGCCGATGAAAATTGTCTAACAATTGGTATATTTACAATTTCAGGGTTTAATTTGTTATACAATATAGCACCAATATAAAGTGGATTAGCTCTAAATAGTTCCAGACGGTGCAGTTTATACTGAAGGTCTCCACCATAGCGAGTAGCATAATCATGATGTACATTTTGAGTTAAAAACAAATTTAAATTACTTTTAACAAACGTCAACATGTCCAAAATAAAAATACAGGGGAGAGTTAGTATTTTGTTTTGTTTAAAAACAGTTCTACAGGAGTCTCTAAATTTTAGCCGATACATGGAGCGCACAGCTCTTTTTTGAAAAACAAAGACACGTTGAGCAGACGATTTGTAGCCTCAGCAAATAATTCCGTATCTAACAACGGATTCGAAATTCGAGTAGTAAAAAGCTTTTACTACTGCTGAACTGCAAATATAGGATAATATTTTAAGAGCAAAACAGATAGAAGAGCATCTATTGCAGACTGAGTCGATGTGATCTTCGAATGTCAGAGTTAAGTCAAGGTTGACACCTAGAAGCTTGAAGCATGAAACCTGTGCAACTGCTTTCTCATCCATCCTGATCAGTTGACTAGAGTGAGAATTATTTTCAGAAGAATAAAATTGCATTATGTAAGATTTATCCATGTTCAGAACTAATTTGTTATGCTTCATATAATTCGAAATACTCCCAAGATTGACTTTTAATTCAGCAGACATATCTGTATTAGTTTTAGTAGCTGAAACAACTGTTATGTCATCCGCAAACGCACAATGAAAAGCCGATACAACTTCATCCAAATCGTTGGTATACAATAAAAATAGCAGCGGCCCAAGCACGCTACCTTGGGGAACTCCAACACTATTTTGTAACTCGTTAGACTGTGTATCCAAATAGCTGACAAATTGTTTTCTGTTAGATAAATAGGAACGCAACAGAGAATTGAATTTTCCACGCAAACCAAAACTTTCGATCTTCTCTAAGAGAATATTGTGGTCCACACAATCGAAAGCCTTGGACAAGTCGATAAATAGTGCCATAACCTTATTACCGGCATCAAGGTTTGTGTATATGAAGTTCAAAACGGATACGAGTGCGGACATTGTAGAATGACTCTCCCGAAAGCCATGTTGATGTTTTGAGAAAATATTATGTACATTTAGAAACGATATAATTCTTTTAGTTATTACCTTTTCAATAATTTTTGCAAAAACTGAAAGCAATAAAATTGGGCGATAATTGCTAAGTAATTTGGAGTCACCCTTTTTAAAAAGACAAACAACCTTTGCAATTTTGAGTAAGTCAGGAAACGTGCCGTTATCGAAACATCCTTTATCTAATAGACTTCTCTGTCTGGGACGCTGATCCGTCCGGGACGCTGTTTCAGCAGCCAAACCGTATGAGATAGAGAAAAAAGTTATTAAAGTTATATGTTTGGAATGGTCATGTCAGCTCAGTCACGTGACACTTCCGGTTTTCGAGAAATCACAAAAAAGACCGTTTTTCAAATAGAACGCGTATTAAATAAAAATGTTTCAGTGGCCAAACGGAGCTGCGACCCTCTGCGCCTTAAAACGTCGATCGGGTTAGGCAACCACTTTGACACCTTCCAGGTCTGGGTGGTTGCCTAACCGATCGAGGTTTGAAGGCGCGTTAAATGAGACATTTGTCTCACTGGACTGCTAGTTCATTAATAATATGGCAAAGTGGTTTTAGAATAGAAAATGAGCATTGCCGAATAAAAAATGGAGGAAAATTATCCGCGCCAGACGAATTTGAATTTTTTAAGCTATGGATTACATTTTGTAATTCCGTTTCATCGACATGACTTAAAAATATGGTTCCTGGAATAAGATTTGGTTTGTTCGAAGATGTTTGAAGATTCGTTGGAATATTTAGAATCTTGGTAATATTAACAAAATATTCGTTAAAAGCATTTGCAATAAAATTTTTATCGCTAGTGGAAACGCCATTAACTAAGAGTTCACTTGCAACCCTCTGAGAATGCTTATTGCCGACACCGCTATTAATAATACTCCACACGGCTTTCGACCTATTCTGTGCATTTAATATTCGATTATCTAAATAAGTGCGTTTAGCAAGTCTTAGTAATTTTTTATAGATTGACTTGTACGTATTATAGTAGTTTTTAGAAATTAGGCCCTCTTTTTGCATGACAAAGAGTTCTTTTAGGCGAGCTGATGAAATCTTCAGTCCTTGTGTTAACCATAGATTATTATTGCGCTTATTACTACAGTTCGTAACCTTAACTAATTTAAAACTAAGGCTATAATAGTACTGCATTATTTTTGTAAAGTTACTAAATTTTTCGTTGACATTTGAAGCTGCAAAGACTTCCGCTCATTGTTCTTCATTTAAGTAGGATTGGAATTTTTGAATGTTTTTCTGCGAAAATGATCTACATAAATGAGGTTCAGTAGTAACATTATGACTAATCGAAAAAACGATTTTTTGAGACGAATGATCAGATAAGCCGTTATGTATAATCTTGAATGTAGATAACAAATTGTTGAAATTTGTAAAAACATAATCAACAGCCGAACCGCCATTATTACCTAGTCTAGTTATTTCATCATGAAACACAGTTTCTAGATTAAAAACATGAACAAGATCTGACAACTGTTTGGTATCATTATTTTTACAACGGTAATTAATATTAAGATCACCACAAACAATTATTCTATCACATTTACGTTTGCTAATAATTTTATGTAGACAGTCTTCAAAGCTTGCAAAAAATAAGTTGACATTGCTATCTGGCGATCTATATAAACATAAAATATAGTAAAAAATACTGCCTAAAGTTAAGCTGATAGCTGCACATTCAAATGTTTTATCTGCACTTAACAGTGTAAATTCAGGCATTTCTGTAGCAGACAAAGTATTTCTTACAAAAATAGATACGCCACCATGAGAAAAAGTGGTTCTAGAATAAGAACTAACTAAGGTAAAACCGCATATATTTATGAAGTCGCTTTCGTTTGTACGAACCCAGGTTTCTGACACACACATGACGTCGACGTTTTCGGTGGTTGAAAACAGTTCGATATCTTCAATCTTGTTTTTAAGACATTGCACATTCTGATGTGCTACCGTTAGGTATTGCATTTTGACCGAGGTTTGCAGTGATTGCTATACTTCATAGTTCGTTTTTGATTTTATAAATTCCACTTGCTTTTGGTAGACAGGACATTTGGGATCTTTGGCTGAGTGGTTAGTGTTGAAAGTTGTTTTGAACTTTTTATTGTGATAGACACAGTTCACACAATTTAATGTAGATTCAGAGCAGTCTTTCCTAAGATGTTCTTTAGCACAATGTGGACAGCACAGATTATCAGATGGGCAGTTTTTTGACTGGTGACCATAATGAGCAACAAGCAAATGCTCGAAAAAATATATATTTCGACGCCTATGAATTCGAAACAAGCGAATGTATGACAAAAATGTATAGAACATTTTTTGTAGAGAATTTACTCTTCTTTAATTTTGATAACTACGTATTTTGCTCAAACGTTGATACTAATCGAGATATTGACTAATATTAGGAAAAATATGAAAATTTAGATCTTTTTTTAAGCATAGAAGTTAAATCCCGGCCTGTCAAAGGGTGCAAAATTAATATATATTTTCCCAACAGAATAGATTAAAATTTATTCCAGCTTGTCCGGAATTACTCCCGCTAACAGCCATTTTAAAAGACTTATCGACTGGTCTATATCCTCAATAATAAGGGATATAAGTGTAGGTAGAAGTATTTGGTAGTCAAGTTCAGCACGTTCTGAAATAGCTAGACATGCACAAGCCCATTTTTTTGAGGTAATTAATTAATTCACTTTAATAGAAATTTTCATCACCTCTGGTCTACTTCTAACATCTTCTTTTCTATAATAAATTTACAAATTTAAATTTCCTACATTTACGTTGCTATAGTACAGGTCACTGTATTACCGATATTTCTGACGGGCCGTCAGCGCGTTTTAGGCTCTCGTGCTTCTATTAGGTATTGTTTTGTGCTTTACATTAAGTTTGTTGCTTGACCATCCACTGTGTTAGTTGCTTATTCAGGATATTCAATGTAAGTAAAAATATTAGAACTGAGTTATAGGACATTTTTAAATAAACATAACTAACTTAACCTAACCGAATTTCGTTTTGCAGATATTGCATTTGATAAATTTCGACTAATCATTTCTGTTATCAAAATGAACGTGAAACAGGAATTTATTGATAATAATTTGTGTAGTACAATGGCCAGCAGCGTACACGAATCACAGATGAAAATCGAAGAAAGTAAAATAGTCCCAAACTTAAATGTACAAGAGATCATTGAAGAAACCATCAACAACACAACTTATCATGAATTGAATATTAAACAGGAGGAACTGGATATAAAAGATGAATTGGTTGCTATGTGTACAGCAAGTGGAAGCATTTTAGATGAACGGTTAGTTTGCAAGGTCTGTGGATGCGCGACAGAAGACCAGAGTAATTTCTCAAAACATATGATGACTCATGCAAAACAATTTCACCTATGTTCCATTTGTGAATACAAGACAGCACAAAGAAGTATTTTAGTAAAACATATGAGAACACATACTGCCGAAAAACCTTATTCATGTTCCATTTGCGAATATAAGGCAGCACGGAATGAACACTTAGTAAACCATTTGCGGACACATACAGGCGAAAAACCCTATTCATGTTCTATTTGTGACTATAAAGCGGCAAGGAAAGATAAGTTAGTTATTCATATGAGGGCACATACGGGAGAAAAACCTTATTCATGCTTTAATTGTGACTATAAAGCGGCAATGAAAAGTAACTTAGTTATTCATATGAGGACACATACGGGAGAAAAACCTTATTGTTGTTCCATTTGCGAGTATAAATCAGCAGAGAAAAGTACTTTAGTGAGGCATATAAAGAGGACACATACGGGAGAAAAACCTTATTCTTGTTCGATTTATGAATATAAAACAGTAGAGAAAAGTGCTTTAGTTAGGCACACGAAGAGGACACATACGGGAGAAAAATCTTATTCCTGTTCCATTTGTGAATATAAAACAGCAGAGAAAAGGACTTTAGTGAAGCACATGAATAGGCATGCAGGAGATAAACCTCATAAATGTTCCACTTGCAAATTTACGGCAGTAACAAAACAAGAGTTAGTTATACATATGAGGAAACATACAGGAGAAAAACCTTATTCCTGTACCATTTGCGAATATAAAGCAGCACGGAATGAACACTTAGTGAACCATTTGAGGATACATACGGGCGAAAAACCTTATTTATGTTCTATTTGTGAGTATAAATCAGCAGGCAAAAGTAATTTAGGGATGCACATGAAGACGCATACAGGACAGACACATCATACGTGTTCCATTTGCGAATATAAGACAGCATGGAAAGGTAATTTTGTTAATCATATGAAGATACATACAGGAGAAAAACCTCATACATGTTCCATTTGCAAATTTAAAGCAGTAACGAAACAGAAGTTAGTTAACCATATGAGAACACATTCAGGCGAAAAACCTTATCCATGTTGTATTTGCGAGTATAAAGCAGCAGAGAAAGGTACTTTAGTGAAGCACATAAAGAGGACACATATGGGAGAAAAACCTTATTCATGTTCTATTTGCGAGTATAAAGCAGCAGAGAAAAGTACTTTAGTCAGGCACATGAAGACACATACTAGAGAAAGACCTTATTCATGTTCTATTTGAGATTATCAAGTTACAAAGAATCGATTATTTGTTAAAACATATGACGACACATACAAGCTTACAATAGGTTTGTTCGTTTGACTGCTCCAAGCTGATTAGAGTAAATAAATGCATTCATTTGCCGTCAAGCACTTGTTCTTTTTGCGTATAGTACGTTTCTCTAAACCGTTTAGAGCTGCTCAATTGTGCTCCACTTGCAGAGGAGAAACAAAAAAAGTGCAAGTTGTTTACAATATCAACTGCCTGTTGGATCGGTAGAAGCAGATGGACAGTTGGTAAAAACCATGGGAAATCGTTTGTTACTTATTAGAATACCAGACGACAATGATAATGCCACATTGAGTAGTCACGCTACAAATATTGTAGTTTTCCAAGAAGAAGATATGGAAAATGTTAATTTACCAAATAAAGCAGTCAATTGCGAGGTAGAAGCATGGACCGATACAAAGCAGTTCATTGAATTATACCAGGCGAAAAAGCAGTGTATCGAAGAAAGAAAAATTAAAACGTTAAGGCAGATGTGGGTAGTACTAGTTAAGGAAACTGCAGAACATGGATACTGATATACGGCTCAACAATGCAGAAACAAATGGAATAGTTTCGAAAGATTGTTCAAAAAAGCATTAGAAAATATGAAACTAACTGGCTGTGGAAATTCCTGATTGATTTTGTACAGCCGATTGCAAAATAATTCTTTCACTACCTAGCACTGAAGAAAGAAGAAATGTTATCACTCTCATAATTAAAATATGTAGGTAACGACCTCAGCAAAAAATCAAATGAATGTGCTACAACACGGTAATGGTTTGTTGCTCAGCAAATCAAAGAAAAACCAATACACGTTCTGCGATAATTTGGGCTAGCTAAAAACAAGTAACTGTACTATTATAGGGCAATAAGAAAATTAAGCAAGTTTACTCTGTTCTTAAGAAGATTCAGATGTACATCAATACGAGCCAATTTTTCTGTTGCTTTTTGTACTGTTTTACGATTCATGCAAAAATTGTTTGCTAATTTGTCGCCTGTGTAATTGTTAATACCTACAAGTAAACGATAAAAAGAAAGTTTCCAAACAATTCCTATGTTTGTATTATTCACTTCAGTGTTACACTTACTTCAAGTGACTTTCTTATGGTAGTTCTATTCCCTTTCTCACTGGTATGTAAAGAAAGCAAGCATATTCATCACTGACCATAATGAACTGCATAATATATCATTCCTTCGATTATATCATCGTCCAATGACAATGTAAAATGCTCCGTGAAAGTGTCTATGCTGCACTTGGAGGCTTAGAAAAAGTGCTCGGATGCTAACACGTCCTCACTTCCTTCAACAAGCCTTCTCGTCTTGCAATAGACCACTTTTATGACGTGTAATGTAATATTGCACTGCTATTAACACATTTTAAGCCTTTATGATTATAGTAGCAATAGTATTTCAAGCATATCACGTTTTATTTTATAAAATGTTTCACAAATGTGCTAGTTTATTTTTTTGTAAATAGCATGAAATAGCATTAGCCTTGATATTAATTTCTAAAACAGTATTAAAAATAGTGTTAGCTTTGATTTGAACAAAATGTAATCAGAGTAGGCTTGGAAACTATAAGATTGAAGACCAACATTTTGGGGAAAGCAAGCCAAACTGTGAGGTGGTGTTAATTTGGCTTCCCCAATAAAGAATTGTTAATTTGTGAATAAATACCCTTTTCCCAATTCAGTGAGTTTCAAACTTAATTGTGGGTATGCTGTAGTAATGTGCATTGATTCGTAGAACCTCTGCAGAAGTTTAAAAAAAGGAGTTTATTTTATGCATCCCGTGTTGACTAGCTTCGGGCAGAGTAATTGGAGCCCCTGTGAGCTAGACATCAGCGACCTTCGTGGAAAGCATTTGAAGCCCTAGGTGTTACGCAACAGCTGAATTGGAGGTGCTCTGGCAGCGGTCGAGCTACAGGAGTCGTTCTGCGGGCGTTCAGCGGCGTGTATCGGCAGGCCAACGGAGAAAGACTTCCTGGGCTTGAGTTAAGCCCTAGTTTTCATTCCAAAAGTAACAGAAGGGACAGAAAAATTACCCTCAAAGATTGAATTTAGTGACTTTCTTGGTGGTGTCGGTTTTTTGTGCACTTCTGGCAGAAACGTCCTTTGAGTGTTTTTTGTTTGTGACGTGTATTTACTTACGGATTGTGAGGTTGGCTCGCCATCTCTGAATTAATTTCCTATTATCTAAATAATATTATGTATTGTAGCGATCCTATTAGTTAAATCACTATTGCATAAAACGTTTAAAATTAAATTAGTAAAAATAATCCCACGATAACAAGTTAATAGCAAATATATTTCTTATAATTTATACAAATCAAAATTATATTTGCTAGGATGTACAGACCCGACCCATATGAGATAGCATTTTTTGTTGAGAGAGACCTCGCGCTGAGTAGACGTGCTTCGTCGCTGCCGCTAATTTAATAAGTGTAGTGATTTACATACTAATACCATGCCTGTAACAAGAAGTGGTAAAGCTATTAGGAGATCTGGTTCTATGTCTCACTTACGCTGTGACCTCTCCACTTACAGGCGCTAGCAATAGAGGAGTATTACATACGACGCCCACTTTGAACATGGCTAACTAAAATTTACATAGTAAAGCTATATACGGCTATTCTATTTGTGTCATTTTCATTATTGTAAAATATTCTTGTAACAATTGCTTACGCGTTTGGTTTTTGGGGTCATCAGGTGGTGAAATAGAGCACCTACATTCTGGTTGTCTTTACTAAAGATATTTTTTAGGTTATAAGCGGTTTTAAAATAAATGTGTAGAATGCAACTGTATTTAATATATTATATTTTGTGTGATGCGTAGCAAAAAATGTAACATCATAAAACTTGGGAACAATTTTAATAACAAAAATTACAATTTTAGTACCCTTCTACAGGTTGGCTTACAATGTATAGATTTTTTCTTTAATAGACCTGTTCTTTCTCTACAAATATCAATAATGGGTTTTGCAACACATATAATAATAATTTCGCACACAATATCTCTATGTTCTATACATATAACTATTTTATTTTGACGAAGATGTGAATACAGAATGTGGATCATCCGATCACAATGTTCTTACTTTTTATAATGTAACCTGCCACAAAAGCTGTAGAGGCAGATATGCCACTACCAGGTATAAATTGATTATATAATTTTTAATTTTAACTGTTAAAAGTGAAGGTAATTCAACATCTTCGTTTTCTGTTATGCTTGATGTAGTTGCAAATGTTGCAGAGCGTTACTATCATGTGTAATATTTGAGGAAGGTGAAGTCTTTACAATACCACAGCGTAATATCTGACGAAGAGAAAGCTCACCAGTTCAAGCATCTGTTGCATCATTTGAGTCACCTCTCAATCTCGCGTGTGAAATCATTGTCTCCACTGCATCCGAACTAACTGAACGTGTTAATGCATAGTAAAACCAGCTTCTTGAAGTAAAAATTTTATGAATAATGATGTGCTTTTGACAGTGAATTTTAAGGTGTGAGCGGTTTTGTTGGATAAACCTTGCATACCAAAAATGCAGAATAATTTTGTATATCATCGATATAATTCTATAAGTGTTACGTCCAACCAATAGTCTTTCGTCAGAAATATGAATAAACGGTGCAGTACTACTATCTAATTTTTGCAGATATTGTGTTCTGTTATACACATTATGTCTCTGGAAAAAGTAATATATATTTTCCAAATATTTCACAGTACTGTTGACATTTTGAAATTTAATTAGAAGCAATAAAACGCAGTAGTCTTCTCCACGTACATTTATTAAAAAGGCGACATGTTTCGAAGCCAAACTGGCTTCATTTAATTAGAAGCAATAAAACGCAGTAGTCTTCTCCACGTACATTTATTAAAAAGGCGACATGTTTCGAAGCCAAACTGACTTCATCTTCAGGCCAAAATGATCATTGGTTAAAAACAGGTGAAACCACGTGTTCAAATTTTTAGGTTAAGTTGAGGTTATGCGCTGAAGGCGAGGTAGTAATACAAAATTCACAAAGAACACCACATTGGAGAAGAAAATTAAATCAATAACCAGCAAACTACGTTATAAAGATCAAAATTCTAGTGCCTTCTCCGTCAGAGAATGGTCGCTATTTTACTTGCTATTTGTTAAATTTGATGTAATAACCAGTACAAAGATCTTTATAACGTAGTTCGCTGGTTATTGATTTAATTTTCTTCTCCAATGTGGTGTTCTTTGAGAATTTTGTATTACTACCTCGCCTTCAGCGCATAACCTCAACTTAACCTAAAAATTTGAACACGTGGTTTCACCTGTTTTTAACCAATGATCATTTTGGCCTGAAGATGAAGCCAGTTTGGCTTCGAAACATGTCGCCTTTTTAATAAATGTACGTGGAGAAGACTACTGCGTTTTATTGCTTCTAATTAAGACACCTCCACTATCAGCATGATGGATCACCTCCCTGTTGAAATTTAATGTGTCCTACTTCTTTTAAAAACTGCAAAGAGGCAGTGATGGCGGGTGAAAAGATCTGAATAGCACGTAAAACATTCATGTTTTTCAAGTTTGATAGGTATAAATGCTGTTTTGTAAAGTACCGAACAGGCTTGAAACTTAGTCCATTTTGCAGATCATCTAAGGTTTTTAAATATGAAGCAGAGGTTTCACCATCAGAAAAGGACATATCATGATCTAGGTATAAATTTCGTGCGTTCTTTATTATATGGCAATAATCAGGCTTAAAAATAAGGGTATAGGTTGTAGCAAAGGATGTTCAATGTAGTTTTTTAGATTTCCACCACATTTTCTAAATAACGATACATTTGAGAAAAAAGTATCTGTACCAATTCTTAGAACAAGGAAGGCACAATCAGTAAGAAGACTAAGTACTCTCATTGTTAACGAGTAAAAGACATTAATTCTCAAAGATGTTAGGTTTTCACTTACCTTTAGGTCGGCGTTCTATATTCTTAACTCAAAAATTGATCGCTATAAGAGTGTACTTGAGGCCCGTCTCTAGCTACAGTGAAGACGTCGCGAATTCTTTAATTACTAAAATGTTAAAGGTGAGCGCCAACAAGTTTGTCTCAAGCACATTGATATAGATAAAGAAACCTATAAACTTCACTAAATACATTGTGTCCCAATTTCGATGCGCACCATTGGTATCTCGGTTATTAGAAGACATAGAGCAACGGTTAAATGGGGAAAGTTTTTCAGAATTCAATACTCACGACAAATATCATTTCAAATTTGACCTAACTTGTTTAATTTTTAAAATATTTAGAAAAAACCATACTTTGCCGATTTCGTTATTCTTCAATAACTCTTTAAAGCTTAATCGGACCTCTTCAGACACTTTTTTAAGACAAATTATTTGATATAAACAGAAACCCCCGATTTTCATTTGTTTTTAAGTTATTAGCGCTATCTTTTGTTTTTCATATGGCGGCCATATTGGATTTTTGTTTAGTTAGATAGTCCTTAAACAGTTCTTTTCAACGATGTATAACATGCCTGAAAAATATTTAGTTATAAGGAAAAATTAATAAAAACGTAAATTAATCTTTAATATGAAATTAGTAGGCTGAAAAATTAAACAGCAATGTCAAATTAAAGTGAAAAGATATTCTAAGTAACTGTAAAATAAAGAAATGATACTGACGTTTAATTTATTTTTTAACAAAAAAATGCTGTCCAATAAAATTAGTAAGCTCTGGAATTAAACATCAGTGCGAAACAATTTATTTTATTTATTTAGCGTATGGCATACAAGGCATTACAAATTATATAATACTAGCAACCAGTGAGACAAATGTCTCATTTAATAAAACAAAAAAGACCGTTTTTCAAATAGAACGCGTATTAAATAAAAACAATAATATTTTTTAAAATCACGTGATTGAAATTCGGTTCCTGACCTGACATGACCATTCCAAACATATAACTTTCATAACTTTTTTCTCTATCTCTTACGGTTTGGCTGCTGAAACAGCGTCCCGGACAGACAAGTCTATTAGATAAAGGATAATATAGTGTATAAACATATGCAATATGGAGTCAACACAAATGATAAAACGTTCATAAAACATAGACATAAAATATATAGACAAACAACGATCATTATACTAGCAAATAATTAAAATATTATGATTAAACATTGATATCTAGTTTGCTTAACCAGTCTACGGTTTCTGACGTTGCTTAAAGAATATCCTGCCAGGGCCCTGGGTAGGCTCTTAGGGAACACTCAGATGCAATATGCTGCATTGTCTGATGACCATGGCCGCAATCACATTCTGGCGTAGTGATTTTGCCCTATTTATTAAGCATGTCCGCACATCTACCAAATCCTGTGCGGAACCTGTTTAGGGATACCCAAGTTTTACGGTTCAGGTTGAACCCTGGAACTGGCTGATTAGTAGGGAGTGCGTTGTGAATGTGCGGTTGCGTGCTGGCTTCCCACCTCTCTTTCCATTCTTCATTAGGATCGTAGTTTTCCGACAGCAGCGATTGGGACGTCAGTAGTGGGGGATTTCTGGATCGTAATCTCTTCTTTGCCAAATCTGGCACGTCTTGATGAATTGGTAGAGCGAGGTTAGACCTGAGCTTATGGTGCTGCTGTACTAGAGCATTTTTTCTGCGGATATCAGGTGGGGGTATTCGGCTAAGAATTGGAAGCCACTGAAGTGGGGTGCATCTTAGGAAACCCGAAATGATACGCATTGTGTTATGCAGCTGAGTATCAACATAGTGAACGTGGGAGCTATTAATCCACACAGGTGCACAGTACTCTGCCGTTGAATAGACCAATCCAAGAGCTGAGCAACGGAGGGTTGTAACTGATGATCCCCACGACGTTCCGCATAGCTTTTGCAGGATGTTAGTTCTTGTACTCAGTTTGGCCGAGACATTTTCTAGATGTTTCTTGTAGGATAGAGTTCGATCAAGAGTTACCCCTAAGTATTTTGGATATTTATTGTGTGGGATAAATGTGTCGTGAAGCCTAATGTTTAAATTTCTTTGGGATTGTTTGTTGTTAAGGTGAAAGCAACACGCCTCAGTTTTGGTGGAGCTTGGACATAGTCTCCATTTCTTAAAATACTCGGCCATTGTGCTTAGGTCTTCTGTCAGTATGTCTTCTGTAGTTTCTATAAGTCGGTCTCTAGCTGCTAGTGCTATATCGTCCGCATAGCAAAATTTGCGGGAAGTAGTTTGTGGAAGGTCCGATATGTAGAGATTAAAAAGAAGAGGGGCTAGGACAGAACCCTGAGGCAGGCCGTTGTGTAACTTTCTTTCTTTGCTTAGTTTCTCTCCCATGGTGACTTGAAATCGTCTATCACATAACATCTGGTTTATCAAGCGAGCAGTTGTTCGGCAGGGGATTACCCGTAAGAATTTGTAGATCAGGTCCTCCCGCCAGACGGTGTCATAGGCTGCAGTTAAGTCGATAAACACTACGGAGGTTTTTTGTTTATTTTGAAAACCGGCCTCGATATGCGTCGTCAGGGCCAGCACTTGATCGCAGCAATTACGAGCCGGTCTGAAGCCCGCTTGCTCTACCGGGACTGTTTCCAAAATTTTTTTAGCGATTCTGTTATACCGGGTGCTGACTTGCGCGACGCACCATAGGAATTTGCATAGTAAATTCTTTATGTTCAATTATTGGTTCCCTTAATTATTTTAGAGCTAAAGTGTAAATACATTTTTTGTAGAGAAAAAAATACTGCATCCATTCATACTGTTGCTAACAATTTTTCATTTTCCAGAACCGAAAGAATGCAAAAAATCAAACTAGCATTTTTACAAAAATCAGTGATGCCATGGAATTATTGAAACAAGCCAATGCCAACGCAAGTGCGATCATCCAGTCACTCCCGTCAAAAGATTGAACGTATTGTCGTTTTTCTCGTTTTGGTGTAAGTTCTGAACCTCATTATTACACCTACAATTATTTAATAATCTGCCTGTAGCCTTAAACTTAAAATGAATCAGTCTATTAATGGTTGTACTGTTTGGAATTTGCCGATAAGGATATTTTACAATAAACAAGGAGCTTACTTAACGAACGTCCACCATACTCGTAAGACCATTTTTGTTATGGACAAGGTCTAGGTGCCTTAGAGACATTAAGCAGAACATAATTAATAATAAATTATTATAAACGTCAAACATCAATGACAAACAAACAAACAGCACATATTGTCGCGCCGCACGCATTTGCGGTGGCATTGGCTTGTTTCAATAATTCCATGGCATCACTGATTTTTGTGAAAATGCTAGTTTGTTTTTTGCATTCCTTCGGTTCCGGAAAATGAAAAATTGTTAGCAACAGTATGAATGGATGCAGTATTTTTTTCTCTACAAAAAATGTATTTACACTTTAACTCTAAAATAATTAGGGGAGCAAATAATTGAACATAAAGAATTTACTATGCAAATTCCTATGGTGCGTCGCGCAAGTCAGCACCCGGTATATGAGCCTTTCTAGTAGTTTGTAGCCACAGCTCAGCAGGGAGATGGGCCGGTAATTATCCGGCCGGTCACTTGACTCTCCAGGTTTCAATAAGGCTATAATCTTCGATTTCTTGAATTCTTTTGGTAGTTCGCCAGTTCGGAGAACATTGGAGAACATTTTGCATAGCCAGAATCTTGCCTTTGGTCCCATGTTAATCAGAAATTCATTATGAATCGCATCAAATCCGGGGGCTTTGCCAGGTTTTAGAGTATTTATGGCATTTTCAATCTCGTTGTCTCTGAACGCCTGAGAGTAGGTGTCTATATCTTGTACTGCTTTCTTCAGATTACTGAGTTCTTTTTTTACTTTAGTGGTATGTTCTTTGTTCGATGGGGCCCGGGATAGGTTTACGGTTCTGGTGGCTATTTGGTCGGGAGTGACCGTGTCCGCTTTGTTTGTAACTGGTGTTGCTCCCCCAAGTTTCCTTAGTAGGCTCCACGCTTTCCTACTCGAGTGTTTGAAATCGATATTCTCGACGGTCTGTGCCCACTTTCGCTGTCTTGCTTCATCTAGGTGTGATAAGAGTTCATCCGCAATATCGGAATCTTCATGCTCTTGGAGTGTATTATATAGAGCTTCTGCGTTCTCATCCCATCCCGGTATGTACTCCTTTCGAAAACCTCTTGGAATGGCCTTCTTTGCTGCTACAATAACAGCTCCTGTAAACCTATTCCAGTTATTTATTTTAGGGGGAATCCATTTTATGGACTTTTCTAGGTAAGCTGCGTACATGTTCCAGTTTGCTTTATTGCAATTCCATAGGGGTTTAGGCATGGATGTAATAACTGGGATTTCAAGCCCTAGTTTCAGCAGCACGGGACGATGTTGTGAGTGAGGGAATGTGCTTAGAACTCTCCTGGTGCATGGTATTGGCCGGTCCTGTTTATTTCGGCTTACAAAGCATAAATCAGGGTTATATTCTCTTCCCCAAGCTGCTGACCTAAAAGTACCACTATCTTTTGCATCAAATATTAGTTGTAGGTTATTGAGTTGAGCCCAGTCATTTAGAGCTATACCGTGATCATTGTTGTTGGTGTATTTCCATGCTTGATGGTGGCTATTGAAATCTCCTACGTAAACGGCAGGGTGTTCAACTGTAGGTAGTATAGGCTCAGGCCAAGGTAAGCCAGGGGGCTTATAGATATTCACAATTGTCGTGTCTGGTAGTTTAATAGTAACCATGTGTACTCCTTCAACGACTTCTGTTGCTATCAACTCAGCAGTATCAATATTGCTTTTCACATATGTGGCTATGCCGTAGGTATGGTGGTAAGTTACCCCCATGAGGGAGTAACCGTAGATCTTTTCTCTTTTTTTTTAGCTGTTCTTCGTTAGCTTCTCTTGTATAGCAATTACATCAATGTTGTTTTCAAGAAGCATTTTGGAGAGATACTCGCTCTTTGAACTAGAAATGCTATCAATGTTTAGCTGACAAATCTTGATGCAGTGGTCAAGATTTCTAGTCATAGTTGTTTGGTTCTTAAAAGAACCATTCATTTCCTTGTATAAAGTAGCCAGGACAATGATTTCGTTGACTGGCTGCCAGTTGTGCTAGCTCATTTAGCGCTATCCAGGGTGCACGTGTAGCCTAGCTTTGCTACGGACGCGAACTAGCCTTACACCCCTGCGAAACAATGAAACAAAACGATAACCTGTCAAAGTACAATTAGTGCTGCAGAGATAAGTTAATTAAAACTACTTGTAGTTAGTGATAAGTAATTATTGTCAAGTATTAAGATTTATACGTACTGATAATGGCACATACATATTCAACGAAGAAGAAGTTGATATGTTGGAAGTGTATTTCAAAGCAAACAGAAACACTGAAAATGCGTGCACGAGTTATTGTAACGAGATAGACTTGTGGTGTCGTAAATGCGCACGCCGGTGTCTTTTGATGGCCTCTAGTGATCTATAACCCTCTACGTTGTGTACATCACTTTTTTTTAATTTAACAGATTTTATGAATGATTTAAACAAGTTCTCGTAACTTGTGGACCCTTAGGGTTCGTATAACCCTCGTAACTGCAAGTTCTTCATTTAAGTAGGCTCATACACACACTTTGATGAAATCAAACGCCAAAAACGCGTTATACATTGATTAAACCAATAAACCCTATACTCTCGTATATAAAACTAAATTTAAACAACCAAATTGTTTCCTTTACCTTTCTGTAGTGGACACAGTCTAATGGGAAATGTAATACTCTTCAATTGTTGGTGTAATAATAGCAATACTGCGACTTAGTCAGTGCAAGGAAGGACTTGAGAGTTGTAAAGTAAATTGCGCCCGCCGCCCTCAATCTGCTGTAGCGATGAATCACCCGCTGATCAAATGTAGCGTCAAGTACACAATTAAAGGCAATAGTAATTACGAGCGTCTGCCCTCAATCTGCAGTAGCGATGAATCACCCGCTGATAGAATGTAGCGACAACCGCGTAATTAGGGATAAGGAAAACTACGGTAGTCCGAACTCAATCTGCTGTAGCGATGAATCGCCCGCTGATCGAAATTAGCGACAAACACGTAATTAGAAATCAAGTAGGGTCCCCAAACTGTTGTCCTGACTCTGTCGAGTTTCCCTTTAAATAGCAACCCGTAGTGGATATCCCCTCTCGGAAATACCAATGGTGATTCCACCCTATAACCAATCACAGCGTTTCCGCTGGGTAATTATCCAATCATAATGTTTCCATTATGAGGCAGTATTTCTACCGCAATTTAAATCGTATTATAATATTTTCGGTGCTTTCGATCTGGGTGGCTAGCACCCAGAGTCGTAAATTGCCACTTTAATCCCTATTTGGCTTTCGCCGCGTGACGAATTCCCCAATTAGAGTATGTCCAAATATCTTCAGTTTCCTGTAAGAAAAGTGTGAATTATGTGGCCACCTAATTCACTATTAAGCTGAAAGCAAAAAACTATATTGTCCAGGGACCTGTGTGTGTAACTTAATACGCCCGCAGTCGCAGCTGTGGGTCGAACCTTAATCTATCCATTAATATGCCTGCACGTACAACAATTCCTTACATTGGGAAAACACATTCTGCATATCGTAATTACCAAATTCAAACGAAAAACTTAAGCATCTAATATTAATTGTTCATGTTTGTGTCCATTACCATAACCTATAAGTCGCGTCCTCTCACATACAACCACACAGGACAATTTTTAGAAGACTAGTTAGCAATTTACAGAGCTTTGGAAGCTTCGAACAAAAACGAGCTAACTATGAAGTTAATGATGCTGATTCACATCGAAATAATATTTTGCAGAACGCTAGGAACAATCCCAGCACATCAGTTCGTCGTGTGGCACGAGAAACAGGGATTTCAAAATCTACTGTTCACAGAACTTTGAAGGAAAACAAGTATCACCCGTACAAACCAACAATTGTACAAGGTTTAAGTGATAATGACTATCACCGAAGATTACAGTTTAGCAGGTGGTACTTTCAAAATTGTGAATATGACGCTAATTCTAGGAAAATACTATAGACAGATGAAACACGATTTACCAATTGTGGAGTGTTCAATAGGCTTAACTACCATCATTGGTCTACTGAAAATCCACATTTGGTAAATCAAAGAAGATTTCAGGTTCGATTTGGTTTTAATGTCTGGTGCGGTTTAATTGGTATGAAATTTTGTTTACTTTTTTTGTTTTTCAAGCCCTTTTTTTCGTCTTAGATAATCAGTTAATAGGTCCTTTCATCTTTGATTACAATTTAACTGGTAACAGATATTTGGAGCTACTAACAAACGAGATAATGCCTGCTTTGATGCAAATTATTAATCCCGAGAACATGCAAAACATCTGATTCCAGCAAGATGGTTGCCCGGCTCATAACACTCGTAACGTGCAACATTTTTTGAGAGAAAACTTCAATGAGAGAGTGATTTCAAATAATGGACCCGTACAATGGCCTACGAGATCACCCGACCTTACCCCCCTTGACTTTTATTTATGGGGTACCACTAAAAACGAAGTATTTGATTTTGAACCACCAGAAACTCGGAAAATTTTAGAACAAAGAGTACTAGATGTGCTACGATCAGTAAACGAAAACACGCTACGTAGAGTTTGTAACTCTACTAGAACAAGGTGTCAAAAGTGTATGGAACAGAATGGTCGTCATATTGAACAATTTCTTTAAGCTTTAAGAACTGTTTCTTTACTTTTTATTTATTATTATTTTTGTATCGTTTCCTTAGTTTACAGTATAACTTAGAATATATTTTCACTTTCATTGACATTGCTGTTTAATTTTTCAGTCTACTAATTTCATATTAAAGATTAATTTACGTTTTTATTAATATTTTCCTTATAACTAAATATTTTTCAGGCATGTTATACATCGTTGAAAAGCACTTTTTAAGGACTATCTAACTAACCAAAAATCCAATATGGCCGCAATATGAAAAACAAAAGATAGCGCTAATAACTTAAAAACAAATGACAATCGGGGGTTTCTGTTTATATTAAATAATTTGTCTTAAAAAAGTGCCTGAACAATGTAAAACTTTATAAGAGGTCAGATTAAGCGTTAAAGAGTTATTGAGGAATACGAAGTCGGCAAATTATGGTTTTTTCTAAATATTTTATTATGTCAAATTTGAAATGATATTTGTCGTGAGTATTGAATTCTGCAAAACTTTACCCATTTAACCGTTGTTCTATGTCTTCTAATAACCGAGATACCAATGGTGACCATCGGAATTGGGACACAGTGTATATCCAAAATACAATTATTGAACTCAAAGTGTACGATGAAAATTAAAGAAAGCAGTACCTTCAGCTAACTTTATTGTTAAGACTCGTTGTATTCATTAAGTTGGACAATCATTCATTTATGCACTAATATTCGAACGTGGTAGCCCAATTAACTTATACCAAATATTTCTAATGGGTACACATGGTTCTTATTTCAGTTATATGCGAAATATCATCAGGTTATAGTTAATTCACTTATCTGTTTTGTTGTTATACTTGTATTATCGATGAACAGCCCTAAGAAGCTCTAGAAATCCACTAACCCCGCTTCGCCGGTTAGTCCTCTCTCACAACTGTCAGCCTAACAGCCACCAATCGCGGACTGTCCCCTACCGCAAGTAGACACCAAAACTGCATGACGAATTTCAGAAGACGAGCTTCCCGTAAGTTTTCCGCCTAATACTTGTTGCTATAATATTGAATTACGAAATAGACTGAGATAGATGCATAATAACTATACATACCCTGTACTTAAGAGGCAATAAACTATGCAATGTTTTGTGTGGTCCCTATATCGTCATAATTGACTTAGATTCTCCATCCGACGGAAAGTGAACTCGTTTCCTGAATCTGCTATACAAGCACGGTCAGCCAGTATCCAATTACTATTACCGACACCACGAGAAATTACGAGTTTCACATTATATTTCCACGAAAACGTTTTGCACAATTCAAGTCCGTCACTCGATTTTTCAAAAAAACAAAATCTGATATCCAATTTCTACCCTTTTTTTCCTTTTAACAAACCTTGCAACTCTGATACTAAATTTTTATAATCTTTCACCGCGTTTTCCCACTTGATCGTTTATTTACGACTATATATACCGTAAACTACTAACATTAGTACAATATGCTTTTAGCACGTAACAAAGAGTGAAAAAAATATCCTGCTTGAATGATGTATCTTGTTGACAATCCATGTACCTATAACATAACAACACATTTTGTTTGCTATTTGAAGTTTATTGCCAGCGGTTGTAGATTGAGTATTATCCAGACCATAGATGCGATCTTCAGATCTACTATACCGCACTTTCACCTCAATTGACATATCGTCAATAATTAAGTAGCAAATTCTTTCTGCTGGTACTGTTAATTGAGCTACTTCAGCCATTAAACGCTGCTTAATTAATTCATCTGAACCATTACAGTCACCAAGATAACGTAACAGTGTTGTTTTTGATGACAAACTCGCTAAATGGTTTCTGCAGTGCTCATATCCTGTAGGACAGCGAAATCTCCATACTGTATACATACGAATAGAAACTTCTGACAAACGAGGAGCTCTTTTATCATAATTAAGAACAAGATTTGCAAGAAATTCAGCTTTTTCATCTCTATCATCAGCAATTTGGAATATTTTATGGGCAACATTTAATTCGCCCAAATTTTTTGGTATATCTTCCTCAAGTTATTTTATTTTTAATAAACTTTTTGAATAATTACCACTAATTACCACTTTAGTTTTAAAATTAAAATTTTAATATTATACTGAAGATCTGCAATTTCGGTTGAAGATATCAATTCAGCGTGATTTTCCTTTGAATGCTTTTCTAAATGTTGTTCTTGATTAATTTCAGACTTAGGTAAAATTTGCTAAAAAATGTATGTAATGTACTTCTAATTAATGTGATGGAAAGTTTGTAGTACTTACAGTTGGTACAGCGTTTTCAATCAAAGGAGTTTTTTGTCAAGTACTTTTACAAAAACGATTGAGTGGAGTTCGAGGAGTTGGATTGGCTACCCTAATTGAAAATCAGGGGATCCTGACGAATTATTTCTATTCCTCCTCCGAAGAGCAGTGGTCTTCGCTGGTAGTTGCACGGAAACAGTATACATTCTTGGAACTTCAGGAAAAGAAGATACTAAAAATTGAAGAAGTGGGACAGAGTGATGTCTACTTATCGAAAGGACAGTTGGAAGAGCTGTGGGACTTGCAGAGAACCGAGAACCGAGAACAATGTTTCCATGTATGAAATTCTAAAGTATGGTAGTAACATTGTTCGGTGCGACGTTCAAATAGAGGAACTTGGTCTGCAGGTATTAGCTTAGTCATGTGGATGGGCTATTGTCATTGTCTACTAAATAAATCATTATTTATTAAAAAATTTACTCGACTAGGATTCGAACCCAGATCTCCTGAGGCGCAGTGTCTAGAATTCCCTTTAATGCACCGATTGACTCCCCAGGTGTCATACCATTAGACCACCGAGTCCTTAAACTATTTAATGAAAAACGGCGATAACCTTCGGCGAAAAAATTTGTCCTTGAGTTTAAGGCCAGTGTTGAAGGCTAAGGTAATTTTCAAGGTCGCAGCATTTTCAAGGACAAACTCTAACACCTCGGCCTTGATTTCAAAGTCAAACTCTAGAACCTCCTCCCACCAAAAAGAAAAATGTACAAAAACGGTGCAGCAGCAAAATAAATCATAGTCTATTGAATAAATCGTGACAGTCTGGTTGTAACATGGACACATGGGAGCAATATGGGAAATATTTCCAGGAATTTTCTGAGTTATTTCTATGGTTTGGTTGCGATCAAATGATTATTACCGTTACGTTGGATGGACATCCGAACTTTAAAAATTTTGCAACAGTACCACTTCCAGACGGGGATTGGTTTGATTACAATGTGATGGAGCCCCTCGAGGAGTATTTAAAAAATTGGAGATTAGAACGTGAATGTGTGAAAAAAATCGTATACGTGTTATGGTGATGCCCGCCTGGCCATCTGTTGAATGTGCACGCAACATCGCATTTAAGCACTAGAAGCTTAGTCATGTGGATGTGGTATAGAGAAGCCGCTCGACCAGCTGCAAGAGACGTACCTAGTGCGGTTAAACGATTAGTGAGTTTGTTGGACGATTTGGCGTTTGACGCGTCTCGCGAAGCCATATACGGTTTTGGTTGGTTCAGTGACGAGGAACTGAAGAAAAAAAAATTTACAAAAATGGTGTTGCTGTTGGTCGACTATTTTTAAACGGAGCTATAAATGAAGGCCTCCTTGTAGATTTAATGGCTAGTCTCAGTCTGGACGAACACATGTGTGAGGTGAAAGACTTTATAGAGAGGAAAGAAAATGAAGAAGAGCGTGCAGTTTGACGACTCGAAGAATCAGGTGTGCAATTTGCATACGTGGGCGTATGCGTATCGAGAAGCTCGGAGAGGACTGTGGGAACGAGAGGCTATGGATAGGTTGCGGTTCCAACGCCGGATACTTACTGTGGATAAAGTACTGCGAGACGTTTTGTGCGCAGAACATAGAGACACAATTTATGTAGAACTCTTTTCCACTAGTACGTAGGTGTTTAACCCATGTAGTAATACTGTATATATTGTATGCAAATAAAAACACAATAAAAATTAAAAAGTTGTGATTATAGATATGGTAAACGTTAGACAAAGCACAATAACAAACTGGAGCAGAATGATATAAACAAGCGGGTTGTGATGGGGTGAGGGCCGGTTGTTCTTCAACTTCGATGATGGGGATATTGGTATAGCGGCGTAGAAAAACTGCTTTTTCTCGAACTTTCACATATACTTCGGTGGCACCCTGCAGAAGACGTCGCAAGATTGCAGGAAACATGTATGCTGGAGTAAATCCCTCATTCCAATCGATGCAATGGTGATTAGTCATTACCCAGTGGGCTTGTTATTGCAAATGAGATGGTAAGGCGGTGAACGAAAACGGTGATTTTAAGACGAAGTGTACTACTGAGGTACCGTCGTAGGCGGCCACTTCTTTTGGGCTGAAGTGCTTATCCGACGTCTTGAAGCCTTGAATGTCGATAATGAGCTTCATTGTATTAAGTGGTGGGAGCACGATCCAGTTACGTTAGAAGGCGAGGTGCAACTGAAGTGGTTTTGAGAAATTACAGTTGTTTAACTGCCTTTGACAACGCGTTATAAGTAAAAACCCGATCGTGAAGAACGAGACAATACGCGGTTGTGTTGGCTGGCACGTTAGCGGAAGTTTCAAATTCAACTCGAAAAACGACAGCGTTTGCATGGAGGTAGTCTTTTTGATGGGAACAATCGATCGCAACGATGGGTGATTTGTCAGCAAACTCATTGGGCGTGAACCAAGGCTCGTCGGTCTTGTTATAATAGGATGATTGAAACTTGGAGTACATATCGTATAACGTGGCGTAATGATTGAGGCCATAATTGTTATGTAAATTATCGTAGGGGAAACGTTCGGTGTTGAGATAAACTCGGAAATTCGTAAGATTAATTTTGTCGAAATGGCTATTGTCCTTAGAGATGAGCCCCGAACGTTCCGTCTGAAAACTTACGATGACGTATCTGGGGGTTTGCAATTTGGTGTTTGTTGCAATGGCATGAGAATGTTGAGTCACGGCATTAACGCCTGGTATGATATGAAGTTGCCAGCTGCGAAAAGCTACTTGCGTGTCGATATATTTGTCAATGTATTTGGTTAGAGATAATTCTTGAGCAAGACCTGGAGTGACATGTGGAACTTTCCAATACAGCTTGTCAATCGTAACTTTAGCCGTCTCCGCTACGGTAGCACTGAATACAGCGTCGGCATCGGTATTGCCGCGAATCAGGACAAGTTCCTGTCGGATGTTAAGTATAACTTATCCATAATCTTCGGCAAAACCTAACAGCATTCTCAAAGGTATGCAGGCACTGAAGTTGCCCTGTGCATCGGTAATGTGAGTATTGGGGGCGTACAACCAGCCAGCATTTTGAAGCTTTTTAACATCATCAGAAGTATAGGACACATATCCTTTAAGAGTAGACGTAATACCAGGTTTGGTAACAGAATCGACAACGACACCATTGATTTCGTATCGGATTTCGCTAAATAAGTGTGCCAACCCATTGTTAAGAAATTTAGCCGTCGTAACTTCACCGGTTGCTTTCCGCAATTTTCCCTCTATGTATAGATAGCTCAAACCTGGTAGAGTTGACATATCTTCAGGAATTGGAATTCGAATTTCATTGTTATAGTCAAAACTGTTTGTATACGGTTGATGGGTGTGCAACTGATTGCTAACGATGGAGTTGTCGACGAGGACACGTTCCCCAAT
Source organism: Agriotes lineatus (assembly GCA_940337035.1). Lineage (NCBI taxonomy): Eukaryota > Metazoa > Arthropoda > Insecta > Coleoptera > Elateridae > Agriotes > Agriotes lineatus. The sequence goes on along the minus strand of OW679201.1, from coordinate 62,736,146 downwards.
ATTTAGAATACTCATGGCAGCACTTTAAAACCCAAGTATCGCAAGAAGTCTTTGTTTGCCTTTGTTAACTGCGCGGCTGACGAAGCTAAACTGATTTTGCGAGGCTGTGGACAACGTCTCTTATACGAACTGAGCTGGACATGATAGGGTGAAGGGTTGAATCAGAAACCCATTATAACTTTTTTAAATGCAATGTTACCGTGACGGTTTCCTTACTAAAACTGACGGGGGTATCAGCCTGGTCCAGTATTTTAACAGTTAGGTTAGTGATCTGTCTTGTGCTGATCGGTAGGTAAATGACAGGGTTAGGTGTTTCCACTATCTTGTACCCAGGCGGTACTATGGGGAAGAATTGATGAACGATGTGGCCAGGCTTACCATTTTTATAAGAACCGACAGAGATATTGCAGTGGATAAGGATGGAGTTCATGTTCAAAATTTTTGTAACATGTTCACCTGCATGCCACATATTCGCATCATAAATTTTGCTGTCAAATCCTAACATGTCTCGGATAGTATTGTCACTCCTAAAGTCGATTGGAACGTTCGATTTTATTTCGGTTTTTAAGGTGCTGTTGTTTCCGCGTAGCAGCACCTGCACATTACCTCCGCTAGACTCAAGTTGGTTATGTAGAAAGTCGGCAATGTCCGTAATTTCGTATGCACCCTCAGGTATAGTAATATGAGGTAGTCCGACGAGATGAAATTCATTGTTGGGAGGTCTAATGTTAGCAATAGTATTGTAGGTTTCGAAACTTAACAATCCCAAAACGTATTCGCTACCGTCGTCTAAGAAAATAGGGGGGTCAAAATTCGCAGTAAGGAATGATGAATCACCTGTCAGAGTGAATATACTAGACATGATGAAGCGCAACACTTAAACTGCCGACAAAAGCGGTTTCGCAAAGTTAATTTCAGACACAGGTGACCGCATGTGTATGACATGAGTCGTTGATATCTATTAGAATTATACGTGATCGTGTTATTGCCACCGTCGCTGCGAAAGTATTCCACTAATTCGGTTGGAGGTTGTAAGCGACCGATGCTATCGAAATACAGAACAAAGGTTTCCACTTTTACGTAAGCCGTCCAATGCGTGCCACGACCAACATCATCGTCCAAGTTAGTGACACCACATTCTCGTTTACGAATCTTGACAGGCAGGGCATCCCGCATAAATATTCTCCTAAAGTGTGGAATTTCTAGGCCTTTAACGTAGTGTGCAAGATCGATGTTCGTTAACGCGCGGCGCGGTAGCTTTTTGTTTTTTGACTGATACGGTCGTAGATATAACCCTTTTCCACGAGCAATGGATTCCATAGCTTTGTTATGTCGCTCCTTTTCCTGGAGATTCTTTTTTGCAGCCTTTGAGTCTCCCACTGCTTTAGCGACTGCTGCAGCACCACCTCCGAGGGATCCTAATGCTCCTAATGCAGCAAGTATGGGTACAAGCGGCAATATGCCTCCTCGCTTCGGAAGAGGTAGTACTCTTGACCGCTTCCGCTTCCTCCCCCTCCTTGTTTTCAGAGCTCCTCCTAAATGCGAGCGGATTGTGATACCGACCCGTTTGGAATGCGTTCGCCGTCTACGCTTCCGTTTCACACCCATTCCGACTTTCGTCTTCCCTTTCATAATTCCAGTCACAACAAGGGCTGCAGCTCTTTCCCCAAGAGTAGAGTCTTTTGCCTTAACACGTTTCCAAGCTTTCTCTGCTAGAACTTTATCTGCCGCGTGAGGTGTCGAAAGATCGCTAGATTGTGAGTATGCGATGTCGTGTTGCTTGCAGGACTCGTCCAGAGGATTTTTTCCTCGATCGCCTCGAGAAAGAAGTTGTTTAAGTCGGGTACCAGGTCCGCAAAACTTGTACCCTGGTATCTGCAGTTCGAAGGGTAATTTGTCAATAAGGGTATTCAGGAAACCGCGACCTTTCCGCTTGGCGGTTCGGTGATGACTGGTTTGTTTGCACTTAGTAGCTTTCATCTTAAAGACTTACACACGACTGATGTTCTTCAAACGGAATTAACAAATATAACGAGAATGCACGGCGGGTAGAGCGCAGTTTTCTTCCGAGCGAAAACGATGGAAAATGTCAAAATTGTGAAGCAAGGGTGTTCCTTGCCGGTAGTAAATCACACAATAAATTCCATATCCGAGACTTACAGAAAGCACAGCGCTTTACTGGGTAAAGGATGTAAACGATGTGTGGTTATAGGTGGATCCGGATCTGGGAAAACCAACCTCATAATCAGTTTACTAGTGCATCGAAATGGGTTGCGATTCGCAAACCTTTATATATATTCGAAAACACTCGATCAACCCAAATATAATTATCTGAGAGCAGCCTTTCAACCATTGAGAGACATTGGATTCTTCGAATATAGTAACGATTGTGAGGTGATCAAACCCCAGGAAGCACATTCCGTGATAATTTTTGACGACGTAGCTTGCGAGACGCAAAGCATAATTCGAGATTATTTTTGTTTCGGACGTCACCGAAACATAGATTGTTTTTATCTATGTCAGACGTATTCATCTATTCCTAAGCAGCTCATAAGAGATAATGCAAATCTCGTCATCATATTCCAACAAGACAACACCAATCTAAAGCACATTTACGACGATCATGTCAACACGGACATATCATTCGACAAGTTTAAATCATTGTGCTCTTATTGTTGGAATGAGGATCACGGATTTTTAGTGATCGATAAAGAAAGCGAAACCAACGCGGGACGATATAGAAAAGGTTTCGACAATTACTTTAATATATAGACAGCAGCCAAAGAAGGAAAGGTAGTAGTTTACCAATAACTGAAGGAGTGGCAACATGGATAAGCGTTTGGCCAGAGAACTTATCAAAACCCGACAATCCGTTAGACGGAAATACGCAGCTTTAAAGGCAGACATCGCCCAATCCCAATCGATTTTAGCTGAGCAATTCAAACCTGTTTACAAACCGCTCAACGAATTGCTAACAACTATAAAGCAAGAAGGTGTGGCAGTGGGCGAACCAAAAGTGGATTATTTGCCAATAACAATTAAACGTAGAGTATCCACTCCCTCTACCTTGCCCCGTCCGCGAGCGTTAACCACTCCAGGCCGAGTTTCTGCGACAAACTTTCCGGGATCGTCACACACTTCCACACCGGGGCCATCACACACCTCCACACCGGGGCCATCACACACCTCCACACCTCAATTTTTGCAGACGCATGTGTTATCCGAGAGTGAACCAGTAGAGGAATACAATGAGCAATTGCAAACGGAGGTTGCTGAGGCGGCAGCAGGAGAAGGTGCTGTACAAACGGCCAGAGAAACCATCCAACAAATGCTGGCACCGGAAGTTCTTGGTCAATATTTAAAACAATTTCAAGGGTTAGCTCGCACATACGTGGAAGGAATGATACGAGATACTGAGGACAAGTACGATTTGCACTACGGAGTCCGATTCGACATAGAGGGAGATAAGTTTGCTATAGGAAATAAAGAAATCAAGTTCGAAGGTGAAAATATCGTTATTATAGTCCACGGCAACAGAATAGTCTACAAAGGCACTCCAGGATTGTACGAATTGATGTTTAAAAAGAAACCAAATATATACAAAAACGCAGATTTAGAGCAATATCTAGATATAGTGGATCGTTCCGCCGCAAATCGTGTAAACTACGACCCCACACAAAGAGTTAGTGGTAACGCAGGGTCTAAATACATGAAAATAGTACAACCTCTAACTGCCTCCTCAACCATAAAAGCTGCCGGCAGACCAGCGACGAAGGTACCAAGGCGTGACAAGGGATTACTAACAGTGACGGACAAAAAAGTGGAATATGTTCCTTGGAAGGATTCCAACTCATTAGTGAATCGGTTGCGTATATTAATAGCTTCTCAGGCAGCTGGACACACGGGTCATTCCAATGAGATAGTCCGCATCACCGAAGCCTTACGAGACGCGAAAATGATCTTGTAAGGGGTACAAAACCTTAGGGTCGACGGAATGTCGATCAGAACGCATTCAACGACGAAGCAGTAATGCCGATAGACAAATTTGGAAGACACTACCATAGCGCGCGCTATAGTTCTCATCCCAAACGTATCTTTATGAACGTGAAAAATGTAAACCAACTCCATATAGAAGTACCACTGCTGCTAGTGGGGCGTGTGTACGATGAAAGTGGATATTCCAAAATTTTCGGTAATAAGGAGTACATTTTTCCGTTAACGACCGGCGAGATCATAAGTGTTCGAGTCAGCGGACCTTTGGTAGAATCATACATCAACGGCATCCGGCACACCAGGCTTGTCGGTAAGACATTGCGGCCAGGAGATAAACTGCAATTCGAATCCGTAAACCAAATGTTATACGTGCAACTACTGCTTAAATGTCCCGTAGGAGTGTAGAAAGCAACAGTTGACAATGAGTCTTAAAAAAGTCATAGTTGGCGAACTCCACAAACCAGCACGAACACATTTCAAGAGAAGGCGCGTTATCCTAAAAGGCTTGAACGATTTATATCAAGCTGATTTAGTGGAAATGATCCCTTATGCAAAAGTCAATAAAGGCTTTCGTTATATTCTGGTAGTCATTAATGCCCTCTCGAAGTATGTGTGGGCCTATCCCGTAAAACGTAAAACAGGAAAGGACGTAACAGTTGCCATGGGTAAAGTGCTGAGGAGTGTAAAGGTGCCACCTCAAAACTTGCAGACGGATTTGGGGAAAGAGTTTTACAACACCGATTTTCAACAATTAATGCGACAGCACAATATCAATCACTACAGCACGTATTCTAGTATGAAGAGCAGCATAGTGGAAAGGTGCAACCGCACCCTGAAGAACGTGATGTAGAAGCAGTTTAGCCTGCTAGGGTCCTACAAATGGTTGGATATTCTACCCAAGATCGTAGCAAAGTATAACACAACCAAGCATCTCACAATAGGAATGAAACCTGCCGAAGTGAACTTAAAGGATGCGAAACGTCTTTTAAACACAGCGTACAGTCACACAAAGACCGTGGATCCGAGACCTCAAAAGTTTCGTACAGGGGACTCGGTACGCATCAGCAAGTATCGTTCGGCATTTAGCAAGGGATACACGCCAAGCTGGAGCAACGAAGTATTCACAATATCCACTGTTCGACTTACAAACCCAACAACCTATCGACTCACAGAAGGTCAGGAAATTAAAGGAGGGTTCTACGAGCATGAACTGCAGAAAACAAAACATTCGGACGTATATCTGGTCGAAAAGGTTCTGAAGAAAAAAGGAAATTTGGTGTATGTAAAGTGGTTGGGATTCGACAATCGACACAACTCTTGGATATCTAAAAGCAATTTCGTATAGCTTAAAGAACTACTGTAGCACTCTCAAAATAAAAAACTGTTTTTTTGTAAATTATTGTTTTATTAATTCCACTAAACACAAACAATATTTCTTTGAAACACTTTCATCTTTCTCCCAACAAAAGTGACAACAGCAAAAGAACGAAATCATTAACATTTTAACGTAGCTGCTATTGCTAAAATATATAAACTTATCGTTAACATTCAAAATAGGTAAGCGTATTTGTTTTCCCAACAATAACTACAGTAAGAATATATAATCACTAACATATTAACAAAGCTATTATTTACAAACTAGGAACTATTCGTAATCTACATATATAGTATACACTACTAAGCGCAAGAAAGGGTTCGTTTGGTGAGACGTCTGCTATAAATAATAACCAATACTGTTCTGAGAACATACTTTAATTTACATTTGGTTTGCGGCTGCCCGCAGCAGTTCGTCAAGCCTGTAATCAGCAATACTGCAGTGACCCCACGCTAGTTTCTTCGTAGTGTTGGGAATAAAGTAGCGCTTGTCATCATGCGACGAAAGCGCAACCTTATTTATTAAGTCGGTGTACATAGTGTGCAAACGGGATTTAAAGACGTACATTTGACACGAGACAGTCTCCCGCTTGTTCTCGGCAACGGCCTGATAAAGTTCGCTGGTCAGATACTTCCGAACAGCGCTCGTTTTCACTCCTTTGGCTTTTTTGTCCACTTTAGATACGCTGTTTACACAGTATGATTTTGCACCGACCCCATAAAAGCTACGTACGACTACGCCAGCATATTCGTCCTTGAATTTGCCAACAACAGACTCGGTTTGCGGAATACCGTGCAGATTACCCACATAATTTGCAGTATCGAACCAATGAAGGTTGCGTTTCATGTCATCATAAAAATTGTTTGTTTTAATTTCTATAATGAAGGAGTCAGTGTCTGTGTAGAGTAAAGAGACATTATTGTCTTAACGTTTTTTTCAGAAACCCATAAAAAATCGTACATGACAGTTTTCGAAATATCCAAAACGGAGAAACCAACATAACTAGGTTTGGCATACCAAACCCACAGTCTGTTCATTTCTGCGGCTATTAAATTTTTATTAAAGCAGATTCTATCTTTAAAGTTAGGTCGCGCTATCAACGTTTCAGCCCCCAGTCTATTACCAATTTTCTTCCAATGACTTACTAACTTTACATCAACCCTTGTGTCCACTTTCTCCAATGTTTTGCCAAATACGCAGTTGTTAGCCAATTTAAAAGAATTTCTCTGAAAGTTGTTTGTCGATCGGTTTCTAAAGTCAGTATTAAAATCAATGTAGGTTCTGAGCCAAGGAGATTGGGTAAATTTCAGTATTCTATGTACTTTAACCAAAGTCAGACCCGCATTCAAGGCCTGCTGTAATGCTCTGTAGTGAATGACATATTTCCGTTTGCCATATAAATTTGGAATCAATTTGGGTTGTTTAAATTTTCCCTCAGGAGGAATGAGAAGCTCCGGACAAAAGGAAAAGTCATTGTGAGCGTCGTGCAAATGCTGTGGATAGTCCAAATCTACCTCCAACACGTACCCGGTATTGAACTCGGCAGACACTTGCAAAATGTCAAAATTTGAAATTTCTTCGTCAGTCATCCAAACAAAATCACGTTGTGGTAGAAACTGTCTCATTGCGTAACCATAAAGGTTGGTTGCGTCTAAAAACATGATAAACGACGTAGGTTTAGAAGCATCGTAATTCCCGACAAACTCATTGTTGGCAATAGCTTGTCTCCCCACACAAGTGCTGACTCCTCCGCGAATACTGTTTCCAAAAAAGTCTAACATATCTAAATCAGTAAGCAGCTCAAGTTTAACCCCCGTAAACTTTAACATAGCGTCCCAGCTTAATCCTGGGGCCGTGTAGTACTGAGCTGGATCCAACTTGTAACGTTTTAAATAAAAATTTCTAAAATTTTCGAACACGTCTGCCAAAATAAACACGTCACATTTGAGATAGACATCGGAGTATTCGCCCAACGTTTGACAATCAAAAGTTTCCCAAACCTTCACGGCTCGTTCGTAATCAGTCTGAGGAATATGGGTTTCGGTTAGACGGTCATAAAAGTCCTCGATCGAGGGTAAAGCAGACTCATCTAATTTTTGGAAAGAATCTATATAGGAATATGGAAACACACCTTTCTGTCTCATCAACTCAAATTTGATGCCATTTCCGAATTGATTTTGAATTTCAACGCACTGGCCATCCGACAAGGTGTCGGCCAGCGATGCCAAAGACGAGCCCATGAAGCGAAAGCTATCCAAAAATCTGATGTTCAGATAAATGTTTTTTCGCTTTCCCTCCACAAAAATTTCATCAACCCAAAGACGTTTGCCAAACGAAATGTACTTTTCTTTAGTTACCGGAATGACATCAATGTCTTCGTTATTTTGAGCCAATTGTTTAACAAACAGGTGTGAATCGTAATTTAGATTGTGAAAAAATACCGGAATAAAATTTCGAAGTTTATAATTTAAATTACAATTGGAGTGGGCGGCTCCCCGATAGTCTCCAGTCAAATGATCGTGATCGCGTACTTTTACATTCCCCTCACCAAACGGTCGATCACAAATGTAACATGAAACGGCTTCGTTAAAGTTGTGAATTTCCATAGCAGACATAGCTTTCATAGGTACAACATTTTTCAAATGATGCGAATAGATGTTTTGCGCATCTCTATCTAAACGTTCTATAAACATGTCCACCGCATCCTCCCCCCGATAAATTTCGAATTTTGACAGGCTGTCGTCATACGAACATTTCAAATAGTACGCGAAAGAGTAGGGTATGTGTTTACAGGTTGTAATCGTATACGGTTTTGTGGGATCCGGTTGTTGGTCTCCTGCATCGACGGGTGCCAAAATTGTTTCAAAATCGGCGTACACTACGAATCCGACCTTCAATTGCTTCTGATAATTTTCAAATTTGAGAATATTCTGCGGTCTTACCTGACCACACTTGTCGGTGATCAACTCTGTCGTTGGCAATTTAGTATTCACATGATTACAGTCATAACTTTAATGCATAGTCAAGTGTGCTTCAATTCTAAAGTAATTCAGGCAGCCGTCGCAAAAATGCTTTGCACCGTCTCTAGCCGTTATTTGTCGCGATACTAATCTAGACAAATCTTTGATCCAACAGTAGTGACTATTACCTTCGTCGTTAGTTACAAGCAATAAATTTACATGCCACCTTTTTTTATAGGAGGTGTAGTACAAAGGTCCCACAACTTCATATTTAGTTACATTGTCTTTAAAAAATTTCTCCAAACCGTATAAGTTTATAGAAAGCTGCGAATTAATTGTTTCAAATTTAGAAATATCGCGCAACCGAACCGGAAATTCAATACCGGTCCATTGTAAAAATCGACGACAATCCGGATACGAAGAAGTTCGATTAGGCAATCCTTTTGGTTCACAGAGGGCCGAGGTTACTGCCCAACCGAAACAACATTCGTCATTGTTTTGAACGTTCACAATCGCTTTCTTGGGCTGAATCTGTTTTGGAAGCGGGATGTACGAGGATGCCCGAAATGGATCGTATTTGTTGACGTTGACTTCAATGTACAACAACTGCTTCAAGATCCATCCTGACAATACAGAAAATCACCATAGTTAGAATTGTTACAAAAAGCTACAGATCTCTTGCACACACCTGATTCCCGCTCATGAAATTCCGACACCTTCTCGTCTAGCCTTCCACTCAAATTATCATATAAGTGGCGCAAGTCTGTACCGCGAGTGACTACCTCGTTAGCCGTCTGAAAAGTTTTTACGTCTTGTAGAGCTTGAGCTTCCAAAATAAAATACCCGAAGAGTTCGAAATTGATTTTGATGCTAGTTAATTTGGTTAGCTGCCCTTCTATCAAATTTTAATTTTTTTCCTTCAATTCGGTCATATATTCCACAACGCTTATATGATAATTTTCCGTGGAAATCCTATAACTGGCCACACGGGACTTGAAGGCGTTTTGAAGGGCCACCACACCTTTCCCCAAGTGAAAGACGCCGCACCGCCGCGTGTGACGATTGCTTCTCAGATGGCCAAAGAAGCACGTTCGAGGAATGTTTTCATCGCACACGTCACAGTATTGCGTCCTTGGGAAACCACCTATCAAAACAAACTATTAACACACTGTACAAACACACCAAGCACGCCTACCATCACTACTGGAGTTGTTTAGTTTTGGGCGTTTACTCGGCCCCTCACCACCCACCACCGAAGTCTCCATAGCGTCGCCTGTAATTAATACAACTACACTGAAGGTGCTGCTCTACATCAACACAATTTAAACTCACCACTCGTAGATGGATGGCCCAGCTGTTGACGACAACTTTCTCTCCGGTGGTGGAACGAATTGTCGGCTCTGGTGAAGGACTGTCCACATTCGGTGCATTGAAACATTATAAATGATTAATTGCAATTCTACACTGAGTAGGCTCTTCGCTAGAACGTTAGAGGTATCGCTCTCGCCAAGTATCGCTTCCCTAGCCAAACATGTAAATACAAGGAGCACACTCTAACACACTACCCAGGTACCACGAACGTGGACGTTAAGCCTTGATACCCTGGAGGGGATGGGGAACTAGGTTACGTCGTCTTGGAATTTAAGGGAACTTACATTTGTTTGTCTTAGTGAATTGCCGCAGCTAGTTGACAAATTCGCTTCGCGGTGTTTATTAGAGTTCGTGAGACCTCAGCTTGCCGCTGCGTTAGCTGGCAGCGCCGTTGTACATATTGATCGTATTTTTTAGCCTTACGACTGTGCCCACTGGCAATTTTTAGTCTCACCCTCACTATTTTTTTGGTGACGGCAGTTGTAATTCAATGTTATCCAACTGCACATCCATACCGTCCCTCAAGCGTTCCAAAGATTTAATTTCCGCTATTCGTGCAACCTGAGCGGCAACTCTGTCCTGGTATGATTTTAAATTGTTTTGCGTCAGTGGCATATTTTCGTCGTTGTCATCGTCGTCGTCGTCGCTTACCGAAGAGATGGGCGATATCACACCATCACCCTGTGGAATGGATGATGGTGCAACATCGACCGCCTCCCTCTCAGTGTCCTCGGACGCAACAGAGGAATCGAATGTTGCTACTGTGCCCATTGCAACTTCCGCCACCGGAGAGGCTCGTCCGCTTTCGGATGCTACAATGCGCACAGTATTGTTCTTCTGCGACAGTGGTTGCGGGGTTGCCAGTTGTGAGTTGCGGCTGGTCGGTCGCCTTGATCCTGAAGCGACTTGGATACCCAATCCGAGGTTTTGGGTCTCTGCAGCAACATCGAAAGCGTCTTTCGCATAAAATGTATCCCCGAAATCAATAGCAACAAAAGTTTGTTCCGGGCGTGTGGGATTGGGGGACTGAGACCTCACCTTTTTCTGCGGTGGTGGTAAATTCTCGCATATCGCTTCGTTAAAATCAAGACTTGGCATATCCATACATTTTTGCGTGTTAAACGTTTATGTGTCTTGCACACCCTCGATGCGAACGGACCCATGTCTAGTCTCAATCGCACAATCCCTTACAGTCTCCTCAATCAATAAATCTACTTCCAAATTTGGCTCAATTTTGCGATTCTGCCCTCTAACCAAACATTCCTTTAAAATTTTACCACTCGCCGGTTTTTCAGCGGACGATGTGATGGGACTACACCCCGGAACTGCATCAAGTTGGGTTAAAATTTTGCCCTTATTCTGCTTTTTTGACATGCTTTTCTTGCTACTCACCGGTTTTTTTATGTTCTCAAATCGGCCTCAGATTTTGAGGACACCACTACAACCGGTGGCTGCAGCTGGACATTTTGATGTATTGTTACCTTGTCGTCGGACGCTTTCGATGTAGAAGGTTGAGCCAGTGCGGATTTGGGGTAAGATCCGCTAGCTCTCGGACAGATGCAGAGTACCACATCCTGCGGTTTCCGCAAACTCAACTTACTATTCCCTGGCGCCCGCGTAACACCACCACAAACCGTACAAATCACAACACCTGAACGATGCATTACGAACGAGAACAAACTTAAGAGTGACGCTCCTTACCGCCACCACATGTATTTATACTAACAATATGGTGCGGGCTTGTCCTTGCCTTGAGACATTACATTCCGAGCGTTTCCAAATAACAACAAGGAGCACCGAGCTTGCCCTTGAGACATTACAATTCGAGCGTTTCCAATAACCAGAAGGGGCACTGATCTTGCTCTTGAGACTTTAAAATACTTCCAATAACAACAAGGAGAGCCGAACTTGGCCTTGAAACTATGAACTTCGGGTGCTTACAATAACAACAAGGACCGCTGACCATGGCCTTGGTCTGGGAATGCAGTGGATGTCGGTATTGCGAACTTGAATTTTACGGTCGCGACGTTCCTTACCGTCAGCGTCCTACATAAACATATAGTCTACAGCGAAATAGCGGTGTCTAGAAACAAATGTCACAAACTATCGGAAATCGAAGGCTCAGATAAAAATAATTCAAGAAACACCACACTGATTGCCAACTAAACAACGGAGATATGAGCGTTTTAAAATTTACAAGGTGAAAAGGTTGGAAAAATCAGAAAGCAAAAGTTAATATATACATAATTTTAAAAAACACTCCGATATCTTAATAAACAACGGAGATATGCTATTTCTAATATTTAACCCCAAGTGGTTGGGTAGGTGGTAGTTTAAGTTTAAAATCGCAAAGTACAAGGCAATAGGAACACACTGAAAAAAACTCCGATCAAATATCTAAATAAACAACGGAGATATGTAATTTTTAATATCTTGCCACAAGTGGTGGGGGGAAGTTGTAGTTATAATCGCATAGTAGATGACACTAGGAGTACAATGCAAAAAACCGCATTTAAATATCTCAATAGATAACGAGATATGAGCTTTTTAAGGTTTTAAATTTTTTCAAAAAAAAATCAAAAAAACCAAAAAAACAAAAAAAAGTAACCATTTTCGTGTGCGACATTTTTCAAAAAAAAATTTTCTTTTGTTATTTGTTCTGAATTTGTTTTGCTCTTTTTGGGCCATGAACTGTAACTTATCTGCCCGGTAACTTATCTGGCCGCTTTTCGAGGATGTTAGAAGAAGAACTTATAATTATAGACCTTTCATCCTGTCGCATGAGTTGGAGGAAGCCCTCCTGCACTTCCTCGGAAGGGAAAACCAGGTGGTGGCCTTGGTTTCAATTACCAGTGGAGCCATTATTGAGGACCGCGACAGGAGGCAACTTTTCGTCGCCTCCCGAATCATCGAGCCGTTCCTACAACAAATGCCGATGGAGGACCGCTCCACCGAACATGGGAGTTTGTATATATAGACCTCCCTGAACCACTCCCCTACTTCGTCAACACAATGTGGCCACACCTTCCGTGGAGGACAAAGCCGGAGGAGTAGTTTTAGTTGTAATTTTAGGAGTAAATAGATTTCTTAGTATTATTCGTTATAGTTGTAATTATACATTCTAGTTGTAAATAAATGTCTTAGTATTTTTCGTGTTTGTTATTTACTGTCGGGGTGGTTTATTATGTGGAGTACATGCTTAGTACATTCATACTGAGTTGAGTACTTTAAGACTGCAGAATGCCTATCAATAAGTTTGGACAGCACATGCATAGCGATTCTACTCTTCACTCTCAAGTGTTCCTCTTCGAAGACCTGGGTGGGCTTGATAACCTATATTATGAAAAAACCTACTTCTCTTCGCTGAAACTGCACTACCTGGTTGATTGTTTGGTCTGAATAACACTGGTACATCCGAATATATTATACCCTTCACTAAGGCTAAGATAGATAATGTTATTGTTAATCCTCGCAACACACCAATCATAATCAATAATATTATACACACCCCTAACGAAGTAATTGGGATGGTTTTACAAAACGGTAATAAACTCAAATTTCAACAACTTCATCCCCTATCCAAGCTGGCCGTTGAATTTCAACTCACAGCTCCAATTATTGCAACCTCTTAGCGTGGTATGTATATTGAAATAATACAACTTTCTCTAATTACTACTTTTATTTCTTACTAAGTAATATCTCACAACTGTACACATTTATTCATTACCATATCACATTTAATTAATTCAATGAAAAAATGCAACATCTCATACATGCATGCTACATTGTCTGATTGTATGCGTAGTGTATCCAAAACGCTCTCGATGTTGGTTTTTACATCCCCAGGTAAAGTCCAAATACCTCGAATTATATTTAGATAAAACTGTTCAAACTCTTGACACTTTAAGCACTCCAGTTTGTATTCTAACAGTTTTAACAACTCCCAACATTCGAACACTGATTCGAGTCCTAGGTACACTTCAGATATACCTATTTCTTGAAGCACAATAACTTTCCTCAGTCGTATTGTTTTAAAACATATTCTTTTCACGGTACTCAGGTTTCGCGGTTGTAATTGACAGTCTCTATTGTAAAAGTAGTTACATATGACTCCCTGATTTTCTAAAAGCACTCTAAACTCAGCCTCCTCCAACAACACCCAATCACCTTTGTTGCCGTTAATTACAACTGCTGGTACAAACGATGCTCTGGTACAACACAATCCCACAGACGCGAATTTACTTTTTGACTTATTTAACGGATACATCGTTGAGTTCAATAATATTGGCTGCTTTACCTTAACACACATTTCTTCTGTATTCATCAACACTTGCTGTTTAAGACTTTCAACCGACTGTTGTAACTTAACCATTCTTACCCACCAAACTTGATACTACCCATCGACATCACACCGCGTATATATATACATCTTTCAAGGTTATTTGCCCGCGTTTATATATACATCTTTCAAGGCTATTTGCTTTAACGGTGGGAGATTTGTATGACCTTGTCTTTCGTAATAATATAGTAGCGCTTTCTACAGCAGCCGCCAGTTTACCATCATGAGTTTCAATGACGACAAGATGAATTCTACGAGGAGTTTGTGGACTTTATTAGTTCGCAACTACTACATCCATCACCTCATCGACTCCAGGCTGTCGTGACCATCGACTATTCCATGAGCCTTGCCAGTGAGCGCCTATGGCAGACGACCGTCCTGAGAACGGTGCCTACCACATACGAGGGCGACCCATTCCTGTGGTGGAGGCAACATATAGAGGTCCCCATCCAGCGCTATCTCGCGCAACTACCAGATGGGGATGTAATGTACATTAGTTATTGTTGGACTGATTAAATAAATCTATAAACGTGTCTGCTTTTTTTGTGGTTGTGGTATATATAGGACCCTAATACCTAACTCGTTGTTAGTCAGTTGCTCCACTTTCTATAGTCATGTGCGTCGACGATCGTGAAATGCATTTCCAAAGCTTTTTGGAACGATTAGACTCCTTCAATACTTGGAGTGGAGTTCAAAGTCCAGAATCACCGGCCAGAGTTGGTTTCTTTCATATAAAAAACAGTGAAGATGATGTGCAATGTTTTTACTGGCGAATTAGAATTCATAACTGGGAGCCTCATAACGAACCCCTCTCTGAACATCTCCGCTGGTCTAAGAATTGCAAATATGCAAATTACATTCGCGCCTTACGAACTGCGCAAGACCTATTACTAAACACCATGACACTTTTCGAAGAGTTAACTACTTTCGGAGATGGCGGTGGTATCTACGTTGTTGGTGGAGGGGCGCTGACCAACCAAGGTTGCTGTTGTTGTCGCAAAAGATAGCCAGTGCATTAGTTTTATTCATACGCTCTACATGGTGCCCCTAAAATTTTTAGTCGCTCTCGCGGCCGTTTATGATGGTGTCGTCTACGTGCTTCAACCACCACATTGCAGTTCCGCGTCTCTTGCTTACAACGATGGTGTGCACAACGTTACGTGGCGTAAAATGGATACCAGTTCGTTGGCAACTCTTCCCGTTTTTAAATTGCCTGTGAAAAACTTTACGAAAGATGGTGTTTTTACGTTCAGGATCAAATACAATTGTTCTACCTATACAGTAGACACTAATTGGCAAACCATTTTAGTGAAGACCAAGCCTGATGTTTTGAAGATGCTGCTTCAACCCCCCGACAGCTCCTGTTGTGTTTCCACCGTCGTTTTAAGCGTTATTTTATTCTGCATTTTGTGCCTGTGTGTTACATATTTCGTTATCTGTTGGTACTATAATAAATTAGTCTAATGTATATGTAAGACAAATAAATATTATTCCTCTTTATGCGTTCTTTTAATTCTTTAAAGTTATGGCGCTGAAGATTCTTTTACGCTAACTTAACATAACTACATACACACTCAAAAAAAGAACACACACATATATTTGTAAATATTTATTCAATCCAAATATAATTAATGGCGACCACGTCGCCATCTAACAATCTCGATAAGAATTTTATTGTGGGTAGCTTCACGTGCCGGCTCCACCATTCTTCTGTCTCCTGGAGACCTTGGAATGGTTCTGGCAGCGTCCTCAGGACGGTGGTCTCAGTTAACTGCTCGCTGAGGACCTTCATCGTGTAGTTGACTGTGATGACAGCCTGGAGGTGACGAGGTGGTGGAGGTAGCAGTTGCGAGGTGATGAAGTCCTCAAACTCTTTGTAAAATACAGGGGCATCTTCAAAAAGCGCATCTCCAAAAATAGCAGGTATGATGATAACTGGTAGCTGTAGTAGAAAACGATGCGACTTATATAGGGCAAAACCTTAAAAGAACTAACCTTGAACAATAGCCTAGAACAACTGTTCACGACCTTCAGCAAACGAACTTGCAAAATAGCCCTGACCTTGAACGGTCCCTTAGCCTTCCAAGTGGCCTCGACCTTGAAGCTTAGCCTTTCAAAATAGCCTTGGCCTTAAACTCAAGGCCAAGTGGTGGGGGAGGTTCTACAACTGTCCATTCTAACCTACTATAGCTCAATGCAGCATTCAAAGCACCAATTGCCTCACTCAGCCAATGCTCAGATGAGTCACTACCAATCGTTAATTAGGGGTCGCCGGTCAGCTCGTAGCCGAAGACGGCCATGGGTTCATTAGATGGAAGTGCGGCGCCGCCAATTTAAAGGTAACAGAGAGTTCCTAACCCCTTAATTTAACGATTGATATATTCCGTTCCAGCTAAATTGGAACACTGTAAACCTTAATAATTCCGCTCAAAACTGGAGTCAAACAATCAAGTACAGGGGAGATAAATGTGTTTTATTTACTCGTAAAGCCGGGCACGCACATAAGATACATATATATATATATATATATATATATATATATATATATATATATATATATATAAATTAAGGGCCGACGTAAATGCTTCTAAATGCCCCAAGGATCCTTGTTTACAGAACAGATTGGCTAATTAAAAACAACAAATCATAAAAGTGGGACAATTTCTAGAAGATCCCAAGGAGCGAGATCATTTTAAATTTGTGAATTGCAATCGGGAGATCGCCCCCAGAAAGTTCTATAAAATCCTGCAAGAAACAATTAAACTCGCATATCGTAGCTAAAAGTGAGCAGCTTACAATGAGGTGAGGCCTCGTATTTAACATGTTAAAAAAATCGTGAATTGAATAGTGCGACTTTCTCGGACGACGACGTACATGAATTTTCCGAATGAGGCGTATCACTGCGAAATCAGCGCCCAAAACATTAATAAATTTCGCGGTAGTCCCACTTTTGCTGTAAACTACTGACGACAATTTTTTTTTGATGGAACGCACGCACACACTTGCAACCAGCTTCACTAGCTAGTAGCACGAAAGCACAGATAATCAAACGGCAATTGTTACCTTCAACTGGTTTCGAGACCGTCCTAACGTTGACGTTCCACAGGGACGGACTTCCTTGAATTGATAGCTGAACCAGGGAGTAGGTAGCCGGTAGCACGCTAGCTGAGTGCGCCAAGATAAGCGCTATCAGAAAGCTCACAGGATACGCATCGTGCAGCAAGCCGGGGTATTCAAACCTTATTTGGGGCCCATAACGTAGTGGGGACTAAATTATTGAATTAGCTGTTAGCGGGTAATCGAAAAGGGGCTGAAGACGGTCGTACTCACAATAAATTCCCCAGATGTCGTACTCGGAAAATTTTGGCGTTAAAAAACCTGCCCCAGGCTGTATCTCTATATGTATACTTAAGAGAAATGTCGAGACGCGCACAAATCCCCTATAACAAAGGGTAAGAAGTGCCTAGACATCAATAAGACATCTTCTTTGCAAAAATCGCGACTTCGAAAAACGCCAAAAACTCCCAAGGACCTTCTTCGATGAAACGCCGGAACAAGATGCCAAATTTCCGCGTCGCAAACGCTTAACAAGGTGGGGACGCAAAACCGATGCATCGACGATGCGCTATACCCGGACAAAATTTCAAAATATGTCGAAAATACAGTAAAGAGAAAATTGACGGTAACAAGACCTTCTGGTCATTGCTGACAAAAAAATTACTTCCGCCCCTACAACGACCTTCTGGTCATTGAAGACACAAAAAGTACTTCTTTTCCTACAAGAAACTCTTCAGCCACCCTGACTCGCCTCCTAAAGGGATGATGACGTAATGCTTCGGATTGGCATGCCATTCAGTATCACAGTAACCGCCTAGCTACGTATACTACTCGTGTGGTTGCTCTTGCACAATTTGTCTCGCATTGTTAACTACTTCTTCAGTACGTATTTTTGGTCAACCATGGCCTTACTTCCGGTGTACACTTCCAGTTTAGCGGAAGTTATGGACCATTCTTGATAAAGCATCACTAAAGACATATTGTAAGCTGCCGCGGGAAACTTTTCATTGAATTCCTTAAAGGTATCTTCAATAGAATAAATTCAATTTCCATCGACTTATAAACTAATGACAAGAAATTGCGTGGTGTGGATTTTCAGAAGATAGCCACTCATTTTCCATGTCATTAACAAGAATTTTGATGCCAAAAATCCTCTATCCTACTTCCATTGTTTCATTGGTAGTATCTGAATCATTATGAATATCTGATTCTAACTCAGATTCGTCCTATGAAATAATGAAAGGTGGAATGTTTTCGAACTAAATATTTCCCATATATTTCGCCCAGTCTTCCGAAATAATTTTTTCACAATGATCACAATAACTCTGCCACATGTCGGAGGTACACCTTGAAAGATCTTCAAGCCATAAATGCTTAACCTTATCCTTGGATAAAAGTTGAGGATTTATATGCTTGTTGTAGTAAGATTTACAGAACCCCTATGCCATTTCAATAGGATTGCATTGACATTGGTACGGAAATAATCTAAGAATCTCATGACCATTCTCTTTCAAAAATTCGTCAGTCACGTAACGTTTGTTATTGTATTTCCTAAAAGGTTGAATAAAACTCCAAAGATGTTTTTTTTTTTGTAATTTTGCCCTCAATTTTGACATTGTGTTTAATCAACCAGCCCTGCATCTGATCCTTCTTCCAATTAAGTGAGGGTAACTTTTCCAACTGCACCGAATGATATGTTGCATTGTCCAAGATTACCACACATTTACCAGGAATTTTATTCAGAGCAGGAAGTAATTGATTAACCACCTAATTTTGAAAAATCTTCCCGTTCATGGTTTTGTGAGAATCCCTATCGTTATTAGTTGAAGTTAATAATAGATCACATCCTTCCAAAAACCCAAATTTAGTTACCGTATGCAAAACAGTGAAAGGCTTCCCATCCGATTTATTTTTAGCCGGATTACCTTAATTTCAGAATCGTGTACCCATTGTCGGACGCTGGATCCATTTTGATAAATCCAAGTTTCGTCCAGGTAAGCGAATGTTTTATTTTCACTAGAATTTTGGTATTGCAAGAATTTCCTCAAATAAGTTATTTTGGATGCAACATGTTTCTGTTCACATAGAATTTTACGTCCGTTTACATGTTT
This sequence comes from Agriotes lineatus, assembly GCA_940337035.1. NCBI lineage: Eukaryota > Metazoa > Arthropoda > Insecta > Coleoptera > Elateridae > Agriotes > Agriotes lineatus. Next base: position 62,716,940 of record OW679201.1, on the reverse strand, counting down.
GCATTTCTAATCAATTGATTTTAGAATATTATATAAAGTCGTTTTTCCCTTATCGAATTCGAAATTTTCACGCGCGTTTTTTAATAGCCTAGCCAAAGTAAAGTGCTCATTTTTCATGTCATAATTCCAAATCTGCGGTTGCAAATCTTCCCGAAATGCAAAATTTTTATAGTATGTGTCATTTTTAGGTCGTGGGCCAAAAGGTTTAATTTCAAAATTGGCCCGCCCAATAATATTCATTATAGTTTTATCAGATATCTAAAACCGTACAAAGCTTAAAATTAAACCGACAGTTAAGTTTTCTGCAAAAATACTTACATCCCAAATGTCACTACGCCGGGCAAAGGTTTAAGGTTCGCTGAGGTTATGGCCTGTTGGCTTTATAATGTCTGTAGACCTTTGTAATTTTGTGTCAGGTTTAATGACTTTCGGCATATTTGCTTGAGTGTAAATTACAATTTGTTCACAGATAGCTATCCATGATGCCGATTTCCATAAATATTATGCCTAGTGACAAACAAAGTATGAAAGCACTGGCAATATTGCACGTTTAACCTTAAAATGTCAAATTAGACATTTTCGTAAGCCTCCCGTACATAACAGCTGATTCTTACAGTGTCAGAAAGAAATTCTAGAAAAGTTTTATTAAACATAAAAACAAAATGCAATGTCTACCTACCGGGAAAATAACTACTGAACAGTGAATAGAAATGTTTTACGTAAAATAATACCAAGGAGCTGGCGGCATGTTACGGCGATCATATTGCGGAACACACTGTATACCACAGTAGTTCTTTTGAATTCAATTTGATTTGATCTAACCGATCTGGCGATCTTGTCAAACTGTAATGACCGGCGATGGTGGTTGTGCAGTAATTCAATGGTGCCTTTGTTGCTAGCCCATCCTCAAAACGAGCTGCTTCCTAAAATTTCATATCACTCCATGTAAGTAAGATTCAGAATAGGAATATTTTTTAAATAAACATAACCAAGTTCACCTAACTGAACTTCGTTGTACATTGTATTTTCAGGTATTGCATGTATTACACTTGGATTGTCTATAATAATGGATGTGGAACATGAATCAGTTGAATATAATTTGCCTAATGCAGTAGCCAGCATACTACATGAACCACTCGCAAAAAATGAAAGTAAAATTGTGGCAAACTTACATGTTCAGCAACAGATCGTTCAAGATACTATCGACAACACCACTTATCACGAGTTGGATATTAAACAAGAGGAAGTTGATTTAAAAGATGAATTGTTTGATATGTGTGCAAAAAATGAAAACCACCCAGAAGAACAATCAGGTTGCGAGCTCCGTGAATATGAAGCAAAAGACAAGAGTAATTTCTTAAGAGCACCTGATAACTCAAACGGAACAATTTCATACATCTTCCATTTGTGAAGGTACAATTGCAGGGAAATGTAAGTTAGTTAACCGTTTGGAGTTCCGTACAAGTGAAAAATTTTATTTATTTTCTAGGTGATTTAGTGAATTGTATGAAGACACATACAGGAGAAAAAACTTATTCTTGTTCTATTTGCAAATATGAAGCAGCCCAGAAAAGTAATTTAATTACACATATGAAAACGCATACAGGAGAAAAACCTTATTCATGTTTTATTTGCAAATATAAAGCAGCTCAGAAAAGTCATTTAGTTACACATATGAAAAAACATACAGGAGAAAAATTTTATTCATGTTCTATTTGCAAATATAAAGCAGCACATAAAAGTAGTTTAGTTAGACATATGAAAACGCATACAGGAGAAAAACCTTATTCATGTTCTATTTGCAAATATGAAGCAGTTCACAAAAGTAATTTAGTTACACATATGCAAACACATACAGGAGAAAAACCTTATACATGTTCTATTTGCAAATATGAAGCAGCTCAGAAAAGTAATTTAGTTAGACATATGAAAACGCATACAGGAGAAAAACCTTATTCATGTTCTATTTGCAAATATAAAGCAGCACATAAAGATAATTTAGCTAGACATATGAAAACGCATGCAGGAGAAAAGCCTTATTTATGTTCTATTTGCCAGTATAAAGCAGGCCATAAAAGTTATTTAGTTAAACACATGAAAATGCATACAGGAGAAAAACCTTATTCATGTTCTAAATGCGAGTATAAAGCAGGACAAAAAGGTACTTTAGTGAGTCACATGAAAATGCACACAGGAGGAAAACCTTTTTCATGTTATATTTGCAAATATAATACAGTTCGTAAAAATTATTTAGTTACACATATGAAAACACATACAGGAGTAAAACCTTAATCATGTTTTATTTGCGAGTATAAAGCAGCAGAAAAAGATGCTTTACTGAAGGACATGAAAATACACACAGGAGAAAAACTTTTTTCATGTTCTATTTCCAAATATAAGGCTGCTCAGAAAATTCATTTAGTTACACATTTGAAAACTCATACAGGAGAAAAACCATATGCATGTTCTATTTGCAAATATAAAGCAGGTCGTAAAAGGTATTTAGTTACACATATGAAAACACATACGGATGACAATTAGAGGTACTGAAATTAAGTTACAATAGAAAAGATAACTTTGGAATGATATGAGTCATGGAATAATATTAGAATTGATCAAGAATGAGAAAATTTAACAGTGATGTAAAAGTAGGTCTCAGACACATGAATATTCACAAATAAGGACATTTATCACTAGCGTAGGCCTGATTATTGATTTATCATGCTTATACTTGCTGTGTTCTCACCAGCTATTAGTAAATTGATGCAAGTAAAAAGAAAAGCAGGCTCACTGTTCTCATATTTTTCCTAACTACAATAACTTCAGCAGCGATTCTACTGTCATATTATAATCTGGTGTTACAGGCATACAGAAGTTGTGTTGGAGCTCAGGATTAAGAATTAAATATACTTTTATAGAATCATACATGGTGCTTTCGTGATGTGTTTGCAGCTCACTTTGTAACAATTATACCTCACTTCTAGCTTATGTAACAAACAAGGGCTTGCTAAGCCATACATTTAGTCTTGGTGGAATTTGTAAATAGATATTTATGTATTTAGTGTGTAAAGAGAGCCATTTTGGTATGAGGATGCGAGTTTCGTGCCGAGCGGTAGCGAGGCGCGAAAAAGCAACCGAATACCAAAATGGCTCTTTACACTCGAAATACATACAACATTTTTTCTACGGTCCTAAATAAATAACAAAATTGTTAAATAATTGAAATTTCGATACACACCATTTGATGAAGTCGTACCGCCGTTCATAAAGGCCGCGCGATTTGGCCGCCAACAACACTCGTTGGTTGCTGTCTGGGTCGCTTCAAATACTTCAGGCGGGGTGCAATTACCTTCAGATTCCATCTTCAACTTCACAAAAACTCACAAACTCGATAAATCTGTTGAGTGATGATGGACGCACCGTGATGCAATTGTCAATAATTTTAGCCAGACCCAGAAAAATGACGAATTAAATTAATAATCAGGTTAGCCATGGCGATGCGTAAAGTAAAATGAAGTGACGCGATTATTTCATTAAGACATTGTTTACGTGGTTGCGATGCTAAAATGGTTACTAGGGAAAAAAATGTGTGAATCGCTAACTTTTCGCATTGACAGTGAGCGCTTAATAGTCAGTTTTAAAGGTGACCGTAGAAAAAATTAATTTTATCAACGACCACTACTAAAAGTAGGCCTTTTAGCGCTAACTTGTTTCACTAAAAGTGACGTTTTATCATATATATAATACACATATATTGCTAGTAGGGCCTGGAAACGTCAGAAAACATTACGGCGCCGACATAGTCTCACTTAGTGTATAACGCGTCTCGTGCGCATGCGTTGGAATTCGAACTTCGCCTTTAGAAGCGAATTTTAAACTTGACCACTTCCCCATTGGCCGGACGACGCCGCCGCGCTTGCACACAGCTCACCATTATACATTGAAGAGTTGGTTGTCTGTCTCACTTCATTGGAGAGTTTCCCACTCATAGCCGCTAGCAATATAGCAAGTATTAGATATATGCGTTTTATAACGGGTGTTCATAAACAGTCGTCATCCCAGTTGCTTTGAAAAACAAAATGTTATGTCATTGATTAATTCGTGCAACACAATGAAACGTCATTGAGTACTGTCATAGCGCATTTTTTCTCAATTTTAATAGACATACGTTTCTGAAGTCAAAACCTACTGGGATGACGACTGTTTATGAACACCCGTTAGTATACCGCAGCGCTACCGTTCGTAAAATTGCCGAATACCCGCAACAGATGCCGAAAATACCCGATTTTACCAGCAAGTGCAAAACAGTAGAAAGCCTGCGAATTCAAATAATTTTATTTTTAATGTTGATTATTTTAATACTCCATAACTTAATATAACTCAAGTTTTAATTATTTTTCGGTTTATTTATTAAAAATACAACATAAATCCTTTGAAGTAAAAAAAAAACCTGATGTGACATACGCACACAACTTCCTTTTACAGTGATCTTATAATTAGCCAAAACTTTAATTTTTAAGCATTCGTCAAAATGTTTAAAAAATTACAAATTCTACAAAAACCGTACAAAATAATATAAATTTCAGAAGTATTCAACTGGAAAAATCACCTATCTCACATCAATACACATTAAAAAAATAATAAAAATGTAAAATGTTCATTTTAGAACAAAATGGGGTAGAAAGCTATTGATATTTATTTAATTTGTTTTTTACGTTTCAATTATTGAAGAAATAAAGCAACGGGTAGCTCCAGCTGCATAATACCAGAAATTACCCGTAATATTTAATACCCGCGTAATTACCCGCGAATGACTGAAATACCCGCATTTCGGGTAATTACCCCGCAGATTAGCAGCACTGGTATACCGTGATTAAAGAAATCAGCTGTTTACTTTTAGCTCTAGTGCTAAAAGTGAAGTGGGGTTATAAAACTACAAATTCGAAGTGGAAGTGAAGTTGTAAAGTTTTCTAGTTGCTTCTTGCGTTACAGGTAAAGTGTTTTGAAATAATTAAAGCGTTATGTAATGAATACACTCAGATGTGGAGTATTAATAATTACATTTCGTAACTGACCTTGACAACACTGGCTTGCAAACATTCGCCCGCGCACATGGCTTACTATTTATTAGAGATAAATTAGAAGTGTCGTAGATGCAAACATTTGTTAAATCGATATTTATGGTTTAATAACGGTAAAATTAGGTCGTAGATAAAATATTGTATGCAACGCGTGCTAAAAGTCGTTTATGCACGAGACATGTTATGAAACTCAGCCTTCGGCTTTGTTTCATAATTTTCATGTCTCGTGCATAAACGTCGACTTTTAGCAATTATTGCATAAATAGCTATTAATGTAAGCTTCCCTTTAATTGTAAATTATGTAATACTCTTTATTGACAATAAAATATTAATGTTTAGTACGAGACTGCATATTTATAAGTTATTTTACAGTTTTACAAGCCAAGTAAGTATAGAAAGAGATTTTCACATTTTGCGTCGGAATCATATGTTGCATAACTTTTATGTTAAAAGGTTAACTAATAGTTTCATGCAATATTGGTACAGTGGAAGTTAAACACTTAAGAAACATAATATATATTAGCTTCCTTATTACCACGTGTTAAACAAGCTTTCTTCACTTTTCAGTTGTCTCAAAAGTCAAACTATACGAGGCTAATCAAATTTTTTGTAATGTAAGTGTTATATTTTGTTAAAAATTTCCTTTCTAATACAGGTGTAACCAGCAGATTGGAAATATTTCACCATCTAAGACGTCTGTATCTACTAAATAGATTAAAAACTCAACACGGTTGCTCGGCAAAATTAAACAAACTCATTAGTATTGTATTTTTAATAACAAGAAAATTACAACAATTGTAAAGTTTAACTGCAACTGCATCCATGAGTCTCGATAAGGCCATTTAACGTTTTTATATTTAGCCATATTTACAGATTAATCATGTAGCTAAGCCATATTTACGATTTAGATAATCATGTAGCTAATGTTGTACTACTCTATTTATTTTGTACAAAAGGTGCGGCATTTTAATAGGAAGCTTCGTTTGTGCTAACTTGTTGTTAATGAAGCTAAGTATGCCGTAGCGCAACCCCCTGGCCTAATCATTACATTCTTCCTTCTACCTCTCTCGGTATATATAACACCTATATGGCGTGTTCACCAAGCATTTTGAAACAGTCCCTTGAGCCCGACCTGCAGCTTCGTTGGACATCATCGCAGCATCTGAATTCCTCGAAAGGTATTGTATCATTTCGTACTAATTTTAACGAGCGCACAATATGTGCAGCGAAGTGATTTCTGAAGTGTCACCATTTTAAGCAGCGTTATTAATTTAAAAAGTAAGCGTTGAAACTGTTGTCATTATTTTAAGTCGATTTAGTCTTTACCATCAAGTTTTAATGTTTGTATTTAGCTTCACGTTGTGAGATTAAAGTAATTACAAGTCATTGTGTCATATTTGATTGGTTACCATCAAGATCTATCGTTTGTATTTAGTTCAATTGTCAAGTTTACAGCCTGTATTTAGATTAAACGTTGCCGCAATTAACAACACTAACCTTTTTTGAGTAAGTAATCCATTTGATGTTCATTAGTCATTATACATATTTCTACGTTCATGTACGTCATTTTCAATTAGCTGTACTTTTCTTTAGTAGGTTTGTAATAATAATAAATAATAATAATAAATGGCTTTATTTTCTCGGATACAGAAAAACATGCGAAGTTCAACTAATGTTGTTCTTCCACATAAACCTAACATAATGTTTCGTGTGTGTTATTTTGTGATGTAAAGGGATTCAGACACCTGTAAGCAAATGCCAGTTAAGGTAAGTCCGACCCAGATGTTCGTGATTCCTCGATCAAGCACTGCCAAGGTTGAATCAGAAAGGTCAAGCCATTGCTTCAACTTCCACTAATTAAGGTCGTATGCTTTGTTACAGCCCATCGTAACGTAATTAGGGCAACTGAGAATTTACCGATTTTGTGTCGTTTCATGTCGTAACGTCGATTTCGGCCTGTAACAAAAGTCGGAATTTTTAAAATCAGAATCAACTTGAAACGCCCGATACTTGTGTTGCTTACAAACACAACTAATGTTTACAAAACGTCAGCCTAGATTATTGCATTTACTTTCAGGGGTTAATTTGATCAGGGATGGGTTTTTCTTGAACAAGCCTCCTAGATTTAAGTAGAGTTTCATGGAATAGCTAATTATAAAAGGTAAATGTGTTACCAAAAACACTGCAAACAATCAAAACCCTTCAAGGTGTTTTCTATGCCCTTTAATTAAAGATAATTTTTTATCATATCGCTTGTGGTAGGAAACCTAGTGTCACCGAAATGACCACCGGGCCCCACGGCTGAACGTGCTCTTCAATGCACGGTTGGGCTGTAATTTTACGTCCGAGTGCCGATCGCCGCTAACGTTGTTTTATTTTCGAGACTGTTTGACCAGTTTTTGGAGCATGCCGCAATGCAACCAATGGTAAAAATATAGGAGGTCCAGACGCTTTTGTCTGATACTATTTATTCTCACACATAGTGTTTATATCTTACATTATTGTGCAGAAGACATCAGCAAACGTATCTGTTTACCGACAAACACTCACACATTATTCAACTAGATGGGTTGCTTATTTCAGAGACTTAAAGTTGAAATGGATTTTTTTTTGTCTAATTGTGAAAGTTATTTGCCCATTAAAATTCAGTATATGATTTTTCTCAACTTCTAAAAAGGCCATCGTTTTCTTTCAGAAATGGGCAATCATAATCTGCATTAGTGGTTTTAAGGAAGCAGGTTTTCATTTTATAAATTGACCTGAAGTTGCAAATTTCCAAACAACAACTAAAATTATTTGATAATTTCTAGAAAGTAAAATAACAGTGGTTTTAACGAAAAAAGGAACATTCAATAATTCTTTATTTTATGACTTTGTAGTGCGGTGGTTAGTATCGTCGTCGTTCTGTTTAATGTTTGTAACACAATTTTACTTTATGTCCTGTTTGTTACCAAGCTAGCTCAGTTTGCAATAATAGTCCTCTTGCCTCTATCTCGGTCATATTATAAGGAGAAATCAATGCAACAAAGCTCTGGAGTTGACCCAATTTGCTCGTAACACTGAAAATATATACTTCAAACCAATCTGCTGCCGTTTGGTATCATGCGCTGTAGCAATGGATTATAACAGCCAGCCAAACATCAAAGACATGCGTAAAATTCCCTTTTTTGCCTTACGCCCGTGGTTCTATTGTGTGCAATTAATTTTAGCTTTTTTTCTCTCCGTAGCGCCAAATTCGACCCCTTTGTAAACGTATGGTACGCTTGGGTTTATTGCAACTTCCGTGCTTGGGACTCGTGTTCTAGAAGGCTCCGATCCTGCCGAGCAAAAGCTTTTCGAAGCCCTTTACGATACCTGCATATCGGCAATCTTGGCGCAGGCCACCTGTGGATTCCGTGACGTCTTCGACAGGGCTTTCTACACATCCACGAGCTGATATATAGCTGCCCAAGGTCTGTTTTATAATTGTTTGACTTGCTTCGCATCATAGGTGCATCGAGTTTAACCTACAAAGTAGAACCCCCCTTATGTAAATGTGCCCGAATGTGTATCAGGACTTTTAATGTGTATGGTACATACCAGAGTTTATCTTATTCGGCAAACATTAGGTTGCCCTCTTAAATTATATGAGCTAATAGCGTAAACTTAGAAATTCACCTGTTTAGCACAGTTTATCAGATTAATCTAGCTACTGTCAACTTAATCTTGGATGTGTCCCACATGCCATCCGAGTGAATATCGCAATTCAATTCGTAAAGTCGTGAACCCTCATTTAAATTTGGATTCACGTCATGTTAATGACCTAATAGATCGGTTGAGTTGAACTAAGACAATCCCGTACTTGCAAGATATTTTAGTAATGAACCCGCTTTACCTGACATGTTGTACCAGATTTTTCTAAAATAAGGTAACTGAGGTGGCCCCGATGTACGCCACTGGTGGAAATAAATTAAATTTATTTTGACCAGACAATTCCACTTTAAGAAAGACTTACCTACACCAAGTTTCATTAGAATACCTCTAAGAGTTCTCCCGATTTTTGAAAAAAATTTATTTGTGTTTTTAACTTTAACATTCTGTATCTTGAAAACGAACCCGTTTAGGTCCCATGTTAGTATGAACCTTTTATCTTAAAATTGATCAAGGAATCATCCCTTAAAGTTTATCTACGTACTTAATTAACACCCTGTATATCGTAATACAAAATTATTTGTCACATTTCTTTTACAATTTTTCCTTGTTCTTATATTTTCCGAATTCCTGTAGTTACATGCTATTACTTTCTTTTACAATAAAGGAAGTATTGGATTTACCCCAAAAATTCTAAATTGAGTTTTCAACAGATCTTCACGTTTTAGAGTCCCCTGAACCCAAAAAAACCATTTTTTTTTCATTGGCCTGTCTGTCTGTGTGTCTGTCTGTGAACGGAATATATCAAAAACGAAAAGAGGTATGGCGTTGAAACTTCATATACAAGTTTTGTGTACTATGTAGATGCGACAGCAAGCTTTTGAAGAAAATCGCATTACCGGAAGTAGATGTTTACTCTTGTGATTTTTCAGTTTTTTTCGATTTTTTCAAAAACGACTAACGATTTTTTTCAAACTTCACAGTTTTATTACATTTTTAATGTGTATTGAAGTGGGAGAGGTGATTTTCCAGTTCAATACTTCTAAAATGGGTTTCTTTTGTTTTTTTCCTATTTTCTTTATTAACTCCTATTTTAAATAGAACACCCAGTATATTATTACATTTTTGAATTCAGCTTAACATTCTAGAGAAAATTTGTCTCTTTACCTAACGCGCTATTTTGTACCGTTTTTGTAGAATTTGTAATTTTTGAAAATTTTTGACAAATGCTTAAAAATTTAAAATCAAATTTTTGGCTAATTATAAGATCACTGTAAAAGGAAGTTGTGTGCGAATATCACACCAGATTTTTTTTTAAAATAATTTTGATAATTCAGTTTCACATAACATACAATTTTTCTATTTAATATTAGATTAGCTTTGTTTCCTTAAATTTTTACAAGCTAACCTTTAGTTTGCCTTATTTATATTGAAAATTATCACATATAATCTCATAAGAGCATCACTTCTTTCCGGAAACTTTTTGAGTGCGTTCCAACAACGTCGTATTAATTTGCCCGAGCGGGACGCGAGTAATAGTAAAAGCCAGATGAAATACGACTACTATATACCCCAGCATCAACAATGTTCAACCAATCGCGTTGTGTAAAGTCAAAGCGGTGTTCTTGGTAAAGTAGATATGCAAATCAACGTTTCCCGTCATGAATGTAATAAAATAAATGAGGAACTGTCCCACTATATCAATTGCTGTTGTCATCATTCAACAAAATACAACAGCGACTGCCTTCATAAGAAAGAACTCATTAAACAATGCACATCATTATTTATGATTACTAGCCTAAAGAAATACGTATCAATCAAAAGAATAAATATGTGTCCAAAAAGAACCAATTTAAAGCATCAAATAGATTTCGTTTGGAGCCGTCCTGTATAATCAAAATATTTTAATAGCATGCACCATCAACAGATACTTATCACTTTTATATAAACAAATTTTATGTAAATTTTATAGAAAGCACGTCCACTCCCCTCCGTAACCTTTCCGGGCGATGTATGAATAGCTTAATGAAATTTGAAAAACTTCAAAGCGTTCATGTGCTAATTCTATCCACACACAGTTTGCATATACCAATTACTATAACTAACTTCAGAAAATACTATCCTTGGACCACGTAACGTCAAAGCAAAACAAAGATGTACAAGGGCAACCAACATGGTCGGAATAACTGACGTCAGAACAAAGAAACTACTGGGGAGAAGAAGGATGGAGGAAAAAAATGTAGTATCATACCCGGAGTAACGCTGGAATCAACCGACCGTTATTAACCTTTCCCTAATTTGTACTAAGTACAACCCGTGCAGAGGCGTACAATCAGTACAGGTCACAGAAACTAGATTGAGTCTCAAGGTGAGTCATGAAATGCGCTGTGATCATATTTGATGAATTGGCAATATGTGGAAAGTTGTAAAACATAAAAAGTTTGGTTACATTTTAAATGACAAGTAATCAGTAACGGTGGGTAGAGGAATTTCGCTTGCGCAGTGACTAACGTCATATGACAGATTCTTTGTGTTTTAAAGTGTGAAAATAGCTGTTGCTGGGATAGAAGGTTTAGCAGAGCCTGGTTGTTCAACTTAACACCATTATTTCCGCAATCCTTTTAATATTCAAGAACTTATAATACACCATACCCCAATGGTGCGTACGTCTCTGATTTATTGTGTCATTTAGCTTAAATATGTCAATATGATAGATGTAAAAATGTTACCAATACGAAACTTGCAAATTACTAGATTCTAACATTAGTTCCGATTTTCACCGCGTCTCAATCTAGATTCTGTAACCTGTAAGTATTTTGTTCGTTTGATGACCCATTGTTGTCACGTACCGTGTTCTTTGTGAACAATTTCGTTGAACGCTTTTGAACTTCGTGTGACAGCAGTGTAAGGCTGTTCGCATGTTGTTAGTGAAGATTATTTTTGACATTTGTTGGAAACTTGGTTTTTCCGAGTTTTCATTTGGTGTTCGGTGTCGAAGTCGTTTTCGATCTCGCGTTTAGTGGATTTATAGTCGATTTGGCTTTCGGCATCGTCATCGATTGGGGATTTCGGTAGACTGAGTTTTCTTTTTATATTACCATCGATCACTGATAATTGTTGACAGTTGCTATGGCAACCTTTTGTTCTTTCTTTCCCGGTTGGTGTTTCTGCTGTGGGACTTACACAATGCGCTGATCCCGTGACGCGCAGCGTACCCTCCTCAAGTAACTTTTTGGGTGAGATCATAAACTTTCTTTTTATTATTTAGATACTTCCCGAGTTCCATTGGTCGGTTGGACGGAACTGTTCTCGGGTATAAGACGTTCTCGGAATTGACAACCCCGCATTAGAGACATTTTCCCGAATTTGACTTTCCCAGATTTGACTTTCAATAATTTAGGTTATGTTTCGAGTAAGGTGTTTTCCTTGCTCAGTCGAGATGAACGTCCAGTGCGTTCTATATAAATTTACATATTTTCTACCGACGGATTCGGTCTTGTTTCTTTCTCTTCCTACTTCCCACCCTATCTAGTAGCCAGAGCGCGTAATTATTTTTTGGATGCAACTTTATTTCTATCGGTGGTGTTGGTTGATGTTGAAGTTCGGACTTGTCCTGTTTTGATTTTGTGTTTGGTGTTCTTTTCTGTCTGAACTTTTCTGTTGTGGGAGTAAGGCAATACATGGATTACGTAAAGTGCAGCGCACTCTTTTCAGAAAATTTTTGCCGGAGTTGGAAATTCAGATAGTAACGTTCCGCTTAGATTTTGTTATTTTTGATTTTTTTTATTGTTTAATCATTGTCGAGTCGAAACTGTCCGGATTTGTGTTGTTTAAGAGACTTTCAGAAAACTCTCTTTAAGTAAGGGTAGTGTAGAACCATTTTCCGAATTTAGCGTTTTCCGCAATTTTCGAAATTCAATTCCCCGTACGCTTGCTTTACAAAGCCAGCTTTGTTCTGCCCTTGCATGCCAATCTGCTCTTATCGAGTTTTAATGAATTTTTGACGCCAGCGTGACGGCTGTGATTTACTTGGGAGTCTCCTTTATAAGCGAAACTTAGTTTCATCATGCTGTAACATTTTCCGCGATACTATGAGTGGAATAAGGATCGAGCTTATGTAGCGGCTGCACAACCCATTTGACTGAAAAAATCAGGCCCGAACCTTTAACGCAGCGCCCGGCCCTCAAATCGTTGAGAGGTTCTGTGTGTTCGTCCGCGGGCCGGCTTCGATTAGCCGAGCGCGCGTAAGTCACGATTGTTGTAAGTTATAAAACTATATTATTGCTGTCGTTGAGCCAGTAAATAGTAGTGGTAACGTTTAGCCGAGGTGTCCGCGTTGTAAAGCTAGCATCTGCTGTACCGCCGCGCCGTAGCGAGATTTTAAGTGGATATCTCAACTGTGTGCTAAACTGCCAGCGTAATAAAGCCCCAAGTCGTCATAGAAAACCTGCTTGTCTTAAAGGTTTTCCAGTAGTTCCTGTTCGCATTTAGTGGCAATGGCTTGGGATGCGAGCTGCAGCTGGACAGGAACAACGTAATTTAGAACATGTGACTTACTATGAGGCATTTGTTAGTTCCTAGTACGTGTAACACCGATAACTTTATATTTAAGTGATTTTCGACGTGTTGTCTTGGCAAATTGCGCAAATTGGCTGATTTAACTCGTAAGATGTTGAACAATATCGTCAAGTTTTATTGTCTACACGTTGGTTTGCGCTTTAAGTTCAAGTCAAAGTTGTTGTACCACTATTGGAGTAATTGTTGCTAATTTTGATCACGTAACGTAGTTTTTTTGTGAAGTATTTAAAGATATTACTATTTGGAATGTAGCCTTACCGTTTTGATTGTGATTTTACTGCTGCGTTTAGTTTAAACGTCTCAATGTAACCTGACTAACCACTTTCGCACATATTTTTAACTGTAACGAGTAAACATATTCATGTTCATTGTTATTTACTTGTTTTATTATTTCAATAGAGTTCATTGTTAGTTAGTTATGTTTTTCATTGGTGTTAGCATGCATATTTGTGGTTTGTTTCAAGATACCGAAATTTAGATGATTATAAACAAGTGTAGCCAAAGGTAGGTTCAATTCACCTCAAGCTATGCCAAGCCAGAAGTAGAAAGGCGCAACACTTACTTCCACGTTCAGAGTGCGTTCACCTGTGTTGCTGATGTTGTTTTCCCCGATTTAGTCCGAATGCATAATATGTAAATAGAGCAAACTAGCTTGACTAAAGTTTTTAACTTTTTTTAAAATTTTATTTACTAATATTATGAAATGATTATACTGTACAAGGTAACTGGAAGTAAAAATAAAAATAGGTTTTAATTTTAAAAATATTTATTTATAAATCACGTAATTTTAATAAATTTAAAATTTTACGTGGCAAGGGTTGCGTTTTTTTGTTTTCAAATTCTGTAATAGTTGAAATTTTTGGGTCTGATGTCACCAGTAAATAAAGGAAGATATCCTCATTTGTTACTTCTTTTGTTTTTTTGTGGTATGACCTTCGCGAACCTTCCTAATTTCTTTATTGCGGACCTCTTGGACTTCCTCGGACATTTGACCTATCGGAAGTAGATAATAATTTATTATGTCCTTTGAATGACACAATATCTTGTGGACAGTAACTGGCATAGGATACCACTTGTAAAATTTCAGATATAATTGTTTTGTCTTCGTGGCATAAGACTCAAGTTTCTTAATGTCCATTTCAAGTCCACTCGATATTACTCGTAATAGAACATCGAATCTTTCTATAATTTCTTGAATTAACCCAGTTATTTGACTTGCTGATTGCGCATTATTAAAGAATCGTCTTGCGGTGTTCTCGTCATTACTGTTTTCGGCACCAGATCTGGGCTTTCCTATAATTAATCCTACTTCCTTTTTGAAGCGTTTTTGTATTTCTTTTTTTCTTTCTTTTACTCGAACTTTATCTTCTGCTCCTTTTATTTGCCACTTCTGGATTTCTATTCTATATGCTATATGTAGAAAAGCTTCGAAAGACCGAATCCACGCATGCAGACTGGAAACACCAAATGAATATTTGTTTTCATCTGGTTGCTTCATTGACTGAGTAGAATTCATATCTTTCGGTGTTCAACCGCATATGTAGCATCTTTGAGCACTTTTTGTGTCAGTTAGGGCATTGCACACTTTGGTGTCCACCATACTTAGCGCCATGGCGCAATTAATTTCTACTGTCTTGGTCTTCGTTTTAACTGTGATTGCTACCAGTTGATCGATTTGTTTCTGTATTATGTCACACTCTTGTTTTATTAATTGATCTGTTTCGTGTTGAAACATTAATTTTATAGGTCTACAAAATCTGGTGGATGATGGCCTTGGATTTTGCCATAATATTATTCAGGGTTTGTCTCAGAATACAGCACAAAACTGATTGATATTAAATATTCATCAGAGTTTTCTTCATTCTCAAAGGTTTGCTTATATAAACTGTGACCTGAAGATTCATCGCAGCACCATTTGAAATATAGAAACAACTTCTTATCAGTCACACTGTCTATAACTTCTCCTAAATATGCACATAATCTAAGTATAGTATGGTATCAGTTACTGTTATCTTCTCTAGCGGAGGGTAACAACGTTTTTTAGCTTTTGCTAAATAATTGTATGATGGATATACAGGGTGTTCAATAAAGAATGGGCCAAACTTAAGATATAGTTAACTTCGACACAAATAAGCTGATTTAACCCTACTTACTTTAGTCCAAAAGTTAGTACTAACGAAGCTACAGGGTGTCAAAGTTGAAAAAAATAAATAACATTTTTTTAATATCTTTCGATCACTTCCAGCTAATTTCACGAAGTTTCGTATCTGGGGGTTTTTTGGCATGAAATTTATCAACGATTTAGTTGTATCTTCTAGAGGGCGCCACAAGCGACCATTAGGACCGTGTGAAACCGCTGCAACTTTTTTGTGCCGCGGTGTATGTCATTTTTGACTGGAAAAATCTTTTTCCCTATCTTTTCTGCTTAAAAAAGGTATATTTTATTGAACGCGCTAGAAGTAACGGTTTCCCAGAAAATTGCATCTAAAACTGATCATGCGTGTTAATGATTCTAAAGGAAAGTCAGATTGTTGAGTAAATACTTTGACATCCTGTATCTTTGTTATTATCGACTTTGGTACTAGGGTAAGCTGAAGTAAATCAACTTATTATGGTCTAACTATTACGCTGTTGCGGTATGGCCCATTATTAACTCAACAATCTGACTTTACTTTAGGATAATTTACATTCATGATCAGTTTTGGATGCGTTTTTATGGGAAACCGTTGCTTCCAGCGAGTTCAATAAGATATAACTTTTTTAAGCAGAAAAGATAGGTAAAAGGATTTTTTTAGTCGAAAATGACATACACCGTGTCACAAAAAAGTTGCAGCGGTTTAACAGTGTCCTAATGGTCGTTTGTGGCGCCCTCTAGAAGATACAACTGAATCGTTAATAATTTTGAATTTCTCATGCCAAAAAAACCCCGGATACGAAATTTTATGGAATTAGCTGGAAGTGATCGAAAGATATTAAAAAAATGTGATTTTTTTTTTCAACTGTGACACCCTGTAGCTCCGTTAGTACTAACTTTTGGACTAAGGTAAGTTGGGTTGAATCAGCTATATCTGAAGTTTGGCCCATTCTTTACCGAACACCCTGTATATTATATCCCCTTTCAACAGCTTCCATCTGCATCGTTTTATATTGATGCACTGAAAATTTATTAAATATAAATAGAGCTAGTGCTACGTCAGGAGAATGAGGTTGTTGGATTTTCGGAGCTGATAACAGACGTACTGCTTTTTTATATTTTGTAGATCTTTTTGGAGATGCTAGTGCTACCTCTTGAATAGTATTAGCAGCGTCTTTTTACCAGAATCGCGGGCATTAACACCGCTGCTGCGAAAGTAAATTCTTCAGTATCATAGGTATTCAAAAAATGTTGCATTTTTCTTCGTTTACTCTGACCACTGGAGCAAGAACAATCTTTGGGTGGGACTTTCGAGTTATCTTGGCAGTTTTATTAGCAGAAAGCAAAGTCTTTAAATTAGTTGATAACTCAATGGTCTGCTCTAACCAGCTTTCGTAATGACAATTAAATATTTTCTCGCGTCGATAGTTAGCCACCCATTTACTGCGAAATTGTTCACTGATGTTTTTGATAAAATTCTTTAATGGTTTACTTAACACTGTATTAACACTATTTGTACCAAATTTAATTAACACAAAATGAATTAGTTCATTTATACGATCGTCCTTTGGAGTTGTTTTCCACAACTCGAATAACTGTTTTCTTGTGATAATTGGAAGTTCATCTGAATTTTTTTTTAAATAAATTATATGGCACAAACTCGCAATATGAATGTAACGAATATTAAAAGTATATATCGTCAGCTGTAGATCTCACTAGAATTGAGTGTATTGCGTCGTGTGATTATACAACTTATTCAACTTTGAAGTTTGAATTTACAACCCATACGTAACCATTTTTGTATTACTTTTTTACACATTTTCTATAATTCTAAAATTAAAATTAATACATACCTAAAGACATTGAAGCCATCACAATATAACACTTAAATTGTTTCCTCGCAAGTGCACAAACACAACAAATAGTATACAAGTTTCGAAGCAGACTGAGTGACGCAAAGATGACTAACGGGTCTTTCAATTTTTTGGACACGTGATATCTTTCAGGGAAGACCAACTTAAGAACTTAAAAGTATTACTCATAGACCCTTGATGTCTATTTTACGTGATTGTTAACAAGATTTTGGTGTAAATGAATATTCCCAAATTTGACTTTTGTCAAGCTAGTTGTCTCTATTTACACACTATGGAATGTGGTGGCGCATCAATATTTTAACATCTTCTACCTTACCTACCTGATTGCCGCCCCAATTTCAAAGTCAAAAACCCGCCCTCTCGACTGAGTTTGAAACAAAAATAGAGAAGCCACCCTGCGATTGGTTACTAATAATAATGGTAGTACAATCGCAGATCAACCCCCCTATTCCGTTATACACCGCGGAAGCTCTGAAAAACTGTTTCTTACTCACCGCGATGGCCGACTAGCTCAAATATCGGCGGCCTTAGATCGTAGGTTCAAATCATCAGCTATGTACCCTGGAATGTCTTCAAAAAAAAGAAAGGAAAAGGAAATGGAAATGGGCGCCAGAAATCAAAAGATTTCAAGTAAATAACAAAATAATTACAACCAGCTAAAGTTTATTTAATAAATAATAAATGGCTGTCATGTGAGATCATTGATAAATTATTATTGTCATGATTTCAATATATTTAAATATAACGTTTCCAATATGTATGAAAAATGCAGCACGCATATAATAAAAATTGAACCTCTTTTAGGGTCCTTAATTTACATGTGATCACAATTTAATGAAGGATTAAGCTTATTCCAATCATGTGTTTTAGCCGTTATCTCGGTGTTGACACAAGGTAGCGTGAAAGCACTTTTTTACAAAAGCATGTAATTAATAGACGTAAAAATGATCATGTGAATATGGATTAAAAGTTACCAATTGCAAACAAATAATGCATTTGAATTACACTGTTAATGGTACAGTACATTTAATTAATGCTTTGAGCACGTGATAACAATTTAAAGTTCAAAGGCTGCAAACAAATCAAGCCCTTGGAATTACATTGTAGATAACAAGGTGCATTTAAACATTGCCATGAACAGGCGATAATAATTTCAAGTAATAATGGTTATTAAAAATTCGCAAATCATTGCAGGCTGCCGAAGTAATTTGCCCGAACCCAAAACTCGTTGACGGTCGGTGTAATTAATAATCTTGGAAACTAACCTTATCGGTAGAAAAACTGTGGCAGGCAGGGATCGAAACAGCTTAAAGCGGGCTAAACGACATCCTACGTTCAGCGTCTAGTGTTATCATAGGGGTCGAGAAGATATTTCGGAGCGTTCCCAATATTAAGCAGCAGGTCCACAACGTTTTTGTTCGAATGTTAATTAGAATTTCCAAGAAAAGAGCTAATAACAAAACGGGAAATTACTACAATTGAATGTCAAACCAAGTAGCGTAAACATACCTGATAATAATCAGCCCTTAGAAAACACAAACTGCTCATTGAAATTAGTTGAGCGCACGTAATTCGACATAATTAAAAACAAGGCTTAGCCGCGCCGATATCGGCGGGCTCAAGCGAAGACAGCAAAATGCCCGGACGAAGAATTTCGTGCCCGAAAGAAGGCTCGGACTCTGATAAGAGATAGCGCGGGGTCGAGAGGGCATTGCGCAAACGATAAGAGCTTGATGCAGGTAGAAAATACGTTGGTTTGGAAAATTTACGAATTCGAAATGCAAAAGGAATTATAATTTAAATAAAAATATACAGGTTAAGCCTGAAATAATTGGATAAATGGCGAAACAATTAGGCAAAGCCAAAAAATTGTTTCACTCCCCACGGCCAAAAGAAATAAAAAGGTTTAAATATGAAAACATTAAAAAATGTAGGAAACCAAAGAATTCGAGAATGAGATCGATGATGCCAACACCAAAAGCGAAACGCTATCGAAAAAATCCTCTTTCGAGAAGATAAGCCAAGGGAAACAACCCTTATAAATCGGCTTAAAAATAACAGGAGCACCACATAGGACACCGCCAAAAAAAATAGACGTTCTGTCTAAACCGGACAGAAGCCTAAAAAACTGCTAAACACAGCAAAAACCGATTGCATCACATAGGACACAATCCACCCTACTACAAACATCCGAAAAACTCACAAAAATCCGAAAAACTCGCACCGCATCATCATCACTTACTCTAAATCTAAAGTAACCCAATATCAAAAAAGTATGAGAAAAAAATTATCTTAAAAAAATGAAACACAGTAAGTACTGCGACAAAAAGATTCGGGTGAAAACCCAGGAAAACATCCTAAAAACCATAACCGCCCCGAATTTAGGTAGAGACCCCAGAAGCCGGAGGGAACAACCGCAACACCACCAAACCCCGCTCGGGCATTCAGCCAGTCGTCGCAGCTAGATGGAAAAGGCGCGCCGATGACGGACTGAATGTGGCTCCTTCACTGAGTCGGATGGCAACACAATCGCTCGCCCCAACCCCCAGAAATCTCCACAAGGCCGAAAAAACCAACCCAAATAACAATAAAATTTAAAAAACCCCAGACAAGTATAAACTCGTCTCGAAAAAAAATCACATAAAAACAACATAGCTAAAAAGCCATGAAAAACGATCTGAAAATCAAATCCGTCAAGGTTCTAAGCGAACACAAGCACGGATGGGGAAAGCACTCTTAAAAAATATCCCAAAATATGGAAAGAAACGACCCCAACTGCTAGCGTTGCTTAGAGAGAGAACAAGATGACGTTGCTCCTCAATGGTGACCTTCCCTGCATGCCCAACCTACCACCCTATACGTTACAAAGGGGAAGAACTAGATGATGACGTTCCCAAACAGTGACCTTCCCTGCATGCCCAACCTACCACCCTAGCAAGAAACAAAAAGCACAAAAAACAAGTTTTTAAAAGGAACACTGTAGGTGTTTCCACAGTCACAATATCCTATAATACCATAGTCCAAATTCAAATAAGCGAAGCGCTTTTGAAAAAATCCTCAAATGAGACGGAAGTAATGGCAAGAAAAAGGAAAGTGAAAAGCACTAGAATGCAAGATCCATAGGGAACATACCCTACAGCAACTTTTAAAAACAGAAGAGAAAACGGGACATAAAGAAAAGAGAAAAGGAAAGAAGAGGAAAATGAACCAAAAAACCAGAGTTCGGAAAAACTCACGCTGCCACACCCACTCATCCAAGCTTCGACTGGCTAGGTCTACCATTCCATGCCGTGACCCGGGTTTACGGAGACATAGACACGCTTAAAGACGAGGAAACACAAGGAAAGCAAACCGCCTTCAATCGCAAGGGAAAATCCGCACTCAGACAAATGCATAAAAAGACGCAAAAAAATTGCATAAAACAATGCATAACAAGATGCAATAGCGCATCAAAATCGACGGAAAAAATATCTCCTGTCACGTCTGACAAAAGAAAAACCTGCACCACATCGGACACAGAAAAAATATAGACACACTGTTTACACCGAACAGGGGCCTAAAACAAGAACTGCCTCACATCGGACGCAGCCAATAAGCACAAATTCGCATCCAAAAGAAATGCATAATCGCATCAAAAAAATTCATAATAAATAGCCAAAAAAACAACCCGGAAACAAGCCGTCGAGACCCTGAGTAAATACAAGTACGGTGAGGCAAGTAAATAAAAATCCCAAAAATGGAGTAAACTACACCAAACCGCACAAGTAATTCACGCAGGCCCTCGACCCACCGATAAGCAACCAAAGGAAAGATAGGGAAAAACCAGACATACCACACTACCAAAGCACACACGCAACCAATCAAAGAAACCATTCAGAAACGTCATTCACCAAAGCATACCCTTTCAACAAAGTCCATCACACTACCCATAAACATACCGCTAAACCAATCATTCGTCAAGAAAGATGAGGGAAGAAAAGTCAATTATCAACCGAACGAAAGGAGAAGTAAAGAAAGGAAAAGAAAAGAAAGTCAAATATAGATACGTGCACTACAACAAGATGTGAAAATTACAAAATGCATAAAAGGTAAAAATTTAAACAAAAGTGAAAAGGAAAATGAGTATAAAATGAAATATTGATATTTAAAAACATCCAGGTAAACACAGCTGATGTAACTACCAAAATCGAGAGCCCCATAGCGTTGGTCGCCAGTGAAACAAAAATAGAGAAGCCACCCTGCGATTGGTTACTAATAATAATGGTAGTACAATCGCAGATCAACCCCCCTATTCCGTTATACACCGCGGAAGCTCTGAAAAACTGTTTCTTACTCACCGCGATGGCCGACTAGCTCAAATATCGGCGGCCTTAGATCGTAGGTTCAAATCATCAGCTATGTACCCTGGAATGTCTTCAAAAAAAAGAAAGGAAAAGGAAATGGAAATGGGCGCCAGAAATCAAAAGATTTCAAGTAAATAACAAAATAATTACAACCAGCTAAAGTTTATTTAATAAATAATAAATGGCTGTCATGTGAGATCATTGATAAATTATTATTGTCATGATTTCAATATATTTAAATATAACGTTTCCAATATGTATGAAAAATGCAGCACGCATATAATAAAAATTGAACCTCTTTTAGGGTCCTTAATTTACATGTGATCACAATTTAATGAAGGATTAAGCTTATTCCAATCATGTGTTTTAGCCGTTATCTCGGTGTTGACACAAGGTAGCGTGAAAGCACTTTTTTACAAAAGCATGTAATTAATAGACGTAAAAATGATCATGTGAATATGGATTAAAAGTTACCAATTGCAAACAAATAATGCATTTGAATTACACTGTTAATGGTACAGTACATTTAATTAATGCTTTGAGCACGTGATAACAATTTAAAGTTCAAAGGCTGCAAACAAATCAAGCCCTTGGAATTACATTGTAGATAACAAGGTGCATTTAAACATTGCCATGAACAGGCGATAATAATTTCAAGTAATAATGGTTATTAAAAATTCGCAAATCGTTGCAGGCTGCCGAAGTAATTTGCCCGAACCCAAAACTCGTTGACGGTCGGTGTAATTAATAATCTTGGAAACTAACCTTATCGGTAGAAAAAACTGTGGCAGGCAGGGATCGAAACAGCTTAAAGCGGGCTAAACGACATCCTACGTTCAGCGTCTAGTGTTATCATAGGGGTCGAGAAGATATTTCGGAGCGTTCCCAATATTAAGCAGCAGGTCCACAACGTTTTTGTTCGAATGTTTATTAGAATTTCCAAGAAAAGAGCTAATAACAAAACGGGAAATTACTACAATTGAATGTCAAACCAAGTAGCGTAAACATACCTGATAATAATCAGCCCTTAGAAAACACAAACTGCTCATTGAAATTAGTTAAGCGCACGTAATTCGACATAATTAAAAACAAGGCTTAGCCGCGCCGATATCGGCGGGCTCAAGCGAAGACAGCAAAATGCCCGGACGAAGAATTTCGTGCCCGAAAGAAGGCTCGGACTCTGATAAGAGATAGCGCGGGGTCGAGAGGGCATTGCGCAAACGATAAGAGCTTGATGCAGGTAGAAAATACGTTGGTTTGGAAAATTTACGAATTCGAAATGCAAAAGGAATTATAATTTAAATAAAAATATACAGGTTAAGCCTGAAATAATTGGATAAATGGCGAAACAATTAGGCAAAGCCAAAAAATTGTTTCACTCCCCACGGCCAAAAGAAATAAAAAGGTTTAAATATGAAAACATTAAAAAATGTAGGAAACCAAAGAATTCGAGAATGAGATCGATGATGCCAACACCAAAAGCGAAACGCTATCGAAAAAATCCTCTTTCGAGAAGATAAGCCAAGGGAAACAACCCTTATAAATCGGCTTAAAAATAACAGGAGCACCACATAGGACACCGCCAAAAAAAATAGACGTTCTGTCTAAACCGGACAGAAGCCTAAAAAACTGCTAAACACAGCAAAAACCGATTGCATCACATAGGACACAATCCACCCTACTACAAACATCCGAAAAACTCACAAAAATCCGAAAAACTCGCACCGCATCATCATCACTTACTCTAAATCTAAAGTAACCCAATATCAAAAAAGTATGAGAAAAAAATTATCTTAAAAAAATGAAACACAGTAAGTACTGCGACAAAAAGATTCGGGTGAAAACCCAGGAAAACATCCTAAAAACCATAACCGCCCCGAATTTAGGTAGAGACCCCAGAAGCCGGAGGGAACAACCGCAACACCACCAAACCCCGCTCGGGCATTCAGCCAGTCGTCGCAGCTAGATGGAAAAGGCGCGCCGATGACGGACTGAATGTGGCTCCTTCACTGAGTCGGATGGCAACACAATCGCTCGCCCCAACCCCCAGAAATCTCCACAAGGCCGAAAAAACCAACCCAAATAACAATAAAATTTAAAAAACCCCAGACAAGTATAAACTCGTCTCGAAAAAAAATCACATAAAAACAACATAGCTAAAAAGCCATGAAAAACGATCTGAAAATCAAATCCGTCAAGGTTCTAAGCGAACACAAGCACGGATGGGGAAAGCACTCTTAAAAAATATCCCAAAATATGGAAAGAAACGACCCCAACTGCTAGCGTTGCTTAGAGAGAGAACAAGATGACGTTGCTCCTCAATGGTGACCTTCCCTGCATGCCCAACCTACCACCCTATACGTTACAAAGGGGAAGAACTAGATGATGACGTTCCCAAACAGTGACCTTCCCTGCATGCCCAACCTACCACCCTAGCAAGAAACAAAAAGCACAAAAAACAAGTTTTTAAAAGGAACACTGTAGGTGTTTCCACAGTCACAATATCCTATAATACCATAGTCCAAATTCAAATAAGCGAAGCGCTTTTGAAAAAATCCTCAAATGAGACGGAAGTAATGGCAAGAAAAAGGAAAGTGAAAAGCACTAGAATGCAAGATCCATAGGGAACATACCCTACAGCAACTTTTAAAAACAGAAGAGAAAACGGGACATAAAGAAAAGAGAAAAGGAAAGAAGAGGAAAATGAACCAAAAAACCAGAGTTCGGAAAAACTCACGCTGCCACACCCACTCATCCAAGCTTCGACTGGCTAGGTCTACCATTCCATGCCGTGACCCGGGTTTACGGAGACATAGACACGCTTAAAGACGAGGAAACACAAGGAAAGCAAACCGCCTTCAATCGCAAGGGAAAATCCGCACTCAGACAAATGCATAAAAAGACGCAAAAAAATTGCATAAAACAATGCATAACAAGATGCAATAGCGCATCAAAATCGACGGAAAAAATATCTCCTGTCACGTCTGACAAAAGAAAAACCTGCACCACATCGGACACAGAAAAAATATAGACACCCTGTTTACACCGAACAGGGGCCTAAAACAAGAACTGCCTCACATCGGACGCAGCCAATAAGCACAAATTCGCATCCAAAAGAAATGCATAATCGCATCAAAAAAATTCATAATAAATAGCCAAAAAAACAACCCGGAAACAAGCCGTCGAGACCCTGAGTAAATACAAGTACGGTGAGGCAAGTAAATAAAAATCCCAAAAATGGAGTAAACTACACCAAACCGCACAAGTAATTCACGCAGGCCCTCGACCCACCGATAAGCAACCAAAGGAAAGATAGGGAAAAACCAGACCTACCACACTACCAAAGCACACACGCAACCAATCAAAGAAACCATTCAGAAACGTCATTCACCAAAGCATACCCTTTCAACAAAGTCCATCACACTACCCATAAACATACCGCTAAACCAATCATTCGTCAAGAAAGATGAGGGAAGAAAAGTCAATTATCAACCGAACGAAAGGAGAAGTAAAGAAAGGAAAAGAAAAGAAAGTCAAATATAGATACGTGCACTACAACAAGATGTGAAAATTACAAAATGCATAAAAGGTAAAAATTTAAACAAAAGTGAAAAGGAAAATGAGTATAAAATTAAATATTGATATTTAAAAACATCCAGGTAAACACAGCTGATGTAACTACCAAAATCGAGAGCCCCATAGCGTTGGTCGCCAGTGAAACAAAAATAGAGAAGCCACCCTGCGATTGGTTACTAATAATAATGGTAGTACAATCGCAGATCAAGCCCCCTATTCCGTTATACACCGCGGAAGCTCTGAAAAACTGTTTCTTACTCACCGCGATGGCCGACTAGCTCAAATATCGGCGGCCTTAGATCGTAGGTTCAAATCATCAGCTATGTACCCTGGAATGTCTTCAAAAAAAAGAAAGGAAAAGGAAATGGAAATGGGCGCCAGAAATCAAAAGATTTCAAGTAAATAACAAAATAATTACAACCAGCTAAAGTTTATTTAATAAATAATAAATGGCTGTCATGTGAGATCATTGATAAATTATTATTGTCATGATTTCAATATATTTAAATATAACGTTTCCAATATGTATGAAAAATGCAGCACGCATATAATAAAAACTGAACCTCTTTTAGGGTCCTTAATTTACATGTGATCACAATTTAATGAAGGATTAAGCTTATTCCAATCATGTGTTTTAGCCGTTATCTCGGTGTTGACACAAGGTAGCGTGAAAGCACTTTTTTACAAAAGCATGTAATTAATAGACGTAAAAATGATCATGTGAATATGGATTAAAAGTTACCAATTGCAAACAAATAATGCATTTGAATTACACTGTTAATGGTACAGTACATTTAATTAATGCTTTGAGCACGTGATAACAATTTAAAGTTCAAAGGCTGCAAACAAATCAAGCCCTTGGAATTACATTGTAGATAACAAGGTGCATTTAAACATTGCCATGAACAGGCGATAATAATTTCAAGTAATAATGGTTATTAAAAATTCGCAAATCGTTGCAGGCTGCCGAAGTAATTTGCCCGAACCCAAAACTCGTTGACGGTCGGTGTAATTAATAATCTTGGAAACTAACCTTATCGGTAGAAAAAACTGTGGCAGGCAGGGATCGAAACAGCTTAAAGCGGGCTAAACGACATCCTACGTTCAACGTCTAGTGTTATCATAGGGGTCGAGAAGATATTTCGGAGCGTTCCCAATATTAAGCAGCAGGTCCACAACGTTTTTGTTCGAATGTTTATTAGAATTTCCAAGAAAAGAGCTAATAACAAAACGGGAAATTACTACAATTGAATGTCAAACCAAGTAGCGTAAACATACCTGATAATAATCAGCCCTTAGAAAACACAAACTGCTCATTGAAATTAGTTAAGCGCACGTAATTCGACATAATTAAAAACAAGGCTTAGCCGCGCCGATATCGGCGGGCTCAAGCGAAGACAGCAAAATGCCCGGACGAAGAATTTCGTGCCCGAAAGAAGGCTCGGACTCTGATAAGAGATAGCGCGGGGTCGAGAGGGCATTGCGCAAACGATAAGAGCTTGATGCAGGTAGAAAATACGTTGGTTTGGAAAATTTACGAATTCGAAATGCAAAAGGAATTATAATTTAAATAAAAATATACAGGTTAAGCCTGAAATAATTGGATAAATGGCGAAACAATTAGGCAAAGCCAAAAAATTGTTTCAAGTTCTAGCCGGAGCAACCTTTTGTTACCGTATACCGTAACGGAGTTAGGGCCGCGTATTCTAGATAGATTTCTCGTTTATGTCATTAAAAGTTGTTCGTGCGGTAATAAGTTGTACAAGGAATTATTAAATTTCCTTGATTAGGAGTGTGTGAGATAATAAATCATAATTTAATTTGTATTCTACAACCTACCAATCCTTAGAAAGCATCTGTTATTAGCTAACTGAGCCCAGGTAATTAGAGTATTTATAAGCTGTGGTTATCAGATTCATTTAATAATGATATTGAAAAATATGTTATTTTTTGCCCATCATTCGATTTTATTCATACCTACGGGTAAATAAAACCTAGAACTGAGGGGACCTAATCCTTTTAAAGAACATGTCCGGTAAATACAGTCTCTAGTCCCTACTTTGAAAAAATCTTCCGTATTATCGTGGTGTAGCACTGTGGGTTGCCTAAGTCTCGAAACATGTTTTCTTACAGAATGTTAGAATTCACTACTTTTTAAAAATATTTATCAATATTCTAAATTTAATGCTCGTTTATAAAAAGAACTGTGCACGGCGAGGTAAAACTTTTCATTTTGTTCAATAAGATAATTAAATAATTATCTCGAAAAACAAAGTGCAATGTAATTGCTATCATATCAAAGCAGAGACAACTTTTTCAGTTCAAATGGTATACCCGCAATCTTTGTAGAAAGTTTGGGGAAATTGGCGTATGAGCTCTCTACTTCTGCTAGCTGTTCCAATTAGCCTGAACAAGTTATTTTTGATTTTATAAATTGTGATTAACATTCATAAAAGCAAATTTACCAAATAAACTTTTCACAAAAAAAAATCGAAATTGTCCCCATTGCGATCGATGCACAAAGCAATCTTTAAGTGATTGCTGGGTTCTTAAAAAAATTGTGTGGTATTCCGAATAGTATCTGTGGTCTGTTGTATTCTAAGATATAATTGCAGCAAAGTGTATACCTCGGTAGCATAAACTAACTGTTCCATGTAACCCCAGAGGTAAAAGTCCAAGAGTGTTAGATCTGCCACTGAACCGCCTGTTTCAATCCATCTCACTGGGATATGTATATTAAGCCAATTTCACTCGTAAAATTGCATGAGCGGGTGCCCCATCGTGCTCGTACCACCATCATGTCTAACATTTAAAGCGGCATCTTCCAGTAATAGCGGCAAAGAATTCTCTAGAATATTTTCTTTTTCGGATTATTTAATTCGGCAATAAATCTTATTTCTTAGAACTACTTACCTAACCGTTGTTAAACTAATGCCGTCCGCCGGCATCGTCTGCAAGAAGCTGCTGAGTTTGTACTTTTCCAATTGATTCCAATCAAATAAAGCAGTACAAAGTGCCCCTCTTTAATAACAGAGGACACCTGACACTTACTCGACATCACTGCTGGAGCCATTATATTATATTGTTAATTTATATTATATAAATATTATTATTTTGATATTGTGTATCATCACAAATTCACCGTCTCCCAACATTTTCCGCCCTAGGCTTCAGCCTAGTCAGCCTGTGCCTAAATCGGTATTGAACAAGGAAATTAATTAGGTATTAAAGTAATGAGGTGTACGAGACGTCTGAAACTGGTATGTGGTTTGTGGAAAATTTCTTCCCTAAATTTTCTTAACCCAAAAATGGTACGTATGCGTATGCAACGTATTCAATATAATTTCCTAATTCTTCTTGTATACCTGGGCAGTAATAATGCATTTTAGGAGTATTTAGAATTTATCTAGGGTAAAGTTGGCAGAATTGAATTTAGAACAGATATACTGAAACATAATCACCTTTATAGCCTATTATCCGTTACTTATGCCTAACCCTAACGTAGAGCAGCAGTACTGGGTCGATGATATCGAAGAATAGCTTTCCTAAAAGCACAGCAGTGCATACTCCTAGGCGGCAATCATGTATCGATTTAACCGGCTGCGAGGCTGCGATGAGGAAAGCGACAGAAAAATACCTCATTATTTCCCTAGTATAACTAACACGGCACGAAGTTCGAACGTACTGATCATGGACTACGGAATCCAAGATCCGGCAGGGGAGGAGATCCCTGCGAAGAATAGTATCCCAAAAAAATTTCTAGCTCGAAAAAAATTTGTAAAAATACTTACTTGGAAGGCTCATAGCATGTACGAGAGTGGAAAAATTCATAATGTTATCAACGATATGACAAGCCTTTACGTCGACATTATGGGATTAAACGAAACTCGGTGGCCAATTAGCGGTCAACGTATAGTGTAGGATCATATAGTATACTACTCTGAAAACAGAGATCCACATCACTGGAATGGGGTAGGAATGGTACTGTACAACCGCCTAAAACCATAAATTAGAAGTTTTGTACCAGTTTCTGATCATATGGCTTTATTACAAGCAGACTTAATTCCAAGTAATTTAAACATCATTCAGTTATATGCACCGACTGCTGATAAAGATGTGGAGACTATTAAGCATGTTTACGAACCACTGACCAAACTGATAAAGTATACACAAAGTAACAATGGTTATCGGGGATTTCAATGCCAAAGTTGGTAAAGTAAGAGAAGAAAACATTGTCTGTAATTTTGGCCTGAGGGAAAGAAACCTACTAGTAGGTAGGTACATTTCTCCAAAGCGAAAAGACTAGCTATATGCAATAATTTCTTTCAGCTACCTACACGACGTCTGTATACTTGGAAATCACATGCAGACACTAAAGACAATATAGTTCGAAACCAGATAGACTTTGTTACTACGTATAAATAAAATAGGCATCTAAAAACTTAGTGTATCAACCAACCCTCTGGAAAAGTAGAATATAGCTCAACATGTCATTATTGAAAAAGTAAACAAACACCGACAGAAGAATGGATTGAATGGCGAACGATATTATGAATCTCATGGAACAACGAAGGTTAGTAAAAAATCAATCAAATGAATATCGTGAACTAATGCGACGATAAGACGAAAAATAAAAAAGTCAAGAGAGGCATGGACGTCGGGAGATAGAAAAGTCAATGTGAAACATGATCAAACCCTATACTCACGAACTTGACTTATTTAATTTGTACTTCCTGCTACACAGAAGTTCGGGACAGAACAGTGGTTTCGGCTTTATACACTTATCACTAGAGACCCTCTCTCCTTTCTGACTCTAGACTATTTCGATAGCTTTATATAATCATTCCAATTCTACCGATTGTTGAAGTGCTACTACTACCTTCACGACTCTTCTTTCCGATTTTATTTTACTTTCCAAGGTTACATCTGGTTTGCCTTGAAATGAGGAGAAAATGAGCTTGACCTTGGAGTCCGAGTGGTGGGAGAATAAAATGACCTTGAACTTGACAGTAACTTTGACCTTGACTTTTTCCTTTACAAAGTGGTAGGGGGAGGTCTTAGAACCGGCAAACGCACTCTACTGTATGTATTCATTTAACATAAAATTTTAAACAATAACTTTTATGTCTTATCAGTTAAAATTATAGTTACAATTAAATATTTTTGGTGTATTACATGATACTATTAACTAGATTCAACCATAAATTTACTTTGAAAAAAATAGATGGTGCCATTGCCTTACCGGTATTTTAGCATTTTTTGCAAACGTTTGCAATATGTGGGCCTCTGGCCTCTCTAATTAATGGACGATCATCTTCCTCTAGGAGAAAATTTAAGTTTAAATCTGATCACTAATAGTAATTTTCTGTATATATTCTTCCCTACAAATTTTTATAATGGTCTCCTAGAGATGTGGTTTATCGCCTAACTTAAATTAATTCATGTTATCATTTTTGTTACATTCTTTTCGAAATGCCATCCAAAGTTTGTAACCTTTAATTTGCCCTTCAGGCCCCAAATGTTACTTGCAACTTTATCTAACTTGACTATTGCTACCCATAGCCCTTAAAATGTTACGTCTGAAGATGACACTTTGTCGAAACTAGTCACACACATTATAATTTTTTACCTTTTGTAAATCAAATAAATTTGTGGGAAAGACTTCAAGTTCTTCATTTACATTTATCTTATGAGATGTTGTATAGGAAACATTTAATTGCTGCCCTAAATGGTGAACAGATACTTGTGAGTAGTATATCTAGGCGGTTACTGTGACACTGGATGGCATGTCCATCCGAAGCATTAGGTCATCATCCCCTTAGGGTCAAGATGACTGAAGAGTTTCTTGTAGAAAAAGAAGTACTTTTGTGTCAACAATGACCAGAAGGTCGTTGTAGGAAAGGAAGTAATTTTTTGTCAGCAATGATTTGAAGATCTTTTTACAGAAGAATTTCTTGTGGGGAAAAGAAGTAATTTTTTTGTTTTTTTTTACAACAATGACCAGAAGGTCTTAATGTGGGGGTTGTAGGAAAGGTGTAGACAATGACCAGAAGAAGTTCTTGAGTATTATAAAGTAGCTAACAGTTAAAGCATGCGAGTATCTGTTGGTTGCCTAACCTAAGTGCTTTTTATTTATTTTAGACAAGACTGAATAAGGTAAGCCTGAAGGTAGTAGTAGTAGTAGTAATAGTAGTAGTAGTAGTAGTAGTAGTAGTAGTAGTAGTAGTAGTAGTAGTAGTAGTAGTAGTAGTAGTAGTAGTAGTAGTAGTAGTGATTCTTTCATCTGAATTAGGCTTAGCTGAGCCTCTACTTACTTTACCTGTATGTACTTTACCTGTACTAGTTTTGTAAACCAACTATCTTTATAAGGCTCGACGGTCTAGTGGTAAAAACACCCTGGTCTGTAGATACTGTACAATATACCGTTGCGAATGAGAACAGGAAGACCTAGGTTCGAATCCTAGTCTAGTCACTTTTTTAATTAAAAAACGATATAGGTATATGTTAAATATTTATTTTAAGTACTTACATACCAATTGTACAAAATTTTATCGGTTTTATCTACACAGTTCAGGTCATCATAGTTAATTATAATGCTATTGCTATTTGTTTTTAGTGATACAAATTAATGCTATTGTTATTTGTTTTAGTGATACAAACTAATAAATTAGTTATATACGAGTAGTATTGAATTTTTATTACATTGGATAAGGGACTATATTTAACTAAACGGTCGTGTAAATAAGACAATATACAGATGTGTTTCTAAGTTTGTTAAATCAGCTTTCTAAAGAATGGGACACTTTAGTTATTTATATCGTATGCTCAAAATCAGCCACAATCAGGCAGTGGGAGAAACACAAATGCGAAAATTCACTTCCCTCGCTTGAAGACCTTTTAAAATTTCTTAGATCGCGTGCCGATCTCCTGGAAACTTTGGAATTACGCCATTCGGACAAAATTTCTGACCACAAGCCAAAGTACAATTCGCGGTCGTTTGTCTGTACAAAGGGATGTTGTCTGTTTTGCAACGAAGAGCATCCTCCATAGGATTGTAAAGCTGCTTTAAAATTATCCGTTCATGAAAAAAATGACCAGGCAAAGAATGCCAAAGCCTGTTTAAATTGTTTAAAGCAAGGTCATTTTAATAGGTTTTGTAAGTCCAGTAAATGCGTAAAATGCGGGGGCTACCACCACACTTTGCTTCACCTTGAAAGGAATTTTGTTAGGGCTGCGATTACGGCTCCAGAGCCATCTCCAGCCCCCTCAGGCAAAAGTTCAAATATTGCCTTGTCAGCTTAAACATGGCAATCGGTCAGGTATTATTGTCTACGGTATACGTATTGCTTGCCGATTCTACGGGAAAAACCCATCGCATTTGCGCTCTTTTGGATAGTGGATCACAATCCAGTTTTATCACCTCACAGCTTTGTTCTACTCTAAACCTAAAATTGGAAAATAACACCTTGCGATTTCGGGATTAAACCATTTGACGTCTTTTATCCAGAAAAAATGTACTGTTAAAATATTCTCGCAGCGCGGTTTATTTGTAGCTCAACTAACTTGTTTTGTTTTGCCCGCGATTATGGGAAATCTTCCTAATTTCTTCGTGGACGTTTCAAAATTGCAAATACCTGCAAACATTACGCTTGCAGATCCCGTATTTAATGAGCCAGGTCCCATTGACCTTTTTATAGGTGCAGATCTGTTTTGGAGTTTGAATTTAGTGGGTCAAATTAGACCAGGCGCAAATCAAACCATTTTTCAGAAAACATCATTAGGTTGGGTTATTTTAGGGCCCGTCGGCGAAAACAACCCACCAGGGTTGCTTGTCATTTTAGTAAAGGTTTAGAAACTCAAGTAGCCAAGTTCTGGGAGATTGAGGATTTTCCAATTATTAAATCATGGTCCCAAGAGTAAATTGCAGCGGAAAAACATTTTGTTAAAACCACAAAGCGAGATCAAGACGGTAGACTTATAGTATCAATTCCCTTTAAAGAATCAACCGAAAAATTAGGCTCGTCGATGCAGCAGGCCAAGCGTCGGTTCTTTGCGTCGGTTCTTTGCTTTAGAAAAGCGTCAGCATTCTGATCCTTTATTAAAGGAAAGGTACGTTAACTTTATGTCGGAATACCAGGAATTAGGGCACATGTCAAAAGTATTTAAGATTAACGACCTTAATTGCGCGTCATATTTTATGCTTCACTACGGAGTTTTGCGAGAGGACAGCGTAAGTACAAAACTGCGTGTGGTGTTTAACGGTTTCGCGTTAACGAATACCGGCTATTCAATTAATAATCTTCAGATTGTAGGGCCGGTGATACAGAACGATATCCTTTCGATAACTATGCGATTTAGGAAATATTCATTTGTTGTTTCAGCCGATATTGAGAAAATGTTTAGGCAAATTTTGATTGAACCTTCTCAAAGGCCACTACAGCGCATTCTGTGGAGATCAAATGTCGATTCACATTTAGACGCCTACGAATTAAACACTGTTATCTATGGTACAGCATCGGCATCGTTTTTGGCCATACGTTGTTTATTTGAATTGGCGAACGAATGTGAAGCCGAGCTACCTGATGTAGCAAGAGCTATAAAAAATGATTTTTATGGCGATGATTATATATCCGGTGGGGATTCTGTAAATTTTGTTATTCATACGTGGAAGCAGGTCTCCAACGTATTGAAGCGCGGTCGGTCCAACTGCCAAGTGGGTGTCAAACTCCGCAGAAATACTGAAGTCTCTCGGTGATGCTAATCTATCTAACCAAATTTTAGATATGTGTTTAAGCGACAACACAAAAACATTATGTTTGATTTGGTCCGCTACGACAGACACGTTGCATTATCAAATAAATGACACTTCGGAAAATCAAGCAGTTACGAAGCGCAACATTTTATCAGCAGTGGCGCAAATATTTGATCCTCTAGGTTTGGTTAGTCCATGTGTAGTTATTGCTAAAATTATTATTCAGCAACTTGGGCAGGAAAATATATCATGGGACGAATCTGTACTGCCACACCTTGACGTAAAATGGATGAAGTTAAAATACGAGTTTTCACATTTAAATGAAGTTACTATACCTCGTCACGTTATTTGTAGCAAACCAATAAAAATTGAAATGCATGCTTTTTCTGATGCTTCTGACGTCGCGTACGGTTGTAGCATCTATGTTCGGTCCACGGATGAACAAGGCAACTTATTTCCACGCCTTTTGTGTGCCAAAACAAGGATTGCTCCTCTTAAAAGGATAACGTTACCGCGCCTCGAATTATGCGGTGCATTAATTTTGGCAAAATTGGCTAATAAGGAAAAGGAATCTTTAGATTTGAATTTCAATTCTTGTACATTCTGGTGTGATTCAACTATAGTATTAGGCTGGCTAAGCACACCTCCTAGTGCATTAAAGACCTTTGTCGCCAATAGAGTATGTGAAATTTTAAAATTAACCAAATTTGGAAAATGGCGTCACGTTCCCGCTCACGATAATCCTGCAGATTTGTTATCACTCGGAGTTAATCCCAAAATTTTGCAGTTATCTAATATTTGGTGGAACGGACCTCAATGGCTGTTAGATTAGAAAAGTGAGTGGCCTACACTCGCTTTAAAGGCAGAAAATTTACCGGAGATGCGAGCACCCGTCCAATCATTAGTATTGATAAACACGCCCGCAATTGATATTTCTAAATATTCTAATCTAGATAAGCTAATCCGCGTCGTCGCGTATTGTTATAGGTTTAAGAGTAATTGTTTAAAAACTCAGGAAGCTCGCGCCCTAGGTCCAATTAACGTAGATGAAAGACATGAAGCACTTATGCATTTGATTAAAGTTGCACAAAATCAGACATTTCACACAGAAATAACAGATTTAAAAAAAGGAAAGACGCTACAATCCTAAGGTACAATATTAAAATTAAATCCATTCTTCGATTATAGGGGCATTCTACATGTAGGAGATCGCCTGCGGAATTCGGAATTTCCGCATGATAAAAAACACCCAATAATTTTACACGGCCATGATCTGAACAAAATTAATATTGAAAGCAGAGCACATTAAATTAGGTCACGCCGGACCTCAACTTCTATTAACCACTATTCGCAAGAGATTTCGGCTTATTTCAGGTCACAATGCGACCAGAGGTATGGTTCGAGGGTGCTTCCGTTGTTTTCGTGCGATCCCAAAATTAGTTAATCTTTTTAAGGGATAACTGCCAAAAAATAGGGTTGAAGCAACCTTTTCCTTTGCATGCGTGGGTGTTAATTACGGCGGTCCGATTTTGATAAAAAATAGAGCTAGTCGTGGTTGTAAAACCAATAAAGATTACATTGCGCTTTTTGTCTGCTTTGCTACTAAGGCCGTTCATAAAAATTCGTAACTGATTTGACTAAGAACTATTTTATCATGGCATTAAAGCGATTTGTATCACGACGTGGAAAACCAACGCATATTTATTCAGATAACGGCACTAATTTTGTCAGTGCCAATATCGAGTTGAAAGCTTTAGGAGCATTTCTTAAGGATAATGAAAGAAACTTTTCTGCGTCAATTCAGAACGAAAGACTGCCCTGGCACTTCATTCCAGTTAGTTCCCCTCACCTCGGCGGGTTATGGGAAGCGGGAATGAAGGCAACTAAGCATCATTTAAAGAGAGTGGTTGGTTATGCTTTATTAACTTATGAACAGATAAATACTGTGCTTGTTCAAATAGAAGCCATATTAAATTCCTGATCAATGTCCTCTTTAAGTTCCAATCCTGACGATCTCCTTCCCCTTACTCCGGCTCACTTTTTGGGTTGGAAGGTCGCTTGTAGCCATACCGTACAACGATATAAGGCAGCTGCCTGAGAATCGCCTTTCGCTCTTCCAAAGGCTTCAACAAATCGTGCAAAACTTTTGGGCACAATGGTGTAAAGAAACATATCGGAGCTGCAGCAACGCTCTAAGTGGAGACCTCGAGCACCCGATCTTGAGCCAGGAGCATTGGTGGTCGTCAAAGACAACAACACATCCCCTCTAAACTGGGTCTTGGGACGTTTAGTGGCAGTGCACGCAGGTGCAGATGGTGTCGTGCGCGGCGCAACAATACAAACTGCGCACTTCCGATCAGTGACCTTTAGCGTTAGTTTAGTATAAGGTAGAGTAGTATTAATTAAATTGTTGTAAATAGCTAGATTAAGATGTCCACTTTTATTGTAACATGAATTTGATCATTATCTATTCGTATGTGTTTTACGTTGAAAGTCATCCTTTCAAGGGGGGGGGGGGGGGAGTACGTTTATGCCTATGCATAAATTCAAATTTGGCGCCACGCCTAGTGGAAGAAGCGGCACTTGAGTGAAGTAGTTTTGTACCAGAGGGTTAGGCGCACGTTAAGCAAGGGAGCGCGAGACAGAACACTTCAGCCCTTGCACCCGACAGCACCGCGGCTTAGGTGCGAACCTGTATTTTGTATGTTGTATATTTGTTTGATGCATTAAATATATTCGAATCTTATTTTCAGGTGCAACGAGTAAGGGTAAGTGTTCCAGTGTTCAAGAGCAGTGAAAAGCCAGCGTAAAAACACCCGTAAACAAGTACTTACAAAACAACATTGTATATTAGAATGGGCTAGTTGCAACATATATTAGTTTATTTTCGCATAGAACATCAACTAGGTCAAATACGTGTATATTTAGAGATAGAACGTTATATCAATTATTAAGCTACGGAAAAGTGTAATAGCATTAATCAAGTTATGTTGTACAGTTTTGATTTAACAATGAGTTCTCAAAAAGTGATTGATGGTATTGTTGGTAAAGTAATTAAGAAAATGGAAGGAGTGGGTAGATTAATTAAAACAAGAGATGAATATAAAAGTTATCTTAATTATTTGCGAAACACAATTGCTTTAGTTAGAAAATGTTTAAAAAACAAGGAGGTACCTATACATTAAACATCTTTCTAAGGTTGAATATGATTTATTCTTTCTAGAGCGTTAAAGTCAAACCTTTAAAGCCAAATCGAAGAAAGCAGAAACTTCAAGAAAGAGATTTGTTTGGCGAGACCTTCAGTCCTCTTTTGAAGGTAGACTACGAACTAGTGCAATAATTAATTATAATATAAAAGAACATCTAGAATTTTTTAGAGAAAGAGATGCCTGTATCGGTTAAGTATAAGTGCACAAAATGTAAAGGGACAACTGATCACAAAGAACGAAAATATATTGCTTGCACATTGCAAGAACTTCTGACAGAAAACTGTGAAGGTAAACATTATCCCCCATCATATTTCAGGAAATATCCTAGCGAATAACTGAACTCAGCCTGGTAATAGCCCTCATTATTTTCTTTTTATTTATTGTTAGTCATTAGTATTATGAGATAATAAAAGCGATTTATCATTACTACCTTTTCTGTTTGCAGTAAGACAATCGAGCATCATGTTCATTGAGGATATTCAAGGCTTTCAATTCTAAAACAGTGAACTGCTTACCAAAAAAGTGGCGATTCTGAATACTGACTCTGAAGCAACTTTTCACACGTTTATTAATCAGCCTCCATCAATCTACAATTGGTTTACAACTCAAGTAAAATGACACCTTGACTGGACAAGGAACAATATACATGGGTTGGATTGGCAAACTACAAAGCAGAGTTTCTTACCTTACTGCTATTTAGTACCATACTTGCAAAATATTATTCAAGATGAAACTGTTCTAGTTAAGGGCAAAAATAAAAAAAAACAAACACTTAAAAAATTATTGCAAGATAAAAATGTTATAATAAATGTTGAAACTTTAGGATGACCTAATCTAAATCATTTGTTAATTTACGACAGTATAAACAAATATCATTGTAATCAGCATATATATAATAATCTGAACTGTGCACATAAAACTGTTAAAATTGTACATAGGTGGTCACCCCTTCCATTTTCTTAATTTCTTCACTTTTTGGGAACTCATTGTTAAATCAAAACTGTACAACTTAACTCGATTAATGCTATTAAACTTTAAAATAAAATATTTAACATATAACTGTGTTGTTTTCTTTTTAACAAAAAAAGTGTCAGATGTGAGATTCGAACCCACGCTCCTTTACAGGAACCAGGCCAATCTGAAAACATACAGGTAAAGTAAGTAGAGGCTCAGCTAGCCTAATTCAGATGAAATAATCACTACTATTACTACTACTACGACGACGACTACTACTACCACTACTACGACTACTACCACTACTACTACTATTACCTTCACTCTTACTTTTGTCAGTTTTGTGTAAAATAAATAAAAAACACTTAGGTTAGGCAACCAACAATACACGCACGCTTTAACCGTTAGCTACTTTATAATACTCAAGAACGTCTGCTGGTCATTGTTTACATTTTTTCTACAACCACTACATTAAGACCTTCTGGTCATTGCTGTCAAAAAGAAACAAAAAAAAATACTTCTTTTCGACACAAGAAATTCTTCGGTAAAAAGACCGTTACCCGAAGAAATAATGGGAGTGGTGGAATATTACTTACGTGATAGCTCAATAGCTCAATGCAGCATTCAAAGCACCAATTGCCTCACTCAGCCAATGCTCAGATGAGTCACTACCAATCGTTAATTAGGGGTCGCCGGTCAGCTCGTAGCCGAAGACGGCCATGGGTTCATTAGATGGAAGTGCTTCGCCATCAATTTAAGGATAACAGAGAGTTCCTAACCCCTTAATTTAACGATTGATACCTAGATTCCATTCCACATAAATTGGAACACTGTAAAACTTCGGCGCAAAACTGGAGTCAAACAATCAAGTGCAGGGGAGATAAATGCGTTTTATTTACTCGTAAAGTCGGGCACGCACATAAGATACATATATGTAAAAATAAAGGGCCGACGTAAATGCATATAAATGCCCCAAGGATCCCTGTTTACAGAACAGATTGGCCAATTAAAAACAACAAATCATAAAACTGGGAAAATTTCTGGAAGATCCCAAGGAGCGAGATCAATTTAAATTCGTGAATTGCAATCGGGAGATCGCCCCCAGAATTTTCTATAGAATCCTGCAAGAAACAATTAATCTCGCATATCGTAGCTAAAAGTGAACAGCTTACAATGAGGTGAGGCCTCGTATTTAACATGTTAAAAGGAATCTTGAATTGAATAATGCGACTTTTTCAGACGACGGCAATAGTTCGTACTTGAATTTTCCGAATAACGCGTATCACTGTGAAATCAGCGCCCACAACATTAATAAATTTTGCGCTAGTCCCAATTTTGATGTAAATTACTGAGGGCAGTTCTTTATCGATGGAACGCACGCACACACGTGCAACAAGCTTCACTCGCTATAGCACGGAAGCACAGATAATCAAACGGCAATTGTTACCTTCAACTGGTTTCGAGACCGTGCTGACGTTAACGTTCCACAGGAACGGACTTCCGTGAATTTGATAGCTGAACCAGAGAGCCGGTAGCACGCTAGCTGAGAGCGCCGAGATAGGTGCTACGAGAAAGCTCACAGGATACGCATTGTGCAGCAAGCCGGGATATTCGAACCTCATTTGGGGCCTATAACGTGATGGGGACTAAATTATTGAAGTAACTGTTAGCGGATAATCGAAAAGGTGCTGAAGACGGTCATACTCACACTAAATACCCCAGATGTCGTACTCGGAAAATGTTGGCGTTAAAAAATCTGCCCCAGGCAGTATCTCTATATCTATACTTCAGAGAAATGTCGAGACGCGCACAAATCCCCTATAACAAAGGGTAAGAAGTGCCTAGACACCAATAGGACACCTTCTTTGCAAAAATCGCCACTTCGAAAAACGCCAAAAACTCCCAAGGATCTTCTTCGATGAAACGCCGGAACAAGATGCCAAATTTCCCTGTCGCAAGCGCTTAACAAAGTGGGGACGCAAAACCGATGCATCGATAATGCGCGATACCCCGACGCAATTTGAAAATATGTCGAAAATACAGTAAAGCGAAAATTGACGGTAACAAGACCTTCTGGTCATTGCTGACACAAAAAGTACTTCTTTTCCTACAAGAAACACTTCAGTCACCCTGATTCTCCCCCTAAGGGGATGATGACGTAATGCTTCGGATTGGCATGCCATCCAGTATCACAGTAACCGCTTAGCTATACTACTCGTGTGGTTGTTCTTGCACAATTTGTCTCGCATTGTTAACTACTTCTTCAGTACGTATTTTTGGTCAACCACGGCTTTACTTCCGTTGTACACTTCCAGTTGCGCGGAAGTTATGGACCAATCTTGATAAAGCATCACTAAAGACCTTATATTGTATAGCTGCCGCGGGAAACTTTTCATTGAATTGCTTAAAGGTATCTTCAATAGAATAAATCCAATTTCCATCGACTGTATAAACTACTGACAAGAAACATCTTGAGCTTGGTACTCTAGGGCCGGATCAGCTTTGGAAGTTGCATGGTGTGGATTTTCAGAAGATAGCCACTCATTTTCCATGTCATAAACAAGAATGTTGATTGATGCCAAAACTCTCCTATTCCACTTCCATTGTGTCATTGGTAGTATCTGAATCATTATGAATATCTGATTCTGACTCAGATTCATCCAATGAAATAATGAAAGGTGGAATGTTTTCATTCGAAATATTTCCCATATGTGGCTATGACAGTGACTTGATGATTATTATAATTGTAAATGTAATATAACTAATTAATACATAAAGTTCACCACACAACTATTTTTAGAATCTTGTTGCAATCAAATTTTGACTGATTAATTATTTATTTCTGGGTTCGTCAATTGAGAATGTTATTTACAGTAGTTCGCCCTTTATTTATAGTACATCCATCTGATAATGAATAATACGCTAGCTCAATTGAAACATGAAACTCAAATCTCAGGTCTTGGGTTCCTATTTTGTCAATTTTAAAAGTTGAACGGTACGCCACTGCAAATATGAACTTGAACTTATATTTGAAACGCACTGCGCAGGTGCTACTAATCTGTCAGATATTCTGGACCAAATAATTCAAACTACGCTGTCAGTTCTCGTGTGAAATGATTTATCAAAGGAATTTAATGAACAAATTTATCAGGTAAGTTTTTAAATAATTGCGCCTTCAATCGGCGTCACTATACTCATTTGTTTTTCAGGTCGAAAACCTCGCCTTGATTCTTTTAGGACGCTAATCCTGCATTTGTTTATTCTAACCTCCAAATGGTACCTTAAATTACAATTTCTGCAAATCTGACTGCTCATGGACACGAAATTCAATGGGAATCTGGTTCTGCAGCTCGGGTTCTAGGTATGCTT
The DNA here is from genome assembly GCA_940337035.1 of Agriotes lineatus. Lineage (NCBI taxonomy): Eukaryota > Metazoa > Arthropoda > Insecta > Coleoptera > Elateridae > Agriotes > Agriotes lineatus. The sequence continues at coordinate 62,675,440 of OW679201.1, read as the reverse complement.
ACTCGTTCCAACCCTCTAGCGCCGACTAATTGGTTCAAATACACTAACCTCAAATTTGCAGGTTCGGAGCTGGTCTCGGAAGCCCTCTATGCTGCGCCTCGCTGGAATCTTCGCCCCCCGGGATGCTCAAACTGCTGTTGTGTGCTGGTGCCTCTTGGGCGGAGCTGCTGGAACACCCTTGTAGGCTCAGGCCATTTTTGCCAGTGTGATTACGATTTGACAAATTATGTGAACTTTCTCAGTTGTATGCATTACCTCAACTCTGTGCTTTTGTGACTTGATTCTTAATTTTCTTGCACTGCCACCAGAGCTGAGTGGAGGGCTAAATACCATTGCAATGTTTCCCCCAGTCTTCCGAAATAATTTTTTCACAATGATCACAATAATTTTGCCACATGTCGGAGGTACACTTTGAAAGAGCTTCAAGTCATAAATGCTTAACCTTATCCTTCGATAAAAGTTGAGAATTTATTTATGCTTGTTGTAATAAGGTTTACAGAACCCCCATGCCATTTCAATAGAATTGCATTGACATTGGTACGGAAATAATCTAAGAACCTTATGACCATTCTCTTTCAAAAATTCGTCAGTCACGTAACGTTTGTTATTGTCTTTCTTAAAAGGTTGAATCAAACTCCAAATATTTTTTTTGTAATTTTGCCCTCAATTTTGACATTGTGTTTAATCAACCAGCCTTGCATCTGATCCTTCTTCCAATTAAGTGAGGGTAACTTTTCCAACTTCACCGAATGATACGGTGCATTGTCTAAGATTACCACACATTTACCAGGAATTTTATTCAGAGTAGGAAGTCATTGATTAACCACCCAATTTTGAAAAATCGCCCCGTTAATGATTTTGTGAGAATCCCTATCGTTATCAGTTGAAGTTAATAATAGATCACATCCTTCCAAAAACCCAAATTTAGTTACCGTATGCAAAACAATGAAACGCTTTCCATCCGAATGTTTTATTTTCACTAGAATTTTGGTATTGCAAGAATTTCCTCAACTAAGTTATTTTGGATGCAACATGTTTCTGTTCACATAGAATTTTAAGTCCGTTTAGATGTTTATATTTATAACCAATTGATTTTAGAATATTATATAAAGTCGTTTTTCCGTTATCGTATTCGAAATTTTCACGCGCGTCTTTTAATAGTCTAGCCAAAGTAAAGTGCTCATTTTTCATGTGATAATTCCAAATCTGTCGTTGCAAATCTTCCCGAAATGCAAAATTTTTATAGTATGTATCATTTTTAGGTCGTGGGCCAAAAAGTTAAATTTCAAAATTGGCCCGCCCAATAATATTTATTATAGTTTTATCAGATACCTAAAACCGTACAAAGCTTAAAATTAAACCGACAGTTAAGTTTTATGCAAAAATACTTACATCCCAAATGTCACTACGCCGGGCAAAGGTTTCAGATTCGCTGAGGTTATAGCCTGTTGGCTTTATAATGTCTGTAGACCTTTGTAATTTTGTGTCAGGTTTAATGCCTTTCGGCATATTTATTTTAGTATAAATTACAATTTGTTCACAGATAGCTATCCATGATGCCGATGTCTATAAATATTATGCCTAGTGACAAACAAAGTATGAAAGCAGTGGCAATATTGCACGTTTAAATTTAAAATGTCAAATTAGACATTTTCGTGAGCTTCCCGTACATAACGGCTGATTCTGACAGTGTCAGAAAGAGATTCTAGAAAAGTTTTATTAAACATAAAAACAAAATGCGGTAATCTTGCAGTTTACGTCCCCACCAGTGCGCACTTTTACTGCGCCGATAGAAGTGACATCAAATATGCTACATGGTTGCCAGACGTTTGCACGAATTCTACCTAGAGCTATTAATAAAAATAGGGAGGCTCCACCACTGAGGTAGTAAAGTTCGGCACGGATTATATGGACTATTTTCCTTGCCTACAGGTGGTTTTTAAAAGGCGGTTGTTAGTCAAAGTTATATATAACCAGGTTAAATTTAATTGAATATGTAAATAATAACATACTATGAGCAAAAATGAAGCTTTATTTGCAGAGGCAGGTAGCACATAGAGCCAAATACATACCATCCGTTCTTTTTAAAAGTATACATAGGGGATACTCGTATGTATACTAAAAAGAAAAATTTCCTTATTTTTGCCACAGCATGCTATTTGTTTTAAATTAAAACTCTTAAAATTGAAGATTGCTCTATAATTGGTTGCCGAAATATAGGGTAAACAATAAAAAATAAGGGAATTTTTCTTTTTAGTATAAATACGAGTATACTATGTATACTTTTAAAAGGAACGCATGGTATACTATAATTTTATTATCAGTTGAAACATAACAAGTGCTTGAAAAATTTCCAGAAATATTTGGAAGACAGCTCTGCAACTATTTTTTCAATAGAAGCATGGGCGCATGCCAACTGAAAAAATCACGACGCCGACGGAAAAGGGTTTTTTCTTGGAAGCAAACACTCAAGTCTTTTGTTAGAAAAAATATCTGCTTTGCAGAAATTACCATACGACATTTGTTATGCACGTGTTATATTTTGATAGAATATATCACGAATTAAAAAAACACAGTAGAGTAAACATTTTTGTTAAGAATAATAACAAAACTAATATCGAAATGGGTACTAAAAATCTACGGTTATTTGTGATGACAGTAAGATATAAGATGGAATTTACCGTAAATTTCCAAAAATTTCCGATTAATAATCGCAGTTGCTATGCAAAATTGCCAATTAAATATACATATGGATATTCTCAATCAAGGACCTATTAGCAAAAAAGAAACAAAATCAGAAAACAAAAATGTAGTATGAATGTGAGAAACCAATACTGAGGTAGAATCGTGATACGTTGGAAATATTTTTGTCCATGGTTAGGTACTGTGAATGAAAATAACAAATAACAATTAAATTATATTATTAAAATGTATGATTCCGATAGTTAAATGATTAGGCAGATAATTTAGCACTTTTTATGCCTAATCAGAAAAGTGACACTGTTACTTGACAATGTGGTCACAAGAGTCGCCACTTTTATGACGTTTGAAAAGAATAGTTACAAATAACTATTATTTTCAAACGTAATAAGCACCGAGTGTAAGAAATTAATTCCACTCATGAGGGAAGCGAGACTAAAAGGGCAGAAGGCTATACTTATACACTAGTACCATAAGATACTATTAAAGTGGTGTCTGTCTGTCAGTCTCTCTCCTTTCTACAGCTCGGATAGTTTAATTGATCCGCTTGAAAATTGATATTTACGTTCTTAATCTAAATTTGGAGATCCCACATCCCAGTGACTTGTAGATAAAATAGACCGACTGGAAGTAGTACTTTACTCTTAGGTTTCTTTCAGGGTCCCTAGATGACAAAAAACATGTTTTCTCAATTCCCTAAGAATGTCTGCCAGTTGCTGGTATAACTCAAAAACTATTTGTTGGAGGAAGACTATATTTTGCATGCGAATTATATCCCTTCCTGGCATGAAACCTTAGAAAAATAAATTTTGTGTTAACTGAGAAATAGATACAAATAGTAATATGCATATAGGTCAGAATTTACCCTTAATAAAAATGGAACATATACACGGTAAATTATTTTACTAGGAACGTTGAGATGGATTTACCTAGTTTCTTTTGACTTCTAAAATTTTTTAGTGTCACAACGTATACTTACGAGGAAAGTTCTGAGTAAAGCCCTTTAGACTTTTTAAATTAAAACTCAATCTAACATTGACATATTCGATGATAACTAAAGAATTTACTTATTGGTTGCTATGGACTAAGGTTGTTACAGTTCATGCGGCTACTTGGCATTAAATTATATACCATATGGACTCAAAAAATGTTCAGCATTTCATTTTTCATTTAGAAATGACCTTTCCATTTAAAAAAAATCAAAATGTTTTTAGACCATTCACAGTTGGGTACCAAATTAACTGTGCTCTACTCAGAACCACAGACCTAAGAGATAGAGTAACAAGGTCAACAAATCACCAAAACATACCCCACACAAAGGTTGCTGCGCAAGCACCAAAGGCACGCTTGAACTCTGTATCCCGAATCCGGGGCAAGAAACATTAGCTTTTGATTTACACCACCATTACATAAAACGGCTATTTGAGAGACTTTTCTTTCAAGTATCTTTCTTCAAACCTTGAAAATTCCCTACCTAACTCATAAAGACTGCATTTAAGTTTTTTTACTGAATGTCCTGTTTCACCAATGTATACAGCATTACAACAGCAAGGGACCCCATAAATACCTGTGTGTTTAATTCAGCTTTAGGTAAAGGAAAAACCAATAAAATTTTAACAATACATTAAAACCGTATTGAAATCCCCTGAACAAAATTTTACAGGTTCAAATTTCTGGATAATTATAAGATCACTGCAAAAGGAAGTTGCGTGTGTGTATCACACCAGATATTTATTAAGTGTTCTTGAAATTTTTGGCTTCTTTGGAATGCTATCAGCTCCTCTATCCACTTATCGAATCCTTCCAATGATTTTTGTTTTTATTTCACCATACTTATGTACGGAGTATAATCTACAGCTATATTCAATTGTGGTGGTTGTTGATGATCAACGGAGTAGAACGTCAGCAAGAATGTGCTACTTTTGGAATTTCAAAATTTGACTTCAAATTCTGATAGAGCATCAAAAGGTAGAATATGAATGTCTCTAACACCAACTTCGTATATCTTAGGAAATATGGTGAAAATGGCGGGAAAACAGCAATAATAATAATAATAATTACTTCTTGATTAATAAATGCATACATATTTTAAACCAAATTATTTAACTTGCTTGAGTTAATATGGAAATAAGCAAATGCTTGAAGAGATACTTAAATCTACCTTTCCCGATGTTTGGAAAAGTGCACACCCATTTTAAAACGTAGAAAATTGTTTTTAAAATCAAGTTCTGTGAAAACCATGCGCTTGTTAAATGTGTTGCCTACCCATTATTTTTTATTTCTAATTAAATACAACTAAAATGCAGTATTATTATTATTATTGTTAAATAGGGGCTCAGAATAGATATTTGCGGTACATCTGATGTAAAGTTTGACTTTGAAATCAAATTAAAACTTTATTTATGCTGGTGACAAAGTTATGCAACCCATGATTCACTGATACTAGTCTACTTTATACCATTTTTTTAAATTAATTTTATGAATCGAGGATCCTAACATAGATTCAGCTTGAAAAAAAATATGTCGGCTAAAGAATTTAATACAATACTCGGTGCGTTAAGCCTTTTACCTTCATCAGTGTTGTTATAGACTACCAGACTCGTAATGTAAATAACTATCGTTTGTCTGAAATGCTAGTATTCAGCCAATTTTTGCTTAGTAATACGCAATTTTGGTTTTTTAAATAGAACACCCTCTATATTTTTAGACATTTTAAAAGAGCACTGAAAATACTTTATGATAGCATGCTTAAACTAAAACTTTGAAATTTATTTTTATTAAAATGAATTATTTCCCTAAAGGAAGTCATGACATATGCAAAATCACTAACAATTGAACAAGATATGCAAAACAAATTCCACTTGTCTTTAAAAATACCTCATGAAAACAATTGGAAAGTTTTTTAAATGGAACAATAAAATATTTTTGAATTGTATTTTTCGAACGAAAAACTAGTAGGTCGTGAATTAAATTGGTTTGACAATGTAGGCTGCATACTGGCATTAAAAAAAAGCTTTTTTTTATATCTCTATTACTAATGAAGTTACGAGTTGTCTAGCAATGTACAAACACCCTCAAGTTATTCAATTTTGCGGATTTTTCTATAATTGTTAACTAGGTGTGCTGTTGGTACTGGCTGCTGGTGGTGGACGCTGTCCTGTTGATGGGTTTTGTAGGTTTTCACTACTACATACATATACATAATCCTTCCTCTTCTACCTTACGGTGTCGAGGTGAACGACATCACTAGCCGCTTCCACTCCTTACGATCCTGAGCCATCCTTTCTGCTTGTTTCCATTTCATATTTTTCTTTACCAATATTCCCCCAATTTCATCGTTCCAGGACTTAGTTGGTCTTCCTCGATTTCGTTTCCCATCATTTCCCATTTTCCAAACACTCTTCACCTTCCTATTGTCCTTCATCCTCACCATGTGCCCAAACCACCTTAACCGCATCCCTTCAAGTCTTTCTAATGTCGGTTTGACATTACATTGTTCGCGTATTAGTTCATTTCTGATGCGATCACACCTAGTTACTCCAACTACCGCACGTAAGTACCGCATCTCACACGCTTGAATTTTAATTCTGTTTCGCGCACTTAATACCCATGTTTCCCCACCATACAGCAGCACCGGCTCATATATCGTTTTAAATATTCAAATTTTTGTTTTGAGGCTCACTTCTCTCTTCCTAATAAAACTGCTGTTCAAGGCATAGTATAATCTTGTTGCACTGGCTACTCTGTTTTCTATTTCCGGCTCTAAATCCCCCCTCGCACTTATTTTCGAACCCAAATATTTAAAGTCCGTTACTTGCTTTACAATCTCATTATTCATACTAATGTTTACATTCACATACTCCTTTGTTATCACTAGGAGCTCAGTTTTCGCACTATTCACCTTCATTCCGAATTCTTTAAAATTTTCATTCCAGATATTTACATTTAATTGCATATCTCCTTCCGTTCTAGCCACTATCACAAGGTCATCCGCATATATCATCTCTGACAAAAAGACTTGCTGTAACTTATTTACTCCCACTCTGGTTTTCCTTACTCTTTCCTTGCACTTCCTAGCAATTTCATCCATTAGGACAACAAACAACAATGGGCTCAAAACTCCCCCCTGCCTCACACCATTTCTGGTTACAAACTCACTCGATGATTCATTATGGGTTCTTACCGTATTTCGCGTGCAGCTATATATACTTTTAATTGCTCGTATTAGCTTATTTCCTACATTCCTCCGTTCCAAGACTTTCCATATTTTATCTCTGGGTGCAGTGTCAAACGCCTTTTCCAGGTCTACGAAACATAGGAGTAATTTGCTATTATACTGTAGTGTTTTTTCTATCATCTGTCTTATTGTAAATATTAGATCCGTTGTTCCCCGGCCAGGCCTGAAACCACACTGGTTGTCGTCCAGCGTTTTTTCTATAATTTCTCTCAGCCTCCTCTCTAATATTATTTCATATAATTTGCTGACGACTGGCAGTAGTGATATTCCTCTATAATTAGAGCATACTTGTCTATCTCCTTTCTTGTATATTGGGAGTATCGTTGCAACGGTCCAATCTCTAGGTATTCGCCCATTATTCCAGCACAGATTTATTATTTTAAGCAGTAGTAAGAGTCCTTCTCCATCCAGATATTTAATCAACTCCGCCTTGATATTATCATGTCCTGCAGCTTTTCCATTCTTCAGCTTTTTTATTGCATTCCGGGTTTCTTCCAATGTTATCTCCTCCTCGCAATCCATCACTACACTTAGCTCCATTACTTTATTTTCTATTTCCCTTTCTCTTGTGTCACCTTCTAAAATTTCCATAAAATGTTCCTGCCATCTCTCTATAATTCGTGCATTGGTTAGTAATAAGTTCCCATTTACATCCCTTATACCGTTAGTCTTCTCACTCCGTCTTAGTCTTAAATTTTTCAAAGTTCTATAGAGTAGTTTAGCATTTCCATTACTATCTCTTTCCATTCTTTCACCAAATTCCTCCCATTGTCGTATTTTAGCTTCTTTAATTATTTCTTTTACGCGTTTTCTTTGTACTTTGTACTCTTCATAGTTGCTATTGCTTTTGTTATTTAAATACTTTTTCCATAAGTGTTTTTTCTTCCCGATTTCCATTTTAATATCTTCATTCCACCATGCCGTAGCTTTTATTTTTCTCCCACTAGTTACACCACATACTTCCTTTCCTGTTTCCCATACTTTTTCTCTAAAAATCCTCCATAATACTTCAATACTGTACTCCTCCCTCCAGTTTGTTCTTGCGATCTTTACATTTAGTTTTTCACAATATTCTTTCCTGACATTTGCCAATTGTAATTTATATACTTTAATACTCTCCTGTTTATAGCTACTCTCATCATTATTTTTACATGCCCCATGTTGTTTCCAATTTTTTATTTTTATTTCCACAAGGAAATGATCTGATCCAATTTCATACCCTCTCTTCACTCGCACATCCATTATTTCATTTCTATACTTATTATGCACTAAAACCAGATCTATAATTGATTGCTCATTTCGTGAATCCCTCACTCTTGTGTATTGGTGTATTGCCTTATGCTGAAAGAACGTATTACATACTCGCATATCATTCATGATACAAAAATCGATTATTCTTTGGCCATTTATGTTCTTTGTACTTTCCCCATGTGGGCCTATACGATCATCTTTTTCTTTTCTTGTCCCAACTCTTCCGTTAAGATCGCCAATAATTATTACATTATCTGCTGTACTGTCTATGTCATCCTGTATCTGTTCCCAAAAAATATCTTTCACATCTTTAGCGTCATTTTCCGACGGACCATAAGCTACTAATATTGTCCTTACCTCATTTTGTTCTTTCTCAACATCAATTCTTAGCAATCTTTCAGAGATAATTTTCCAATTTTTAACATGTTGTATCCAGTTTTTGTGTATTAAAACTGCCACCCCCGCTTTAGCACGATCAGCCTCCTCGACTCCTCCATAAATTAACCAGTGCCCGTTAATAATAATAATAATAATAATAATAATAGTCTTTTATTCATAAATATGAACTCACAAGGCGAGATTCAGCATTGCTGTTCTTACATCTAACCTTGACGTAAATATAAATAATTAATTAATAGAAAAAAGTTAATTTGATATGTAGCAATCGCAAAATTAAGAAAATAAATAATTGGCTTAAATTCTAATTAATAAAGTAATAGTTACCATAATTAAGAACTAAACAAAGAAGTAGGCATGGAGGAAGAACGTGTGTCAGGATTAGCACCTTACGTCTGTAAGGACAGTAAATATTTTTTATAGGCGTTTTTGAAGAAAACAGGGCTTTTAGACCTAAATTCAGGTTTTAGTTTATTTAGGACATCAGCAATTTGGTAGCTAAATGATGATTTATACCTCTCTGTCTTATGTTTCGGGATGCTTATTGTTGATGTTGGACGTAAATTAATACCATGGGCATCAGACCTAAAATCAACTTTTTCGTACAGATAAGCTGGACACTTACTATTTATTAAATTGACAAACATATAAGCTGTATGCAATACCCGCCTGTTATATGTGGTCAGCCAACCTGTATCTCTAAGTTTATGAGATATAGAATCATATTTTCTCACCCCATAAATATAACGTAGACATGATCTCTGAATCTGTTGCAATTTAAGTTTATCCATAGCACCTAAACAAGGGCCGTACACCACATCACAATAATTAAGATAAGAAAGAACCAGAGATTCACACAAATTAGTTTTAGTCTTTATTGACAGATAATGTCTATACGGGTATAAACATTTAAGTGTACCGTAGGCTTTCTTTAAAATGTGTACAACATGATCAGAAAATTTTAAATTACTATCAATTGTTAATCCTAAATTCTTTACAACATCAGCGAGAACTACAGGTTGACCTCCAACTGTAACAGATACACTCGGTGCTACCGCTTCTTTTAACCGACTTGGTCCAAATAAAATAGCATTCGTTTTTGAGGCATTAATAACTAATGAGTGATTTTTTGAGACCTCTACTATGCTGCTTAAGTCTTCATTAATTTTAGAACAAGTTGACACTACATCATCTGCTTGAAAAGATATATATATTTGTGTATCGTCGGCATATTGATGAGATAAACAGAACTGCAGATGTTTCGAAAAAGTTAATGTATAAATAGTATAAAGTAACGGCCCCAATATAGAGCCTTGCGGGACTCCCGACTTCAACTTCAGAACACCAGTTATTTATGGTAATGCATCCCTTCCCTTTTTTCTTAGTCTCGGTTACACCCATTATAGCCATATCTGCTCTTTCAAACTCGCCAACAAGATCCTCCTACTTCCCACTTATACTTTGTACATTCCATAGCCCCATCTTCCATTTTCCTTCCTTTACTACGTCCTTCCATATCCTTAAATCTTTATATTTTTCATTGCAATGTTTGTCATGCTTATAACTCCCTGTCCCTCTGTTAACTAGTTTTTTCTCCAGCTTGTTCGGGTTACTTTCCCTTAATTTCCATTCCTTAATCGTTGCCTTATCCGTCATCTTTTTATTTCCGTCCGGTCTGTTTTTTATTAGTTTTTTGCATCATATTTCTGTATTCTTTGCTTCATCCTATCCCACTGATGTAGCTCCCCATTTATCCACAATTTCTGATGCCCTATTTTTACTCTGTTTCCTTTTCCTTCCTCTTCTTTTCCCATTTCTCTTATTTTCTTTTGTATTTGTCTCTCTATTACTGTCATATCGCTATTTATATAGATTTCCTTGTCCTTCAGTTTATAACAATTTTTAAAAATCTTCTGCTTCTCTTCCCAGCTTTGTAGTGTTATTATACATTTCTCATCGGTCACTGTATATGCTTCAGTAATGGTTGCTTCCACTCCTAGTTTTTCTTTTATAAAATTCCTGGCACCATCTTTAAGTACTTCCCTATCCTTTGTGTCTACTTTTATCCCGGTAATTACAATATTATTCCTCCGTTTATTTCTTTCTTGTAGGTCAACTTTATATTCCAGCTCCTTAATTTTAGTTTCTAGCAGTTGTCGCTCGCTGTTCCATTGTTGCTTCATTTTCGTTACCTCCTCTTTTACTCTACGTATTTCAGCGTTTGCTTTCTCGAATTCTTCCGTTATCTTACTTTGTATATTATCATTTCCAATTTTGATCTCGTTTCTGATTTTTTCCATCCATTTTTCCATCGATTTATTTATTATCTCCTCCATTTTTTCTGTTTTATTTGTTTTTTCTACGTATTTCGTCTCCTGTATTTTAGCTTCTGGTGATCCAACAATAATTCTGCTTCTTTTGAAAACTTCGTTTTTCTCCAAATTATTTTCCGTAGTTTCTCTCTTGCGCTTATCTGCTAACTCAGTAATATTTCCTTTCCCAACTTCACTGGTTTTAATTTTGTCCATTTGTCACTACCTTTTATTCGGTTATCGTAATCGCGCTGTACTGCTCACTTTAAAAACACGCGCGCTGATACTACGCGCCAGCTCAGCTGTTCGCTTCGCGCACACTTAACCTTCACCGTATTTTGAACCGTTTTATTTCCGCACTTTGTAATATAACGGTTATAACTTATGTTTTCGTCATACACAACTAACATCCACTCTGTTGTTAATCTTTATCCCTAAAAACACTAATATAACCGCAGTTTTACCACTTAAAACTCACATTAAACACCTCTGGTAGACGGAGCTGCCTTGCAGATATCGCGCCGTACCGTCTCCAGGTTTTCACTACTAAATTTTTATTTTATTTTATCATGAATTCAAGACATTGTCAAACGTACTTGGTTCTTTGGAGGAGGCTTTTTCTATCGTTGTTAACTAAGTGTGCTGTTGGTACTGGCTGCTGGTGGTGGATGGAACAAGCATATTTCAATAATTTTTACATACATGCATGTTTGGACAAAACACATAGTATTTTAAATACAAGCAGAAATAATTACTACCTTGTTAATGTCTATAATACCACTATGTCATAAAAGTTAGTGTAAAACTAAAGGACTACAGAGGCAGCTATACGTACCAACATAAACTATCTTTCTTAAAGATTTTCACATAATCTACTTCCATTATTCATTTCTTTTAACAATTTATAAGGTCTATATCTCACCATCTTCTTATTCTTTTCCATTTCCCTTATGCCTATGGCGTCAGGTTGCTCATTCATTTGCGGTATTGGTCACGATCAGCTGCCATTCTCTTTAGTTGTCCTAAGTTCTTTCCTCTATCCAGTACCATCTTTTCCATTCTTTCTTCCCATGTTTCCCTAAGCCTTCCTACATATTGCCTTCCCTTCGGCCTTGCTTACAGTATCCTTTTTGTGTCTCTTCTATTTCGCATTCTCATGACGTGTCCAAACCAGGCATACTGCCTTCCCTCCACTTCTTCTACCAATGGTTCCATTTCCAGTTCTTCTCTAATCGCTGTATTTTTTATTCTGTCGCGATTCGTTTTTCCGACCATTCTTCTCAAGTATTTCATTTGTCCTGCTATATCTCACCATATTCCTAAATAGAAATAAATACACAATTATACGAAGACTATTTAAGTGCATTAACTCATGAATATGCTTTAGAATAGAAACTTACTGAACCAAGAGCATCTAGACTAGATAGTAGACCATTCATACTATCCTCTTCTGAACTTAAAACAATATGAACAAGCATACTGCTATCCAAAAACTCACGATTCAGAACAATTCTAACAAATACGATATTTTGTATTTAACAAGTGATATCGTAGCACTTCTGATTTACATATTTAAAATGTTTATTTTATGAACTCAGAGTTGTTCATCTGCAGGAGATGTCATTTTCACTGCCGTACATGTAAAATTTGGTTTTTTCCTGTGTAGGACTTCATGTGCTGAACTAAATAACTTCTTTGCACTGTTCTATATTCACAATCAGAAAAACTATAAGGTTTTTCTCCAGTATGGGGCTTTATACATCAAATACTTCTATGCAAATTTCTGTATTCACACTCGGTACAAGCATGAGGTTTTTCTGCCATATGAGACTAGATATGGTTAGCTAAATCATCTTTCTGTGTTGTTGTGTATTCACAATTAGAACAATCGTAAGATTTCTCTCTCGTGTGAGACCAGATATGTCGTTCCAAGTGACTTTTCTGCGTTTTTTGTAGTCACAAATAGTACAACAAAAAGGCTTTTCTCCTGTGTAAGACCGCATATGTCTAAGTAAATGACTGCTTTGTGCCGTTTTGTATTCTCAATTAGGACAACTAAACCTTTCGTTCCTGTATAACACTTCATATGTCTAACTAAACTACTTTTTTGCAAAGTTCTGTACGAGCATTCTGTACAGCCATATGGTTTTTCTCCAATATGAGAATAGATATCGTTGACTAAATTACCTTTCTGTTTTGTTCTGTATTAATAATAGGGACAAACATACGGCTTCTCTCCTGTGTGAGACCGCATATATCTAAGTAAACTACGTATCTCTACTGCCGTGTATCCACATTCAGATTAATCGTATGGTTTTTCACCTGCATATTTCCGCATATATACGACTAAATGAGGTTTATGCTTCGCTTTGTATTCACAATACGAGCAACTGTACCGTTTACTCAAGTATGAGATCTCATATGTGCTGTTCAATAAATATTGTAGCAAATTCATGGATGTCCTTCATGCTTTCTCCAAGTTCTTGCGTAGTAGGTAAATTATTGGGATTTTCATATTCCTTGCCTTATGCGATAGAATCCTATGATTCTAAAAATGATCATATAGAGCTACTTGTTTAGTGTTTATTGAGGTTATTTAAAGAAAGAAATGCTGCCTTTATACGATAGGAACTACCCAACATTGCAACATGCCAAACCTATAATACAGCCAGATTATAAAATATTGTTATGGCTCGATGTTATTTCATTATGTTTTTACTATTGTGTATGAATTTGGCTGTCAAGATCGAGAAAATAAACAATAACGGCGGCAGCGCTGCTGGTGATTTGACCTAAAATAATCGGCGCAGTAAAAGTGCGCACTCGTGGGGACGTAAACTGCAAGATTACCCAAAATGCAATGTCTACCTACCCGGAAAATAACTACTGAACAGAAATGTTTTACGTAAAATAATACCCAGGACATTGCGGCATGTTACGGCGATCATATTGCGGAGCACACTGTATACCACAGTAGTTCTTTTGAATTCAATTTGATTTGATCTAACCGATCTGGGGAACTTGTCAAACTGTAATGGCCGGCGATGGTGGTTGTGCAATAATTCAATGTTGCCTTTGTTGCTAGCCCATCCTCTAAACGAGCTGCTTCGTAAAATTTCATATCACTCCATGTAAGTATGACTCAGGATAGGAATATTTTTTAAATAAACATAACCAAGTTCACCTAACCGAACTTCGTTGTACATTGTATTTACAGATATTGCATGTATTACACTCGGATAATAATGGATGTGGAACATGAATCAGTTGAATATCATTTGCCTAATGCAGTAGCCAGCATATTACATGAACCACTCACAAAAAATGAAAGTAAAATAGTGGCAAACTTAAATGTTCAGCAACAGATCGTTCAAGATACTATCGACAACACCACGTATCACGAGTTGGATATTAAACAAGAGGAAGTTGATTTAAAAGATGAATTGTTTGATATGGGTGCAAATAATGAAAACTACCTAGAAGAACAATCAGGTTGCGAGCTCCGTGAATATGAAGCAAAAGACAGGAGTAATTTCTTAGAACACATGATAATTCAAACGGAACAGTTTCATACATCTTCCATTAATGAAGGTAAAATTGCAGGGAAATGTAAGTTGGTTAACCGTTTGGAGACCCGTACAAGTGAACAATTTCATTTATTTTCTAGGTGATTTAGTGAACCGTATGAAGACGCTTACAGGAGAAAAACCTTATTCATGTTTTATTTGCAAATATAAAGCAGCTCAGAAAAGTCATTTAGTTACACATATGAAAACGCATACAGAAGAAAAATCTTTTTCATGTTATATTTGCAAATATAAAGCAGCACATAAAAGTCATTTAGCTAGACATATGAAAACACATACAGGAGTAAAACATTATTCATGTTCCATTTGTGAGTATAAAGCAGCACGTAAAGAGTCTTTAGCTGAACATTTGAAAACGCATACAGGAGAAAAACCTCATTCATGTTCTATTTGCCAGTATAAAGTATGTCGTAAAAGTAATTTGGTTAGACATATGAAAACGCATACAGGAGAAAAACCTCATTCATGTTCTATTTGCCAGTATAAATTAGGTTATAAAAGTGATTTAGTTAGACATATGAAAAAGCATACAGGAGAAAAACCTTATTCATGTTCTATTTGCCAGTATAAAGTATGTCGTAAAAGTAATTTGGTTAGACATATGAAAACGCATACAGGAGAAAAACCTCATTCATGTTCTATTTGCCAGTATAAAGTAGGTTATAAAAGTGATTTGGTTAGACATATGAAAAAGCATACAGGAGAAAAACCTTATTCATGTTCTATTTGCCAGTATAAAGTAGGTCATAAAAGTAATTTGGTTAGACATATGAAAACGCATACAGGAGAAAAACCTTATTCATGTTCTATTTGCCAGTATAAAGTAGGTCATGAAAGTGTTTTGGTTAAACATATGCAAACACATACAGGAGAAAAACCTCATTCATGTTCTATTTGCCAGTATAAAGTAGGTCGTAAAAGTAATTTGGTTAGACATATGAAAACGCATACAGGAGAAAAACCTTATTCATGTTTTATTTGCAAATATAAAGCAACACATAAAAGTAGCTTAGTTAGACATATGAAAACGCATACAGAAGAAAAACCTTTTTCATGTTCTATTTGCCAGTATAAAGTAGGTCATAAAAGTGTTTTGGTTAAACATATGCAAACACATACAGGAGAAAAACCTCATTCATGTTCTATTTGCCAGTATAAAGTAGGTCGTAAAAGTAATTTGGTTAGACATATGAAAACGCATACAGGAGAAAAACCTTATTCATGTTTTATTTGCAAATATAAAGCAGCACATAAAAGTAATTTAGCTAGACATATGAAAACACATACAGGAGTAAAACCTTAATCATGTTTTATTTGCGAGTATAAAGTAGCAGAAAAAGATGCTTTACTGAAGCACATGAAAATACACACAGGAGAAAAACTTTATTCGTGTTCTAGTTGCAAATATAATGCTGCTCAGAAAATTCATTTAGTTACACATATGAAAACGCATACAGGCGAAAAACCATATGTATGTTCTATTTGCAAATATAAAGCAGGTCATAAAAGGTATTTAGTTACACATATGAAAACGCATACGTATGACAATTAGAGGCACTGAAATTAAGTTAAAATAGAAAAGATAACTTTGGAATGATATGAGTCATGGAATAATATTAGAATTGATCAAGAGTGAGAAAATTGAACAGTGATGTCGTAAAAGTAGGTCTTAAGGCCGCTTTACATTTAAGCAAGACCGGTGCAATGCAATGCAAGATGAAGAATTGCATGTAAGAATTAATATTGCTTGTCACTTTACATTTATGCAAGTCAGCTGCAACAGATGACGTTTGTAAACAAGACTACCAACTATACCAATGCATAAAAGTGCATATCATTTTGACAACAATTACAATAAAATTGCAGTAATACGTTCAGGGTCATTTTAATTTTATATTAACAGTGGTTTTAGCATGTGTTTTAAGTTGTTTACCAAATTCTATAAGTGAAAGGTTAGTTCACTGCTACTTTCAATTTGAATGGTTGGTAACAAACATTTTTACTAAAAAAATTACTAGAATTGCATGCGACTTGCAACAAAATTAGAACCGGCTCTAATCGTTTCGTCTTGCATCAGCTGATTGTAAAAATTGCCTTGACGCATGCGCTCACTACCATTTTCGTCTTGCCTTGCATTGCATTGCAAAAAAATTGCTTAATGTAAAGCGGCCTTCAGACACATCGTGAATATTCACAAATAAGGACATTTATTACTAGCGTATGCCTGATTATTATTTTATCATGATTATACTTGCAAGCACTCGCTGTATTCTCACCAGCTATTAGTAATTTGATGCAAGTCAAAAGAAAAGCAGGCTCGCTGTTCTCATATTTTTCCTACATTAACTTCACCAGCGATTCTACTGTCATACTAAAATCTGGTGATACAAGTATACATAAATTGTGTTGGAGCTCAGGATTAAGAATTAAATATACTTTTATAGAATCATACATGGTGCTTTCGTGATGTGTTTGCTGCCCAGTGTGCAACCATTATACCTCACTTCTAGTTCTAGCTTATGTAACAAACAAGGGCTTGCTGAGGCATACATTTTGTGCTATATATCCCTCTAGGTGGTATTTGTAAAAATTAATGTTAATGTAAACTTCCCTTTAAATTGTAAATTATGTAATACCCTTTATTGACAATAAAATCTTAATGTTTAGTACGAGATTGCATATTTACAAGTAATTTTACAGTTTTACAACCCAAGTAAATATAGAAAGAGATTTTCACATTTTGCGTCAAAATCATATGTTGCATAACTTTTATGGTAAAAGGTTAACTAATAATTTCATGCAATATTGGTACCTACAGCGGAAGTTAACCACTAAGCAACATGATATCTACTAGCTTCCTTATTACCACGTTTTAAATAAGCTTTCTTCACTTTTCAGTTGTCTCCAAAGTCAAACTACGAGTCTAATCAAATTCTTTGTAAAGTGTTATATTTTGTTAAAAAATATTTGATTGGTTACCGTCAAGATCTATCGTTTGTATTTAGTTGAATTGTGAAGTTTACAGCCTGTATTTAGATTAAATGTTACGCAATTAACAACACTAACCTTTGTTGAGTAATCCATTTGATGTTCATTGTTCGCCTACATATTTCTACGTTAATATAGGTCATTTTCAATTAGCTGTGGTTTTCTTTTGTAGGTTTATAATAATAAATGACTTTATTTTCTCGGATACAGATAAAAGGCCAAGTTCAACTAATGTTGTTCTTCTACTTAACCTAACATAATGTTTGCATGTGTTATTTTGTGATGTAAACCTCAGACAACTGTAAGCAAATGCAAGTTAAGGTAAGTCCGACCCAGTTGTTCGTGGATCGTCGTTCAAGCACTGCCAAGGTTGAATCAGAATGGTCGAGCCATTGCTTCCACTTTCTCAATCAGCCAACCTGTACTTTTTCCGATTTAGTAAGTAAAGTGGTGGCGTCTGGCATTTAACATTTTATTTCGTTTACCGGATCGTAGCCGTAATTAAGGTCGTAAAGAACCCCCTTCCCCACTGAGTGAACCGGCAACCTTTGTTACAGCCCATCGTAATGTAATTGGGGCAATTGATCCGAGAAGACACCACCAAACGTATCTGTTTACCGACAAACACTACACACATTATACAGCCAGTTGGGTTGCTTATTTCAGAGCCTTAAAGTTGAAATGATTTTTTTTGTCTAATTGTGAAAGTGATCTGCCCAATGAAATTCAGTATATGATTTTTCTTAGCTTCTAAAAAGGCGATTGTTTTCTTTCAGAAATGGCAATCATAATTTGATTAATGGTTCTAAGGAAGCAGGTATTCATCTTATAAATTGACCTCAAGTTGCAAATTTCCAAGCAACAACTAAAAGTCTCTGATAATTTCTAGAAAATAAAATACAGTGGTTTTAACGAAAGAAGAAACACTCAATAACTCTTTATCTTATGACTTTGTAGTGCGGCGTTTAGTATAGTCGTCGTTCTGTTTAATGTTTGTAACACGATTTTACTTTATGTCCTGTCTGCTACCTAGCTAGCTCAGTTTGCAATAAAAGTTCTCTTACCTCTATCTCGGTCATATTTAAGGAGAAATCAACGCAACAAAGTTCCGGAGTTGACCAAATCGTGCTCGGAACACTGAAATAAAAGCCAATCTCCCGGTTTGGGTACGCAATATGATGTAACACTTTGTTCTCGCAAGTTCCAAAAGATCATAAAACACTATGTTATGAGCCAAAAGTCACTTTTAAATACATCTGTAATTATTTGCCCTATTTTGGATTCCGTTTTAGTTAGAATATTTGAATGACGTTCTGTGGAGGACAATTTATGAGAATTTCTGAAATCAGACATCGTTCTAGATTCACTTGCGTCAAGCACATGGTTATATTTCAGCAAAGCTGAGAGCCGAACATCAAAGAGATATGCGTAAACTTCCATTTTGTGCCTTACGCCTTGGTTCTATTGTGTGCAATTAATTTTAGCTGTTTTTTTCTCCCCGTACGGCCAAATTCGACCGGTTTGTAAACGCATGGTACCCTTGAATTTATTACAACCTCTGTGCTTGGGACTCATGTGCTAGAAGGCTCCGATCCTGCAGAGCAAAAGCGATTCAAAGCCCCTTACGATACCTGCATATCGACGGTCCTGGCGCAGGCCACCTGTGGATTCCGTGACGCCTTCGACAGAGCTTTCTAGACGTCCACGAGCTGATATATAGCTGTCCAAGGTCTGTTTTATAATTGTTCGAGTTGCTTCGCATCATAGGTGTCCCGAGTTTAACCTACAAATTAGAACCCCCTTGTGAACACGTCCCCGAATGTGTATCAGGACTTTTAATGTCTTTGGCACATACCAGAGTTTATCTTATTCGGCAAACATTAGGTTGCCCTCTTAAATTATTTGAGCTAATAGCGTAAGGTTGGAAATTCACCTGTGTAGCACGGTTTATCAGAATAACCTGACCATGACCAAACAATACCACTTTATGAAATACTAACCAACACCAAGTTTCATTAAAATACCTCTAGGAGTTCTCCATATTTTTGAAAATAATATATTTTTGTTTTTAACTTCAACATTCTGTATCTTCAAAAGGAAGCCGTTTAGGTTTGTATGAACTTTTTATCTTAGAATTGATCAAGGAATCATTCCTTAAAGTTTGTCTACGTACTTAATTAACACCCTGTATATCGTAATACAAAATTATTTGTCACATTTCTTTTACAATTTTTCCTCGTAATTATTATATTTTCCGAATTCCTATAGTTACATGCTATTTTTGAAATAATTTTAATAATTTAGTTTCGCATTTTATAAAACATTATCTTATTTAAACCAAATAATTTATTTCTCTTTCAAATATTATTTCATATTTGGAACCCCCTTTAAGAATTGTTTTCAATTGCAAAGCCGCAATCAACTCAATGCTGTATTGTACTACATTTTTAATTAATTTTTTTATGACTGCATTATGATTATAATAATCTAATTATTTAATAACAATGCTAATCCTGTCATCTGACCTTATTCAAATTCGCTCAAAATTAATATTCAACAGTAATTACATAAGTGGTGATCATTTTTTGATAATTTTAACTAGATTCACATCAAAGATGAGTGCTAATCTAGCTAAAATTATAAAAAAAATTATTACCACGAATGTAATTCGGCGTGATTATTTTTTAAGCAGTTCAAGTTGTAGATTGGGTTTGAGAAGAACGATTTGAATGGTTTGTGAAAAAATAGTCGCTGTAATTTGCTACTAGCAAATAGTCAGTGTAATTTCGATGCTACTAGCAAATAGTCAGTGTAATTAGCTACTAGCAAATAGTCAGTGTAATTTTGATGCTATTGGTCGATTTGAATTTATTTCTCATTACTATTGGCTGATAGGACTGCTTAAAAAATAATCAGTACAATTTTCATTATGGTATGATATAATATCAATATACACTTCAAAATATGACGTAAATTTCAAAGGTTGAGCATACTGTTCCAGTTTAAATTGCAATTCTACCTAAAGTGTTACAGTTCATAACAATGGTAATACGCGCACCGGCAAATTCAGCATAATTAAAGTTGATTCACTAAGTGAGTCAAGAGTGCTGACTGCTTCTAATGCATTTTCAACATATTTCCAGCGTACATAAATCGAACAAGTAGAGACACCCACTGTCGGTTACTTTGATGTAAAAATTCCGATTTAGATGACCTTGAACGGCTCCTGGAGGGGGGTTACTTTCCGATAATACTAACAGATGGAGCCATTACTGGAAAACCTCATGATTGGTAGCAGAGCCAGTAACTTGCTCTGATTGGTAGCTTGATTGGTAGAGCTGCCATCTGGTAGTCAAGCTTAGAAATACCCCTTAAGGCACTGTCCCAGGCACTCTAGGTAGGTTTCAACATTTGGCATGAGTGTTTCTACTTGTTCGTTGTATGTACCCTGGTATTTCTATCTGCAACCGTTGTTTACGAAATATAACCCCTACAACTATAAAAATGTAAAAATCAGATTTTGGTTTGTAAACAAGGATGTAGGTTACTATAATTAATAAAATATAAACATTTTGCACATTTAGAATACAATTACGAAGACGCCAGTCTGCAACTTGCTACAAAGTTCTAAATACAAAAATATATGACAAAAATTTCTATCGAAAGTAATTTTGTTGCGCAGTTAGAATTCCGCAGTAATTGATAACTGAATTATTATTTTATTTGAGTAATTGACATTTCTAGGAATTTTTAAAGTAATTTCCCCAGCTCTCATATTTAATAGTAATTTATTAGTACACGTCTCCACAAAAAAATTAAATACCTGTCCTTTTAGAAAAGCGTGTTTGTCACTATCTTAAAGTTAATAATCCTGAGTACCTGTATAATCAATAATAATACTATTTGTTCTCTGAATGATGTCATTTTTGGCAGTGGTTTATTATGATATGTTTTATGAGACTTTGTTCACTGTTTCGGGTGTTTATCACACGACGTTTTAGGAGTTTTTGATCTACTCCCGTCCTCAGGTGTCTCTGGTTAAGTCTTAAGACGTCCTTTAATGTACACTCGTTCCTACCCCGGCGTTTGAACCCGGAACCACTGATCGGTGTATTTACGAGTCTGACACTCTTACCACTAGGCCACCAGCGGGGTTATATATTTTAGTTATAAACTTATATATTGAGATGGTGTTCTGCTCTTAACAATTCTGCTAGCCAATTGAACTAGAATGCATTAAAAGTCAAACCGAGGCACAGAACTAATTATTTTAATTAATGCAAGCTTAGCTTACTTTTATTGAAATAAATGCACTAATGCGTGCAGCTGAGTTTTACAATTTCAGGCAAAGGTAACATGAAAGGCTAGTTCAAAAGGGTCACGTTCGTGGGCTCAGATTAGACGAGGTTTTGGAAGTGCGAATGCAGTTAGATTGTATCTGACGATTGTAGCATTAACGTTTACAGTATTATGATTGTTACTGTACGAAATGGTTTGCATAACTACAAAGTATGAGCATTATAGTGGTCAGAAAGCTAGAATCATAATGGCAAAGTAACTGAAGGGTAGAGCAATGCAATACGAGACTGAGAAACGTAGCAAGAAGCAACCGACAAGAAATATTGCAAAAGAGCAACCTACGAACAGCAGTGTAATAAAACGAAAGGACATTATTAAGTGCATTTAAAACTACAGATCATAACAGTGCGGTTAAAAAACACAGTGAAATAGCAAATCAGTGTAGTGCGTTTATAACCTAAGAAAACCAATTATTTAGCATGTAAAAATTAATAATGTTATTAAAACCTTATTCTATAAGTTAATTTTATGTATCAAACCTTATTTCCATTTAAACAATTGTGGTGTGATGTTGCTATGATGCGAGATTCTCCTTTGATTTTGAGAACCAGCAACAAAGCTTCTCGTTCAAGGTAAATTCAAGAGGAAAGCAGTTGCGAGGGGTCTATCAGCTTTGGCCAGAATTAAAAATAGACATTGTACGAGGTCCAAAGACAGCTTTCCAGCCTCAGGGTCCTTGCAGAAGATTTTTATTGCGATAGAGTCCCTTGACTTTGCGGTTGGCTTCAGATTTGGATACCCAAACCAGGAAGTGAAACAATTGCCAGATAACGCGTCTCTTTGTTGTGACGTAATACAGATTAGCCTAGACTACTTGATTCCAATAATTACATTGCATATTTACCTGATGTGAAATTTATTGCTTGTGGGTAATTTTGAATTCAATTTCGTTGAGATTTTGTGCTTACAACCATCTGTGTTTTGCTGTAAAATTTTGAAGTTAAACTGTGAGACCGGAACATTTGGAAATTTGCCATACTTGTACATACATTATTCTCAATAGTAAATATTATACAGGATGTTACAACCCAACTATTTGAACATGCCAAGCCGGAGCGGCTATTTTTTAAATTGATTGCCAATAAATAACAATAAATCATTTATTTTGCGGTACAATACAAAGCGTAATTTTTTTAATAATCCCTGAGAATGACAACACATTTAAATTTTTATTAAAATTTATTTAATTTGTGTGATATTAAAACTATTTATGACCACCCAGTTAACAGCGGATGTGTCATTACAGTGTATCTACTAGATAAAAACAAATAACAAAGCTCTGTGCAGTTGCATTACCTACAAATAAAAAAACTCGTGAAATATATAGTCATATTTTCATTCAATAAACAGTAGAAAGCAGATGAGGTACTCCGACTATACCCCAGCATCAACAATGTGCAATCAATCGTGTTGTGTAAAGTCAATGCGGTCTATATTGGAACAATATAGACAGCCTTGGTAAAGTAGATATGCAAACCACCGTCTCCCGTAATGAATGCAACAATAGCTATTTAAGCAACAAGGAATGTAAGGACCTATTAACATTTGAGGTAGGCAAGTACAAACCAAGACGAAGTCGCGGCTTGTTGCCTGCCGAAAATGTTAATAGGCGATACATTCCGAGTTATCTTATTAAATTTTTCCCGCTGCTTATCGAAATTTTCCTATATTTTTGAAAAAATCGTTTGGTTTGTCACCTGTCACCAGGATTAGTTTTCGTGAGTCGTGTTACTTGTGAGTGTCACATGTCACATAAACACTTGCAATTTATAAACAAAACGTCTAAATCTGCATCTTGCTTTGCTAATTTTATTATCCTAGGAACTTAATAATAGTATTAAGTTCCGTAGTCAAGAAAAAGCAGCAAACAAATATAATCACCGACTTACACGTTTTGTTACTAAAACTGTATCACTGACTTACATGATCAGCAGTGGGAAAAATAAATAAGAAACTGCCACCTATATCAATTGCTGTCGGCATCATTCAACAAAATACAACA
Organism: Agriotes lineatus; assembly: GCA_940337035.1. Lineage (NCBI taxonomy): Eukaryota > Metazoa > Arthropoda > Insecta > Coleoptera > Elateridae > Agriotes > Agriotes lineatus. The sequence goes on along the minus strand of OW679201.1, from coordinate 62,651,608 downwards.
GAGACTGCCTTCATAAGAAAGAACTCATTAAACAATGCACATCATTATTTATGAATACAGGAAGCCTCAAAAAATATCAATCGAAAGAATAAATATGTGTCCAAACAGAACCAATTCAAAGCATCAAACGGATTTCGTTAGGAGCCGCCCTGTATAATCAAAATATTTTATTAACATACAATATTTTAATAGACACTTATCACTTTTATCTAAAAATTCAACGCATTCATGTGCTAATTCTGTCCACACAGAATTTGCATATACCAATTACTATAACTAACTTAAGAAAATACTATCCTTGGGCCACGCAACGTCAAGGCAAAACAAAGATGTACAAGGCCAATAAACATGGTCGGAATAACTGATGTCAGAACAAAAAAATTACTGAGAAGAAGGAGGATGGAGGAAAGATGTACTATTACACCCGGAGTAAAGCTGGAATCAATCGGCTGTTATTCATCTTTCTCTTATTTGTACTAAGTACAACCCGAGCAGAGGCGTACAATCGCTAAGTATTTTGTTCGTTTGATGACGCAATGTTGTCACGTACCGTGTTCTTTGTGAACAATTTCGTTGAAAGCTTTTGAGCTTCGTGTGACGGCAGTGTACAGCTGTCGCATGTTGTTTCTTTAGTGAAGTTTATTTCTTGACTTTCGTTGGAGACTTGGTTTTTCCCAGTTTTCATTTGGTGTTCGGCGTCGGAGTCGTTTTAGATTTCGCGTTTAGCGGATTTATAGTCGATTTGGCTTCCGACATCCTCATCGATTGGGGATTTCGATTGACTGAGTTTTCTTTTTATATTACCATCGATCACTGATGATTGTTTGATTGTTGGCAGTTGCTGTCACAACCTTTTGTTCTTTCTTTCCCGGTTGGTATTTCTGCTGTGGGACTTACACAATGCGCTGATCCCGTGACGCGCAGCGTGCCCTCTTCAGGTTACATTTTGGGTGAAATTAGTATTTTTTTTTTATTATTTAGATACTTTCCGAGTTCAATTGGTCGGTTGGATGGAACTGTTGTCGGGTATAAGACGTTCTCGGAATTGACAACCCCGCATTAGGGACATTTTCCCGAATTTGATTTTCCCAGATTTGACTTTCAATAATTTAGGTTATGTTTCGAGTAAGGTGTGAGCAGGGGCTCAGTCGAGATGAACGTCCAGTGCGTTCTATATAAATTTACGTATTTCCTACCGACGGATTCGGTTTTTTTCTTCTTCTCTAGTAGCCAGAGTGCGTAATCATTTTGGGGATGCAACTTTGTTTCTATCAGTGGTGTTGGTTGATGTTGAAGTTGGGACTTGTCCTGTTTTTTTTGTTTTTCTCTTGTGTTTGATATTCTTCTCGGTCTGAACTTTGCTGTTGTGAGAGTAAGGCAATGCATGGATTAAAGTGCAGCGCACTCTTTCCAGAGAAATTTTGCCGAGGTTGGAAATTCAAATAGTAACGTTCCGCTTAGATTTTTTTATTTTAGATTTTTTTTTGGATTGTTCAATAATTGTCGAGTCGAAACTGTCCAGGTTTGTGTTGTTTAAGAGACTTCCAGAAAACTCTCTTTAAGTAAAATTAGTGTAAGAAAAATTTTCCGATTCTAGGGTTTTCCGCAATTTTAGCCTCAAAGTTTGACTTCATACGAACCTTCTTTCCGAACATCTCGTGTATTAGCGTTTGCAGTTCATTTATGTTCGTCGAAATTCAATTCTCCGTAGGCTTTCTTTACAAAGCAAATCTTTGTTCTGCCCTTGCATGCCAATCTGTTCTTATCGCGTTTTAATGAGTTCTTGACGCCAGCATGACGGCTGTGATTTACTTCGGAGTCCCCTTTATAAGCAAAATTTAGTTTCATCATGCTGGAACATTTTCCGCGATACTATGAGTGGAATAAGGATCGAGCTTAAGTAGCAGCTGCGCAATTCATTTGACTGCAGAAATCCGGCCCGAACTTTTCACTCAGCGCCCGGCCCTCAAATCGTTGAGAAGCGTTGGTCCGCGGGCCGGCTTAGATTAGCCGAGGCTGCGTAAGTCGAAATTCTTGGAAGTTGTGAAACTACATTATTGCTGTCGTCGAGCCAGCCAGTAGTAGTGGTAACTTTTAGCCGAGGTGTCCTCGTTGTAAAGCTAGCATCTTCTGTACCGCCGTAGCATAATTTTAAGTGGATATCTCAATCGTGTGCTAAACTGCCAGTGTAATGAAGCCCCGAGTCGTCATAGCAAACCTGCTTATCGCAAAGGTGCTTTATTTGTACCCGAATGGGAATGTAACGCTGCTCTGCCGCTCGATTATCGCTCCTCCACGTGGTTTCCCAGTAGTTCCTGTCGGCATTTCCTGGCAATGGCTTGGGATGCGATCTGCGGCTGGACAAGAACATCTGACTTGCTATCACGTATTTGTTAGTTCCTAGTACGTGTAAACCTGATAATTTTATAGTGAAGTAATTTTCGACGTGTTGTCTTGGCAAATTGCGCTTTTGGTTGATTTAACCTTAAGATGTTGAACAATACCTTCAAGTGTTATTGTCTACACGTTGTTTTACGCTTTCAATTCAACTTAATGTTGTTGTGCTACTATTGGAGGAATTGTTGCTAATTTTGATTACGTAGCGTAGTCCTTTTATGAAGTATTTAAAGATATTACTGTTTGGAATGTAGCCTTACCGTTTGATTGCCATTTTACTGATGCGTTTAGTTTAAAGGTGGCAATTTAACCTGACTAACCGCTTTTGCACGTATTTTTAACTGTAACGAGTAAACATTTTCATGTTCATTGTTATATACTTGTTTTATAATTTCAATAGAGTTTATTGTTAGTTGTTTTTCATTGGTGTTTGTATGCGCAGTTGTGGTTTGTTTTAAGGTACAGAAATTTAAATGATTGTAAGCAAGCATAACCAAAGGTAGGCTCAATTCAGCTGTTGCAGTCGCCGCCTCAAGCTATGCCAAGCCAGAAGTAGAAAGGCGCAACACTTACTTGCACGTTCAGAGTGCGTTCACCTGTGTTGCTGATGTTACCCCGATTTAGTCGGAATGTGGTGGCGCATCAATATTTTAACATTTTCTACCTCGCCTACCTGATTGCCACCCTAATTTCAAAGGTGGTCAAAAACCCGCCCTTTCGACTGAGTTCTATCGGGAGCAACCTTTTGTTACCGTACTCCGTAACGGGGTTAGGGCCGCGTTTTCTAGGTAAATGTCCCGTTTATGTTATTAAAGTTGTTCGTACGGTAATAAGTTGTACAAGGAATTATTACATTTCTTTGATTAGGAGTGTGTGAGATATAAATCACAATTTAATTTGTATTCTACAATCTACCAATCCTTAGAAAGCAACTGCTTATAAACTGTTGTTATCAGATTAATTATATAATAATGCTATTGAAAAATAGTGTATTTTTTGCCTATGATTCGATTTTATTTTCATACTTACGGGTAAATAAAACCGAGAACTGAGGCTACCTAATCCTTTTAAAGAAAATGTCCTTCAGCTACCTACACGACGTCTGTATACTTGGAAATCACCTGCAGACACTAAAAACAAAATAGTTCGAAACCAGATAGACTTTGTTACTATAAATAAAATTGGCATCGAAAAACTTAGTGTATCAACCAACCCTCTGAAAAAGTGAAATATAGCTCAACATGTCATTATTGAAACAGTAAAAAACACCTACAAAATAATAGATTTGATGGCGGACGATATTATGAATCTCATGGAACAACGAAGGTTAGTAAAAAATCAATCAGATGAATATCGTGAACTAATGCGACAATAAGACGAAAAATAAAAGAGTCAATAGAGGCATGGACGTCGGAAAGATGCAGGGAGATAGAAAAGTCAATATGAAAAATAATCATTTTAACATGTATAAAAAGATAAAAGAAATTAATGGGCACACAAATACACAAAGTAGTCAACACTTAATTAATATAAACGGGCAGCTTATAACGGAATCTGGGGAAAAACTATAAATGCGGGAAACATATGTAAAACAATTTTTTCAAGAACACGGCCGGATTTAGAAACGTCACTTCAGTCTAAACCGCATATTACTAAAGATGGGAAGTGGAAAACGCTATACATGGATATGGAATAAAACAAATTTTTCATTTTTATTATAATATTTATTTGTATACAATATATACAGTGTTACTACATATATTACACACCTACGTACTAGTGGAAAAGCGTTCTACATAAATTGTCAGCCTATGTTCTGCACATAAAGCGTCTCACAATACTTCAGCCGCAGTAAGTTTCCTCCGCTTGAACCACAACCTGTTCATAGCTTCTCGTTCCCACAGTCCTTTCCGAGTTTCTCGATACGCGTACACCCACGCATTCAGGATATACACAGTATTCTTTGCATCGTCAAATTGCACGCTCTTCTCCTTCATGTTCCTTCTTTTCTATATAGGCTTTTACTTCACACATATACCACTCCAGGCCAAGACTATCTATTAAATCTACAAAAAGACCTTCCTTAATGGCTTCATTTAAAAATGGTCGACCAACAGCTGCACCATTTTAAATAAATACTTGATAATTTGTTCATAGATTTGCTTTTGAATTCACTTGTAGTAACCCAGAAACGAACCGCACGTAAGATCAATTTGTTGACAGATAAATTTGACAGCGCAGTGAGTTTGCGCGTTGCTGCTTCTAAATTTCACAGCCCAGTAGCGTAACACGGGGTTTTTAAATTTGAACATATCGGTGAACCTAACTTGCAGATTTTGAGTTTCATGCCTACCGAAAAATAGCTAGCCATAACTTATTTTACTTGCAGATGTGCGATTTACTAAAAAGGGCAAAATACTACATTCAATGAACCCATTAATACAATTATTTATTTACTTTTAATTAGTTAGAAATTTGATTTAAATAAAACAATAAAATATGTGTAGGGAGTGTATTTATTAGATATTTAATTATCATCATAACATATAGCTACATATAAATTTGTCGATGCTAACGTGGGGCAAAAGTAGAATTGGCAAAAGTAGAATTGGCAAAAGTAGAATTAGCTAAAGCAAATTGATAGAAACGAATAACAGTTGGTCGCCATTGCATATTAATTTGGTGTCCAAACGCGAGGCTTGTAAAAGTTAAAAAATAAGCCACATTGATCAGCAACAATACATAATTATTTGTCGCTGCCATTATTCTCTTAGTATCTAACACATAAATACTCACAGGGTAGGTAAATTGTGTCAAATTGTATTTTGAAAAGCTCTAGTTGTGTGGGTGATTGTTGTCGAGTGGGCAAGCGTTTTCATTTTACTTACGAGCAACAAGAAATCAAGAAAAATGTCTCGAAGGCAAAAGAAGAACGAGGAAGAAGAGGAAGGGAAACAGCAAGCCGGAGAAGTTATGGAAATACAGGAGCCACCGACAGAACAGCAAATACAGGGGGATCAGGTAGAAGCACAACCGCCGCAAGCTTCGAAGCTAGAGACAGAATTAAGTGGAATAATAGAGGCACTATTTCGAAAAATGGAGGACGTACAAAAAACGACCCGGAAAGAAGCAGAAGAGGCCGAACAATGTGAAAAAAGAATACAAGAAGGAATTCGGGATGATGCCGAAGAACGTGAAAGAAGAATACAGGAGACAATAGCACGCAATGTACAAGAAGCAATTACAAGCAATGTGCAGGAGCAAAGACAAGAAGCCGAAGAATGGGAAAGAAAATTACAAGAAACACTCACAAATGGCATGCAGGGATTAAAACAGGATGGGGGAGAGAGAGAGAAAACCGCGTACGATCACACCAATCTTATGGTCTAGGGCCTAAAACAAGCATTAACTAAAATGCAAGAGAAAAATAAAGAAGAAGTACAAGCGAAGATTGACGGGTTAGAACAAAAATTAGACACATTCAAAGAAACAGCTAAGGATGAAATACAGCAGGAAGTATTTCAGATAGTGGATGAAAGCTTAAAGAGGAAAGGAGAAGAAATAAAAAACAGAATGTTAAGACTCGAGATTAAAACACAGGGACGGTTGGTACAACATCAGGAAGAGATGGAACAGGAATTAGGCAGCTTAAAAAAGAGGGCAGAGGAAAGGTTCAACAAAGCGCATGAATAACGAAACCAGAATGCGATCCATATTACCATGGTAATAGACTCACAAGGGAGCTACAGGGGATGAACGAAAGGTTTGAACAAACGCAAGAGTAGGTACCCTGCTAGCGTGGCACCTTCCAGTTTTAGCATGGAATTCATCCCGAAATTTGAGGGCAGGTACGGAGAGCTACCAATGATTTTCTTGGCGAAGCTCGATGACATTATTAAAACCGTAACGACTGAATGCCGAAAACTACAAGTTATTAACATAGCTATGAAGGGAAAGGCAGAAATCTGGCACAGTATTGTCAAGCCTAAGTACACTACGTATGCAGAATTTAGAGCGCTCTTTACTGAACAATACTGGAGCAACTCGCACCAAGCCCAGGTGAGGACGGAATTGACTTCAGGGAAATACGTCGACAAAGGAGGTTCTCGGGAAATGTGCGTTATGCACATATTTAATAAGGCGCAATACTTAACACCAAAACTGTCAGAGGAGGAGATAATCCAACATTTATCAAGACACCTCGAAGCCGAGATTACTAGAGCCGTGGCAGTACAAAACGTCAAAACATTGCGTGATTTCCTGGAAATTGTAAGGAACCACGACATGGCTGTGTTTAATGAAAGAGGCGAGACCCGAACGACAGAGCGTCAAAATTTTAGTAAACGAAAATTGGGAGATACTTTCGACAATAAATTTACGCCAAACAATAATAATTTTAATAATAATAATTTTATCAACAAGAAAGAAGGAATTATGGGAACTATAACTACAATAGAGCATTTAACCAAAACAGATGGTATAACAGTAATTGGTAAAATCAGAACTGGAATAACTACAATAGGGGGGATAACAGGAAGAATTACGAAGAACTGATTGATGAAAAACGATGCCAACAGATAGACCAAGCGCAGAATAGAGACCAACCCTACATCAACACGATATTGACTGGAAGAATTGGGAATGTGAATAATATTGAGGATTTTGAGAGAATTGAGAGAGCCGAGGTGCTCGAAGAGCCTTCGGGAGTTAAAAAACCCAATTTATGTAAATTTTGTAAATAGTAATAGTTTCAAGCACATTTCCAACTTTACCATCACTTTTGATAGAACGGGGGAATATTTATTGAAGGAAAATGAAGAAGATGTTACCAACTCATGTTTACCGTTTGTTAAATTGCGAATTTTAGATCAAGAATACTATGCGCTAATTGATAGTGGAGCAATGGTTTCCTTAGTACAGGAGGAAGTTATAAATAATCATCTGAATATCTTACAAAGCAATATTATTAAAGTTAACAAGATCGATTTATTGTCCGCAACAAGAAAGAAAATCTCAACTACCAGTAAAGTATTAGCAATCGAAATCAGCATAAATGGAAAAGAATTTGATGTCCGATTTTATATAGTAGCTGCCTTAAATATACAATTTGTGATAGGTGTCGATATTATTCAGCAAGTTGGAATTAAAATAGATGGAATGCAAAAATGCATCCAAGTTGGTGAAATAAAAAAGCCTTGGTCTGTTGAGGATCGAGAGCCAATAAATTGTTGCCTAGCTGAAATAACAGCAGGAGACGATATGAATTGTTGCCCAGCCAAGAGAGCGGGAGACGATATGAATTGTTGCCGTACCAAGTGTGCAGGAGACGAAGCGATTATAAGTAATTATGCTATATTAGAAAGAATGCTGGATGATGAACAGATAGGGAGTAATTATCTACAATATAAAGGCAGAATTATGGAAATCATAGAAAGAAATAACGATATAGTAAATCAGAAAACCCGACAAGCAACGAAATATTGCCATAGGCTTGTTGTCAAAGAATCGTTGGGCTTTAAATCAAAATCTTATCCCATACCATTTGCCCAGCGCGAGAAAGTGAAACATGAGTTACAACAAATGCTAGATGATGATGTGATTGAACCTTCGAAAACAAACTTCGTTAATCCAATGGTTGTGGTAAAAAAAAGTGATGGTAGTCTTAGGTTGTGCCTAGATGCACGTAGGATTAATCAGATTACTAAACCCCAATATGAAAGTCCGCATACAATTGATGCCTTGTTAAGTCAAATTTGGGACAGGAAGGTGTTAACGAAATTAGATTTGAAAAATTCATTTTGGTTGATCCCATTACACAAGGACTCAAGAAAATATACAGGATTCTGCATAGAGAAGAAAAAATTTCAATTTAAGGTGGTTCCGTTTGGTTTGACGACGCCATGTGCAGCTTTAGTGAGAGGTATGCACCAAATATTAAACAAATATGATAACTTTTGCGTGCATTACATAGATGACATTTTAATTTTTTCAAAAGATGTGGAACAGCATTTGGAACATTTAAATTTAGTAATAAGTACTTTAAACGAAAACGGATTGAAGTTGAATTTGGCCAAATGCCATTTTATGAAAACAAATGTAGCATACTTAGGCTATAAAATTAGTAATAATTGGGTCACAATCAGTGAAGCAAGAATAGAAGAAATAAAGAATTTGTCTCGCCCCAAGAACTTGAAAACATTCAGAGGTTTACTTGGCCTATTAAATTATTATAAGAAGTTTATAGCGAATTATTCGGAATTAACATTGCCCTGGGTCGAATTGCTGAGGAAAGATACGAAATGGGTTTGGAGCGAAGAAAGAGATATAGCGTTCAACAATTTAAAACAAACATTTCATGAAGGATTGCTACTTAAATACCCGAATTTTAAAGAAAACTTCATATTAAGAACGGACGCATCGGACATGGCAGTCGCAACAGAACTTATACAGATACAAGAAGGAGTTGAAGTCCCGATTTGTTTTATCTCACGAATCTTGAAGGGTTACGAAACAAGATACACAATCGCTGAAAAGGAGATGTTGGCTGTCATATTTGACGACAACAAGTTGAAATTCTACTTGACAGAAAACAAGTTCTATATCGAAACCAACAATGCAGCCATATCATTTATGAAAAACAAAACATTCCATAACGATCGATTATACAGGTGGGCGTTGTACTTGCAACAGTATGACTTTGAGATCAGGCATAGACCAGGAAATATGAATGTCGTAGCTGATTTCTTGAGTACGAAGGACGCAGAGAAAAGTAGGAAGCAGAAACAATTAATAATAGGGATAGAGAAAATTTATCGACAAGGGAGGTTTTCAAAAGAAGAGTTATTAGCTAAACAAGAAAATTTGGAACTTCAGCAAATGCGAAATTTGGTACAAGACAGCCCGAACCAAGAATACAAAGGTTTCAAGATAGTAGAAGGGTTATTGGTAAAATTATTGAGTGGTAAGGAATTAATAGTTTTGTGCAGAGACGATGTAATTAACGTTGTTAAAGAAATTCATCAAACTTTTGGACATTGTGGGGGAAGAAAGATATGGCTAATATTTCGCGAATGTTTTTATACCAAAAACGATTTTAATTTTATCAAACATTATACGAATTGCTGTAAAGCATGTCAATTGGCTAAAGAAAAGAACCATACCAACCAGAACATGATCAAGATCAAGCGAGTTATTGGCTTTCGTAGAAAGATTAAAACCTACTTTCATACTACTATCGGAAACTTGGTTAAATCCTTCGATCATAGACAATGGGATTAACATTCCTGGCTACAACTTACAACGAGCAGACAGCAACTTACTACGAGCAGACAGGAAGGATCGACGAGGTGGAGGCGTGTGTATATATATAGCAAAAAATATTCCCACCGGTGAAGTCTGATGTGAAGTAATTGACGAATTTCACACTGGCAACATAAGCATAATTTCCTAATTGTTTGTGTGTACCGTCCACCAAACTCTTCACTTGAAGACAACATTCTTATGCTAAGCTCTATTAAGTCTGCTGTAGAAAATTATAGTAATGTACTGATATTTGGAGATTTTAACTTCCCAAGTATAACCTGGTCTAACTCTATTCTTCCACAAGGAAATTCTCCAGCTACTTTATTTTTAAATACGTACTACGATTGTAATCTATTTCAATTAGTAAACCAACCTACTAGATATAGAATCGGAAATAATCCATCACTCCTCGATCTGATACTCACCACTGATCAAAACTTACTATCAGAAGTTCTTTTTGATTCACCTATTGGTTCCAGCGACCATTCAACTATAATTGCAACTATGCAACTGCATGCAAAATTAAGCAATAGGGAAAAACCTCAAATGCGAAGCTACTGGTCCGCAAACTACTATGATATAAATAACTTTTTAAGATCGCTTAAGATGGAAACACTCTTAACTGATACGGACGTTGAAAGAAATTGAACAGTGATATCTGATGCATTAACCACAGCAGTAACTTTTTATGTACCGTTTGTTAATCAAAAAACGTAACATAAATAAGCCTTGGATGTCTAGGCCGATATTGAAACTAATTAAGAGAAAACGAACATTGTGGGATCGCTATAAACGCACAAAATCGCAACGTGATTATGTCTCGTATCGACGCGTTACTAATGCTACAACTGATAAAATTAGAGTTTCCCGCTCCGCTTATGAGCACAAACTTGTTGAACCTGGTAACCAGAAAAACTTTTTAAAATATTTGAATTGTAACCTAACTTCTCGCGTATCTTCCTTCTCCCTAAAGGATAGCGACGGATCTGTACAAACCAGTCCTGAATTAGTAACCAACATATTCGCAGAGAGATTTCTTCAGTTCTTTGTCAAAGAACCTTCTGGAAACCTGCCAAGTCTCTGTCCTTCCAATCGAGTAGAAAATCAAATAGCTGCATTTACAGTAACTTCAGAAGAAGTGATCAAAATCACCGAATCATTGGATCTCATTCATCTCCAGGGCCCGATGAAATCTCCCCTTATTTATTGAAACGGTGTTCCCATGCATTGGCAGATTCGTTAACTAGATTAGTTAATAGTTGTCTTCAAACCTCTTCTATTCCAGCTTCATGGAAGCACTCATTAATCGTCCCAGTATATAAAAATCTGGTGTGATACACGCTTACAGTGATCTTATAATTAGCTAAAAATTTGATTATAAATTTTTAAGCATTTGTAAAAAAAATTCAAAAATTACAAATTTTACAAAAACGGTACAAAATAGAGTGTTAGTTCAAGAAACAAAATTTCTCTAAAATTTTAAGCTGAATTCAAAAATGTAATAATATACCGGGTGTTCTATTTACCGGTTATGCGATTTTCTTCAAAAGCTTGCTGTCGCATCTACATAGTACACAAAACTTATATATGAAGTTTCAACGCCATACCTTTATCCGTTTTTGAGATATTCTGTTCACAGGGAGACACACAGACAGACAGACAGACCAATGAGAAAAAATATGTTTTTTGGGATCAGGGGACTCTAAAACGTGAAGATCTGTTGAAAACTCAATATCGAATTTTTGGGGTAAATCCAATACTTCCTTTATTGTAAAAGGAAGTAAAAAGGGGGACAAGCTGGAACCTGGTAACTACAGACCGATTAGTTTGACTTGTATTGTGTGTAAGTGTTTTGAAAAACTAGTGGTTAAACGGCTAATAGAATTTCTCAATGCCAATGGTGTAATCCCATCAAACCAGCACGGGTTTTCTCCTGGAAAGTTCGTTGTAACCAATCTTTTATCAAACTTAAACCTTTGGACCAACGCAGTAAATCAGGGAAAATGCATTGATATCATATATCTGGACTACGAAAAAGCCTTTGACCGAGTACCTATTCGAAGACTAATCCTTAAATTAGAACATTTTGGGATACGCGGAACGTTTTTAGTGCGTATACAGCAATCATCAAAGCCTCTTCCAGTACTCAGCGGAGTTCCTCAGGGCTCTGTCCTGGGTCCGATCCTGTTTTTAATATTTATCAGCGACTTATCCAGCGACATCAAATCATCCGTAAGCTTTTTTGCGGATGACACTAAAATGTTTTCTTCGCCCACCGATCTTCCAACCAATACTCTTGTTGAAGATCTGGTAACATTAGAAGAGTGGTGCAGAAGATGGCTCCTTTTTTTAAACTCTGATAAGTGTACAGTACTGGATATAGGTCACAACAATCACAAAGTGCAGTATTTTCTAAATGGTACTATTCTGCGCGAAGTGAGTGAGCAATTAGTTCTGGGTGTAACAATATCGAATGACCTAAAATGGGAAACACATATTACAAAAATTGTAAAGAAAGCCAACTCCATTCTGTACTTAATCCAGCGTTCATTTGGAAGTAGTATCTCACCTGAGCTGTTTAAAAAGCTTATATCTCATACGTACGACCTATTATTGAGTATGCAGCTACAGTGTGGTGTTCTTACTTTAGAAAAGATATCGACCTATTAGAAGGCGTACAGCGTAGAGCCACAAAGATTCCTATCTGCTTAAGATCGATGCCATACGAACAACGGCTGGAGACTCTGGAGAGACTCCAGCTAACTACTCTTAGTGAACGTAGACAACGTATTGATATGATCGAGGTGTTTAAGATACTCCACAATCACTGTTCGTTCCCGTTAGAAGATATACTAGTACGCAGTAGCAATAGCCACCTTCGAGGACATTCGTTTAAGCTTCAGACGGATTTTAGCAACATTCTTCCCAGAAAACATTTCTTTAGCAATCGAGTCGTGAATCGATAGAACAATTTGCCTTCCAGTGTTGTGCATGCAAGCAACACAAATAACTGTAAGTCTTTGTACGACAGTAATAATTAACTTTTGTTGATTTTTTAATTACCTTTTTTTCTTTTTATATATTACTTATTTAATTTTATTAATTGATTGTTAATTTTGTTGTCAACTTTTGTTTCTTTATAATTATCCTATTTTATTTTATAATAATTGTGTTAACTCTATTAATTGATTGTTGATTTTCTAGTTAACCTTTGTTTTTTTTTAATAATTAGGTATCTTATTTGATTAATTTTGTAAATTTTATTAACCGATTGTAGACTTTCTTCTTTTTATATATGAGTATCTATGGATTTTGTAAGTAATTTTGTAAATGTTATTAATTATGTTTGTTTTGTACTTAACAAATTAATTTTAATTTTGTTTTATACTTTATACTCCGCACACTATATGTATATATGAGGAAGGTTGTATCGGCACTGCCGCCTACTTTCAATAAATAATAATAATAATAATAATAATAAAAGAGTATAAGAGTCAACGAACCTTTTGAACTAGTGGCAACAGATTATTTGGGAAATTTAGTATCGGGACAATATGGATACAGACATATTTTAATAATGGTCGATGTGTTCTCAAAATACATAAAACTCAATCCAGCGAAATACAGTAACACCGAACATGTCATTAAGTCTATTGAAAAATACCAACAAGAAGTGGGGACTCCGATGAAAGTTTTAGATGACAATGCAAGTTACTTCAAGAACGCTAGATTAATCAACAATTTAGAACAGAAGGAGATTAAAACTTATTTCTGTAGCATACCACACCCGCAATCAAATGTCGCAGAGAGGTACATTAAAGAAGTAATTAAATATCTCAAACTAATGACTCATGAGCATCACAATAAATGGATCCAATACCTGCCAAACGTAGAAGGTTTCATAAATAACGTGCCTAATATTGCGAAGGAAATAAGTTCATTACGTTATGTAAGGGCATTATACCTGCCAGACCATGGAGGCCGAAAGAGGATGCAACTGGGATAAATAAACTGTTGGAGAAAGTAAGACAAAAAGTTAGGAAGACACAAGATCGATACGAGGAAAAGCAGAATCGAAAAATCAAGAAGCGTATGAAATTTAAAATCGGGGACCGAGTCATTATTAAAAAGCTCAGAGTAGCTGATAGAAGAGAAAATATTTGTGCGAAGTTTTTGAATGCATATGAAAGACCATATAAAGTACATAAGATCCTGAGCAAAGAAAATACGTACGAGTTAATTAATGAGATGGACAACAAAATCAGGAGACGCTTTCACATTTCGGCGATTCACCCATATTTAGAGAGTGTAATTTAGAGTAGGCTAGTTGTCGAACAAATGTTGTACCACACTTAATAGGTTAGGTTAGAGTAGAAAAGTAGATTAAGTAGAATAGGAAATAGGTTAAATGTTTTCTTAGGTCAAAATAGGATAGAAAGATAGCAAGTATCAGATTGGACTGATTAAAACTAACGAAAAAGTCACACAGTGAAAATTTTGTGATAATTAAAATAACAACGCATACATGCTACTTATGATCAGAAATAATACACAAGCGTGGTGCTTTTGATTCTCAAAAATTAGGCGGAATCTGAGATGGTATTTAGCCCGTTACTCAACTCTGCTTGCAGAATAGATAAATAAAGCAAGTCACTTAAATCACACACTTTCCACATACAACAAAGTACTACTGTATAAACAAGTTCTGAAGCATGTGTGGACCTATGGCATTCAGCTCTGGAGATGCACAAAATCAACAAATGTTATGTCAATCCAAAGGTTCCAAAACAGAGTACTGTGCCCCAAGGTACGTAAGAAATAGTGATCTTTACCGTGACCTGCAGGTGGAAACAGTAACTAACGAAATCAAGAGATTTGCAGAGGCCCACGAGGAAAGACTACATCGTCACCCCAACAACGAAGCCATCCAGCTACTGGACAACACCAGCTTGGTACGGCGTCTTCAGCGAGTGAAGCCGTTTGAACTTCTACTGAAAAGTGCTACGTGACGATGCCTAAAATGGAACGTGGTGCGGTAGTTTAAAACACTGTGGAAATTAGTGTAAGTGCGACCTGCAAGATAATGGACAACAAACTAGAACCATTGGGCGAAAGTTAGACTTTAAAACTTTGTAGTAAATTAGGTTAATGCTAAAATAGCTAATTAGTTGTAAACTAGGTGCTATGGTCCAAGACCTTTTGGGTACAATAAAAAAAAACTAAAGCACAGAGCTCGGATAAGCAGGCAACTGCAAGAAGTCACATCAGAAATTTTAATTCATAACTACAAAAGCATTGCCGATATTAAATAGAATTACTTCAGAGTAAATGGCAATAAGGCAGAGCTCAATTGGTAAATTAGAGTCACAAAATTATCAATTAGCATAAATTAAGAGGTTGGTGCAAAGTAAAGCCAATCAAAAATTCAACAAATCTATCACCAAAAGGATTTATTACATGCGGGTTAAATTAATTTACATGTCAGTTTAATTGAATAAATACAGTTCTATGAACTTTTTAAATAAAGGTAAAAAGGACAGAAATATAGTGCAAAAAGAGCACAATACTAGATCAAGTAAGGCTATCGAAAATGGAATGGTAATATTTGAAAAATGGCGAAAAGGAGACAGATTTTATAAAATGCAAGAAATTCATACTACAGGAAATGGACGAGTTTTGTGTTTAAAAATGAGTCAGTGTAATGACAGAAGTGAACAAACAATTCAAATAAAACATAGTGAGTGGCGGTATAACTTAGATTAAAGACGAACATGAATAAACAATAATTTAGAATTAAGATTCTGTACAGTTTTTGTAAAATAAGTTGAAATCTAGATTATAAGTATTTGATTTGTATTCAGTTAACATCCGCATTTATGAGCCTAGATAGGCAATTGTTGTTAACGAACACAGAAAGAAAAAATTGAAATAAATTATTTGGTAGCAGTGTACCACTCCCTTTGAATAAGGGTGCACACGGCCAGGACTAGCTCAGATATCCTCGGCAGTATAGTGGCGTGGGCAAGGAATAAGTAATTGATCCTTTTGGCTTCCACAAAATATACCACTTGCATTCAACAACAAAAATCGGGCGCCCGGTTGTCTTCACAACCTATACGAAACTATCTACTAAACTCACCACCTACCTGTAGCGCTTACGCTGCAAGACGATTTCGCTCGACAGTCGGGAAGGTTGTAAACAATTATTGAGAAAACCAATTATTAGCATAGGGAAATTTACTTAATCCAATAATTACTCGTAACATGTGAATTCTTAACATAGCCTAATGGCTAAAAAATCGTCAAAAACAAGACCATAAGATTATTAACTATAAATAACCTTTATAAGGCGTATACATAAATTATCGTTGGATGCAACGAAATAATGACAAAAAAAGGAATCACAATCTGTGCGGTACGGTCTACCTACACTTGCGATTGCATATACAAGATTATAATGTACTACTGCGCCTGAAGGGCACGGTTGCAGATATATGGGGTACATACGAAATTCAGCAGTAGTAATTAATGAAACTGTACGCAATAAGCGTTATTAATATTTCAAACATTTGATGATGAACGCGAACAGTTAGATATATCTAAGGCCTTAGTATTAGCTGTTATGTCATGTGGCAATCTGCCAATTCGGTTAAAAAACAGTGAATTTATGTCGTACTTACATAAAAAACACATTTAGCAATCCTGGGTGGTGTAGTCCGCACTCGTACAACTCCTTCAGGATGAGGGAAACACGCAGCTACTCAGCTAACATCTGCTCGCCATCTCGATGGCTCGGACGTCGAGGTTAGCACTTCCAGAGACATTTTCGGGAACCCAATAATTTAGATGCCGCAAGAGTTGAGAATGAAACTCTGCGAGTCCTTAGTTCCTAGTCCCTCTTATTCTTATTTCTTTTCCTTTTCCTATTCCTTTCCCTATTCCGCCTACACGCCAATACATGGTCATTAGTAATGGCATAAAAAAACAAGAAGAAACCTCACCTAACGTTGGAAAACGGCGGCTCGTGGAGTGTCGCTCATTAGCGTTCTGTTAATTGTTAAATAGCTATGCAGGCTGCAGACTAGCATACATCCCTTACGGCGCTGTCAATTAAAACAAGGACTTGTTGCTTCGTCCGCTAGCAAATTCAAAAAGCCAAGCTCTCGCGAAAACACTCGCGCTCGAGCCAGAAAATCAAGCAACTCTTATCTATCAGTAGTCCAAAAGTAATTACTAATTATTAAACGCGCATTTGAAACGGGGCGTTACACTCCCCCTCTCCTTGGGATAGGCATTGAATGTACCTTGAAAGGCCGTACAGTGTGCAACACACAGGAATGATTTAAATGAAAAGAAAAAAACCCAAAGGAATACCCTAATAACTATTTTAAGATTCGGGAAAATTCCCGGGACTAAGCCCCCAAAACCTCCACCCCAAATTTAGAGAATAGTGCTGGAAACCGGAAGGAGCAACCACGAGATCGCAGACACAAATTCGGGCACCAGACCAGTCTTCGCGCTAGGTGACGAAGGCGCGCCTGTGACTAGCCCAATGTAACTCCCTCACCCACATCCACGACTCCACAGCAGCTCTCCCCAGCACCCAAACATCACCCAACCAATCGGTGACTACAAGCAAAAAGGTATAACCTTTTGTAGACCGAGGGACAGGTCCCACGAGGTCAATGGAAATAAGCTGAAAAGGGTACTTCACCTGCTTCTGGCGACCCATGAAACCAGGACGAAGTTGTGAAGAAACTTTACTAGCTTGACAAATATTACATGACCGTACATAATTAGCTACGTCCGATTTCATCTGAGGCCAGTAATAAACTTCGGTCAATTTTTGATACGTCTTAAACGACCCTAAATGACCCGAGGTTGGTTCGTCATGATACTGCTGAAGTAACTCCTTCCGCTTAGATTTAGGGATCACAATTTTCCATTCAATTAAATTTGAAATAATGTCGTGCTTATTGGGAATAAACTTATGAAGCACCTCCTGCTCAACTCTCCAGGAAGGGTACTGTTCGGGAAACGAGTGTACGCGTTCAATCATGCTCTTATACCATGGGCAATGGTCAGGAGCTGTAAAGGACAGGGAACTGACCTGTGTTACTGAAGTCGGGGCACGCGACAGAGTATCGGGAACTACATTAAATTTACCTTTACGGTGTTCTATATCAAAGCTATACTGTGCCATACGGGCTGTCCATCTTGCTAACCTACCACTGGGCGATTGTAGTTTGTGTAACCAGAGGAGTGCATAATGATCAGTGATTACTTTAAATCGCTTGAGCTTTACTGTAACGGTCGCCACCCTCTGCTAATAAGGGCTAGTGTATTTAATAAATTACCTTCGGGTAGCTTTCTCAGTCGGAGATAATTTGGTTCAGTCAGATATACACTTGGAAATTAGCAAACAAACACTAGGATAATTTTAGACAGTTTAATTATAATGTTCCATATTTACAAATATCGGTATTATTCATTAGAACCAAATACAATGTATTTTACAATAAATCCATTCTTCTTGGGCCGTCTTGCTTCGAAAAGCCTGGCTTCTACGCAACCCGTCGTACCGCGGTGTGTTCGGGACCCTGTTGCTTGTACCCTAGAAATTTCGAACGCGACGTCACTGGAGCGGACTTGGTTCCACGGCTGCCAACCGCTGCGTTCGAAACTCGGTCAGAAATGTCAAACTACAAGTGCAACTGCGAACAGAAGCTAATTCGATTATGTTCTGCTTTATGACTTACGACACCGCGATAGTGCTGCAAGTCCCGGTGATGCGGCGGTGTTGGTGTTTGTGCGGGATGCGACGGATTGGGAAGTCGACGGCGATTATCCACCTGGGGCTCTTGGTGACAGCGGGAACGGTGAGTATAATCCTGTAGTCAAACAGATATTAAATGCAATCTTAAAGAGGCCTTGGAGGTCGGCTACGTGTCGGCCTTTAATAACATGAAATTTGATATGCTCGGGCCAGGTAAATTTTATGTTGGTCGGCTGTTTTATTTATTATTACGAGATCGACATATGAAACGGCCTGGTTGTTAAACCCTCGTTTCGAATATGTCCTCCAGGAAATTTTGGTATAATTATTTGTTCAGGATTTTAACAGGTATTAGTTTAATCAGCGAAACGGTTTCCCCACTCGGGGGCATCGCTTCTGAAAACTGATTCTTCAGGGAATGGGCTTAATTAAATGCTAGCTAGGAACACGGTTCCCAAGATTGGAGGCATCGGTTCGACTGTAGCTATGGGAAGATACTAATGGATATCGGAATCCGAAGTATAGACGGGAAATTCTCTTTAAACGGTTAGACAGGATCAGGATTGGGGATGATTTGGGGCTGGAAGGATACTGGAATGAATGCGAATGAATGTATGAATGAAGTGCCCCGTTGCCCCGTGAAGCGGCTTTTTATGGGCTCCTCTTCGTGCTTCGTGCATCAAGCAACCACTTCGGGCATTCTAAGTGGGGGAGCAGCGCAATACGTGGAGCGGGGATCTCTTGATGACGTAGTCGGCCGCGCAGGCGAAAAATTCAAACGCGTAACGTAGAAATCGCTAGGGGAAAATGCGCGAATTGATTTTAATTTAGAAAACGCGTTTCTACTGGGCGGAGCGTTACACTACATAAGGTCGATATTTCTCTATCCCGAAAAGACAAGCTAGACACTCTTTCTCGGTTGTCGAATAGTTCCTATCAGGGTTAGTTAAAGTGCGGCTTGCATAAGCGATTACGCGCTCATCTTCGCCTTCGCCTTGGAGTAAAACTGCTCCCAAACCTACATCGCTCGCATCACATTGAATAATAAAAGGTCGAGTGAAGTCGGGACTTGACAATATAGGCGCGGTAACTAGTAGTCTCTTAAGCTGTTGGAAGGATCGCTCGGCGTCATTATTCCACTTAATGCGTTGGCTTTTAATTTTCCCTTTTATCAGACTTAAGATTGGAGAAACAACTGTTGAGAGATTTTGAATGAACCTACGGTACCAACTAGCCATGCCAAAAAAACGTTTAATCGCGGTGAGCGTTTTTGGCGTAGAAAATGACACAATTGCCTCTACTTTAGAAGGATCCGTGCGTAATCCATCCTTGTCTACTAGAAACCCTAAGTACGCTAATGACGGTTTACAAAACTCGCACTTATCGATATTAACTATCAAACCCGCGTCTCGCAATCTTTCGTAAACTCTAGTTAAGGTTAAAATATGTTCGGAAAAGGTACTTAAAGTTATGATAATATCGTCCAAATATACAAATACGTTAGGAAAGTGAGGACCCAAGAGATTATCCATTAACCTTTGAAGGGTTTGTGGACTGTTACTAAGGCCAAACAGTAAGACTGTAAATTCGAACAAACCTCGTCCCGGCACGGTAAAGGCTGTCTTCTCACAACTGCTGTCCGAAAGAGGAACTTGCCAAAAAGCTTTTTTAAGTCTATCGAACTCAGGTATCGCGAGTCTCTAAGACGGTCAAGGATTCCATTAACGTACGGTAGTGGATAGGCGTCGCGTTTAGTAACTGCGTTCAATTGTCGGCCATCAAAGCAGAAACCGCAAACTACCATCTTTTTTTTAACCATCACGATAGGAGAGTTCCATGGTGAAGAAGATTCTCGTATCACCTTAAGCGCAAGCATTTTATCTACCTCCTTATTAACGGCTTCTAACATAACCGGGGACGTCTGATAATACCTTTGTTTAATAGGTTTCGCATCGCCAGTATCGATGTGATGACTCACCAACGGAGTAAGCCCTAAGTCTGGACCACTTATTTGTTGAAACTTATTGATAACTACTTCTAGTTCCCTAACCTGTTCCAAATCGAGATCATTCTTACTATGTATAAATTTTCTAGGAGTACTCAGACTTGATACTGAAAAACTATCATGTTTAAAATTGGTTTTAAGGCCAAACATATAGCAGCAATCCGTTCCCAAAATTAAAGCATTTGAAATATCCGGTGATATCAGGACACTGATAGCTTTAGTTGTTCCATCTATTGTCACAGGAAGTTCTACTATTCCAAAAATATTTTGATACGCGCCATCTGCA
Organism: Agriotes lineatus; assembly: GCA_940337035.1. Classification (NCBI taxonomy): domain Eukaryota; kingdom Metazoa; phylum Arthropoda; class Insecta; order Coleoptera; family Elateridae; genus Agriotes; species Agriotes lineatus. The sequence goes on along the minus strand of OW679201.1, from coordinate 62,630,842 downwards.
GTTTTAAGTTGAATCTCTGCAGGCGATTCGCGCATTTTGAGGTTATGCTTATTTAACAAAAATAATCCTGGACTCCCTATTACTGACTGATTAGCGCCCGAGTCTAAAAGAGCAAGCATACTTGTACCTAGAATGTTTACTAATACAAAAGGACGATTATCCAATTTGCGGTGACAAAAAACAGAGTTCAACCGGGACGTATGATGAAAAGTTTTAACATGGCCTAACCATTTATCCCAATCATCAGCCACTAATTGTTTACGACTGATTGTTCGTTGGCTGGGAACGAAACCAGTCTTCATTCGTTTTTTGGCAACCGTTGTTTGCATTTTGAACAATTTGAGAAGCTTGTGTCCGGGGTTCCACATACATAACAGAAAAAAGTACGCTCTGCCTCGCATCTATTATACGTATGCCCTGGTTATCTACAATTCCAACAAATTAAATTTTGGTTCGCCCTTGCAAACGATTTACCTCTAAATGTTAAAGAGCGCGAGAGGGATGAGTCGAATGTACTATTTTTATTTCGGGCTATAGTATTAACCTGACGCTTCACGGTATTGGTGAGTTTATAAGCCAGATCTGGCTCCAATGAAGTACTAGATGCTGTAAAGTTTAATCTAAATTTTTTATTTCTGTTTTTGGTTTCTTCTAACTCGCGACAAAATTCTATTAACACGTCAACATTAGAAATCCGAGCTAACGTTAAATGATTGGTATAATAAAGTTGTAAATTTTGACGAATATATTTAAGCTGCGTCTCAGCCGACGGAGTTCTACGTAACCGATTAAATAGATTTAGCATAACCGCTATGTAAATATGGGGTCGTTCATCTGCACCTTGATTACGCGCACTAATTTCACTCCATAAGACATCATCATAATTGCTTGGTTGGTAATGTCTGCGAAGAAGACCTACTAAATCTTGCCAATTATTAATCTTATTCCCGTATCGATCGAAACCAAATGAGCGCTTGATCGTCAAATAAATCTACCGCCTTTCTAAACAACTGATCGAAAGATAAATGGCGATCTACTCGAAGTTCTTCAACCCTTTCCAAAAATGAGCTAACACCTTGTGTCGCTGTATTTCCGCTAAATTTAATGTTCCATTTGGACACACTTACTGAACGACTAGACGGAAACGCATTGTATACAGGGTCCGCTAGATTTAAATCTTTTAGCTTTGACGCGAATTGATCAGCTGCCACTGATGCTTCAAATTCGACCGACGCGAAGGAAGATTTGGTGAGCTGTGAATCATTTCATTTACGCGTGGTTGTGCCGACGCATTTACGGCTGTAGTATAAGCAAGACCATAATCAGCTAAAGCACCTCTGCTTGAGGTCGTGTACCGAAAAGGAGCACAAGGAAAATTGCTCGCTGAAGACAAACCTTCACAAATGGGAACCGAAGTAGCCATCGTGATTTCTAAATTATTTTTATTTTCCTTCTCTAGTGGAACATTACTTGCTACATCACCCCAGCAGAAATGTTTGCTATTTGCGACCAACAGTTAAGTTTTATGCAATAGCTATTTATGCAACAAGTGCTAAAAGTCTACGTTTATGCACGAGACATGAAAATTATGAAACGAAGCCGAAGGCTGAGTTTCATAACATGTCTTCATGCTAACTTTTAGCACGCGTGGCATACAATATTTTATCTACGACCTTAATTTTACTGTTATTAATACATAAATATCGATTTAACAAAGGTTTGCATCTACGACACTTCTAATTTATGTCATAATAAACAGTAGGCCATGCGCGCGAGAGACTGTTTGCGAAGCCAGTACTGTCAAGGTCAGTTTCGAAATGTAATTATTAATACTCCACATCTGACTGTATTCATTACATAACGCTTTAATTATTTCAAAAACACTTTACCTGTAACGCAAGAAGCAACTAGAATAACTTTACAACTTCACTTCCAGTTCGAAATTGTAGTTTTATAACCTCACTTCACTTTTAGCACATGGGCTAAAAGTAAACAGCTGATTTCTTTAACCACGGTAAACTATAAAACGTCACTTTTAGTGAAACAAGATAGCGCTAAAAGGCTACTTTTAGTGGTGGTAGTAGATAAAAATACTTACATCCCAAATGTCACTAAGCGGGGCAAAGGTTTCAGATTCGCTGAAGTATGGCCTGTTGGCTTTATAATGTCAGTAGATCTTTGTAATTTTGTGTCAGGTTTACTGACTTTTGGTATATTTGCTTTAGTATAAATTACAATTTGTTCACAGATAGCTATCCATGATGTCGATGTCCATAAATATTATGCCTAGTGACAAACAAAGTATGAAAGCACTGGCAATATTGCACGTTTAACCTTAAAATGTCAAATTAGACATTTTCCTGAGCCTCCCGAACATAACAGCTGATTCTGACAGTGTCAGAAAGAGATTCTAGAAAAGTTTTATTAAACATAAGAACAAAATGCAATGTCTACCTACCGGGAAAATAACTACTGAACTAGAAATGTTTTACGTAAAGTAATACCAAGGACCTGGCGGCATGTTACTGCGATCATATTGCGGAACACACTGTATACTTCAGTAGTTCTTTTGAATTCAATTTGATTGATCTCATCGATCTGGCGAACTTGTCAAACTGTAATGGCCGGCGATGGTGGTTGTGCAATAATTCAATGTTGCCTTTGTTGCTAGCCCATCCTCTAAACGAGCTGCTTCGTAAATTTCATATCATTCCATGTAAGTAAGAGTCAGAATAGGAATATTTTTTAAATAAATATAACCAAGTTCACCTAACCGAACTTCGTTGTACATTGTATTTTCAGATATTGCATGTATTACACTCGGATTGTCTATAATAATGGATGTGGAACATGAATCAGTTGAATATAATTTGCCTAATGCAGTAGCCAGCATATTACATGAACCACTCGCACAAAATGAAAGTAAAGAAGTGGCAAACTTACATATTCAGCAACAGATCGTTCAAGATACTATCGGCAACACCACTTATCACGAGTTGGATATTAAACAAGAGGAAGTTGATTTTAAAAGATGAATTGTTTGATATGGGTGCAAATAATGAAAACTACCTAGAAGAACAATCAGGTTGCGAGCTCCGTGAATATGAAGCAAAAGACAAGAGTAATTTCTTAGAACACATGATAACTCAAACGGAACAATTTCATACATCTTCCATTTATGAAGGTAAAATTGCAGGGAAATGTAAGTTGTTAACCGTTTGGAGACCCGTACAAGTGAAAAATTTCATTTCTAGGTGCTTTAGTGAACCGTATGAAGACGCATACAGGAGAAAAACCTTATTCATGTTTTATTTGCAAATATAAAGCAGCTCAGAAAAGTCATTTATTTACACATATGAAAACGCATACAGGAGAAAAACCTTATTCATGTTCTATTTGCGAGTATAAAGCAGCACGTAAAGAGTCTTTAGCCGAACATTTGAAAACGCATACAGGAGAAAAACCTCATTCATGTTCTATTTGCCAGTATAAAGTAGGTCGTAAAAGTAGTTTAGTTAGACATATGAAAACGCATAACGGGAGAAAAATCTTATTCATGTTCTATTTGCGAGTATAAAGCAGCACGTAAAGAGTATTTAGCCGAACATTTGAAAACGCATACAGGAGAAAAAGCTTATTCATGTTCTATTTGCGAGTATAAAGCAGCACGTAAAGACTCTTTAGCCAAACATTTGAAAACGCATACAGGAGAAAAACCTTATTCATGTTCTATTTGCGAGTATAAAGCAGCACGTAAAGAGTCTTTAGCCGAACATTTGAAAACGCATACCGGAGAAAAACCTCATTCATGTTCTATTTGCCAGTATAAAGTAGGTCATAAAAGTCATTTGGTTAGACATATGAAAACGCATACAGGAGAAAAACCTTATTCATGTTCTATTTGCCAGTATAAAGTAGGTCATAAAAGTCATTTGGTTAGACATATGAAAACGCATACAGGAGAAAAACCTTATTCATGTTCTATTTGCCAGTATAAAGTAGGTTATAAAAGTGATTTGGTAGACATATGAAAACGCATGCGGGAGAAAAATCTTATTCATGTTCTATTTGCGAGTATAAAAGCAGCACGTAAAGAGTCTTTAGCCGAACATTTGAAAACGCATACAGGAGAAAAAGCTTATTCATGTTCTATTTGCGAGTATAAAGCAGCACGTAAAGACTCTTTAGCCAAACATTGAAAACGCATACAGAGAAAAACCTTATTCATGTTCTATTTGCGAGTATAAAGCAGCACGTAAAGAGTCTTTAGCGAACATTTGAAAACGCATACCGGAGAAAAACCTCATTCATGTTCTATTTGCCAGTATAAGTAGGTCATAAAAGTCATTTGGTTAGACATATGAAAACGCATACAGGAGAAAAACCTTATTCATGTTCTATTTGCCAGTATAAAGTAGGTCATAAAAGTCATTTGGTTAGACATATGAAAACGCATACAGGAGAAAAACCTCATTCATGTTCTATTTGCCAGTATAAAGTAGGTCATAAAAGTCATTTGGTTAGACATATGAAAACGCATACAGGAGAAAAACCTTATTCATGTTCTATTTGCCAGTATAAAGTAGGTTATAAAAGTGATTTGGTTAGACATATGAAAACACATACAGGAGTAAAACCTTAATCATGTTTTATTTTCGAGTATAAAGCAGCAGAAAAAGATGCTTTACTAAAGCACATTAAAATACACACAGGAGAAAAACTTTATTCGTGTTCTAGTTGCAAATATAATGCTGCTCAGAAAATTCATTTAGTTACACATATGAAAACGCATACAGGAGAAAAACCATATCTATGTTCTATTTGCAAATATAAAGCAGGTCGTAAAAGTGATTTAGTTACACATATGAAAACACAGACTGATGACAATTAGAGGCACTGAAATTAAGTTAAAATAGAAACGATAACTTTGGAATGATATGAGTCATGGAATAATAGAATTAAACAAGAGTGAGAAAATTGAACAATGATGTCGTAAAAGTAGGTCTCAGACACATCGTGAATATTCACAAATAAGGACATTTATTACTAGCGTAGGCCTGATTATTAATTTATCATGCTTATACTTGCACGCACTCGCTGTGTTCTCACCAGCAATTAGTAAATTGATACAAGTCAAAAGAAAAGCAGGCTCACTGTCCTCATATTTTTCCTACAATAACTTCACCAGCGATTTTACTGTCATACTTAAATCTGGTGTTACAAGTATACATAAATTGTGTTGGGAGCTCAGGATTAAGAATTCAATATACTTTTATAGAATCATACATGGTGCTTTCGTGATGTGTTTGCTGCCCAGTTTACAACCATTATACCTCACTTCTAGCTTATGTAACAAACAAGGACTTGCTAAGGCATACATTTTGTGCTATATATCCCTCTAGGTGGAATTTGTAAAAATTAATGTTAATGTAAACTTCCCTTTAATTGAATTATGTAATACCCTTTATTGACAATAAAATCTTAATGTTTAGTACGAGACTGCATATTTACAAGTAATTTTACAGTTTTACAAGCCAAGTAAGTATAGAAAGAGATTTTCACATTTTACATCAAAATCATATGTTGCATAACTTTTATGGTAAAAGGTTAACTAATAATTTCATGCAATATTGGTACAGCGGAAGTTAACCACTAAGAAACATGATATCTATTAGCTTCCTTATTACCACGTTTTAAATAAGCTTTCTTCACTTTTCAGTTGTCTCAAAAGTCAAACTATACGAGTCTAATCGAATTCTTCGTAATGTAAGTGTTATATTTTGTTAAAAATTTCCTATTATTCAAAATTTCCAATACAGGTGTAACCAGCAGATTAGGAAATATTTCATTATCTAAGACGTCTGTATTTACAAAATAGATTAAAAACTCAACACGGTTGCTCGGCCAAAATTAAACAAACTCATTAGTATTGTATGTTTAATAACAAGAAAATTACAACAATTGTCAAGTTTAACTGCAACTGCATCCATGAGTCTCGATAAGGCCATTTAACGTTTCTATATTTAGCCATATTTACAGATTAATCATGTAGCTAATATTTACTACTCTATTTTGTACAAAAAGTGCGGCATTTTAATAGGAAGCTTCGTTTGTGCTAACTTGTTGTTAATGAAGCTAAGTATGCCGTAGCGCAACCCTGGCCTATCATTACATTCTTCCTTCTACCCTCTCGGTATATAACACCTTCCAGACCCACTTGACAGACTACATTTTATGCCGTTTCTCCAAACATTTTGAAACAGTCGCTTGAGCCCGACCTGTAGCTCCGTTGGACATCATCATCGCAGCATCTGAATCCCTTAAAAGGTATTGTATCATTTCGTACTAATTTAACGAGCGCACAATGTGCAGTGAAGTGATTTCTGAAGTGTCGCTCACCATTTTAAGCAGCGTTATTAATTTAAAAGTAAGCGTTTGAACTGTTGTTATTGTTTTAAGTTAATTTGAGTCTTTACCATCAAGTTTTAATGTTTGTATTTATCTTCACGTTGTGAGATTAAAGTAATTACCGTCATTGTGTCATATTTGATTAGTTACCGTCAAGATCTATCGTTTGTATTTAGTTGAATTGTGAAGTTTACAGCCTGTATTTAGATTAAATGTTGCGCAATTAACAACACTAACCTTTGTTGAGTAATCCATTTGATGTTCATTGTTCATATACATATTTCTACGTTAATATAGGTCATTTTCAATTAGCTGTGCTTTTCTTTAGTAGGTTTATAATAATAATAATAAATGGCTTTATTTTCTCGGATACAGAATAAAGGCGAAGTTCAACTAATGTTGTTCTTCTACTTAACCTAACATAATATTTGCATGTGTTATTTTGTGATGTTAAGGGATTCAGACAACTGTAAGCAAATGCAAGTTAAGTCCGACCCAGTTGTTCGTGGATCGTCGTTCAAGCACTGCCAAGGTTGAATCAGAAAGGTCGGGCCATTGCTTCCACTTTCTCAATCAGCGCAGCTGTACTTTTCCCGATTTAGTAAGTAAAGTGGTAGCGTCTGGCATTAAACATTTTATTTCGTTTACCGGATCGTAGCCCTAATTAAAGTCGTAAAGAACCCCCTTCTCCACTGAGTGAACCGGCAACCTTTGTTACAGCCCATCGTAACGTAATTGGGGCAATTGATCCGAGAAGACATCACCAAACGTATCTGTTTACCGACAAACGCTACACACATTATACAGCCAGTTGGGTTGCTTATTTCAGAGCCCTAAAGTTGAAATGATTTTTTTTGTCTAATTGTGAAAGTGATTTGCCCAATAAAATTCAGTATATGATTTTTCTCAGCTTCTAAAAAGGCGATTGTTCTCTTTCAGAAATGGCAATCATAATCTGATTAATGGTTCTAAGGAAGCAGATATTTATCTTATAAATTGACCAACAACTAAAATTCTCTGACAATTTCTAGAAAATAAAATACAGTGGTTTTAACGAAAGAAGAAACACTCAATAACTCTTTATCTTATGACTTTGTAGTGCTGCGTTTAGTATCGTCGTCGTTCTGTTTAATGTTTGTAACACGATTTTACTTTATGTCCTGTTTGTTACCTAGCTAGCTCAGTTTGCAATAAAAGTTTTCTTACCTCTATCTCGGTCATATTTAAGGAGAAATCAACGCAGCAAAGCTTCGGAGTTGACCCAATCGTGCTCGGAACACTGAAAATATATACTTCAAACTTCTACTGAAATAAAAGCCAATCTGCTGTTTGAAATCGCCTCCCGGTTTGGGTAGGCAATATGATGTAACACTTTGTTCTCGCAAGTTCCAAAAAATCATAAAACACTATGTTATGAGCCAAAAGTCATTTTTAAATACTTCTGTAATTATTTGCCCTATTTTTGATTCCGTTTTGGTTAGAATATTTGGATGACGTTCTGTTGAGGACAATTTATGGGAATTTCTCAAATCAGACATCATTCTGGATTCACTTGCGTCAAGCACATGGTTATATTTCGGCAAAGCTGGGAGCCGAACATCAAAGAGATATGCGTAAATTTCCATTTTGTGCCTTACGCCTTGGTTCTATTGTGTGCAATAAATTTTAGCTTTTTCCCCGTACGGCCAAATTCGACCGATTTGTAAACGCATGGTACTCTTGAATTTATTACAACCTGCGTACTTGGGACTCATGTGCTAGAAGGCTCCGATCCTGCAGAGCAAAAGCTATTCGAAGCCCCTTACAATACCTGCATATCGACTTTTAATGTGTTTGGCACTTACAAGAGTTTATCTTATTCGGCAAACATTAGGTTGCCCTCTTAAATTATTTGAGCTAATAGCGTAAAGTTGGAAATTCACCTGTGTAGCACAGTTTATCGGAATAACCTAGCTAGTGTCAACATAATCTTGGATTTGTCCCACATGCCATCCGAGTAAATATTACCATTCAATTCGTAAAGTCGTGAAGCTAAACTGCATAAGCCTAATTTAAATTTGGATTCACGTCCTGTTAATGACCGAATAGTTCGGTTGAGTTGAGCTAAGACAATTCCGTACTTGCAAGATATTTCAGTAATGAACCCGCTTTATCTGACGTCTTGTACCAGATTTTCCTAAAATAAGGTAACTGAGATGGCCCCGATGCACGCCACTGGTGGAAATAAATTAAATTTACTTTGACCAAACAATACCACTTTATGAAATACTAACCAACACCAAGTTTCATTAGAATACCTCTAGGAGTTCACTAGATTTTTGAAAAAAATATATTTTTGTTTTTAACTTCAACATTCTGTATCTTCAAAAGGAAGCCGTTTAGGTTTGTATGAACTTTTTATCTTAGAATTGATCAAGGAATCATTCCTTATAGTTTGTCTACGTACTTAATTAACACCCTGTATATCGTAATACAAAATTATTTGTCACATTTCTTTTACAATTTTTCCTAGTTATTATATTTTCCGAATTCCTATAGTTACATGCTATTTTTTAAATAATTTTAATAATTCAGTTTCACATTTTATAAAATTTTTCTTTTTAATATTAGATTAGCTGTTTCCTTAAGTTTTTACAAACTATATTGTAGTTTGCCTTATTTATATTAAAAATTATCTATCAAATGTAACATTATCTTATTTAAACCAAATAATTTATTTCTCCTTCAAATATTATTTCATATTTGGAACCCCCTTTAAGAATTGTTTTCAATTGCAAAGCCTCAATCAACTCAATGCTGTATTGTACTACATTTTTAATAATTTTTTTATTACTGCATTATGATTATAATAACCAAATTATTTAATAACCATGCTAATCCTGTCATCTGACCTTATTCAAATTCGCTCAAAATTAATATGCAGTACAATTTTCATTGTGGTATGATATACCTACTCAATATACACTTAAAAATATGACGTAAATTTCAAAGGTTGAGCATACTGTTCCAGTTTAAATTGCAATTCTACCTAACGTGTTACATTTCATAACAATGGTAATACAAGCATCAGCAAATTCAGCATAATTGAAGTTGATTCACTAAGTGAGTCAAGAGTGCTGACTGCTTGTAATGCATTTTCAACATATTTCCAGCGTACATAAATCAAACAAGTAGAGACACCCACTGTCGGTTACTTTGATGTCAAAATTCCGATTTGGATGACCTTGAACGGCTAATGGAGGGGGGTACTTTCCGAAAATACTAACAGATGGAGCCATTACTGGAAAACCTCATGATTGGTAGCAGAGCCAGTAACTGGCCCTGATTGGTAGTTTGATTGGTAGAGCTTTGTACTGCCATCTGATAGTCAAGCTTAGAAATACCCCTTAAGGCACTGTCCCAGGCACTCTAGGTAGGTTTCAACATTTGGCATGAGTGTCTCTACTTGTTTGATGTATGTACCCTGGTATTTCTATCTTCAACCGTTGTTTACGAAATATAACCCCTACAATTATACAAATGTAAAAATCAGATTTTGGTTTGTAAACAATGATGTAGGTTACTATAATTAATATAAACATTTTGCACTTTTAGAATACAATTACGAAGACGCTAGTCTGCAACTTGCTACAAAGTTCTAAATACAAAAATATATGACATATATGAGTAATTGACATTTCTGGGAATTTTTAAAATAATTTCCCCAGCTCTCATATTTAATAATAATTTGTTATTACACGTCTCCACAAACAAAATTAAGTACCTGTACTTATAGAAACGCGTGTTTGTCACTATCTTAAAGTTAATAATCCTGAGTACCTATATAATCAATAATAATACTATTTGTTCTCTGAATGATGTCATTTTTGGCAGTGGTTTATTATGATATGTTTTATGGGAGTTTGTCCACTGTTTCGGGTGTTTATCACACGACGTTTTGGGAGTTTTTGATCTACTCCCGTCCTCAGGTGTCCCTGGTTAAGTCTTAAGACGTCGTGTACGTCCTTTAATGTACACTCGTGCCTACCCCGGCGTTTGAACCCGGAACCACTGATCGGTGTGTTTACGAGTCTGACACTCTTACCACTAGGCCACCAGCGCGGTTATATATTTTAGTTATAAACTTATATATTGAGATGGTGTTCTGCTCTTAACAATTCTGCTAGCCAATTGAACTAGAATGCATTAAAAGTCAAACCGAGGCACAGAATAAATTATTTCAATTAGTGCAAGCTTAGCTTACTTTTATTGAAATAAATGCACTGATGTGTGCAGCTGAGTTTAACAATATCAGACAAAGGTAACATGAAAGGCTAGTTCAAAAGGGTTACGTCTGCTTCCGTGGGCTCAGATTTGACGAGGTTTTGGAAGTGCGAATGCAGTTAGATTGTATCTGACGATTGTAGCATTAACGTTTACAGTATTATGGTTGTTATTGTACGAAATGGTTTGCAGAAGTACAAAGTATGAGCAGTATAGTGGTCAGAAAGCTAGAACCAAAATAACCGAAGGGTAGAGCAATGCAGTACCAGACTGAGAAACGTAGCAAGAAGCAACCGACAAGAACTATTGCAAAAGAGCAACCTACGAACAGCAGTATAATAAAACGAAAGGACATTATTAAGTGCATTTACAACTACAGATGATAACAGTGCGGTTAAAAAACACAGTGAAATAGCAAAACAGTGTAGTGCGTTTATAACCTAACAAAAACAATTATTTAGCATGTAAAAATTAATAATGTAATTAAAACTTTATTCTATAAGTTAATTTTATGTATCAAACCTTACTTTCATTTAAACAATTGTGGTGTGATGTTGCTATGGTACGAGATTGTCCTTTGATTTTGAGAACCAGCAACAAAGCTTCTCGTTCAAGGTAAATTTCAAGAGGAAAGCAGTTGCGAGGGGTCTATCAAATTTGGCCAGAATCAAAAATAGACATTGTACGAGGTCCAAAGACAGCTTTCCAGCCTCAGGGTCCTTGCAGAAGATTTTTATTGCGATAGAGTCCCTTGACTTTGCGGTTGGCTTCAGATTTGGATACCCAAACCAGGAAGTGAAACAATTGCCAGATAACGCTTCTCTTTACAGTGACGTAATACATGTTAGCCCAGACTACTTGATTCCAATAATTACATTGCATATTTACCTGATGCGAAATTTATTGCTTGTGGGTAATTTTGAATTCAATTACGCTGAGATTTTGTGCTTACAACCATTTGTGTTTTGCTGTAAAATTTTGAGGTTAAACTGTCAGACCGGAACATTTGAAAATTTGCCATACTTGTACATACATTATGCTCAATAGTAAATATTATACAGGATGTTACAATCCAACTATTTGAACATGCTAAGCCGGAGTCGCTATTTTTTAAATTGATGCCAATAAATGACAATAAACCATTTATTTTGCAGTACAATACAAAGCGTAAAATTTTTAATAATCCCTGAGAATGACAACACATTAAAATTTTTATTAAAATTAGTAAAATTAGCAGTTGCATTACCTACAAATAAAGAAACTCGTAAAATATATAGTCATATTTTCATTCAATAAATAGTAGAAACCAGATGAGGTACGCCGACTATACCCCAGCATCAACAATGTGCAATCAATCGTGTTGTGAAGTTAATGCGGTCTATATTGGAACAATATAGACAGCCTTGGTAAAGTAGATATGCAAACCACCGTCTCCATTCGTCATCATTCAACAAAATACAACAGAGACTGCCTTCATAAGAAAGAACTCATTAAACAATGCACATTATTATTTATGAATACAGGAAGCCTAAAAAAATATCAATCGAAAGAATAAATATGTGTCCAAACAGAACCAATTCAAAGTATCAAACGGATTTCGTTTGGAGCCGCCCTGTATAATCAAAATATTTTATTAACATACAATATTTGAATAGACACTTATCACTTCTATCTAAACCAATTTTATGTAAATTTCATACTTTTAGAAAGCACGTCCACTCCCCTTCGGTAACCTTTGCGGGCGATGTATGCATAGCCTAATAAAATTTCAAAAAGTTCAAAGCGTTCATGTGCTAATTCTATCCACAAAAAATTTGCATATACCAATTACTATAACTAACTTAAGAAAATACTATCCTTGGGCTACGTAACGTCAAGGCAAAACAAAGATGTACAAGGCCAATAAACATGGTCGCAATAACTGATGCCAGAACAAAGAAACTACTGAAGAGAAGAAGGATGGAGGAAAAATGTACTATTACACCTGGAATAAAGCTGGAATCAATCGGCTGTTATTCATCTTTCCCTTATTTGTACTAAGTACAACCCGAGCAGAGGCGTACAATCGCTAAGTATTTTGTTCGTTTGATGACGCAATGTTGTCACGTACCGTGTTCTTAGTGAACAATTTCGTTGAAAGCTTTTGAGCTACGTGTGACGGCAGTGTACGGCTGTCGCATGTTGTTTCTTTAGTAAAGTTTATTTCTTGACTTTCGTTGGAGACTTGGTTTTTCCGAGTTTTCATTTGGTGCTCGGCGTCGGAGTCGTTTTAGATTTCGCGTTTAGCAAATTTATAGTCGATTTGGCTTCCGGCATCGTCATCGATTGGGGATTTCGGTAGACTGGGTTTTCTTTTTATATTACCATCGATCACTGATGATTGTTGACAGTTGCTGTCACAACCTTTTGTTCTTTCTTTTCCGACTGGTATTTCTGCTGTGGAACTTACACAATGCGCTGATCCCGTGACGCGCAGCGTGCCCTCCTCGGGTAACATTTTGGGTGAAATCAGTAACTTTTTTTTTACTATTTAGATACTTTCCGAGTTCAATTGGTCGGTTGGATGGAACTGTTGTCGGGTATAAGACGTTCTCGGAATTGACAACCCCGCATTAGGGACATTTTCCCGAATTTGATTTTCCCAGATTTGACTTTCAATAATTTAGGTTATGTTTCGGGTAAGGTGTGAGCAGGGGCTCAGTCGAGATGAACGTCCAGTGCGTTCTATATAAATTTACGTATTTCCTACCGACGGATTCAGTTTTCTTTCTTCCTCTCTAGTAGCCAGAGTGCGTAATCATTTTGGGGATGCAACTTTGTTTCTATCAGTGGTGTTGGTTGATGTTGAAGTTGGGACTTGTCCTGTTTTTTTTTGTTTTTCTCTTGTGTTTGACATTCTGCTCGGTCTGAACTTTGCTGTTGTGAGAGTAAGGCAATGCATGGATTAAAGTGCAGCGCACTCTTTCCAGAGAAATTTTGCCGAGGTTGGAAATTCAAATAGTAACGTTCCGCTTAGATTTTTTTATTTTTGATTTTTTTTATTGTTCAATAATTGTCGAGTCGAAACTGTCCGGGTTTGTGTTGTTTAAGAGACTTCCAGAAAACTCTCTTTAAGTAAAGTTAGTGTAAGAACAATTTTCCGAATTTGGGTTTTCCGCAATTTTAGCCTCAAAGTTTGACTCCATACGAACCTTCTTTCCGAACATCTCGTGTATTAGCGTTTGCAGTTCATTTATGTTCGTCGAAATTCAATCCTCAGTGGGATTTCTTTACAAAGCAAATCTTTGTTCTGCCAATCTGTTCTTATCGCGTTTTAATGAGTTCTTGACGCCAGCATGACGGCTGTGATATACTTCGGAGTCCCATTTATAAGCGAAATTTAGTTTCATCATGGTGGAACATTTTCCGCGATACTATGAGTGGAATAAGGATCGAGCTTAAGTAGCAGCTGCGCAATTCATTTGGATGCAGAAATCCGGCCCGAACTTTTCACTCAGCTCCCGGCCCTCAAATCGTTGAGAGGCGTTGGTCTGCGGACCGGTTTAGATTAGCCGAGCCCGCGTAAGTAGAAATTCTTGGAAGTTGTAAAACTACATTATTGCTGTCGTCGAGCCAGCGAGTAGTAAGGTGTCCGCGTTGTAAAGCTAGCATCTTCTGTACCGCCGTAGCAGGATTTTAAGTGGATATCTCAATCGTGTGCTAAACTGCCAGTGTAATGAAGCCCCAAACCTGCTTATCGCAAAGGTGCTTCATTTGAACCCGAATGGGAATGTAACGCTACTCTTCCGCTCGATTATCGCTCCTCCACGTGGTTTCCCAGTAGTTCCTGTCCGCATTTCCCGGCAATGGCTTGGGATGCGATCTGCGGCTGGACAAGAACATCTAACTTGCTATCAGGTATTTGTTAGTTCCTAGTACGTGTAAACCTGATAACTTTATAGTGAAGTAATTTTCGACGTGTTGTCTTGGCAAATTGCGCTTTTGGTTGATTTAACCTTAAGATGTTGAACAATACCTTCAAGTGTTATTGTCTACACTTTGTTTTACGCTTTCAATTCAAGTGAACGTTGTTGTGCTACTATTGGAGAAATTGTTGCTAATTTTGATTACTTAACGTAGTCCTTTTATGAAGTATTTAAGGATATTACTGTTTGGAATGTAGCCTTACCGTTTGATTGTCATTTTACTGATGCGTTTAGTTTAAACGTGGCAATTTAACCTGACTAACATTTTTGGCACATATATTTAACTGTAACGAGTAATCATTTTCATGTTCATTGTTACATACTTGTTTTATAATTTCAATAGGGTTTATTGTTAGTTATGTTTTTCATTGGTGTTTGTAAGCGTATTTGTGGTTTGTTTTAAGGTACAGAAATTTAAGTGATTGTAAGCAAGCATAACCAAAGGTAGGTTCAATTCAGCTGTTGCAGTCGCCGCCTCAAGCTATGCCAAGCCAGAAGTAGAAGGGCGCAACACTTACTTGCACGTTCAGAGTGCGTTCACCTGTGTTGCTGATGTTTTTCTCGATTTAGTCGGAATGTGGTGGCGCATCAATATTTTAACATCTTCTACCTCGCCTACCTGATTGCCACCCTAATTTCAAAGGTCGTCAAAAACCCGCCCTTTCGACTGAGTTCTAGCCGGAGCATCCTTTTGTTACCGTACTCCGTAACGGAGTTAGGGCCGCGTATTCTAGGTAAATGTCCGATTATGTCATTAAAAGTTGTTCGTACGGTAATAAATTGTACAAGGAATTATTAAATTTCCTTGATTAGGAGTGTGTGAGATATAAATCACAATTTAATTTGTATTCTACAATCTACCAATCCTTAGAAAGCAACAGTTATTAGCTAACTAAGACCAGGTAATTAGAGTATTTATAAGCTGTGGTTATCAGATTAATTATATAATAATGTTATTGAAAAATATAGCATCTTTTGCCTATGATTCGATTTTATTTTCATACTTACGGGTAAATAAACCGAGAACTGAGGCTACCTAATCCTTTTAACATAAATTGTCAGCCTATGTTCTGCACATAAGGCGTCTCGCAATACGTCAGCCGCAGTCAGTTTCCTCCGCTTGAACCACAACCTGTCCATAGCTTCTCGTTCCCACAGTCCTTTCCGAGTTTCTCGATACGCGTACACCCACCCATTCAGGATATACACAGTATTCTTTGCATCGTCAAATTGCACGCTCTTCTGCTTCATGTTCCTTCTTTTCTATATAGGCTTTTACTTCACACATATACCACTCCAGGCCAAGACTATCTATTAAATCTACAAAAAGACCTTCCTTAATGGCTTCATTTAAAAATGGTCGACCAACAACTGCACCATTTTTGTACTTTTTTCTCTGTTTATACAACTCCTCGTCACTGAACCCGCTACGTTCCAACCTTATACGACTTCATGTGATGTATTAAACGCTAAATTCTCTAACGGATTCACCAATCGTTGAACGGCACTCGGTACGTCTGTGTCTGCTGACCGAGAGCCCTCTGCGTAACACATCCACATCACTACACTTCCATCTGTCGACTCAATGCTTCGACTTTACCATAGAACCATAGAACTCGGGTTAACACCTCCACCATACACCTAGTCTTTTCCGAGTTCTCCTCCAGCTGATCTACTACAGACTTTACGTTAGCTAAACAGTCCCCAGGAGGGTTTTCCACGCCGTTAACTATTTCTTTATAGAAACTCTCAAAGTTCAATGCTTTTAAATGTGTGAATCGCACTTCCACAAGTTTCTGCAAGCGCCACAGTTTTTTTACAATTTCTTTCGCTAAGCACACCTCTGATAAGCCCATTTCCTCCAATTTTATTATTTTCGTTGTCTGGATCGCGTGGAATACAATAATCTTCCCTCTTATTTGCAGAGCTGGCCACTGACCGTCGACGGAATAGAAGTAGTTGCTTGGCTTGCAATTAGGGCTGTCCGCTCTCACCCGTCCAACTACACCCAGTCGTTTTTGGTACCCCGTATTACAATAAGTGGGGTAGATTGTGGTCTCCACTCAAACCCTACACTCACGTACTTTGAACTTGACTTATTTAATTTGTACGTCCTGCTACACAAGAATGCAGGACAGAACAGTGGTTTCGGTTTTATACACGTATCGCTAGAGACCCCCGCTCCTTTCTGACTGGACTATTTCGATAGTTTTATATAATGCTTCCATATCTATCGGTTGTTGAAGTGCTACTACTACCTTTCACGACTCTTCTTTTCAATTTTATTTCACTTCCCAAGGTTACATCTGGTTGTCCTTGAAATGAGGAGCAAATGAGCTTGAACTTGAAGTCCGAGTGGTGAGAAGACCAAATGAGCTTGACCTTGGAGTCCGAGTGGTGGGAAGATAAAATGAACTTGACCTTGAACGTAGCCTTGATCTTGTCTTTTCCTTCCACAAAGTGGTGATGAGAGTTCTTAGAACCGGCAAAAGCACTCTACTGTATGTAGTCATTTAACATAAGAATTTAAATAATAAGTTTTATATGCCTTAAAAGTTAAAATTATAGTTACAATTAAATATTTTTGGTGTATTACATGGTATTATTAACTATACTCAACTATAAATTTACTTTGAAAAAAATAGATGGTACCCGCTGCGCTACCGGTATTTTAGTATATGATCTAGGGTACAAAAAGGTTGAGAACCCCTGATATAAGAGATGAGTTTTATTTTAACTTACCTTAAGCTGAGTGGCAATCGCTCTTATTAGCATTCCTCTCATTATATTATCGACAACCTTTCCTTCTTCGAAATCATTAAATTACGTTTGATGATAACGAAAAGTGTGACAGCCGTCCGCTCACTGAGACGACGCTATTGTGACGCAGCTATTCTATGGGTTTTTGTACTTTACTGCACACTGCTGCGACTACGATGCGATCGTAATGCAACTTGCACAAAATAAAATTGCTCGCAACTGTCAGTGTCAATCGCGAAGCGATTGGTTGCGTTGAAGTTGAAGAGTGAAATGTAAGGAATGTCAAATTAGGACAAAAATACCCTTGTATTGATGCCGCGTCTTTCAATAGACGGCTAAACCTTTTTTACTAATACATTAAAGTTCTCTTTTAACATTCGGTAACATTTTGCTCATCTTGGGAGAGCTTTCTTGCTGCGATAAAATAAAGGTATTGCACTCTTTGTTATTACTCATAAATAGAGGTGAACGTAGACTTCCTTTTCGGTTACCTATCCTTATTTCGTATGTGTCAGTAAGCTACAACCACGTCGTCACCATCGTCACTCGAAAACATTTTGCACCAGACTGAGAACAAATTGCTCTAATGTGCATAACACCAGTCGCAATCGTAGGTATGTCGTAGTTGTATCTACTACGGCAGACCTACGTTGCAACGGCAACTCGTGTTATGCACATCAAAGCAATCTTATATTATAGCCGATGCCGCCGGCCGTTCAGACCGTAAGCACAAGTGGCGCCGGCACACGCAGCATGAAGGGCCTGCATACTACTACCACACGCGCGCTTGCTATATCGGTTTCTATAAGCGCAGGTTTCTGTAAGCGGACATGCCGACCGTAAGCACGTGGCGCCGCCACACGCAGCCAGACGTAGACTGGCTACGCGCGTTCTAGTAATTAATATAGCAGCTGAGCTTGTTGCTAATGGCCTAATAATAAAATTGAAGAAAAACTACGAAGTTTGGTTAAAAATATCAGAAATAACTTTTCAAAAATAAAATTTTTGGGTTCAGTAATCAACTATTTTGGATACAAAATACAAAATCTGTCATTGACATTGACTGGCAGCATCTTGTATACAATATGCCATTGTTAAATCGTGCATTTTATGAAGCAATTTCAACACGACTAATTGCCTCACGATTGACATTGTCAGTCGCGAGCAACCATTTCGTGCTAGCCGCATCGTGCTCGCATCACAGTTGCTTCAGTGCGCAGTGACGTACATAAACCATATATGTAATACTTACTATATTGCTAGCGGCTATGAGTGGGAGACTCACGAAAGAAGTGAGACAGACAACCAACTCTTCAATGTATGTGGTGAGCTGTGCGCAAGCGCGGCGGCGTCGCCCGCGCGGTGGGGAAGTGGTCAAGTTTAAAAATTTGCTTCTAAAGGCGGAGTTCGAATTCTCAGGCATGAGCACCAGACGCGTTATACTCTAAGTGAGACTATGTCGGCGGCCGGTAATGTTTTCGGGCGTTCCGAGGCCCTATTAGCAATATATTTATAATACATATATGACATAAACCCATAGAACCATCGCAAGCGATTATCTCTTATGAGTTTCTTGTCAGTTGCTTCGTAATCGCTTCGTCTCAGTGAGCGGGCCCCGCCTTAATTGAAACGCACAGGTTACGGAGATATTATTCTGGAAGTTGAATTTACATTGGGAAAAAATACGTGTCCCGATTTTAATGCGACAACCGTACTTCGGATTTGACAGTTATTTTGAGAAAACAGTCGAAGATATGTGTTTAGAAATGTTTTATGTAAAAATAATACCAAGGACATCGCGGCACGTAAGGCGATCATGTTGCGGGACACTCCGTATACCGTAGTTCTTTTGAATTCAATTTGATTTAACCGATCTTGAAACGAAGCTACCCCGTGCCGAATTGTTTCCAATAAAATCCGTGGTAGGCAGCACTGCCGTACCAGTCCTGTACGGCGTATATACAGCCAGAGTCAGTAGATATAGAGAGTACCGCCATTCTTTGATCCGTGAAAATGCCGCCATCGCCGCCATTTTTGTTCCCATCAGCAATGACTGATTGAGTTATGTCTAAATTTTTTCTTGAAATTGGCAATACTGTAAGTCTATGTCAAATTCGAGGTTATCAGGTTATGTTTTCCATCAGTTTGTGTCAAATAACCAACAAAACCTAACCTACTAACCTCGAATTTGACATAGTCTTACAGTCTTGCCAATTTTAAGTAAAATTTCGGATTGTCAATAAATGTCACGTTGACGGAATTGTGTTACAAACCTCAAAGTGACGCATATGACAAAGGAACAAACATGGCGGACGTGGCGGTACTCTCTACATCTACTGGCTCTGCATACAGCAAACAAGTAGAGACTCTCATGCCTAATGTTGAAACCTGTCTAGAGTGCCTGGGACAGTAACTCTAAGCTTGACTATCAGATGGCAGCACAAAGTTCTACCAATCAGAGCCCTGTTACAGGATCTGCTACCAATCATATGTGATCATGGCCGACTAAATTAAATACTATGGCCTGCACATACGGAACACCACCTAGAGACATCTAGTAATTAATACTGAAACGCATTTTATGTATGGCGGCAAATTTAAATATTTGACATATGGATTACAATAGCATATGTTGTTTCTATAGAAATGCTTATTTTCCCAATGTCGAAAATTGAAATATGAATAGATTAAGTCACCTATGAAAATGTATTGACAACTTAAATGTTATTCTAACAATCAAAATAGTTATAGAACTTATTAGTACTCTGCTTGTTAAAAGTATTGAATATAATTTTATTTATTATATTTTAACCTGATTTACAGTATAAATACCCAATTACAAAACAGTTTTATCTCAACCAGGCGTTGAACACCTGCAATATCAAGCACCAGACAATTCTTTGCACATTGGGAGAATTTCTATAGTAGCCCCGGTATAATAATATCGTCGTTTTTTGCCATATAAGAAGCATGGTATTGTTTTTTGAAGCCTTCCCAACAAACTCCTTGCTGTTTAACCCATAAGGTTATCACTATCGTAACAGTTCAGGTCTTCTCGTTATCGCCGAAAAACTTTTTAACTTTCACTCCACACTCAGTCCAGCTCTGTGTACATCCTTAGTTGTGAAAATATTCTACTAAATTTTAAAATGGTTAGTGCCAACTGCCTAGTGAATTGTGTGTTCGGCAGCAATGGGTTGAATTTTTACAAGAATTTTGTGGTATTTATAAACTGTAAATAAACTACATGTTGCATGTTAACTACATTTTTATTGCACATATCTCTAAAATTACAGACTATACAGCCTTATGTAAAAATCATTTCGAACAACAGCAGCTTGTTAACAGTGGTAATTTCTGCAACTTTTAACTGATTGTGGTTTTGTTGTGTTACGACTGGTAACGGACAATTTTTCATCTAATGTCGCACTTTTTAAAATGTTAAGTGGAGGACCAATTAGAAATTACATTGAGCATCTTTTTCTTTCGCCACTACCACTATTTTTGTTATTCGATTACTGTCGTGCTTTAAAATTGGCAGAAATTTGTTTTTAGAACGTGATATGTATTCTTCTAATGGAAAATTACTTCAACGAATTTGAGATTATTATATAATTTACAGAAGGAATTACCAGTTAAATATGTTCGATATTTAACAAGAATGCATTTATATCCCACAAATTTTGAAAAGATGAATGTTCTGCGAGCTATCCCAATATTTGATCCTACAGTGACTAGTTCATTTAAATTTTTGAAAGAATCCGGTGACAATAATTTTCATAACGTTAATACTACAGTAACATACATGGAGAATATTTATAATTTTTTCCAAATACACGTTTCAAACAAAAGTCAATACATTCGTTCCTTGGATAGCAGCATTGCACCTTACGTTCATGTAGTACGGGCTTACCAGGATTGACAAAGGAAACCGCACACGCTCTAGAATTCCCTTCAGAAAGTACTACTTATTTATGCATAGAATTTCTTCTTGAGCAAGCTGGCTTCTATTATGTATTAACCACGAGTATTCAGTTCTGATGCAGTTTAAGCAAGTGTCTCTCAATGAAGCTACAGATGTCCGAACTGGCAGAATATGCACTAAGGCAAATTTTGCGCCGTGGAATAGTTAAATCATCTGCTAGTTCAAATAACGCAGAACATTTTAGTTTTATTAGTAGTATTGATCAACTGTCATCTCTCCAAACAGCATCCATCAATAGCAAAGAATTGTTATTACCAGTAGAACTACGGTTGAAAATCCAAAGTTTAGAAATCAATGATATGCCTGAAACCAACATTTATTCAGCATCCATAGCATTTGTATATTAAAAATACAACAAAAGATTACCTGTGATAATTGCATCTCCCCATTATTGTTAACTACTGTGCCAGGACCCTTGCTACGTTTAATTTATCTGCAAGACCGTGGATTAAAACTTCCACAAATAAACTTACTTTATGTATTGATTTATTAGAAATTGTGTTAAATTTCAACAAAAACAATAAACTGAGATTTCATGGAGCAACTAACCTTTTAAAGTTAAACGTCAGATTTTGACATTTAAGCTAAGAAACACACTAAATGCTTTTAAATTCCCACAATAGGTGGCTACAGGAGGTGTTCCCTATGTGCAGGCTATAGTAATTTAGTTGGCCGTGATGTGATAAACTAGTGGCACCATCTGTTAGTAGTATGAAAAAGTACCCCGCAGGAGCCGTTCAAGGTCATTCGAATCGGTATTTTGACATCAAAGGAACCGACAGTGAGTGTCTCTACTTGTTTGATTTATGTACGTTGGTCCTGTATGAATTGAACAACTAATATGCAGGCATTGTATTGTTTTGTGCATTTAGCTACACTGTTGTGCTAACATTGAGTTCGGCTCCTTAAACCTTAACAACAAATGAAAATGACGGATACCTGTAGCTTTAGGAATAAAATATTTTCTAGTCAGTCATGTGTTAATAGACACATCAAAATCGTACACAAAATCAAAGAAAAACAGGTTGTGTGCTATGATTTTAGTGTATATAATGCAAAGTGTTACAATTGCAAAAACTCATTTCGTCAAACAACATATTTAAGATATCATTTAATGAATAATCATAATTTTAAATGTGAAGCGGAGGAGATAGAATTCGACTGTTTAGAAGGTATGTCGTTGCTTCTACTTTACTCATATATTATTGTTTTACTTTGTAGAGTGAATTTATTATACATAATTCATATTTTTTAGATCTTCAAGCCTGGCTTTACAATACCAGCAAACAAGAGATAGTCGAATATGTTTTGAGTACGGGAACCAAAACTTTGAAGACAGACACTGATGTTGCAAAAGTTTCATATTATAATTGCAATAGAAGTATTAAAAAATATGGTAAGTACCGGGTGGCCATAAACATCTGAGATCCCGGTAGCCATGGAATTAGCTACTTATAAATGTTGGTTAGCATTATAAATATTTCAATTATAATAAGTATTGGTATGAAATGTAATAAAATGCAAATAAGAGGAGGGGAATGTGCCCCAGATTCTGAAGTTTAGTCTACGACTCGTTTATAAAAATCTCCTGTTCTAACTTCATTACTTATTGCAATCTGTAATAATTTTTGACAGATAAGAATTTTAGTTGTGATGACATTAATGACATTTAGTTTAGTTGGATTTATCACTTTAATAAAGCGGTGTTGATTCCAAAGGTAATGTGATATCAGATATTTATGGTCACCTGGTAGGTATGCCTGTTTTAAAATATTGATTTTACCAATATCTTTAACTCTCCAGGTAAAGTTATTAAGACAAAAATCACAAAGGTGCAATAAAAGTACAAGGTTTGAGCAAACTAGAATTTGCATGTACTAGCCAAATTAAAGTCACTCAAATAAAAGAAAAATGCTATGCTGTGTATAATAAGACTCATTATAACCATGATAAAGATGTGGAACATTTGCATATTTCGAAAGGGGACAAAGAACTAATTGCTAATAAATTATTATCTGGTGTTTCATTGCCAAGGTAATCTAATTTTGTTTATTTTTTAATAACCATTTTCTTATTTTTGATATTCTGTTATAGTTTACTTGATCAAAACAGAGATAAAATTCTTGAGAATTACGTACAAAGAATCCGTCTGTTAACACGACAAGATGTACAGAATATAAAAACTACGGAATCGATATGTTGAATGACGGAAAACAAAATAAAATTGACACGGTGAGTGTTGAATGTGAGTTAATGAACAACAGAACGGTGAATCACAATCAATTGTTTATTATAAGAAGCAGGGAGTGAAGGATGCTGATCTTTCTGAAAACGATTTTTGTTTAATCATCATGAATCAATCACAGAAATACATGTTAGAGACATTTGGGAATAACACCGATGGGGCCACAATTATATATAACAGCAATGAAATAACATGAATAAGAAAATAACTCGTATTGCTTGAGTAAGAAAAACATAGTAGCAAATATTCGAAAAGGCTTGACGCTTAATTTAATTATGACATTTGTCAATTAAACATGTTTTTTTCGTATGGCCTTCTCTTTCTTACTCAAGCATTCTATTTTGTTATTCATGTTATCCCATTGCTGTTATATATAATTATGGCCCCATCTGTATAGTAGCTATTGACTCCACCCATGGATTGAATGGGTACGGTTTTGAACTTACAACACTGATGGTTGTAGATGAGTATGGCAAAGGATTTCCAGCAGCCTGTATGTTCACCAATCGTCAAGATACTTTAGTACATAAATTATTTTTTTACAAACTTAAGTTAAAAATAAACTGTGAAACCAAACCCAAAACATTCATATCAGATATGACTGAAGTATTCTACCAAGCATGGATAGAAGTGATGGGAATACCTACACACCGCTTGTATTGTGCATGGCACGTTGACCGAGCATGGCACAAAAATCTCAATAAAGTATCAGATTCTGATAAGAGGAAATGGGTATATAAAATATTGAAATATCTTCAAAATTGCAACATGAACCAGTTTATATTTAATTTTAAAAAGAGTTTAGACATATTTTTGGATGACTCTGAAACTGCACAATTTGGCAACTATTTTAAAATCCATTATAGTGAGAATTATAAGCTCTTGGCAAGCTGTTTTCGACAGGAATGCGGTATAAATACCAACATGCACCTGAAATCCATGCATAAAAATATTAAGTATTTTTACTTGAATAGACGTGTTGTGAAAAGGTTGGACAAAGGCTTGCACGCAGTTTTAAAATATGTCCGAGATAAAGTTGTAAAACGTATAATTAAACAAACAAAAGGTAATAAAAAATAATAAAATTGTCAGTCGCGTTTGTTTTCAACTTACAGTGTGTAACAACCATATATCTTTTTTAGTTTTTATTCAGTCTTAACCACATTTTCCTCAAATATATAACACATTAAGATCTACTAGTGGCCGAAAAACCATTCGCCCTCTTCAAATGCAAAACCAACTCCAATACCAAAATTAATGGAAAAAGTGAATACGCAGCTTTATCCAAAAATGTTTTTAATAAAAGTTGTTCAAAATTGCACAAAAAGCTTGAATCCAAAGTTTTATCAAAATAAAATAATATTAAAATGTAGTTTAAAGCAACTTCATATTTCGAAAATAGTTATTTGTATACCGAAACACTGAAATTTAATTTTTTATCATGAATGTGGTTTAGTTACTGACGCCCCTAGGGCCAAGGCAATAAATCAAGAGAGATAAAACGGAACTTCAGTGCCAACGTGCACATTATGTTTTCTTATAATCGAGAAATTGTGAAATTAGAAAAATTTTAACCAACTTTTGTAGGTTATGCTGACGTCGGTTGACGTTTATCTGTAGTCCCGCCACCTAAAAAAGTCGTAAAACAATGAATTACTTCACTGCCGATTTAAAAAAATATTTTAATGGGTTAGTAAATAATAAACTTGTTTGCGTTGCATTCATTTCTAATTTGTGAAAACTTATGCCTACAATTAAAATTAAATTCAAAATAAATTATTTCATTTGACCAAAAGAAAACAACACTTCGATCCTTTTTAATTTTGCCCAAAATTTGGATCTAAGCTTCTTGAGCAATTCTGAACCAATTTTACTAACATAAGTTTCGATAAAAAAATTCCTAATACGATTTTTTGATTTTTCAAAATTTGTTTTGGTAACAATTAAGTGCTTTTGCATTTGAAGGGGACAAATGGATTTTCGACTACAAGTAGATCATGTGTTATATATTTGAGGAAAATTTGGTTCAACTCTGATACAAACTAACAAAGATAAGGATGTTATACTTTTAAGTGGGACACAGTGTATGTTTCGATGAGCAAATTATTTTTATTTATTAATGGCCCCCTTTGGGCGCTAAGTATCCTAAATTTTAATAACACAATAGCAGTAAATTCTGAGCGGTTTTATCTTTAGTTTTGTATTAGCCATAGTTCTTGAATTGTTAATCGTACTAAGTGTTAATACAAGAATAGCCGTGGTGAAATTAAAATATGCACTGGATTTATATTTTCCTAGTAGTTATTTAAGCATCTAGGGAAGTAAGTACTTAGCTTTTACCAGTCGAATACGAGCTTGCCAGCCCTCGCTCGCTCGGGCTGACAAAGTTCGAGACTGGTTGTAGATAGTTACTTCCCGAGCATGCTTATAATATTTTTCTCCATGCCCATCTAGTAAGTTACACTTACTTTGACATATCCATTGCAAGTAATTTGATTTCACTGTTTGTTTACTGGTTGCCATGACATTAGGGAAGTAAGGTAAAACTTACTCCCCAAGGGAAGTAAGTGAAAAGAAACGCAAGTACAAGTGATTATTTATATTGACAGAAACAACTGAAAAACAATTGCTACTAAGCAACTCCACACTAGGCGACTATTTACTTTATTTGTAGTAGATTAATTTTCTATCAATTAACGTGGAATTATTAAGGGAAATTTATTAAAATTTTTGTTGGGCATGGATAAAAATACATTATTGTCATATATGATTCATAATATAATGATAATTAATGAAATGTAAAATAATGGTGTAGGTAAGATCGAAAGTGAAAAGAAATATATATCTTTATCTACTCCAGTGGGATAAGTAACGCATTACGTCACTCATTTGACACTATTTCAGTTAGGTAATGAAACTCATTACACCACTCAGTTATGTAGTGGTTTCATTACGCAACTCAGTTGCGTAATGACTTCATTACGTAACTGAAATAGTGTCAAATGAATGACATAATGACATTTGCCTACTAAAATATTTTTGAAAATGACAGATCTGACATTTCTCTTAATGCACTTTTCTGAATTTTAGGCAGTCGTAGATAAAATTTTGTACAATACATGTGTGATAATGCATCATTAATATACTTGTGTGCTTACACACACGTATATTAATGATGCTGTTATCCCACTTGTATAGTAAATAACTATTAGCTAACTGTAAGTTTACCGCACTTTGTTAGAAAGCAGTACTACGTTTTATTACTTTTATGTGTTAAAATGACACAGCACGTAATACGAATTGCGGGTTTGAAAAGCGCGCTCCTGCATCTTAGAAGCAAACCATATCTGGGACTCGAATCCGGCACGCGGAGCCTCGCAGACTGTAGTGGTTGGCGATGGTGGTTGTGCAGTAATTCAATGTTGGCTTTGTTGCTAGCCCATCCTCTAAACGAGTTACTTCGTAAAATTTCACATCACTCCATGTAAGACTCAGAATAGGATTATTTTTTAAATAAACATAACCAAGTTCACCTAACCGAACTTTGTTGTACACAAAGAATCATTGAAAATGAACAGGGCTATGCAACAAACATTACAGTAGTTGATATACGTTTTCTGAATTTCCCTTGTCTCTAAAGCAGAATCGTGTTGTCCTAACTCTCTCCTCATCGTAATAATACAATAACGTTGCACGCAATTGCAAAACGTCGGTTAAGTCAATTTTAGATGCATAACCCTGTTCATTTTCAATGATCGTAAGTGTACATTGTGTTTTCAGATATTGCATGTATTACACTCGGATTGTTTATAATAATGGACATGGAACATGACTCAGTTGAATATAATTTGACGAATGAAGTATCCAGCATGTTACATGAACCACTGACAAACAATGAAAGTAAAGTAGTGGCAAACTTACATGTTCAGCAACAGATCGTTCAAGATACAATCGACAACACCACTTATCACGAGTTGGATATTAAACAAGAGGAAATTGATTTAAAAGATGAATTGTTTGATATGGGTGCAAATAATGAAAACCACCTAGAAGAACAATCAGGTTGCGAGCTCCGTGAATATGAGGCCAAAGACAAGAGTAATTTCTTAGAAAACATGATAACTCAAACAGAACAATTTCATACATCTTTCATTAATGAAGGTAAAATTGCAGGGAAATGTAAGTTGGTTAACCGTTTGGAGACCCGTACAAGTGAAAAATTTTATTTATTTTTAGGTGCTTTAGTGAACCGTATGAAGACGCATACAGGAGAAAAACCTTATTCTTGTTCTATTTGCAAATATGAAGCAGTTCAGAAAAGTCATTTAGTCACACATATGAAAACGCATAAAGGAGAAAAAGCTCGTGCATGTAGTATTTGCCAGTATAAAGTAGTTCGTAAAAGTGATTTGGTTAGACATATGAAAACGCATACTGGAAAAAAAGCTTATTCATGTTCTTTTTGCAAATATAAAGCAGCACATAAAGATAATTTAGCTAGACATATGAAAACACATACAGGAGAAAAACCTTATTCATGTTCTATTTGCGAGTATAAAGCAGCCCGTAAAGATTATTTAGCTGAACATACGAAAACGCATACAGCAGAAAATTCTTATAAATGTTCTATTTGTAAATATGAAGCAGCTCAGAAATGTCATTTAATTAGACATATGAAAATGCATACAGGAGAAAAACGTTATTCTTGTTCTATTTGCAAATATGAAGGAGCTCAAAAAAATAATTTAGTTACACATATGAAAACGCATACAGGAGAAAAACCTCATGTATGTTGTATTTGCCAGTATAAAGCAGTTCGTAAAAGGGATTTGGTTAGACATATAAAAACGCATACAGGAGAAAAACCTTATTCATGTTCTATTTGCAAATATAAAGCAGCATATAAAGAAAATTTAGCTAGACATATGAAAACGCATACAGGAGAAAAGTCTTATTTATGTTCTATTTGCCAGTATAAAGCAGGTCGTAAAAGTTATTTAGTTGAACACATGAAAATGCATACAGGAGAAAAACCTTACTCATGTTCTAAATGCGAGTATAAAGCAGCACAAAAAGGTAATTTAGTAAATCACATGAAAATGCATACAGGTGAAAAACCTTATTCATGTTCTATTTGCAAATATAAAGCAGCACTTAAAAGTAGTGTAGTTAGACATACGAAAATGCATACAGGAGAAAAACCTTATTCATGTTCTATTTGCAAATATAAAGCAGCACGTAAAAGTAGTTTAGTTAGACATTTGAAAATGCATACAGGAGAAAAACCTTATTCATGTTCTATTTGCAAATATAAAGCAGCACTTAAAAGTAGTTTAGTTAGACATATGAGAACGCATACAGCAGAAAAACCGTATTCATGTTCTATTTGCAAATATGAAGCAGCTCACAAAAGTAATTTAGTTACACATATGGAAACGCATACAGTAGAAAGACCTCATACATGTTCTATTTGCCAGTATAAAGTATGCCATAAAAGTCATTTGGTTAGACATATGAAAACGCATACAGGAGAAAAACCTTATTCATGTTATATTTGCAAATATAAAGCAACACATAAAGGTAATTTAGCTAGACATATGCAAACGCATACAGAAGAAAAACCTTATTTATGTTCCATTTGCCAGTATAAAGCAGGTCATAAAAGTTATTTAGTTAGACACATGAAAATGCATACAGCAGAAAAACCTTATTCATGTTCTAAATGCGAGTATAAAGCAGCACAAAAAGGTACTTTAGAGAATCACATGAAAATACATACAGGAGTAAAACCTTAATCATGTTTTAGCGGAAAAGCAGAAAAAGATGCTTTACTGAAGCACATGAAAATACACACAGGAGAAAAACCTGTTCTATTTGCAAATATAAAGCTACTCAGAAAATTCATTTAGTTACACATATGAAAACGCATACAGGAGCAAAACCATATACATGTTCTATTTGCAAAGCAGGTCGTAAAAGGTATTTAGTTACACATATGTATGACAATTAGAGGCACTGAAATTAAGTTAAAATAGAAAAGATAACTTTGGAATGATATGATTCATGGAATAATATTAGAATTGATCAAGAGTGAGAAAATTGCACAATGATGTCTTAAAAGTAGGCCTAAGACTTGTGAATATTCACAAATAATAGTAGATTATATTATAAGTGAGAGGAAATGCATCATTATTTGCGAGTGAGAATTTTGAATCGCGAGTGCCCCAGCACGGGCGATACAATTTCTCACGAGCTTATAATGGCATTTCGCTCACGTGTGATATACGATGTTTCATCTTATAGTAGCAATTCTTGTGCCTAAATAGTTTTCGCAGTCAGAATATGTCGCGAAATAAATTTATAATTAGTCGCCTATAATTTGTGATATACGTTTGACAGTACTGAAGTGTATTGTCAGTCTATGTCAAATTCGAGGTTCGTAGGTTAGGTTTTGTTTGTCATTTGGTACAGATTGACGCAAAACTTAACCTGAAAATTACGAATTAGACATAGCTTGACAGTGCTACCAACAATGCAGTAGTATAAATAACGAAAACTCACTTGTGAATAAAACTTCATTTTAGTCACTGAAAACAGTTGTATAATGTATGGTAATAGGCGCTACTGTAAGATAAAAACATTTATTACTAGCGTAGGCCTGATTATTGATTTATCATGCTTATACTTGCAAGCACTCGCTGTGTTCTCACCAGCTATTAGTAAATTGATAAAAATCAAAAGAAAAGCAGGTTCACTGTTCTCATATGTTTCCTACAATAACTTCACCAGCGATTCTACTGTCATAGTTAAATCTGGTGTTACAAGTATACATAAGTTGTGTTGGAGCTCAGAATTAAGAATGAAATATACTTTTATAGAACATACATGGTGCTTTCATGATGTGTTTGCAGCCCACCTTGCAACCATTATACCTCACTTCTAGCTTATGTAACAAACAATGGCTTGCTAAGGCATACATTTTGTGCTATAAATCCCTCTAGGTGGAATTTGTAAAAATTAATTTTAATGTAAACTTCCCTTTAATTTATTGTAAATTATGTAATACTCTTTAATGACAATTAAATCTTAATGTTTAGTACGAGACTGCATATTTACAAGTTATTTTACAGTTTTACAAGCCAAGTAAGTATAGAAAGAGATTTTTACATTTTGCGTCGGAATCATATGTTGCATAACTTTTATGGTAAAAGAACTACTAATTTCATGCAATATTGATACAGTGGAAGTTAACCACTTAACCCTTCAGTACCCGTTTATGGACCGAGCAAACACATGATGCAGTATATTACTTAATGTGCTAGCGTTAGTTTACCGCCCATTTAACTACCTTCCTATATATTGCCATTGAAGATCCGTATGCAGTTTTGAGTTCGTGCAGGCAGTGGTTTAAAAGTTATTTATAATTTAATATAAATTAATAGACCGAAGTGGGTACCCGAGTTGTTTTTATTTTTACCTTTGATATTGAAGAAGGAAGTATTTTCTGCATTTTTAGTAACACTGTTATACTAAAACATTATTACAGTCATGGCAGATTTTATGAGAAAGGACAGGCGCGACTAGAACAGACGATGCGAGATATATTAGCGGAGGAGGATGTCGACAACGCGTTTTATGATGATGTGCCATCGTCTGACGAAGATAATTTATTGGAAACTAGGAAAATGAACAGTGACACTGAACAGGGAATATCTGATTATGAAGACGTTAGTGAACAAGAAACTAATGCCATAAGATATCTCATTATTTTCATGGAGGTGGTAGAGGGGTGTCGGACTGCGAGACCGGTGCGGGTACTGATGTCTTAGAATTTTGAACGGGTACTGGAGGGTTAAGAAACATGATATCTATTAGCTTCCTTATTACCACGTTTTAAGCAAGCTCTCTTCACTTTTTAGTTGTCTCAAAAGTCGAGGCTAATCGAATTCTTTGTAATGTGTTATATTTTGTTAAAAATTTCCTATTATTCAAAATTTCCAGTACAGGTGTAACCACCAGATTAGGAAATATTTCATCATCTTAGACGTCTGTATCTACTAAATAGATTTTTAATAACAAGAAAATTATAACAATTGTAAAGTTTAACTGCAACTGCATGCATGAGTCTCAATAAGGCCATTTAACGTTTTTATATTTGGGCATATTTACAGATTAATCATGTAGCTAATATTTACTACTTTATTTATTTTCTACAAAAAGTGCGGATTTTTAATAGGAAGCTTCGTTTGTGCTAACTTGTTGTTAATGAAGCCGTGGCACAACCCTGGCCTATGGTTACGTTCTTCCTTGTACCCTCTCGGTATATAACACCGCCCAGACCCACTTGAAAGACTACACTTTATGCCATTTCCCGCAGTTTCTCCAAGCATTTTGAAACAGTCGCTTGAGCCCGACCTGCAGCTCCGTTGGACATCATCATCGCAGCATCTGAATCCCTCAAAAGGTATTGTATCATTTCGTACTAATTTTAACGAGCGCACAATGTGCAGTGCAGTGATTTCTGAAGTGTCGCCATTTTAAGTCAAGCCTTGTATACAGTAGGTTGCCTTGCAAATCTGCGCCAATGGCAGAACAGCGCGCGAATACGTCACCAGTATGCAGCTTTGAATATCGTGCATGCTAGTCAGGAACGTTTACATCGCATTTACAAGCTTATTTTCTAATATTTTTAAATCGTTTTTAACCAGTGAAAAGCTAATTATTTCTAATTTCAGATTCCGACAAATTAATCTCAGAATTATTGCTACATCAATTGTTTAAACAAAGCGTACCGGAAGCGCCGTATACATTTCAGCATCGAGGTAGTTTAATTATTATTGCACATAACTGCATACTTCCAGCGTATGGAATGTGTGGAAATGAATAAAGAAATTTTTGGTGAAAAAATTGCCTATATTACTTTATTGTTATAAAAAATACGATTTATTTTTATAGCCCTTTGCTGCGTGTCGCGCCTCGGGCTCCGTGACTCACTCAAGCGGGAAATTGTAAGAACATGTACCATTTTAACAAATCTGCAATGGTGGTTTATTATATTAATTTAAGCAAAAAACAATGTAACGGTTGCAAACCTGTATTAAAAACAAACGAAATAATGTGTGAATTCCCTAATTTAATAGCCTGTTACATCCATGCTTATTGCAGAATATCTGAATTACAACTGATGCACAATATTATTGAGTGCATCCTCAGCAACATTTTATAACATTTTAAACACGGTGAATTTTCAAAATTTAATGATGCATTAAAGATATCTACATACTTTCCAATGGAAAATAAAATGTTTGAAGTAAGCATTATTTAAAATAAATACCAATTACCCATCCTAAACTATCAAGTAGGTATTTCTGATTAGTAAGAGCCAGTTCTGAAATACTGTAAATCTAAGGTATGGCCTTAAATGATAAAACATAAATTGTGAAAAGATTTAATAAGATGCAATTTGATTCTACTACATACTTTTTTAAAGTTTTTTTGGAAATTTGCTTAGTATTCTTGCTTGCACTGAATCTTCAAATTTATCTAAAGTAAAATGCTTACTACAAATCGTTTTATTCTCGTGATCACACTGGTCTTTTCAAGAGCATTTTTGGACCCACTGCTTTCTTAGCACTTTGTTGTGAGAAAAATTTAAAACAAATGTTTCCCACTCTTCTTCGCCTTTTCAGTTACTTTGACAGATAGTGTGACGAAGAATAAAGGGTTGGCCTTACCCGGTGGCGAAAGTTGTATTTGTTGTTTTGCCGGCTGGTAAATATCGGCCTTATTGGGCTAACTCGCCGAGAAGGGTCGGAGTTCCAGCTACGCTGAAAAAGAAAACTAAGGGTACTCGACGTCGACTAATCTTTGAGTCGGACCGCCCCAAGGTATGGGATAAATTCAGCAAACCAAATAACAAAGACCAATAACATCACAGCATTTATTTAGTATCGGGTGCTATAGTTAAAACACGCAAATCTAGAGATACATATATACATAACCGATAAGTGTACATAAAATAAGCAAAATGAGAGAAAACAAAGCAAGCTTTAAGCTACCGCAACATCTATTACAACTCAAATTTTGACCACGCAGGTACGAAACAGGTACAATAATTATCATGCACCTTGTGAATCAGAGCGCGGCGAACGGAGCAAAGCAAGCGTATGATTAACTTTTAACCCCGAGAGTTAGATCGATCTGGCATTAGGACGTTACTCAAAATTTCTAAGTAGCGAAAACACCTTCCGATGGTATGGCATACGTAATCGAGGGGATTTCTATTGTAAACTCATTATTCTGTCTATGATTATTACAAAAACACAAAACGGCTTGAGTGTGCTCTTAACAAAAGTATTTAAACGAAAAATTGTTTAAATAATTCACGGAAGCTTGTATTCTAAGCAATACGTTGCTGAAGCCGAGTCACGAGCCACAACCTAGTGATCACTTTATACATAATACGGGGTAATTAACCTCGAAATGGTGGAAATCGTGCTTGTGAGAAAAGGGGGCCCAAGATAACGCGAATTGGCCGTCAGGCACGACTAAAACGTGCTATAGGTAAGTACGAACATTCTACTATAATGTTTTACGGCCTAATGCAAAACTCCAATGTACTATTTTGCTATAATTTGTAGGATCCCAATTATAAATTTAAGAGAGGGCCTCGAAACTAGTCTGCTAGTGTGACAGTAGCACGCACGATACCGGCAACCCGAGATCATAACTGACATAATTAAGGTGAACCGTGGTAACTTTAAACAGTAGCTTTCAGTAAACGGCAAGCACAAATAATACAGCCCGCCCTAAATTTAATCTAAGACTGCATAAAGTGGGACGAGCTGTATAACATTCCCTGACAATATCTATGCAAAATATTCGCCTAATCTAAAAATGCACAAAGTGGGACGATTGGTATCGCATGCCCTTATAATATCTAAGTGAATGATTCGCCTACAGATGTACACATCCAATCTAATTATTTCGTGTGATTTCTTGCAGTCTTCGCACCTGGTGCATCAGGGATACGAGGGCCAAGGACATCGGCTTCCAGTAGCGGTTTGAGAGATGCAGATAGCCTTGTGTTGGCGCCAGTTGAGGCAGCGTGAGGGCTGCAAGTATGCGATGGGCGAATTCTAATTCCCTTGCGGAATCCAGGGGGGGGGGATAAATTGCGAAATTCAATTGTAATTTGTCAATTCCAGGAGCACATGGCTGGACCCCAGCAAAAATTGGCTAAAAACGTACAAAAATTCCCACATAAGCCCCCATAATGAGGCAGAAGCTATCGTCAACTTACCTAAAGTTGAAGTGTAGCCAGAGCGAACGTGCAAGAGGAAACTTTGGCCCCAAATAAATCCGCAGTGGCGAACGACGTAAGTAAATCAACAAAACTAATAATTACGAACGTCATAACAGGGCATTTATACTTCGAGATCCCCCATATAACAAAAAGGAAGTACATCCAAACCAATTGGCCCTTAAATGAAGCACAAAACCGTGGGGCACCAACTCGCTTACACGAAATTTCAAAATGGAAAGGGCGTGAGAAACCAGCCAAATGTTTAACAAAATCCCAGGTTATCAAACACTTTCCAAAATTTTGGAAAAGGAAACTCCTGAAAAATTGGACTGTACCCATGAGATAACAACACTGCAAATGTAATGTATCAAGCCAGACATTTGTTCTTAATAAATGCACTTAAAGTTGCCTAATAAGCTGGGTGTAAATGTATGTAGAATTAAGGCAGAATAAAGGCAAATGATGAAGTTAAGTCAATTACTAGGGGAATTGCATGCGAAACCACCTATTAATTATAAGGAAATTCCTAAAAATATGATACAATTAGTTAAATCTTCACTAAAGCATTTGAAACTACAAATCGAAGCCACCTACTAAAGCTTAAAAAATAATATTCAACTAGCAAATGTTCTTTAATGCATGGGAGCTACAAACTAATGGTAACAATAGCAACTAACACTGCATATTGTTCCAGGCATGTAGACTAATTAGTTTTTCTCATCTACAGTTAACATTATAGTGCATTAGCTACGCTAACGTAAATTAAGTTTCTAGGTCCAATAAAGTAATAATAAAGAAACAAGCTATCAACACACACGTTAGCATATAAGCTTGGTAACCGCACCAGCAGTCTGCATACTGGATGACGCGTCACCTTCCCCTGCCCGCTCACTTCACTTCAGAGTTACGAGGCAACCTACAATATACAATATCTTCATTTTAAGCAGTGTTATTAATTTAAAAGTAAGCGTTTGAACTGTTGTCATTGTTTTAAGTCGATTTGAGTCTTTACCATCAAGTTTTAATGTTTGTATTTAGATTCACGTTCTGAGATTAAATTCATTCCCGTCATTGTGTCATATTTGATTGATTACCGTCAAGATCTATTTTTTATATTAAGTTCAAATTGTCAAATTTAGAGCCTGCATTTAGATTAAATGTTGCGCAATTAACACCGCTAACCTTTTTTTAGTAATCCATTAGATGTTCGTTGTTCATATACACATTTCTACGTTAATATAGATCATTTTCAATTAGCTGTGCTTTTCTTTAGTAGGTTTATAATAATAATAATACTAATAATAAATGGTTTTATTTTCTCAGATACAGAAAAAAGGGGAAGTTCAACTAATGTTGTTCTTCCACTTAACCTAACATAATGTTTGCATGCGTTATTTTGTGATGTAAAGGGATTTAGACAACTGTAAGCAAATGCAAGTTAAGGTAAGTCCGACCCAGTTGTTCGTGGATCGTCGTTCAAGCACTGCCAAGATTGAATCAAAAAGGTCGAGCCATTGCTTCCACTTTCTCAATCAGCCCACCTGTACTTTTCCTGATTTAGTAAGTAAAGTGGTGGCGTAGCTCTAATTGTGGTCGTAAAAAACCCCCCTTGTCCACTGAGTGAACTGGTAACCTTTGTTACAGCTCATCGTAAAGTAATTGGGCAATTGATCCGAGAATTTCCCGATTTTGTGTCGTTTCATGTCGTAACGTCGATTTCGGCCTGTAACAAAAGTCGAAATTTTTAAAATCAGAATCAACTTGAAACGCCCGATACTTGTGTTGCTTACAATCACTACTAATGTTACAAAACGTCAGCTAAATTATTGCTTTTGTTTTCAGGGCTAACTTGATCAGGGATGGGTTTATGTTGAACAAGCCTCGTAGATTTAAGGACGTTCATCGAATGGCTAATTATAAGAGATACATGTGTTACCAAAAAAACATTGCAAACAATTAAACCCATCAAGGTGTTTTCTATGCCCTTTAATTAAAGATTTCTTTTCACACACATTTTACTAAAGGTAATTTTGTATCATATCGCTTGTGGTAGGAGACCTAGTGTCACCGAAATGACCACCGGGACCCACGGCTTAACGTGCTCTCCAAGGCACGGTTGGCTGTAATTTTACTACCACTATAGATCGGGCACCCGTCCTAGTGCCGACCGCCGCTAACGTTGTTTAATTTTCGAGACTGTTTGACCAGTCCTTGGAGCATGCGGCTATGCAACCAACCGTAAAAATATAGGAGGTCCAGATGCTCTTGTCTGATACTATTTATTCTCACACATAATGTTTATATCTTATATTATGTGCAGAAGACATCACCAAACCTATCTGTTTACCGACAAACACTATACACATTATACAGCCAGTTGGGTTGCTTATTTCAAAGCCTTAAAGTTGAAATGATTTTTTTTGTCTAATTGTGAAAGTGATTTTCCCAATAAAATTCAGTATGTGATTTTTCTCAGCTTCCAAAAAGGCGACTGTTCTCTTTCAGAAATGGCAATCATAATCTGATTACTGGTTTTAAGGAAGCAGGTATTCTTATAAATTGACCTGAAGTTGCAAATTTCCAAGCAGCAACTAAACTTCTCCGACAATTTCTAGAAAATAAAATAGTGGTTTTAACGAAAGAAGGAACAATCAATAACTCTTTATCTTATGACTTTGTAGTGCGGCGTTTAGTATCGTCGTCGTTCTGTTTAATGTTTGTAACGCGATTTTACTTTATGCCCAGTTTGTTACCTACCTAGCTCAGTTTGCAGTAAAAGCCCACTTACCTCTATTTCGGTCATATTTAAGGAGAAATCAACGCAACAAAGCTCAGGATTTGACCCAATCTTGCTCGTAACACTGAAAATTACTTCAAACTTCTACTGATATAAAAGCCAATCTGCTGCCGTTTGAAATCGCGAGCTGCAGCAATGGATTAGGCGCGCTTCCAAATTTCCTCCCGCTTTGGGTATGCAATATGATGTAACACTATATTCTCGCAAGTTCCAAAAAATCAGAAAACATTGAGTTATGAGCCAAAAGTCACTTTTAAATACTTCTGTAATTATTTGATCTATTTTTGATTCCGTTTTGGTTAAGAGTATTTGAATGACGTCCTGTTGAGAAAAATGTATGGGATTTCTCAAATTAGACATCGTTCTGGATTCACTTGCGTCAAGCACATGGTTATATTTCGGCAAAGCTGGGAGCTGAACATCAAAGAGATATGCGTAAACTTCCCTTTTGTGCCTTACACCTTGGTTCTATTTCGTGCAATTAATTTTAGCTCCTTTTTTCTCCCCTTACGGCCAAATTCGACTTCTTTGTAAACGCATGGTACCCTTGGGTTTATTGCGACCTCCGTGCTTGGGAGAATTTGTAAGGTTGCTACACTTTCATTCAAAGAATTTGTTCTGAAAGTAGCTCAGACTCGTTCTGATGATGTAGCAAAAGCTGTTACTGCTCGCATTGGATTTGAATATGATTTAGTTGCTGCGGAGGCTAAGTATCATAATGATTGTTACATTTCCTTCTTGCGACCGTCCACTAGGGGTAAAGTCCGTCGTCCTGAAGATGAAGCTACGAATCATGCAATGGAAGAAATATTTACATACATTGAAAATAGCGCCAAGTATCACTACCTCACAGGTGACGTGGAAACGTGTGCATATAATAGAGAACACGACTTTTTCAACTTTTAGAATCGCTATAGCTCAGAAATGGCAATTCTTAGAAAAAAGTGCAAGAACAATTTTTATAGATCTACAATTTTTGTCTGACATATTTTTATGATAAAACTGACCGTTTGGCTAAAAAATTCAAAAAAACCCATTTTTGCGAAATTTTACCTTTAATAATTTATTTTGTACACGTGGTATCGATGGGGATTTTTCACAATTTGTTTATGATGGTGTTCTCAACATTTGTACCAATATTCAGCTTCTTGCGAATTATTGTAACCTTCAATATCTATTATGACCGGAGTAGAAATAAAATAGAAAATAATTTATTTTGCAGTAAAATACAAAGCGTAAAATTTTTAATAAGCCCTGAGGATGACAACACATATTGAATTCTTTATTAAAACTACTTGAATTTGTGGTATTAAAACTATTTATCGCCATCCAACAGCGGTACAGTATATCTACTAGATAAAAACAAATAACAAAGCTTTTGCAGTTTCATTACCTACAAATAAAGAAACTCGTGAAATATATGGTCATATCTCCATTAAATCAACAGTAAAATCCAGATGAAGTACGACGGCTATACCGCAGCGTCAACAATGTGCAACCAATCGTGTTGCGTAAAGTCAAGGCAGTCGCCTTGGTAAAGTAGATATGCAAATCAACGTTTCCCGTAAATAAATGAGGAACTGCCCCACTATATCAATTGCTGTTGTCATCATTCAACAAAATACAACAGCCACTGTCTTCAAAACAAAGAACTCATTAAACAATGCACATCATTATTTATGAATACTAGAGAGCCTCAAAAATTATCAAACAAAAGAATAAATAGGTGTCCAAAAAGAACCAATTTAAAGCATCAAACAGATTTCGTTTGGAGCCGTCCTGTATAATCAAAATATCTTATTAACATACACTATCTTAACTGATACTTATCACTTTTATATACAGGGTGTCCGGATATGGGTACGGAGCGGCTGTATGTGGACAATGGTAAGGCCTAGAGGTTTGGAAAAAAATCCTTATAAACATTAGCCTTCATAAGAAGAAAGTACTGGATAGTACGAGCCAAGCAAACCATTTCCAAAATCATCAACAGATGCATGACGTGCGCAAGATACAAAACAGCACCGATGCACCAGCTAATGGGACAACTACCCCCTGCACGAGTGACACCATCCATTTCATTTACACACACCGGACTGGATTACGCTGGACCAATCCAAATACAAGTATCCAGAGGAAGAGGTAACAAGTCCTACAAAGGGTACATCGCCATTTTTATTTGTCTGGCCACAAAAGCCATACACATTGAAGCAGTGAGCGACATGACTGCTAATGCCTTCATAGCAGCATTCAGAAGATTCACTGCAAGAAGAGGAAAGTGCGCCCACACTTATAGTGACAATGGTACCAACTTTGTGGGAGCAAGCAAGCTATTGGACACCCAAATAAAGGACCACTTGGACACCGAAGCAATCCAGTGGCATTTCATCCCCCCGGCAAGCCCACACATGGGTGGTATCAGGGAGGCAGGGGTGAAGTCAAACAAGTACCAGATTAAACGGGTCATCGGAGACAGTACGCTCACCTTCGAAGAGATGACAACTCTGTTATATCAAATTGAGGCTTGTTTGAACTCAAGACCACTGACACCATTGAATAACGATCCGAACGATGTGTCAGCAATCACCCCAGGACATTTCCTAATCGGACAAGCGCTCATCACCCCAGCCGAACCGGAAGACACCATCGCCACTGACAATCATCTAAACAGATGGAAGCTGCTACAGAAAATGAAAAGAGATTTCTGGAAAGCATGGTCGTCGAAGTACCTATCCAGGTTACAACAACGTGAAAAATGGAAGGCTCCGAAACAGAACATAGAAGTAGGGGAACTGCTACTCCTAAAAAAGAAAATATCTCGGCGAACAAATGGCCGTTAGAACGAGTAATCGAAACACATCCAGGACAGGATGGGCTGATACGAGTAGTGACAATCCAGGGCAAAGACAGAGCTCAATTCAAACGACCCATAACAAAGATTTGTCAGCTACCTGTAAGCAACGAGGGCAATCCAGTGCAAGCAAGTATCAGCAATTTCGGACCTACCACAAGGTCAACGCGGAAACGAGATATGGAAACACAGTCAGCAGTAATAATATGCATGCTCATGATGTGTCACATTATTTCCGGCAATATAGCAAACTATACGCTGCAGAGGCTACAACGTGGAATATATGTGGAACACGTTGGTAATTCGAAGCTCGATAGAGGGACAATTCGAATAGGGGTGGAATATTCGATATCTGCCTTTATCACAAACGAGCATGGGATTAATGCTACCGCAACACAATTCAAGCAATTATTCGAGACAGCAACGAAATGACGGAAGACCAGTTTTGCAAGGAACTCTTGCACCACATAACGGAACAACAAGACAATATCCTGTGGGACATGAGGAGCATCCGGACAATAACCACACACCGCACACGGAGTGGACTACTGGGGAGATTCCTGACTTCAGTGTTTAGAGTGAACGACAAAGTATATAAGGACATAGCTGATTTAGACAAAAATGAGCAAGTACTAATCGGCGCTTCCAGTCACCAAGCAAAATTAATGTTAGCTGCAATGACCACTGTGAACGAAACGGAAAACAGGATCACGACAAAGTTAGAAAACTTTGGAATAAAATTCAACCAACGAATCCACCTTCTTAACAAAATGAAGGCCTGGTGCAAATCCATCGACGTCAATAAAATAAATGTTCACGTGCTATCAGCATATCAGGTGGCCAGCAACTATTTACAAGAAGTCGCAGAAAAATACAAGAAGTTGCTCGACGCGGTATTTAAGCTGAGTCATTTATTTGAGTTTGTGTCACCAGCTCAAATAGCAACAGTAGTCAGTTGTCCTTGAAGTTACCACCAAACCTACGAATATTACCATCGCCAGTATACAAAATGGAGGTGGGACAAACCGAGGAAGCCATTAAAATATTTGGATACTTCCATATTACTGAAGTAACTGAATATGAGGTCATCAAGGTCACCGCCATTCCCAGAAGGATCAGCAACGGAGAGTATGCAACCCTAGCAGTCAGCCCGTACTTTTTAGCTGTGGACTACAACCATCAGCAGTACTTTAGCATACCATCGTCCAAATTCGGGGTCAGCGGAATGGAGCACACCTATTTATGTACACCTACAATCATAAATAGTGTCGAGAAGAACCCCAACTGCATAATCGACGAGATGTATCAACGCTTGGAAAGGGTGCCATGTAGCGCACACCGCTACAACGTCACCACTATAGGATGGAAAGAGCTGTACAAGGCAAATACATGGATGTTTACAGCCAACAAAGCCACAAGTGCAGCAATCATCTGCAACGACGTACGAGAGGTAGTGCTTCTTGAAGACACCGGAGTAATCCAGATCGCTCCAGAGTGCTACATCCAAACAGGACAACACACTCTGTACGCACGATCATTTAGTACAATCCCGGTCGTTGCAACCTTCAACAAAATTCTGCAAGTGAACATCACATTAACGGCAGACTCAATGGGAAACGAGCATCCAGCAGTATAATAACACTACTGGTTATTGGCTTATTATGCAGTATAAGCTATTTCGTATGGACACGCACCTGTCGGACCAAGGAGCAACATAAACAGAAACTCAGCGCCGGCCAAGACGATTTCAGTCTAGATCCCCTGTACGCTACACCTAATGCCAAGGAAAACGCCAACAGAGCAGCCCCTGCAACGGACGCCTGACCACAGGAGCCCCGGCAGTCATAAGTTTACGCGGCCAGAATGTTAAAACTTTGTTTGACCATGAATTTGAAGTAAAAAGTGTAAAATGAACTGTAATCATGTAAACGCAAAATTTCGCGCAATTAGCCCACAAGAGCTGCGTAACGAGTGCTAGATAGGATATTTGTAAACAAGACTCGGCAGTTTGCGTCGAGTTTCTGTGTCATATTACAAATTAATGCATGGAACACATGCAATCGAGTGACAGTTCCGTGTTTACAAAACAAACGCTGCAGTTTTACAAGTGTAGTATGTCGTATTTCAAAGCACAAGCGGTGCAAGTTGCGAGGCTAGTAGGTCAAATAACAAATCAAGCGTTTAGAATTACGTTAGTTAAAACGCATATGAATGTAGTTTTAATAATAGGTCGTGAAAACACGGCACACATTTTTCTGTATATAAACTCTGTAATATCAATATTAATTCAATATACCTTTAGATATGATCGTATATTCATTGATAGTGGTGAACAAAGGCTACAAATGTTCGTAAGGAGAAGGTTAGACCTGACTCTCTCACCCTATCTCTTATAACAACGAAATAAACTCCAGCTCCTGTCAAAGAACTAATCTGGTTCTGCAAACTATAAAAAGGTGCTAAGTTCCAGAGTGGATGTGGCCCCCTTTTTTACAGTGGGCAATAGAGATTGCTGGAAATTATTTTCAAGTTCGTAATTCGGCCGCTAGGGGGCGTAACTGTTACGAAGGAACATAAAAGTCGCACTATCTAGGAAAGTTAGACGATGAGTTATAATTTTGAAAACATCATTTGATATCTTGGCCAATACCGCATCATTTTGCTTTGTGAAATTTTTTTCGTACTGTCATAATAAGGGATGGGGAGGCTTATACATTTTTCCATTCAACCATTCAACCGATT
The DNA here is from genome assembly GCA_940337035.1 of Agriotes lineatus. Lineage (NCBI taxonomy): Eukaryota > Metazoa > Arthropoda > Insecta > Coleoptera > Elateridae > Agriotes > Agriotes lineatus. Next base: position 62,587,521 of record OW679201.1, on the reverse strand, counting down.
TGAATATTTTTGGTCTCGTTTGAAAGAGCATTTTATGGCCTTTTAAAAGAAATTTTAGCAGTTTTAAGTTTGTAAAACGACTGTTTAATTACACGTTTTCATTAGTTCACGTCGTTAGTAGAAACGTGTTTTAAAATTTTTAACCACGCAAAATTGCGACCGGTTGCTAGTAATCGTAATTTACACTTAAAACGTTTTTTTTATATTTACCGTGTTTTCTAGGTTCTATCGTAGATAAAATATTGTACGATACACATACGTAAAGCAGCTTTAGTCACTCGTGGGGCTTAAAATGCTCACTCGCTCGCGTTTTAATTCTGCCCCACTCCTGACTAAAGACTGGCTTTAGGCACTTGTATTGTAAATTACCTATTTTATTTTATATAATAAAATAAATAACTTGTTTTTTAATTATACTTTGTGGTTTGTTTATGTTGTATACATTGTTTTTTTGTTTTTATGGCATAAATCAATTTAAGAACCTGACTTTGCTTGATTCTAAATTATTTAAAAAAAACTATTTTAACATTTTGCGACCTAAATATGGATTTTTTCTAATCTAAAATAAGCACCTATTTTAAGTTTTTGCTAACTAAAAATTCGTTCTCTCCTCATCAGTAAAGAAAGGTTTTTCAAACACAATCGTTATTTCCTAAATTATTGATAAACCAGTTACAGAATTCCAACCTAACCCGAGGATCGTTTTGCAGCAGTTGCTGGTACACTTGCAACCGGCAAGGGAAATAATGCAAATTGCTTCTTGTGGGATGTTGTATACGAAACATTTAATTGCTGTCCTAAATGGTGCACAGATACGTGTGAGTAGTATAGTTAGGCGGTAACTGCGACACTGGATGGCATATCCATCCGAAGCATTGCGTCCTCATCCCCTTAGGGGGCGAGTCAAGGTGACTGAAAAATTTCTTGTAGGAAAAAAGTACTTTCTGTGTCAACAATGACCAGAAGGTCGTTGTAGGGGAGGAAGTAATTTTTTTGTCAGCAATGACCAGAAGGTCCTTTTACAGAAGAATTTTTTGTTGGGAAAAGAAGTAATTTTTTTGTTTTTTTGTGACAGCAATGACCAGAAGGTCTTAATGTGGTGGTTGTAGAAAAAGGTGTAGACAATTACCAGAACAAGTTCTTGAGGATTATAAAGTAGCTAACAGTAAAAGAATGCGTGTATTGTTGATTGCTTAACCTAAGTGTTTTTTATTTATTTTAGACAAGACTGAATACGGTAAGCGGGAAGGTAGTAGTAGTAGGAGTAGTGTTAGTAGTAGTAGTAGTAGTAGTAGTAGTAGTGATTATTTCATCTGAATTAGGCTAGCTGAGCCTCTACTTACTTTACCTGTATGTACTTCACCAGTAGTAGTTTTGTAAACCAACTAATTTTATAAGGCTCGATGGTCTAGCGGTAAAGACAACCTGGTCTGCGGATACGGTACAATATACCGCTGCGGATGAAAACAGGGAGACCTAGGTTCGAAACCTAGTCTAGTCACTTTTTTATTAAAAAACGACATAGGTATATGTTAAATATTTATTTTAAATACTTACATACCACTTGTACAAAATTTTATCAGTTTTACCTACACAGTTCAGGTTATAGTTAATTATAATGATATTCTTCTTTGATTTTAGTGATACAAATTAATGCTATTGTTATTTGCTTTAGTGATAAAGATTAATAAATTACTTACACAGTATAGAATTTTTATTACATTGGTCAAGGGACTATATTTAACTAAACGGTCTTGTAAAATAAGACAATACAGTGAATTTATTATAATGCGCAATGTGGCATTCCCGTTTCCATAAGGACTTGATTGTTACTATTGGTTTCTAAGGGTACGCAGTGCCATGTGTAAATGCGTTTATTTTAAAGTGCAATATATAAACCGTAATTTTATAGAAAAAGAAGCATCAGAAAGAACAACAGGGCATGTAATAACCCACATTTGATCAACAGAATTCCTTCCCCCGTACAATATATTATATTTTTACATACTCAGTAACGTTTCCATATTGCATTTTAAAATAAACGCATTTACACATATTGCGCGTTATAATAAACTCCCTGATACAGATGTGTTTGCTGGTACATTAACATTTGCATCAAACTCTAATCCTATATCCACAGCATCATTTTTAATTGTTTCGTTTTGTCTACTACAGTCAGTTACCACTAGAGGTGCTTTATCTTTAAAGTCTATAGGTGTAAAGCATGGTTCACTTTGATATTTATAATAATATGATGATTGAAATTGTGTAAACATTTCATATAGACTTGCCCATTTTTTCTGATTAAAGTCAACGTTCAAATTATCGTAGGGATACATTTCTTAATATAATTCATGTTTGTTAAATTACAGTGATCAAAGTGACTTGAGTTATTTGTTTTATCATTTTTCCTACCGGCTTGAAAACCAACGATATGAAATCGTGGTTTTCCAAGTTGGTTAGTTGTTTTGACTGCCCATGTGTTTTTCATTGTTTGCTGTAACAGAGGAAATTCTTGGAGTTCCCAACTTCTGAATGCAATATCTAGGTCCACATCTATTTCAATATATTTATAGAGTCGTAATTTTTCAGCATCTGCTGTTGCTATATGAGGCACCTTCCATAAGATTTTATCTAAAATTACCTTTAGTTGTTATTCGGCAGTATTAGTCGATTGAATAGCGTTTAAATCTGAATTACTGCGAATCAGTACGGGTTCTTGTGTTATATTCACTTTTATAAAATCTTCAGCGAATCTAAGAAGCATTTTAAGCGGTATACAAACATTAAAATTACCATCTTCATCAACTAGTAAAGGATTTTATTGAGGAAACCATCCAGAATTTGGTAATCATTTATTCTCATTGTCCGTGTATGAAATGTAGCCTTTCATTGTAGTAACTATTCCAGGATTTCTTACACGATCAATCACATTTCCTCCAATTTCATATCGAATTTCATCAAACAAAAATGTAATACGATTATTAATAAAACTCAATGTTCTACTAGCTTTGTTATCTCCATCGACCAATTTACCTTCGATGTAAAGATAACTCCGAGTTTGTATTTGTATTCTAATTTCATCGTTGTTATTAAAGGTGGTGGCTGCATGTGGTTGATGAGTATGATATTCAGAATTAACAATTGAATTGTCTACAAAAACACCTTCTCGTTGAAACTCATTTTTGTTTATTTTATGAATAAGAACTATGAATAATCTTTATTTTCTTAGCGAATCGGATTGCACTAACTCGAATCCCAGTGACCATAGGAACTGTTTATTCTCTGGTGTTATCTTCTTCAATTTCATATGTCGACTGTTTAGTTTATCAATTTTTGAAGTTTTTATATCTTTGTTTACTATCGATGTTGGATTTAAGAGAGAGGAGTTGATATTGTATAGGAACACCATATTAGTGTTGTTTCAAATGTACTCTAACAGTCACCAATTCTTTCTTAAAATTAACCAAATTGCCGTGTTAATCAACAACTTTAATAATTATTTCATCAATACGACGTGTGCTGATTGGTAGATAAATGACGTTCTTTGGAACCTCAACGATTTTATACCCTGGAGGTACAGTGGGGTAGAACATGTGTAACATATGCACAGCTTTATCGTTGTCGTATAAATTTGTAACTAAATTACATTCAACACATATTTCGTTAACTTTTTGGATGTCTATTGGGAAATCTGATGTATATCTCGTATTTTTGGGAATGAAACGTTTACCGAAAGCTAGTAAGCTACCAATGTTATTTGGTTTTGTAAAATCTATAGCTTTGTTGCACTTTACGTCACACTTTAAGGTATTTAGGTTTACTGATATAGATAAAAATGTTTTATGTTCAATTTCTTTTTCATAATTATTTATATGTTTTTTTTTAATAATCTTCTATATTTTCAATTTCATAGAAACCTTCAGGAATTTTAATTACATCTTTTCCATAATAGAACTTGTTTGAAGCATCTACATTTGCTATTGAATTTGAACTAACAAAATCGATGAGTCCTAAAACACGTTGCATTTTTTCATTTAGCATTATCGGAGGATAAATTCTTGTTGAAAGAATTGAACTACTCCATCTTCATCATCCAAATTTATTATACCAGTCTACCAGCTAACGGAATAGTTCCAATATGATTATTTTCATTATATAACACAAATTCTTCAACACAATTGCATTCGTAAACAACTAATTAAAAACTGCTCACAGTCAATCATAACATTATCTAATGCAAGGCCAAGAACTAGCTCAAACACATGCGTTTTTTTTTAGATGACGCTAATTATTCAAAACAATTACACCCGTAAACAGGTAATTAAAAAACATTGTATATAAGAACGAAGTAGTTGCAACATGCATTACTTTATCTTCGCATAGATCATCAACTAGGTCAAATACGTGTATTTTATAGATAGAACGTTATATCAATTATTAAACTAACCAAAAGTGTAATAGCATTAATCGAGTTAAGTTGTACAGTTTTGATTTAACAATCAGTTCCCAAAAACTGATTGATGGTATTGTTGGTGAAGTAATTAAGAAAATGAAAGGGGGAGTAGATTAATTAAAACAAGAGATGAATATAAAAGTTATATTAATTATTTGCGAAAATCAATTGCTTTAGTTAGAAAACTTTTAAAAAACAAGGAAGTATGCATTAAAAAAAATTCTAAAGTTGAATATTATTTATCCTTTCTACCCAAATCGAAGAAAGCAGAAACTTCAAGAAAGAGATTGGTTTGGCGAGACCTCGAGTCCTGTTTTAAAGGTAGGCTACGAACTGGTGCAATAATTAATTTTAATATAAAAGAACCTCTAGACATTTATTGGGGAAAGAGAGATGCCTGTATCGGTTAAGTATAAGTGCCCAAAATGTAAAGGGGAAACTGATCATGAAAGACGAAAATGTATTGCTTGCACATTGCAAGAACTTCTGACAGAAAACTGTGATGGTACACATTATCCCCCATCATATTTCAGGAAATATCCAGCGAATAATTGAACTCAGCCTGGTAATATCCCCCATTATTTTCTTTTATTTATTGTTAGTCATTAGTATTATGAGATCATAGTCATTAGTATTATGAGATAATAAATGCGATTTATCATTATTACCTTTTCTGTTTACAGTAAGACAATGCAGCACAATGTTCGTGGATATTCAGGGCTTTCAATTCCAAAACAGTGAACGGTTTATCAAAGAAGTGGCGATTCTGAATACCGACTCTGAAGTAACTTTCCAGACGAATATTAATTAGCCTCCATCAATCTACAATTGATTTACAACTCAAGTAAAATGGCACTTTGACTGGACAAGAACAATATACATGGATTGGATTGGCAAACTACAAACGAGAGTTTCTTACCTTATCACTATTTAGTACTATACTTGAAAAATATTATTCAAGATGAAACTGTTCTAGTTAAGGGTGAAAATAGAAAACAAAAAATTATTGCAAGATAAAAATGTTATAATAAATGTTGAAACTTTAGGATGACCTAATCTAAATAATTTGTTAATTTATGACAGTATATATATCAGCATATTTATAATAATCTGAACTGTGCACATAAAACTGTTAAAACTGTATACAGGTGGTATGAAAATGAACTACTTTAAAATAAAATATTTAACATATACCTATGTTGTTTTCGGTTTTGCTGCGTACTTTGCACTGGGAATGTAAATGAAAACACTGTAATTATAGCATACTTGTGCCTTTATTCTACGGCGGAAAACATGTGGGTCGCCCGGCTACAATCTCGCCGACGCCAACCCCCCAAACATCCACTACAAAACTAACCTCACTTGCTGCTTACTCAAACGCTCTAGTACAGTGGCTATATACAAGACAGTGTGGCCATAGGGATGTCTTCGCCGCTATTGGTCGACGCGAATATCCGCCATTAACAGGCAAAATATTTAGTTACCTTTAAGTTGTTCTCAAAGAGGTTGGTAGAACCTGTTCATTTGCTATGGAAGAAAATAAAACCTTTCAAATCTGACAATTGTAAATTGTCAGTGCCAAATAATTCATTAGCGTCGCAAGCGGGTCAAATTTTATCATCTATTGCCCTGAAAAACTAATATTCTGCACAGTATTTAAATGTGACAATTTATAATTATGCTATTGTTGTAATAGCACAAGATGCATTCGACTTGGAATATATGATAAAGAGATTACATCGGTGCTACGATAAATGGGGCCTTAGCATAAGTTTAGAGGAAACGGAGTATTTAGTAGTCAACTCGAAAGCACAATATGAAGTCTTAATAAATGAAGATGTCGCAGTAAGACAAGTAGAAAGGTTTAAATACCTCGGTGCTATAATAAAATCGATGAAAAAGGTTTGGGAACAGAAGAGATCATAACTCGAATAGTACAAAGTACTTAAAATCAATTTGATGGGACAATACTATCTCTAACAAAAACAAAAAAGAATAGGTAAAGTAATGGTAGAGTCGGTGCTTTGTTATGGCAGTGAGGTATGGACTGTAACAGTGGAAATGAAACGAAGACTAAACACAGTTCAAATGGACGAAAAACCGGAAAGGTATCGAGACGAGATAGAGTGACGAACGAGGAAATAAGAAGCAGAATGGAGGCACCAGAATCAGTTGTGGACAGAATTGGAGAATGGAGGAGACGACGTGGCTTATGAAGATCTTTAAATGGTCGCCGCCGGTTAAGAAAAAAAGAGGTAGACCACGCAAACCGTGGAATGAGGGTATTCGGAGAGCCATGGAGGAACCTGGAAGAAGACCAAGCATAGAACAGGGAGGTTTGGAGACAGGGAACAGGAAGACGGCATTTAGCTGTATTGTAAACTAGCATAACTGAAACCGGTTGTAAACTTCATGTAACACCTTAAAAGCACTACGAACGAACGCCAATGAGAAATGTCAATGTCCAAAAATAACACTGCACGTGTAACTAACATCAACTAGTTAAAATAACTAGCGCCAAAATAATGACCACTCAAAAACGTTCGATTATTTCGAAAGGCACTGTATATCTTTACGCTCAAATTTGCCTGTTAATGGCGGCTAACAATCGTATGGCCACACTGTCTTGTATATAGTCACTGTACGCTCTAGCAGACTAAGACGCCATCTACCTATCAAAGCATGCAACAAGCCATATACTACAGTTTTAACAAAAAATGTGTCAGATATGGGATTCGAAACCACGCTGCTTCCCAGGAACCGGAGCTTAAACCCAGCGCCTTAGACCACTCGGCCAATCTGACAACATACAGGTAAAGTAAGTAGAGGCTCAGCTAGCCTAATGCAGATGAAATAATCAAGGGTAATGCCACAAGCAGTGGATATATTTTTGACAAAAATTTTGTCGTTTCCATGTAAATTATTGCGTTTAAATTTCACGATACAAAATCACATCAAAAATGCCACGAGCCGAAGGCGAGTGACATTTAAATGTGATTTTGTTGAGTGAAATTTGCAATAATTTCTATGGAAATGGCAAAATATTTAAAAAAAAATATATCCACTTCGAGTGGTATTTGGGACGACTATTTAACAATATTAATACATAACGATTCACTTTATTGAAAAATATTCCAACAATTAATATAATTATTCATTCTCAATTAAACCGACAAACACTACACACATTGTACAACCAGTTGGGTTGCTTATTTCAGAGCCTTAAAGTTGGAATAGAATTTTTTGTGTAATTGTAAAAGTGATTTGCCCAATAAAATTCAGTATATGAGTTTTTTCAGCTTCTAAAAGGGTTATTGTTCTCTTTCAGAAATGCAATCATAATCTGATTAGTGGTTTTAAGGAAGCAGGTATTCATCCCATAAATCGACCTGAAGTTGCAAATTTCCAAGCAACAACAGAAATTCTCTGATAATTTCTACAAAATAAAATACAGTGCTTTTAACGAAAGAAGGAACACTCAATAACTCTTTATCTTATAACTTTGTAATGCGGCGTTTGGTATCGTCGTCATTCTGTTTAATGTTTGTAACACGATTTTACTTTATGTCCTGTTTGTTACCTAGCTAGCTCAGTTTGCAATAAGAGTTCTCTTACTTCTATCTCAGTCATATGTAAGGAGAAATTAACGCAACAAAATTCTGGAGTTGACCCATTCTTGCTCGTAACACTGAAAATATATACTCCAAACTTCTACTGAAATAAAAGCCAATCCGCTGCAGTTTGAAATCACGCGCTGCAGCAATGGATTACGCGCGTTTCCAAATCGCCTCCCGGTTTGGGTAAGCAATATGATGTAACACCTTATTCTCGCAAGTACTAAAAAATCAGAAAACGCATGTTATGAACCAAAAGTCACTTTTAAATACTTCGGTAATTATTTGCCCTATTTTAGTCAAAAGCAAAATTTTGGTTCACTTTCTAATTGGGCTATAAGTCTATTTTTGGGTTTCGATAGATGAAAATATTCTTAATTAATTTGCTTCAGTTTAGGCATCACTTGATGCTCGTGCTAGTTTGGTTGCATGATCAGCATTTTTTCCCTTTCTCATAATTTTGGAGTCTTATCAGGTCATTTCGTCCATTTGCCTTGATGCAGAAAGGTCGCTGAGCGAACGACGTTTGTGATACGTACCATGTTCAGTTTTTTTTCGCTAGCATCCTTCGTTGAGAAAACCCGTTTTTGATTTCGTGGGAATTCATCAAATCAGACATTGCTCTGAATTCACTTGCGTCAAGCACATGGTTACATTTCGGCAAAGCTGAGAGCCGAACATCAAAGAGATATGCCTAAACTTCCCTTTTGTGCCTTACGCCTTGGTTCTATTGTGTGAAATTAATTTTAGCTCCTTTTTTCGCCCTGTAAGGCCAAATTCGACCCCTTTGTGAACGCATGGTACCCTTGGGTTTATTGCGACCTCCGTGCTTGGGACTCGTGTGCTAGAAGGCTCCGATCCTGCAGAGCAAAAGCTATTCGACGCCCCTTACGATACCTGCATATCGACGATTCTGGCTCAGGCCACCTGTGGACTTCGTGATGTCTTCGACAGGGCTTTCTACACGACCACGAGCTAATATGTAGCTGCCCAAGATCTGTTGTATAATTGTGCCTCGAGTTTAACCTACAAATTAGAACCTCCTTGTGTGCATGCCCCGAATGTGTATTAAGACTTGAATGTGTTTGGCCATACCAGAGTTTATCTTATTCGGCGAACATTAGGTTGCCCTCTTAAATTATTTGAGCTAATATTGTAAACTTAGAAATTCACCTGTGTAGCACAGTTTATCAGGATAACCTAGCTCTTGTCAACATAATCTTGGATGTGTCTCAAATGCCATCCGAGTGAAGATTACCTACCATTCAATTCGTGAAGTTGTGAAGCTAAATTGCATAAGCCTTATTTAAATTTGGATTCACGTCATGTTAATTACCGTATAGTTCGGTTGAGTTGAGCTAAGACAATCCCGTACTTGCAAGGTATTTCAGTAATGAACCTGCTTTACCTGACGTCTTGAAGTATTATTTATGAATTTCACATCAATTACCACGCAACTTCCGGGTTATATAGCGCCCTATCTGAACCAAGATCTTGCGTCAATAGGATAATTTGAATATAAATATGAATGTCAACTAACAGTTTCTTGCATTTGAGGATTTGGGGCCACATTCAACCCTCTTCTTCCTCTTAATTTAGGCTGAGAGCCTGTTATTTCCACACATTGAGTGCGGTTTTATAAGCCATCTTAAGCCGCGGCCGAGGTAGGTGGCTAGCCTAACCCCTTGAATTAGGGAAGAATGCCCTCACAGGGGTCACGACTACCAAAGATATTCGTATGATGGCCGGAGAGCGTTCGATGTTTCCAATGTACGGCTGTGGGGCTCGAATCCACTACCTGCCGACTGCTGGCGCAAGCACTCTACCAACCGACCACACGCTCTTTACATTCAACCCGCTACCATAAATTTAAATAGCAATAATTTTAGCCGCGGTTGTAGGCTTTGTCTAGTAGTTCTCCGGAAATGCAATTTGCTAAATAAAACAAGTCAATTTGTACCTCTTGCTGCAATATTTATTGGTAGTAAACATCTAGACAGTTATTCATTACTGATATAATTACTAAGACGATGCTTAATAATATTTATGCTACTGTGATTTGAAATGTGATATTTTAATCTGGTTTTGCCGTTATTGAAAGTTGTTTATGTATGTTCCGCCGAGCGCTCTCGTTGAGATAAATTATATTGTCTCGATACAACTTTTTGAATGTTGTTCTTCGTTGAACGGTTTAGTTTTTATAGGAACTATTTAGAAAAGCTATCGATAAAGTACAAATTGTCATGTTAATCGTCAACGTCCGAAACGGATAAGGAACGATAAGAAGAACCTAAAACATTGTATCGTGTGTTCAAAAAAAAAACTCATTCGCAGCATGCCATAATAAAATTTAAGTTTGCCATAACTTGATACCATGGAGTAAGAGGGAAAGAGACCGATCGCAATGCTACAGACCGTGCGATGATATTTACGGCTCTTTAATCGTCCAGTATTTACCAAGCGCTGGTGTTCCACGCCGGGTCCTCGATCCGTCACGTGATCGTGGCATACCACCGCTGGGGCAAATCAAAACGTAAATCAGACGTAAAAAACCCCCACCTGCCATCAATTGACCCGGCTTGGAACATTTGCACCTCGAGTGGCAGAATGTAGTACCAAAGAGCCGCAAATATCAACGCAGGTTTTGACGAGCGATCAGCATGGGGATCGGTCTCCTTCCCTCTTATGACTTGCTTGATACATACACATTGAAGCAAATGAACTATCATAAGTCAGAGAGAACTAAATTACATTTTGAGCTTGAACTATTTTCCTAAAAATATACACACCACTTAATAAAAACAATTTTTATTGACTGTTATAATTAATACAGCCGACATTACGGATGAAGGGTGTTGCATATCTCACGGCACTTGTCAAAGTCAAGCTCCAGTCTGCTTGGTCAGTACTTGGATGGGTGAACATTTGAACAGCGGGGGTAGTGTTCTAGCTTAGACAGGCTCCACTAACTCAACTATCGCCGCCGAATTTAAAAAATGCACATCCTCAGCGTGTAAACGGTATAAGGGGTTAGATATTATGTATGTATGTATGATTAATACACTCGTTGTTGTTGTGTAAATGCCATCTTATTTTTCTTTTTGCTTGATATAAGTAAACTCAATGCACTGTAAACGTTTACCTGTAACAGTGGCAAATGTTTTCATAATCAAAATGCAATCTGGCATTTACCTACAGACTTAAGTTAAGACATAACGAGATGTTTTATCTTTCTTTCCAATTCCTGCCCTAAATGAGTTTTTTTTTTGTGAACACGATACAAGTTGAGTTAATTAAATACTGACTTGAGTTTATTGAATTCTCTTTCACTTATCATGAGCGATAGTAGCGACAGTGAAAAATTATATTTGAAAGCAGCAGCATTATATTCATTTAAATCTTAGTTCCGTGAATTTCTAACTAGTGTGAACTTACCATCTGCACAGATTTACACGCACATTTATTTGTACGGACAGATTAGTGAGAAAGTATTTCTAAATAATTTATGCATATATTTACTAGTAAGTTTCTTATACAATTTTCTGATTTCAACGTGCAGAACATTTTAAAACGATTTAAAAAAAATGTACTTGTACATTTTCGCATAAACTTAGTATCGTATCATACCAGCTTTAATCAATTTCAAAATCACTACGTGAGGACGTGAGGAGGTATCTCATGCACCGTTACAATGTGTATTGGTAGAAACCTTTTCGCCTAAAATAACTACTAGAAACTCTTACAGCCGTATTCATAGTCGTTCGCCAGCGGTTCGCCGGCGAGTCGCCGGAGATTCGTTATGAATAGTATGTTGGCGGCACTGTACGTCTACGTCAAATTCGAGGTTAGCAGGTTAGATTTTCAGCGAGCCGCTGGCGAACGACTATGAATACGGCTGTTATTGTATTAACTTACGGAAATCCTATTGCGGGACGCCCTGTATGTAGAGTAGTTAAAGTGAATTACATTTGATCTATTTGACAATAATTGCAGTCTGCGTCCTATTTCAACATTATGTCTGTTTTACCACATTCTCTGAATAATTTACTTCTAATTTTGTTTTCTTTCATGTAAGTAAAAATATTACAACTCAGTCTAGGGAATTTGTAAATATCTTTAAAATAATCAAACAACTTAACCCAAGAAGTTAATTTTGTGTTTTATTTTTAGACATAACATTTAATAAATCTGAATTCTTCATTATTGATAACGATGGACGTTACACAGGAATTTAATAATTTTCCTCTTACAATGACTAGTAGAATAGACAAAGCGTTAAATGAAAATAAAATAATTAAAAGTTTACATACGCGAGAGATCATTGAAGAGACAACCAACATGTCCGATCACAGATTGAATATTAAACAGGAGGAACTTCATATAAAAGATGAATTGCCTAGTACTTCTGTAGCAGATAGAAGCCTCTTGGAAGATCAGTTTGTTTACAAGCCCTGTAAATATATATCAGAAGACGAGAGTAATTTTTTGGAACATGTAATGACTCATTCGGAACAATCTAATTCTTCTATTTGTGAGCATAAAACAGCAAAAAAAAGTAAATTAGCAGAACATATGAATATGCATTCAGGAATAACACCGTATGCATGTTCTATTTGTAAATTAAAAGTGGCACATAAAAGTAGTTTAGTACGCCATATGAAGATGCATACAGGAGAAAAACCTTATGCCTGCTCTATTTGTGAGTTTAAATCGGCACAAAAACGTTATTTAATACGCCATATGAAAATGCATACAGGAGAAAAACCTTATGAATGTTCTATTTGTGACTATAAAACAGCACGGAAAGGTGATTTACAGACCCATATGAAGGTGCATACAGGAGAAAAACCTTATGCTTGTTCTATTTGTGACCACAAATCAGCACGAAAAAGTGATTTAGAGACCCATATAAAGATGCATACAGCAGAAAAACTTTATGCATGTTCTATTTGTGAGTATAAATCAGCACGTAAAAGTTGTTTAGTAAGCCATATGAAGATGCATACAGGAGAAAAACCTTATGAATGTTCTATTTGTGACTATAAAACATCACGGAAAAGTGATTTAGCAGCCCATATGAAGATGCATACAGGAGAAAAACCTTATGAATGTTTTTTTTGTAAGTTTAAATCGGTACATAAAGGTAGTTTAGTAAGCCATGTGAAGTTGCATATAGGAGAAAAACCTTATGCATGTTCTATTTGTGACTATAAAACAACACGGCAAGGTGAATTAGAGATCCATATAAGGATGCATACAGGAGAAAAACCTTATGCATGTTGTATTTGTGACTATAAAACCGCACGGAAAGGTAATTTAGAGACCCATATGAAGATGCATACAGGAGAAAAACCTAATGCATGTTCTATTTGTGAGTTTAAATCAGCACGTAAAAGTCATTTAGTACGCCATATGAAGATGCATATAGGAGATCAACCTTATGCATGTTCTATTTGTGATTATAAATCATCAGAAAAATGCAATTTAGTAAGCCATATGAAGATACATACAGGAGAAAAACCTTACGCATGTTTTATTTGTAACTATAAAACAGCACAGAAAGGTAATTTAGAGATCCATATGAAAATGCATACAGGAGAAAAACTTTATGCATGTTCTATTTGTGACTATAAGTCAGCACACAAGGGTAGTTTAGTAACACATATAAAGACGCATACAGGAGACAAACCTTATGAATGTTCTATTTGTGCGTTTAAATCAGCATACAAAAGTAGTTTAGTAAGCCATATAAAGATGCATACAGAAAAAAAACCTCATTTATTTTCCTTTTGTGATAATAAAGCAGTAAAGTGAGATCATGTAGTTCGACATATGAGAAAACATATAGGAATTTAACCATATTCCTGTTACGTTTGCACATAGAAAGCGAAAAACAAAGTTAATTTAGTTGGACATATAAGAACTCGTAAAGGAGAAAAAAGACCTTATTGATTTCTATTTGCAAAAATACAGCTGCAGAGAAACTATAGTTAAATATATGAAGATATATACTAGAGAAAACCCTTAGAATAAGAAACTTTCTGGAGGTGTCTTGTCCAAAAAATTGTCAAGATTTTCAAAACTCTATTTGTGTACTGTAATTAAATTTAAGCACAAATAACGGCATTTGCAAGTGGTCTTGAACTGTATACTCATTCATCTTGAGCAACATATTTGCATCGTACTCGGTCTATTTCTTCTTATACTCATGTTTGTACTAATTCACAAGCTTCCACAAAACTCGCCAATCATCGTACAATCATGCTCAGATGGGACAGTATAAATATCAGAATAAAAATATTTTAGTCCAGTGGTCTGTCTAACCATGAAGTCATGGTTCTATCAGTCCTCTTTACTTGCAGGCAGGTTAGGTGGCTGGCCTTGTCCGTCCCACCTGAGGAAGAGTTCCTTTGTTAACAACAACCACAGACGTTAGCGTGGTAGCCGGAGAACGCACAATATTTGAAATCCCTGTGTAGTACCTAGAAATTGAACCCAGACCGGCCACCAATATTCTTGAATAATTATTTTTGTGCAATCCCTCTATTTCTATATTGTAACAATTAATGTAGTGCTAAACTCTTAATTATGACTGCGTAAAATTCTTTATTAATAATAAAATCTTAAAATTTAATGTAAGGTTGTGCCATGATGGTGCATATTTACGAAGCAGAGGTAGGCAGTAATTAATTACTTTGTATTTAATTTACTAATTTTAATTTGTTTGTGGTAATTCAATTACTAAATTACGTGTGCACGAATAAACTTCTATTTTTAAGGTACAAAACAGATTTGCCTTCCTAAGCACCAGTTGAAAGAGTTGTTTCATTTGCCATATTTATAGATTGTCCCAGAAGGAATGCGACTTCAGACGAATTATTTGAAAAATTGGTGCCAATGAAGGCAAGCAGAGTGTAATACTTTTGGTACTTTTTACTTATTTTATTATACCTAAATGAATGTATGAATGTAGTATAGACAATATGCTATTTTTACCCTTGATTTTATTTATTTACCTACAACTACATGATGCATCAACACTTTTGGTTTTGGTAAACAGTGCAAACAGTTAATTATCAGAAAATCTTTAAGTGATAAAGGATGTTCAAGGTGGAGCTTGTAGTGGACAATATGTTTTAATTTTGGGTAGCTTAGAGAATTACAGGATAATTCTTAAGGGTGTAGGAATGTAAAGAGATGCAGTGCCAATGGCCTTATGCAGTTTCACAAACGGAGGGTAGTAAAGACTTGGTTCCGTTGGTAGAGTATAGTGTGCCAAAATGACACTATTCAGTCTCAAATAAGGAGGTTAATAAATACTTGGACCTGTTTGGAAGAGGTTCGTGAGCACAAAAAAATATCTAACTGCATTACCTACTTTATTGACTAGAATAGGGTATACACTTTTTATATCGCAGTGTTATGCATTATTTTAAGATAGTATATCCTCATAATACTTTAGTTTTATAATTTACTCTTAATCTCAGGGTCTATGATAATATTGAATAATTTTGGTATTTAAAATGTTATTTAGTTCGACAAGAATCGTTTCAAATGTATTTTAGTTAATAGAAACAAAGTTAGTTCCAACTTTCAAAACAAGCCACTAGGTAATCGTTAAAATTGGAAGTATTTTTCACAGATAAAAAATAAGGGAAAACTAACCAAGTTGTTCAAAATGGTCCCCGTTTTCTTTAAGATACCAATTTACTCGCATTTTCATACTATTACAAGCATTTATAAGCATTTGAGGAATTATTTTGGCACACTGTTCAATAATTCTGTTTTGCAGTTCCTCGATATTATTGATAGGGGTCTTATATACATTATTAGCAAGTTTCCCGTTCTTCGTATGGGCTACAAATGTTTGTTTTTTCTTCTAAATCTTAAATGAACTCTGGAGTGCCCCCCCCCCCCCAAATTTGGTTTCTTCTGTGTACCAACTTTTAACGGGTGGAGGGGATTTTCACGAAAAGTGTGAGAATTTTCAGCACGCCATAACCTCATATTCTGTGAATTTATGTACCCCGAAACGGTGAACCAAGCCTCGTCAGAAAAAAAAAAAACGTTGAATTTAACAATTCGTCATTACTAACTAAACTTTGTTGGAACCACTGGCAATACAAAATTGGCCTATTGTGATCTACTGGCACGAACTCATGTAAAGTAAGTATTTTGTATGGGAATAGCTTTAACTCTTTTTTGGCAATAGTATGGCAAGTTTCTAACGATAAATCAGTCTCCTGCGAAAGTCTACGTAGTGATGCAGTAGGTTGCTCGCAGATAGGTTGACAAACATCATCAACTGTATGTTGAGTACGAATTCTTGGCCTACCAGTTCTACCTCTATGAGTAATGCTAGCTGAATCTCGGAATAAATCAACACATTTTTAAAGTGCGTTGTAAAAATCTTCAAGGAAAGCAATGTCTGGATATTGTTGTCAAAATTCTGCTAAACATAGCACTGCACTGTAATTCGATTCACCGATCACTCGAACACCATTCTGAAAATATGATTTAATCATACATTTTTGTGTTCTACTGTAAAAAGCATTATAATTGTAGTCTAATTGAATTTTGAATATAAACTTATAGCAACAACAGTGATGACAGTTGATGAATTCTAAAGCTTGCTGATGACATAACTTTAATTTTCCATGCCAACCCTCCTGTAATTTCTTTTTGAACACTTGGTATTTTACTCTTATTACATAAGTTATTAATTTTTAAATTTAATTCATCACTCTCTATATTTTTTTGGCAAGATCTTTCAAGATTAAAAGGCTTTTTAAATCTCTCACACATTATTCAAATTGATTTATTAAACCCAAAATAGATAGAGAAAATAGATAGAGAAAATAACAATATAAAATAACATTTCGTAAACTAAAAATTGAATAAATAACATATTAAGTTAGATGTCCCGCTTCATTAATGCACAACCTAACTCTTCGTGGAAAACCTTCAAATAGGTACATTATTTAATATTACTGCATTATTATTGATTTCTTAAATTTTTCACTAATTCTTTGTTGAAGTTGCTGAATATTGTCCAGTGGAAGTTGAAAAATTAATGTTTTTAAATATGGCCATAGAAAAAAAATCGCAGAGAGTTAAGTCACAAAACCTCGGGGGTCACACTGTAGGCATGTTTTGACTAATAACTCTGTTTTCGTAAAACTATTCAAGTAAATTTAAATTTTCTTGTGTTGTGTGAAGTCATGTCCCATCTTGTTAAAAGTAACCCCTTTGTAATTCGTCGTCATGTAACCCTTCAAAAAACGGCGATAAAATTTCAGTACGACATCGTTGAGCATTTATCAAAACTAAAATTTGAATTATTAAAATAAAATTTAATCGTTTCGCTGCACTTAATTACCTTAAAAGAATTGGGACCTATAACTCCTATTTTACTAATTGCAGTCCAAACACCGATTTTTTGTGGGTGAAGCGATCCTTCAACATAAAAATTGGGATTTTCAGCGTTCCACATCCGCATATTTTGTGAATTAATATAGCCAGATAAATAAAAGTATGCCTCATCAGTAAAGAGAGTTCTCTCTTCGGAGGATCCTTCGGCAGCAATTCCTGATACACTTGCAACCGGAAAGGAAAATAATGCAAAATTGCTTCTTAATATCCTATGAGATGTTATATATGACACATTTAATTGCTGTCCTAAATGGTGAACAGATACGTGTGGTTGTTCTTGCACAATTTGTCTCACATTATTAACTACTTCTTCAGTGCGTATTTTTGGTCGACCACTGCCTTGTTTCCATTCCGAAAGTAACTTTCCAACAAAAACACTCGTTGTTGTTGTGTAAATGCCATCTTATTTTCCTTTTTGCTTGATACAAGTAAACTTAATGAAATGTGCCTGACACAGTGACAAATGTTTTCATAAAAAAATGCAATCTGGCATTCACCTACAGACTTAAGTTAAGACATGACTAGATTTTCTATCTTTCTTTCCAAGGCCTACCTTAAATGACTTTTTTTTAACACAGGATATATTACAATATTAAAAAAAGGGTTATTACCTAAACTGCATTAAAAACATAAATCGTGAGAATAATAACAAAATTAATGAGTCGGGGCAATTTTGAAGGTAAACTAATTGCACAAACTTTAAAATGAATTATCTAACAGATACAATTATTCTCTATCATGATTTTGTTTCCATTTTGCAAGGCTATTGCGACAGCAACAATTTATCCATATCGACCGATGTATTGATGGAAAAGCTCAATAAATGTACAAAACTAGCAATTTTTGAATTCACAATCAAATTCTCTATCCGAATTCTGAAAAATATACAGGCGGTCTTCGTATTTATAGTATCGGGGTCGCTTATCTGCTGCTTCGCGGGGTGGAAGGTACTGGTTGTGGAAGGCAGCCACGAAATCCGGCCAGCTTCTCCATCTCGACCTGTTGTTCCAAACCCATAGGAGAGCCTTTCCTTTGAACAGCTCGGGTAATGCAGTGAGGACGTCTTGGCCACGGAATTGGTAGCACGAGGAGAGCTCTTCGATTCTCTCCAAGAAAGAGATAGGATCAGACGTGCCATCAAACTTCAGGCCCCATTTGCGAATGCTGCTGCATACCTGGGCGATATTGAGCCTAGGGGGATCTGGCGTTTGCTCTCCTTCTTGTTCTTCTTGGAGCTCTTCTTCGTCCTCTTCGGCCTGGTGGTCTTCTGGTATCTCCTCGTCGTCTTGGTCCTCGGGTTCGGCTCCTCTTAGGTGCTGCGTCAGCCTTTGTCTTAGCTGTTGCACGGTGCCGTCGGCTTCAAGCCCAAGTCCTGCTGCGATAGTTCGAAGAACGTCTCCTCGGAGGGTGTAGACCCAGGCGACTCTTGTCCTTGGGGGAGGCGCTATGCTGCCGTCTCCGTTTTCCTGGTCTACCATTCTGAGTCTGGGGACAGGGTTTGTATAAAAGATTAAATAAGACCTTAAATACTACTGGGATAATTTTCAGGAATCCTCGGGCGCCAAATATCTGGTGAAAACAGGTCGGCGGACGGGCGTTTGCTGAATTATCTATACTCGAGTTCAAGTCCCTGCTCGGATACAGCCATGTAATATTCCACCCTTCTCGTAAGGGTATATTAAATTTAGCCGCGGGATAACTCACTGTCGAAGAGGGTTCGGTACACTCGAGTATAAATAAATACGGCAACAACGATATGTTAGTAATAAATCAATATAATGTATTTAACTGTGTTACAAAATACGAACTGAACTGTATATCATAAAATACGAAAGTTACAAATACTATCGATTTCACGTTGAAATTCTGTTGGCGGTGTAGGCAGCTCACAAGGCGCCTCTGCGGAGGAGGTCACGAGCTCTGGAGGTGTCCTTCCTCGGGCGGGCAGCGAGTGTTCCCGGGTCTAGGACATTTCGCCGTCGCCATTTCGCCGTCGCCATTTCGCCGTCGCCGTTTCGCCGTCTGCCATTTCGCCGTCGCCACTTCGCCGACGACCACTTCGCCGTCGCCGTTTCGCCGTCGACCATTTCGCCGTCAACTTGAAAGCGGAACAAAGACCGTGCCACCAAATAATTATACTTTAATTTATTTTTATACTTTAAGGTAATGCAACCTTCACTTTATTTATTTGGACATTAATTTGTTTGCTTATAAACTATCATCTTTGTTAACTTAATAATATAACTTAATAATATAATTGTACTCCGTTGCCGGAAGAAAATGCATAATACGTTTAATAATTTCTATTGTACTTAAACAGCAAGTATACAGTAATATTTAAATTGTAAAGTCACATATATACAGGGTGCTTCAAATTTATTTCGGGAAACTTTAGGAATACACAGAACACTTCAAAATAAAGCGGAAAACGTTAATCAACTTATATCGAAAACGTATAATAAGCGAGATGTAAGATGTTGAAGTTGAGTTAAAAAATCTGGTGTGATACACTCACGCAACTTCCTTTTACAGTGATCTTATAATTAGCCAAAAATTTAATTTTTAATTTTTAAGCATTTGTCAAAAATTTTCAAAAATCACAAATTCTACAAAAACGGTACAAAATAGAGTGTTAGTTGAAGAGATAAATTTTCTCTAAAAGTTTAAGCTGAATTCAAAAATGTAATAATATACCGGATGTGGGTGTTCTATTTCAAATATTAGTTAATTAAAAAATAGAAGAAATAAGAAAAGAAACCCATTTCAGAAGTATTCAACTGGAAAATCACCTACCTCACATCAATACACAATAAAAATGTAAAGTTTGAAAAAAGAGCAGATCACTAAAATCATCATAACGGCCATACTACCTTAAAGGGAATTTTCTAAACCAAATCATTATAACGACCACCATGTGCATGATAAAAGGATTAGCAAAAAGTAACAAGTATGCTCATTGCCATCAACAACTAATCAGACGGTTTAATGCATATAAGAAGTGTAACTGTAATAACCTTTAACGTCCTCTTAATGGGAAATAAATGTGAATAATATTTTAAAGCTATTAAAGATTTCGAACATGTATCATTTAAAACATGTAAAACTTTGATTCCATGTTTTGCTTAGATATAGATAAGTGAAAAAGTGTTTTTTAAGTCGGAAATGTAAAATAGTCTACGGCGAAATGGCGACGGCGAAATGGCGACGGCGAAATGGCAACGGCGAAACGGCGACGGCGAAACGGCGACGGCGAAACGGCGACGGCGAAATGGCGACGGCGAAAAGGCGACGGCGAAACGTCCCATTCCGAGTGTTCCCTTCCGCGCCGATTTGCGAAAATTCTCCGCTCGAAGCCGATCGATGTCGAAAATCCCAAAAGTTTTGTTTGCAGACGCTGTCCTGCGGATTTTACGAATTAAAATACATGGCGAGCTTTACCTGGAGAAATGTTGGTTCGTCTAGTGTTTAATGTGCGATGTCTTCCTGGAAGTTGGTGTTCCCTCCGGACGGGCTCAACACGCAAACCGGTAGCTCGCAATTTCCAGGTGCTTAAATAGTTTTTCGCCTCTCGCAGGTAGAACGGAGCGCCTTATCGGAAGGTCCGGCTGGCGAGATAGTGCGCTATCGGCTCCAGGTCGTTGCTTCGACTTTATTTACGTTTGATATGGCTTTTGGACGGGAAACGGTGCCTTCGGGCCTCGCAGATTAGGCGGTGGCTTCCGGTAAAGTCATACGCTGTGAATCACACAAAATTAGTCTTCGCGGAAATCGGACAATTTGTTGGCCTTTTGTGCACTGCGAATAAACAGGATTTCGCAGTCGATGAGGGAACGGGAACGTACGGGTAAGGAGATTATAAAATATTCCAAGATCTCAACAACGTGTGCTGGATCTTGTAATATTTCGGATTCAAACGCCACACTACTAACCAGAATTTACCGACATGATAGAATAGCGTTCAGTACAGGTTATTTATAACGGGTGTGAACTATCTTAATCTTGCAAACAGTTCGTAACGACAAAATGGCGGTAGGAAATGCAGCCAGATTAGATAGCGGATCAGGTCAGGTATCTTCTTATCGGATGAAGATCGGTCAGAGAGAGCGGCAGTCGGGCGGTCTTCGTATTTATAGTATCGGGGTCCCTTATTTGCTGCTTCCGGTGGCGATTAGAGTAGGAGGGGAGTTTCGCTTGCGCGCCGCCTTATAGTAACTTGCGGCATCGGATGTCGATCGGCTTATCATCGGTTGGATCCGAAACGTTTAAAAAGCGCGCTGAATTTAATTCAAATGCTTTTTGAGCATCCCTAAGAATTAATCTCAGGGCGAAACGTTACACAACAATTTAAAAGTTGTTACCCCATAAAGCCAAGAAATTAAGGGTTGAAATGGGTTTTACGTAAATATATCGATTTCAGTTAATCCTACAATAAAAAATACTCTTATATTTTTTGTAGAACAACTAATTTTGCATAAAATTTGTGTATGAATATTTTTCCATTTGAACAATTATTTGCCGTTCTACAGCGCCGCAAATGTCGCAAGTCACGTAAACCGTACATTTAGTGTGCACTTTCGAACGGCCCTGTTCCTTCGAGTGTGTCGCACCAACTGTTTTCTACATCAACTTTGAGGTACATCTTGTGGCGCGTTTTTTTACGTGGTCTCCCCTATAGGCCGACTCCACGAAGTGTATTTCTACACTTCCCTTGGTCTTTTTGATGGGCCGGGTTCTGCATCGTCAATTCCAATCATTGCAGAATCGTCGATTTTGTCGCCCTTGTTAAGTTGTGTTTTCCTTGAAACAAACTCGGGAAGAGAAAATATGTCATCGTCGTAGCTGGTGTGGTATTTGTCTTCATCTGTAGCAAGCATTCTGGAGATTTCTTGCACGTTCTCACATTATTCCCCGGCGCATATGGAGCAAATGGCGGTGCACTTTAAACCCGCTTTGCGGCAGCCACAAGCCTTTCCACATTTGGTCTTGCACCCGCATGAAATTGATTTAATTATTTCAGTAGGTGCGGGAGGCTCAGTGCTAGGCACCGGTGTAAACGTACGGCCACGTTTCTTTCAGCCCCATCTTTCCGCGGGTAGAGTGTCATTTCCAAGCCAGGATTGAACTTGATGGTATGTCCGGAATGCGTGCATCCTGGCCGTGTCTTTTGTAGGTGGCAGGGATGCCAGATTAAACGTTGACTTCACAAGGGATTTCGCGAAATGTTTGTATCGCAGCAAGTTGATTGACTTGTCTTTATGGATGTCTCCACCGTACAACGCAATAAAAAATTGCCCCCCCGCTAATGCGATGATATCCGCGTCTACATCTTTCTGTACAAAGTGATTCGCTGCAGATTCCAGGGTAGGTGTCTTTTCTAGGGTTTTAAGAAATTTCACTTTGCCCATACCGTAAGCAGCCGATGTTGTGTCACAACCAGAAAATGCAAGCAAGAACAAGATATGCTTTGATACAGCATCGCCGTGTTTCACGCATGATGTAGAGTAATGCTGTTTCTTCGTATTCAGTTTTCCGGGCTTGCAAAGAAAAACACATTACAGTCTAGATTCAAAAAATTAATCAAATAACAGAATAACCGAGTTGATTGTTCTTCACATGGTGAGTCGTGAATCGTTCATTTTGAATATAAATTTTTATTTTGTTTAAGTTTATGACACTCTACCCGCGGGAAGATGGGGCTGAAAGAAAAGTGGCCGTACGTTTACACAGGTGTCTAGCACTGAGCCTCCCGCGCCTCTTGCAATAATAATAGTATATTATGTTATTAGGAGCAAAAGTTATATTTTATGTGGCGAGGCTGAACGGGTTATCTGCCGAGCCACATAAAGATACTTTTGCTCCGAATAACATATAGTATTTTTTCTTCAAACGTTTTTATAACAAATTATTTACAACTTTGTGAACAAAATTCGAAGAAAATTACTTGATCTCGTCAGCGGCAGATAAAGTTGCCAGCGGCAGATAATAACTTTATCTGCCGCTCGTCAGCGGCAAATAATATTATCTGCCGCTTGGCAATAAAGTGACAGTTTAGCATCATCAATCCAGCAGTATAATGCCATATTTTACTGCCGTTTGAAGAAAAAATTAATTTCATGCGGGTGCAAGACCAAATGTGGAAAGGCCTATGGCTGTCGCAAAGCGGGTTTAAAGTGCACCGTCATTTGCTTCCCGCCGGAGATTCCTGTGAGAACGTGCAGGAATTCTTCAGAATGCTTACTACAGATGTTGACAAATATCACATCAATTACGACGACGACATATTTTCTCTTTCCGAGTTCTTTTCAAAGGAAAAACAACTCGACAAAGGCGATAAAATCAACGATTCTGCAATGAGTGGGATCAACGATGCAGAACCCGGTCCATCAAAAAGACCATGGGAAGTGTGAGACTGTTAGAAATACACTTCGTGGAGTAGGCATATCGGGGAAACCACATAAAAAGACGCGCTACAAACTGTACCTCAAAGGAACAGGGCCGTTCGAAAGTGCACATTAAATGTACGGTTTACGTGACTTGCGACATTTGCGGCGCTGTAGAATAGTAAATAATTGTCCAAATGGAAAAATAATCATACACAAATATTATGCAAATTAGTTGTTCTACAAAAAATATAAGAGTATTTTTTATCGTAGGATTAACTGAAAGCGATATATTTACGTAAAACCCATTTCAACCCTTAATTTCTTGGCTTTATGGGGTAACAACTTTTGAATTGTTGAGCGCACGAGAAAAAGATATTTCCAAAAGTTGTGAGGAATTTCATAAACTACAAACTTGTACTGATGCAATTTCAGCACCAAAGCAACAGGAAACGAGAAATTGCTAAAAAACCGTTTTCAACACTTCTTCCGATATTGCGGAAAAACAATTTCTCCGATCGATCTGAAAACTTAAAGTTAGACTCAGAGCACAGCCTCCCACCCACCCATTAACCCAAAATGCTGGTACCAAGAATTGCACGTAAAGCCCTATTAACGATTTCCCTGGCGCCTGTACTAATAATGGATATGCAACAATCTTGTTATAGAAGTCGAAGTAGTTATTCTGAACCCAGTTAGATCGAGTCAACTGTTAGAGCGAATGATGATAATTTGTATCACGACCTGCTGTATTGTTTGACAAACGTCACTGTATACGGCCTGGGCAAATGTGATGTTTGGCGATTCTCCGCAGAGCGCTGTATACCCACGAGCGGGAATTTCAAATTTGCAATGTAACATTAGTTACTACGTTGACTACAATGCTAATATTTGATTAAATTTTGCGACGTTTCCTAAAATTTTACAACAACGATATAACCTTCCCGTGTATTTTTTACTTTGATTTTCTATTGTGTTTTTTGATCAGTTTCCTGCTAGTTTTTTCGTGTATTTTCTAATTTACGTTCACAGTACAATTTGTTGATTCATTTATTCGTTCTTATTGCTTATGATATCGTGTGGTATTGTTAAAATAGAAAGCAGTTCTACAACGTGCAAATATACCAATTGGGGAAGATTTTATCATGAATTTACCTCCAACTAAGTTTTACGAAGGAAATGGTCTGAAAGCTAAATTTAAATTATCGTACTGGTGCTTCAAACAACGTACCTTTTTAGCGATTTCTATTTTCTATTTTTATTTAAATAGGTATCCATAAACAACAGGAAAGAATTATTAGTTGTAGCTTTCAAGAATGGTGTTTCCGAGGAACTTCTTCTGGGCGAACTCTATAAAATCACATTGCACTTTCTTTAGTACATTTGTAATTAGGTACTAAATTTACAGATAGATATCTAATAAAACAAACAACTTTTAAATTTTTAATTTCAAATTTTTTACAATAAATTATACATAAACTTATAACCTTGCAATAGCACACAGAATAAAATGCTTCATTACTATTACCACCTAGAATATCTTCCCAATTTGTAATAAATACGATTATCTGCATATCATGTCCTATTTTAGAGCAAATGTGTAAACTATCCAAAAAATACCTGCCTGAAAATATGAATCCGTTTTCAACTATGAATTCTTGGAGTTCCACACCTCTCTCAAGAAAAATATTAAAACTATAGATCTCTAAGGTACTTACGCGACACTAAATAATAGATTACACCATTCATATTTATATTACATTCAAAACAATAAGTCCTTATCCTACTGATGCTGCATTTAAAAAATCATACAGCCGTTGTCATTTAAATGTCATCGGGGGCATGTGGCGCCAAACGGCCAAAATTGGCGTTTTCTCAGAAATGAAAACAACAATGGATTTCAAAAAAATGCCCAGGCCCTCTAAAGTGACTCTTGTCACACAATTCAGCAGGCCGTGATTTGTATAATAGTATATTACGTTATTAGGAGCAAAAATAGTAGATTATGCAATAAGGGAGAGAAATGCGTTATTTGCTGAGGTGCAATTTCTTACTCGAGGGCGAAGCCCGAGAGTCAGAAATTGCACTGAAGCAAAATAGCATTCTCTCCGAGTTGCATATACTATTTTTTTCACGTTGCAGGAAGATTAAAAACGAAAAACCCGTTTTTTTAAACGTCATTTATTGACATTCTAGTTAAAATTATTTTAAAATTAGTAACCTATGGGAAATTTTAAAGTTGGTGGCACTGTAAGTCATTATGACAAGAGCTCAGAATTATGTCAAATTCGAGGTTAGCAGGTTAGTTTTTGCGTCAGATTGTGTCAAAACTGACGCAAAACCTAACCTGATAACCTCGAATTTGGCATAATTGTTGTGTCAGTCATAATGAAAACTCCCTAGGGAAATTTTTGTCTTATTTAGTCTCTAGGGAGCAAATGTCCTACTTCTGTCACAATTTTGATGCTATAGAAACGGACTTCTACTCCCGGCCGTGGAAAAAGTTATATTTTATATGGCGAGACTGGACGGGTTATCTGCCGAGCTTGCGAGGCAGATAAGTACAGCCGAGCCACATAAAGATTCTTTTGCTCCGAATAACATATAGTATTTTTTCTTCAAACGTTTTTATAACAAATTATTTACAACTTTGTGAACAAAATTCGAAGAAAATTACTTGATCTCGTCAGCGGCAGATAATATTATCTGCCGCTTGGCAATAAAGTGACAGTTTAGCATCATCAATCCAGCAGTATAATGCCATAGTTTACTTCCGTTTGAAGACAAAATACTTTTAATTCTAAAATATTGTATTTGATGCAAAGGTGTTTCGAAACTGAAATACATTGTCTAGTTTCGTATTTAGACATTATATTCCCAGTAAGTATTAGAATACAGAAAACATAACCAAATTAACCTCACTAACTTATTTATTTTCTGTTGTTTTAGTTATTACATTTACTACGTTGGAATAATTCGTGACATAGACGTGAAGCCTGAATTACTTGAATATAATATGTGTACAGCAATAGCCAGCAGTTTGCAGGAACCGTTGAAAGTTAATGACAATGTAACGGTTGAAAGCTTACATGTACAGCGAGAAATTGGCGAGAGCACTTTAGATAACATGGCCAATGGTTTATTGGACGTGAAGCCTGAAATGTCTAAGTATAATATGTATAATACAATAACCAGCAGTTTGCACTAACCATTAAAAGTTGATGAAAATTTAGAAGGTGAAAACTTGTATATAAAGCGAGAGATTGTTGAAAATACTTCATACGAATCCACTAATTATATATTGGATATTAAACAGGAAGAAGTTCATATAAAAGATGAATTACTTCCTACATTTGTAGCAAATGAAGAAATAGAGAAGCCATTTGCTTGCAATGAAGATGAATCGGAGGAAAAAAGTATTTTTTTCGAACAGGTGACCACTCCTACAAAAATGTCATATTCATGCTTAAGTTGTGAATGCAAAACGACATTTAAAAGGAGTTTAGATACACATATGAGGACTCATAGAGGAGAAAGATCGTATTTATGTACAATTTGTGAATATAAAGCAAAGCACCGAGGTAACCTAATTAGACACATGATGACACATACAGGAGAAAAACCGTATGCATGTTCTTTTTGTGGATATAAAGCAGCATATAAACAAAGTGTAATTGATCATAAAAGGACACATACGGGAGAAAAACTTTATTCGTGTTCTGTTTGTGAATATAAAACGGCACACAGAGGAAGATTAATGATGCACATGACAAAACATATAAACGAGCACACTGAAAATTCATCACGGGAAACTTTGGAAACTGGACAATTGAATCTTAAAAAACTTATGTATTTTCATTTGCTTATCTATTTTATAATTATTATTCTAACAGAGAACTTCAGTTTATATTGTGCAAGTTGCACTATTTGATGACGATGAGTGACCATAGTGAATTGTTTTTGGACAAAATTTAATAACTAAGATGTGTAGGTCAAATTGATTTATGAAATAGTATCCACTTTCAGAACGTGCAACTTTGCCATAGTTTAACTGTCTTTGTACTCTAATTTTGAAATCCCAAGCGTGAGCTTATGGTATTTCCACGAATTCTTTCGACATCTTTCTGTTTAAAGCCAGTCTTTAATTGGTATAAATTTTATTCCATACACCAGAACCAGACAGCCAGCCTCTTCTCAGTTGTCTTCTCCAGTCACTACCATCTTATTGAGTTTTGTTTTACCATACTTACTTATTACTAGTTCATTATGTATTTTAGTATTTCTCAAGTGCCTTGTTGTTTCACTACATTTCTAATTCTTTTATATTTTCGTTCGTTGATCTGTAGGTCTTGCTTTCAGAGGGAGGTAACAGCTGTTTTTATTACTGTTTAATACAATTTTATCTTCGATGTTCTCGATATATTTTTGTCACAGATTTTTTCAGAGATCCTGTAGTTCTCATGCAAAAATTAATTCTTTCTATTTCTTTTCAAATTTGTCAGCTTCCATTGATTTCATATCTTTAAAATACCTTATTATTTATTTACCTTCTTAAAGTTGTATTTTTATTCTCTTTTCTGTACTTTTACCTTTCTTGTTTTCTTTTCCCTAAATTGTATAGGTATTTGGTTTTTACTTCCTTTTACAATAAAGGAAGTATTGGATTCACCCCAAAAATTCGAAATTGAGTTTTCAACAGATCTTCACGTTTCAGGGTCCCCTGAACCCAAAAAACATATTTTTTTTCATTGGTCTGTCTGTGTGTGTGTGTGTCTGTGAACAAAATATCTCAAAAACGAAAAGAGGTATGGTGTTGAAACTTCATATATAAGTTTTGTGTACTATGTAGATGCGACAGCAAGCTTCTGAAGAAAATCGCATAACCGGAAGTAGGTGTTTACTCTTGTGATTTTTCAGTTTTTTCGATTTTTGCAAATACGGCTCTAACGATTTTTTTCAAACTTCTCAGTTTTATTACATTTTTAATGTGTATTGATGTGAGATGGGTGATTTTCCAGTTGAATACTTCTAAAATGGGTTTCTTTTGTTTTTTTTTCATTTTTTTTATTAACTTCTATTTTAAATAGAACACCCGGTATATTATTACATTTTTGAATTCAGTTTAAAATCTCTAGAGAAAATATGTCTCTTTACCTAACGCTCTATTTTGCACCGTTTTTATAGAATTTGTAATTTTTTAAATTTTTTGACATGCTTAAAAATTTAAAATCAAATTTTTGGCCAATTATAAGATTACTGTAAAAGGAAGTTGTGTGCGTGTATCACACCAGATTTTTTCATCACTGATTTGCGTTCCTCTTTGCTTGTTTCTACAACTTGTAAACCTTAAGTTATTCCGGACACTGAAGAAGAATATAAAAATAGAACAGTTTAAAAACATAAGGATAGAAGGATAATATTTAAAAATCAAATACTGTTACAATTTTTATTATAGAATCAACAAGGATATTTTAAGCGATGAGTCATCTTGTATTTTGTTAATTCACGTTTCTGGAAAGTAAATTAGGTAATCAATCAATAACAATCAATGGCCTTTATGTCCCTAACTGGGTCTTGGGCGCCTCCACAACAGTTCTCCAAGCAGTTCTATCCTGCGCTACTTTCCCCAGTTGTTAATATTCAGTTTGGAAATATCATCCTCTACCCCATCCTTCCATCTTTTTCTGTGCCTTCCCCTTGTTCTTGACCCTTGTATGTTGCCCTCCATTGCCTTTTTTGCGTATCTATCGCTGTCCATTCTCATGACGTGTCCTGCTCACCTTATTCTTCCTGCCTTGATCATCGATATAATGGTTCTATTTTCCAAAATTTCTTTTATTTCTCGGTTTCTTCTTCTTCTCCAGTTGTTCTGTTCCCAGACCGGGCCCACTATATTTCTGATTATTTTATTTTCAAAAGTTCTTAGCATATTTTCTTGTTTTTGTGTCATTGTCCAGGTCTCACTTCCGTATAATACTACTGGACGCACTACTGTCTTATATATACAAACTTCTGATTCTCTGGAGAGGAGTTTGGATTTAAACATATGTTGCAGAGCGTAAAAACTTTTGTTTCCCTGTAGAATTCTTGCTCTGATCTCCTCTTCCATATCGTTGTCAATATTGATTATGGAGCCAAGGTATTTAAAGGTTCGAACTGTTTCAAAATTATATTCGTTCATAGTTATATTCTGGCCAATTCTGCCTCCTCCCTACCTTCCTACTGTTAAGTATTTCGTCTTTTCTTCATTGATTCTTAGACCAATGTTTTGGGCTTCTCTCTCCATTTCTACGAGGCTTTCCTTTACCTCAACCATTCCTTTTCCTATTAGGTCTACGTCATCTGCGAAAGCTAATATTTGTTTAGATGTGTTCATTATAGTGGCTTTCCAGTTAATCGATAGGCTTCTTACTACCTTTTCTAGAGCAAAGTTGAAAAGTATTGTTGAGAGGGCGTCTCGCTGTCTAAGCCCTGTTTTTATTTCAAACTGCTCGGATGTTGTATTTTGCAGTAGCACTTTGCTCATTGAGCCTTCTAGAGTAAGCTCCACCATTCGGATTAGTTTTCCTGGAATTCCAAACTCTCATAATATGTCCTAGTGCCTTTCTGTCTATGGAATCATAGGCTTGCCTAAAATCTACGAACAGTTGATGTATGTTTACATTGTATTCCCATGACTTTTCGAGTATTTGTCTTATGATGAATATCTGGTCGGTCGTTGATCTTTCCGTCCTAAAGCCGCACTGGTATTTGTGAGATAGGCAACACATTGTACATACACAAGCTTTGTAAACTAAACGTATGTAGTAAACAGTTTCCATCCAGAGCTCGTCCAGTGCACATCATTTATGTTACATGGCGCAGTCGTGGAAGAACATGGCGGACTAGAAAATTCCGAAGGGAACTCACGTGCAACTTAAATTCGTTATAAGAGCGATTTGATCAAGAATATTAATTAAAGTGCACTGAAGATATACAATCGAACATAATAAGATGGATTTTCGTGGTATACCACCAATGATTATGACGGGAAACCTGGCAGAAAACTGGAAGTTCTGGAAACAAAGGTTTACAACATACCTGAACGCAACGGAAATTAGCAAGAAGGAAGAAATTACCAAATGCGCTCAACTTCTTACATTGATTGGGGAAGAAGGTATGAGAATTTATAACACATTTACATTTACCGTAGAGGAAAAAGACAAACTAGAAAAGCTGTTAGAAAAGTTTGAAAACCATTTCAACCCAAAGCGAAATTTAGCCTTCGAAAGGCACAAATTTTTAACCTGCAAACAAAAAGAAGGTCAGTCGATAGAACAGTATATAACTGAAATAAAAAATCTATCACTATCTTGTGAATTTGGAACTCTACGTGAAAGTTTGGTTAAAGATATATTGACCTGCGGGTTGAAATCTGAGGTTATAAGAGAGAAACTCCTTCTACTACCGGACGATAAGGACACGCTGGACGAAGCCGTAAAAACGTGTTTAAACCTGGAGAATGCTAGAGACCGCAATCGTCAAATAACAGGTGAAAAAGGTGCCAACGTGGACCAAGTGCGGAAGTCGAGAAACAGCTTCGCCAGAGGACAACAGCAACGAAAGCCTGTTCAAGCAAGTGGACATGCTACTTCCAGCAGCAGAGGTCACCAAGGAGAAGGTAGTACACAAGCAAAGCGCTGCTACAAGTGTGCATATGTGCATGATTTCGGAAAGTGCCCAGCTTACGGTAAAAAGTGCGGTAAATGTGGTAAAGTGAATCATTTTGCTTCTGCATGCCGAAGCAAATCTAATACAAAAAACGTGCATGAAATTTATGATACCAATAATATTACAAACAATGTTGCTAATGATTTTCTGTATATAGGTACAATCGAAGGTACAGTCGATGCACTCACGGAGGAATCATGGTTCGCAAACCTGGAGGTGAACAACCACTCCATTAGTTTTAAACTGGACACTGGGGCAATGGCAAACATTATACCTGTAAGTGTATTAAACTCGATAAATTTTGAGGTAAACCAAATTAATAAAACCGACATGAAATTATGTTCTTATACTAAGGATTCATTACCGGTAATTGGTCAATGCATTTTACAGTGCATATATAAAGAAACGAAAAAGGATCTTTTATTTTATGTGGTCGATCTAACTAATACCCCTCTATTAGGGCTCAAAGCATGTGTAGAACTAGGTTTAATTAAAAAGACTGAGGCAATAAACAATAACCAGCCAGCAAGTAAAATAGTAAAAAATACTATAAAGGAACAAAAAGAAATTAGCCAGTTATTAAAAGATAATGATTTCATTTTTGAGGGAATAGGGTGTTTGGAAAAGCCGTATCGCATAAACTTAAAAAAAGGTGCAGACCCGGTGGTGCACCCAGTAAGAAAAATACCTGTTTTAATTAGGGATCAGCTTAAGGAAACGTTGGATCAATTAGAAAAACAACAAATTATAGAGAGATCGGATGAAAGCGCAGATTGGGTAAACCCCATTGTTATAATCAGGAAGGCAACCGGACAGCTTCGAATTTGTTTGGATCCGGCTGACCTTAACAAGTCTATTAAAAGACATTAGTTTCAAATTCCCACTTTAGAGGAGTTAACAATCAAGTTGGCTGGGGCACAGTATTTTAGCACATTGGATGCAACTCAGGGGTTCCTACAAATCAAATTAGATAAAAATAGCTCTAGATTGTGCACTTTCGGTACTCCTTTCGGTAGATATCGTTTCTTAAGGCTTCCTTATGGGTTAGTTAGTGCGCCAGAGGTATTTTAGGAAAGAATGAATGAAATATTTGGCAACCTAGAGGGAGTTAGCGTTTATATTGACGATATTATTATCTCTGGAAGAACCATAGCAGAACATAATGTTCGTTTACAAAACGTGTTTAAATTAGCTGAAAAATTTAATCTGAGATTTAACAGAGAAAAGTGTAAATTTCTTGCTAGTCAAGTGCAGTACATGGGGCATAAGATATCAAAAAATGGGTTAGAAGCAGATGATTCAAAGACTGAAGCAATTAAAAAAATGCAAACACCACAAAGTGTGGAAGACGTTCAAAGATTTTTAGGGCTTGTTACATATATCAGTAGATTTGTAAATAACCTGTCAGAAAAAACAGCATCATTGAGAAACTTGCTTAAAAAAGATGTAGTTTTTAGCTGGGAGAAAAAACACGATGAAGCTTTTGCTAGTTTAAAAAATGATATAAGTAAAAGTCCATGTTTACAATTTTTCGATGTTAAAAAACCCACTACAGTTTCAGTAGATGCTTCAAAAAGTGGCATGGGGGCAGTTCTCTTACAAGAAGAGAGACCATGTGCACATGCGTCGCGTGCATTTACAGAGGCTCAGACCCGATATGCTCAAATCGAGAAAGAGCTGTTAGCAATCTGGTTTGGGAAAGAAAAATTTAAGCAGTATCTGTTTGGCAAACATTTTACGGTAGAGACAGACCACAAACCTATGATACAAATTATCAAAAAACCATTAAATGTCTGCCCTCCTAGATTACAAAAAATGTTAATTCAGTTGCGGAAATATGATTTTACATTGATATATAAGCCGGGGAAACAATTAGTATTAGCAGACACACTTTCAAGGGCTTTTATTAAGGACGAGGTGTTTGATGAAAACATAGATTTAGAGCTAGAAACTCAAATTTGTTTAGTCTCGTTGAATTTAAATATATCGGAAGAAAAACAAAGTTATTTTCAAGAGGAGACTAATAGGGACAAAGATTTGATGAAAGTAAAACAGCACATAGTAAATGGTTGGCCAAATAAAATGAAAGATCTTTCTGAAAGTATTAAATTCTATTATAAATACAAACACGAACTAACGATAGTGAATGACCTTGTTTTCAAAAATCAAAAATTGGTTGTGCCTCAAAGTTGTAGAAAAGAAATTTTGGAAAAACTGCATTATGGCCACTTGGGCATCAATAAAACAGTTTCCAAAGCAAACTTGTAATTTTTTTGGCCAGGAATGACAAAGAGAGTACAGGATATGATTTTGTCATGTCACATTTGCCAAAGTTTTCAAAATTCGCAAAAGGCGGAACCCATGATTCCTCATGAAATTGAGAAACTACCGTTCTATAAAGTAGCTTGTGACATTTTTCACCTTTATAACGAAGCTTATTTATTGATCACTGATTATTACTCAAAGTATGTAGAAGTCATTAATTTAAGTAAAGACTTGTCAAGCTGTAATGTCATATCAAAAACGAAATCCGTTTTTGCTCGTTATGGAATACCTAGATTTGTATGTACTGACAACGGGCCCGAATTTTCAAGTTTTGAATATAAAAAATTTGCAAAACTATGGGAATTTGAACACGTAACGTCATCACCAAAATATCCACAATCAAATGGACAAGTGGAAAGAGCCATTCAGACAGTAAAAAATACTCTAAAAAAATGTTTAACAGAAAAAAAGGATCCATATCTGGCATTACTGGATTTGCGTAATACTCCTTTAGATGGTTACCATTCACCAGCAAATATTTTGATGAACCGTAATTTGCGATCTATATTACCGCAAACAAATCAACAGTTCGAACCTAAATTAATTAACAAAGGAAAATTTGATAAGTTCCTAGATAACTCACAACTACACCAAAAAAAATATTTTGACAAAAGGGGAGTAAAGGTACTTAGAAATCTAGAAGAAAATTCTCATGTAATGGTACAGGTACTTCCTAAAGGGTTGTGGGAAAAAGGGAAAATTCTGGAGAAAGTAGGTATCAGATCGTACAAAATACTACGGGAAGATGGCTCAACCATAATTCGTAATAGAAAATTTGTTAAACCGATGAATAAAAGTTGTAAAGTTGAACCATCTCAAAGTAGTTCTACATTATGTGGACAGACTGCAAATCAAAATGTAAAAGATTACAAGCACATTGAAGTCGAAAGTGAAGTAGAGTATAATAATCAAAGACCCTCTACGAGTTTAAAGGAAGATGTGCCTGATAACAACAGGAACATTACACGTTCAGGCAGAATTGTTGTAAGGCCTGCTTTGTTAAATGATTATGTTTAGTTTTAGTTGTAACTTTGTAAAATGAATTTATGTAAATAAAAAATTTATGTAGCTAATGTAAAACTTAAGTTAGTAGTTAATTTAAATATTGTAACGTTTGAAATTAGCTTAAGAAATAGGATGTGAGATAGGCAACACATTGTACATACACAAGCTTTGTAAACTAAACGTATGTAATAAACAGTTTCCATCCAGAGCTCGTCCAGTGCACATCATTTATGTTACAGTATTCACCCAGGACTTCTTCTGAATACACATTTAGCCTTTTGCCAATAATTTTAGCTAGAATCTTGTACAGTGCATTTAAAAGGGTTATACCCCTGTAATTGCTGCAAACTGTCCTATTCCCCTTCTTGTGTATAGGGATTATTAATCCAGTTTTCCATTCATTGGGTAATTGTTCTTGTTCCCACACTTGTTTTATTAGGGTGTGTATTTTTTTCCACTGGTGTTCTACTCCGGCCTTTACCATCTCCGATGTAATGTTATCTTCTCCGGCTGCCTTTCCGTTGCTGAGACTTTGGATGGCTGTCTGCACCTCCTCATATGTTGGTAGCACACTTTCTTGTTCCACTGTCGTCCATATTACTGCTTGTTGGTTCCATGTTTGTGGTTGGTTCAACAATTCTTGGAAGTACTCTTTCCATCTTTGCCGTATGTCCGCCTTATCGCTTGTTAACTCCTCGTTTTCTTTCATTATCTTATTGGTTCTTGCTTGATAACCTTTCCGTTTTTTTACTATTCTACGCATATTTCCGTTTTGATTCTTTTCCTCTAACAATCTTATTTCTTTATCAAGGAACTCTCGCTTCTTTCTTCGCAATAGTCTATAGGTTTCATTTCTTACTGTTGTATAATCCTGTACGGCTTGTCTTGTTTTTCTCTGTCCCATTTTTAAAAAGGCTTTCTTCTTTGCTTCTATGTTTAGCTCACACTCTTCATCAAACCAGCCTTGTCGTTTTCGCCGTTTAACTTCTCCCAGGGTCTCCCGTGCAGTGTTTAATATAGCATTGGTTATTTGCTTGAGTTTTTCGCGTACCCCTGCTTCTCGGTTTTCGTACCGCTCCAGCTGTTTCTCAATTTTCTCTTGATACTTTTTGTTTATTTGCTCGTTCATGGGTTTTGCGGTATCATACTTTGTTCTTGTCTGTCCTTCCTTTTCTACTTTTACACGGTACCGTTTGTATTTCAGGCTAATTTTGCTAAGTGCATGATCTGCCTCGTGCGTTGTACCCCTATAGCTTCTGATAACACTTATGCATGTTCTGAATTTGTTTTGTATGAGCACATGGTTGATTTGAGTTTTGGTTCTTCCATTGTTTGAATTCCACGTCACTTTGTAGATATCTTTTCTCGGAAATTGCGTGCTACGTATCACCATACCCTTTGCTGCCGCTAGTTGCACTAGTTTGTTACCATTGTCATTGCTCCTTTCGTGCAAACTCTGGTTTCCCGCTATTGCCTGGTATATTCTTTCTCTGCCCACCTGAGCGTTAAAATCTCCTAATATGACCTTTACGTCTTTTGCTGGTACTGTATTTATCGTTCGCTCTAATAAATCATAAAAATCATCTTTAACTTCGTCATCCTTAATTTCGGTTGGGCTATGTACATTGACTAGAGTTACTTTACTGGTTTGGGTTTTAATTCTCAGGGTGCACATCTGTTCATTTATTGGGGTGAAGCCAATGACTTGGTGGTCAGTCTCCTTTTTTACTATGAAACCTGTGCCAAATTCTCGACTTCTATCATTATCGCTGGAGTATATCGAGTATTTCTTTAATTCATGTATCCCTGTATCTGTCCATCTTGTCTCCTGTACAGCAGCTATATCTATTTTGTATTTGCGAAGGTCTTTTATTGTAGTTTGTAGAGCCCCTATCTTGTATAAGCTTCTCAAATTCCAGGTTGCCAATTCCATCTCATTACCTTTATTTCCATGCCATTTTTGCCATCGTTGAGTCAGTCCTCTCTGAGGCTGTTGCTTTGTTCTTTTAACTGTTTTTTTACAGGTAATGCTACTGAAAATCTAGAAAATGCTCTTTATCTGATTGGTAATTTCAAGACAAGAAATTTCTTTTTCAAGGTAAACCGACATGTCAAGAACTACGACTTTTTGTAAATAATTCTCGAGTTTTCATAATTATTGAAGTAAACTTTTATTTTTATTATTAATAATATTTAAACCACATCATAAACTATGTATTGTTTTTTAAACAAGTTACACAGAGATTCTACGTACTTCGAAATTTCAGATGACGGCAGCATCTTCGGGTAATGGAGTTAACATTCGACTTCGACAAGATTTCAGCAACCACTGCCTCAAAACTCAAGGTTTCTACTTAACTAGTTTTAAGGACAGAATCAAAAGCTGGTTCTAGCCAATCAGAAAATCATTTTAGTACTTAATTTTTTGAGTTGCGGTACATGAATTTTACCAAATTTGTAAGTTGTAACCTTGCACTGATTTGAAGGTGTTGGCTACTAGTTGACAGGTACATATACAATACAATATATTTACGAAAATACTCAGTGAAAGACATGAGGAAAATGAAGAGAAATATATTGTATGATCGCTTTGAATGTAGAACATTGTTTTCTATATAAACTAGTTCAATTTATTGTACAAATCAGGCAGTGTTAATTTTTTAGTTACTAGTGGCCTAGTTTAGTTTACATGATGCTTATGGTTATATATGGTTTTTGGTTTTGGTTAAATAAATCTGATACTCTAGTTTTCATTTCTATTAATTTCACAGAGACATTGTGTACATCCTTACACTTCCCTTAATAGATCTATTTTTTTCATCTAAAAAATGAAGGTATATGAAAGTTACTTGATGCAACGAAGAAATCGTATAGTTAAAAGAATTGCAGTTCTTAATTTGAAACTCAAGGCAAAACATAAATTACTATTATTTGGTAAAACAATTAGAAATTTCAAAATTTATGGTTTCTATATGTATCATTTAAAAGGTCTAAACTAATATGAGCGACAATTTAATAGATACCGATTCGATATTCTAGTTTAGAAAAGACATGAGACAAAATATTGTAGCCAAGGTTTATGAGTTTGATTTGACAGACTGTATTGTTTCATAATATCATGCATACAAAATTTAATTAAAAAGAATTTTACAAAATATTTAAAACAGACCATAGGAAATACTAGGAAACTCTTGTGACTATAATAAAGCACTAATAACAGAGAAGGTATTATGAGAGCAGTTACAAACTTCTATCAAGACCTATATACAACAAAGGTAAAAAGCGGCATAGAAGAACAAAACACAAGAAAAAAAGTTACAAGTGTAGGTTTTGAAGATATACCTACAATTAATATAGACGAAATAACAGCGGCAATGAGACAGACAAAAAACGGGAAATCTGCCAGAAAAGATGGAATCCTAGCAGAGGTACTGAAACTTGGAGAAGCTTCACTTATAAAAGAACTAGAATCACTCTTCAACAAATGCCTGCAGCAAGAAGACATTCCAGAAGATTGGCAAATGCACTTGTAATATTAATCCACAAGAAAGGAGATACCGAAGACCTGGAGAATTATAGACCTAAATGTGCAATCTATTCTCCAGAATTATAACCAACTGCCTAACACCGAAACTGGATTTCTAACAGCCAAAAGAACAAGCAGGGTTTAGATGAGAATTTAGCACTACCGAACACTTACAAAAGATAATAACACTATTGGAAAAAACAAAAGAGTATAATATACCCATTTGGCTGGCATTTATAGGTTTCCAGAAAACTTTCGACACCGTCAAATTTTGAGCAATCGAGCAAGCTCTAAAAGAAGCAAGAATTGACATATTCTCGCCCAAGCTATTCACTCTAGTCCTGCAAGATGCGCTAAGACTAATTTATTGGGAAAACCAGGGCATCAATATCAGTGGCGAGAGTCTACATCACCTACTATTCGCT
The DNA here is from genome assembly GCA_940337035.1 of Agriotes lineatus. NCBI lineage: Eukaryota > Metazoa > Arthropoda > Insecta > Coleoptera > Elateridae > Agriotes > Agriotes lineatus. Next base: position 62,548,648 of record OW679201.1, on the reverse strand, counting down.
GGTGACATAGTCCTGATTGCTCAATCAAAATCAGAGCTAGTGAACCTCATCGAAGACGTTCACAGAGCAACCGCCGGCATTGGCCTTGAAATAAACTTCCAGAAAACAAAATACATGACATCGGACAAAAAAGACGTCAACCAATATGTCATGCTTGGAACAAACAAGATCGATAAGGTAAACAAATACAAATACCTAGGACAGACCATAACCGTAGGAAAGGCGAACCAAGAACTCTAAATAAACAAAAGTATATGACTTACCTAGGCCGCCTATAACAAGGTAAAGGACATACTACTAGCTAAGAATATTCCAATTATACTGAAAGCCGAAATATATAACCAATGCAACCTGCCACTGACAGCCTACGGCGCACAGACCTGGACTTTCACTAATGCTATACTGAACAAATTGAAAGTTAACCAACTAGCAATTGAGAGAAGGATACTCGGCATATTGTTGAGAGATCACAAAACGAATGTATGGATAAGAGAGAAGACAAAGGTTATAGATATCGTTAACCATATGGCGACATTAAAATGGAACTGGGCTGGTCACGTGGCAAGACGACAAGATAAATGGAGTGGCAAGATCATATGATGGAGACCGTGCAGCAACAGCCGAAGCGTCGGAAGACCACAAATGCGATGGAGCGACGACCTCAAGAGAGCAGGAGGATTAAATTGGTACCAGGTAGCACAAAATAGAGATAGTTGGAGAAGCTTTAGAGAGACCTACACCCAAAGGGTAGAAAACGACTAAATGGCCCAGAGGGCTGGTTAAACTCAGTTCAGCTACATTCGTATAACTCCGTATCTGTCGAATTCATTATATCATATTTTCGTGTGGTTATAAAGCGCATTTGAATTTGAAGTTTAAACATCACCTGAAATAAATAATTGTTGGAGCGTTTATTTCCAATATTGGATGATAACAAAAACAAAGATTTAGAAAATGATTTATTAGATTACTTAAATCGACCCACACGTATTAATCAAATTCGAAAACGGCTAAACAATATTACATCGTGGGATGAAAACAAGTTTTTTGCTAGGTTTCGACTTTCCAGTTCATCTGTAGTAAAATTTGGTGCTCGTTTATTTACATCCATTTTCAACAGAAATAAGAAAATTTATTAAATGGTACACATGCTTACAGTTTAATACTTGAAAGTATGAAAGCAAACAGAAAATATAGTAACACCTGTTACATAAGTTTTGAGAAAAAATTATAATGCGCTCTGTTACATAGTAACGCTAATACATCTAGTCAATTATGGAGAAACATGTTGCTAGAGGTTTTGTCAATTTGTTTGACATTTTACAATTTTATTTGTCATTTGAAAAATGGCATATATTAGAAATTCAAGTCCGTCTACAACCTGGTTGGACAGCTGCCGAAACGAGATGTACTAAACATTCTTCGGGAGCAAAATATTTCAAAAAGTACTATATAGCGTACATTTCGAAAATGCGAAAAGGGAATTCCATGTACAAACCTGCCAAAAACAAGTTAACTGAAGTTCAGGTCAATAGACTAGCCGAGCGTTCAAAAAACACCATTGGGGTGTCTACCCGTAAGCTTTCCCGTCGTTTCCATGTTTCGAATGCTTCAATATCTCGATACATCGCAAGAAGAGGTCTAAAATACAGAAAACGCAAAACATTTCCCAAGAATACCGCCGCAGAATTGACCAAAATCCCTGGTTGTTGCCGTGCTTTGAGACCTCATCATTTCGCTAACAACCGGATCATTGTCATGGACGACGAGAAATATTTTATCTTTAGCCAGGCAGAGCTTCTTGGAAATACAGGTTTCTATACAAATAATATTGAAGACACACCTAGTAATGTAAAATACAAAGAGAAAGCAAAATCATCTGACAAAAATTTAAAAAAAAATAAGGTAGTGGACTTAGAAAGCGTCCAGACGGTGATGCGACACGTAAGACAAAAACTTCGTCTTATTGAAGATAGACGAACCCTAGCAGCAGGTGTTAAAGTGTAAGGTCCATTAGTTATTGTTATGTTATGTTTACTTAATAAAGGTTTCTTAAATTTAAATAATATCTTTCTATAGTTTGTCCAGAAACTTATGTAACAGGTGTTATATTAAGTATGGAGAACGGTAACCCTAAACGTTCGACGGGCTTATAAGATTTTTTGCACGATACGAATTTAAATTATAAATTATTTACTGAGAAATTAAAACGAGCCATAACAGTGTCCCCAATTTAGCTGTGTAAATTTACTTTTTTGTGTTTAAACGAGGTTTGCAATTGAGGTTATGGTTACTAAACGCTTTTAGGTTAGAAAATATGACAAAACACCTTCAAATGCAAAATTGCCATATTTAAGCAGAATAGAAAATGGAACTTACTAGCCTAATCTGTAAGCTTTTCGTTAGCTCTTAACGAATCGTTATATCCGAAATTTCGTAAAGTGAGCAAGTTCGTATTCAGTAAACCGCACTTCGTTAACAAATTCATAATACCTTCGGTATGTCGTTCGTTGCGGCTGAGGTTCCCGTACGATACTCTTTGCCCTGTCGTTATGAGTTTAACGAATTCGTAAAACGTGTACGCTTGCGTAGTTCGTGATTAGTTGACAGTAAAATATCAACATAACCTATAAATCGGACAAACAAACGTATTTATAATAGTAGTTTATTTATCTAGAACGAAAAGTGATATTTTAAAGGACGAGAAAGTAGTTTACGTCCGAGGCGTCAGCCGAGGAAGGAATTACTTGCGAGGATCTTTAAAAACACTTTTCGTTCGTGGTGAATACAACGGTTTATTTCATACTGTAAGTTTAATGAATTTGAAATAAAAGGTTGTAAATCATTTCAAACTTCATGTCAACAACTGACGTATAATTTTAAAGTACTTGAACTTTAAAATTTCACTTTAAAGTACTAGGACTTTAATGTTCCATTTTTTGTACCATAAATAAGTTTTAAAGTAGCTACTTGAACTTTAAAATTTTACTTTAAAGTACTAGAACTTTAATGTTCCATTTTTTGTACCATAAATAATCCGAAAAATGTAATTTTTGACATCAGTATGAAATAAAGTAATAATTTTAATAGAATTTGACGATAATTTTATACATTTTGTAATTGTTGTGTATTGACTCCCAAGTATTATGTATTGCCCTTATGGAGTATAGAATTAAATTTGTAACTGTTGGTAACATGTGCCCCTACTCTGGGCATCCCTGTCGGATGAACGGGGAGACGCAATCGACCGCTCGCAGTGTTTGCATTAGACTACATAACCTCATATCTCAGTTAGTGCATTTTTGTAATAAAACGTGATTTAAACAGTACAACGACTTTTATTTATCGCCGCACAGATATAAAAGTGGTGTCAGTAGTAGTATTGATAAATAAAAATAACGGGAGTGCGTCGCGCAACGTAATTTTCACACTGACCACGTGCAACCGGAAGATTGCCCGCAACGTGACAAACAATGGCAGATGTGTCACCGGAACTCCTCCAAGCAATTTCCAGCATGTTGGTCAACGCAATCCAAACGTCTGCAGCACAAACGGGTTTAAATGCCAAGGCAGCAACGATGCAGCAACGACCAACTACATTCACCGTAAGTGCATACAAAACGTCTGACGGCATGTCGATTAACGACTATTTTACACGCTTCACCTGGACACTGAAATTGAGTAAAATTCCGGAAGAGCAGCATGCAGTTTACGCGCGTGTATACATGGGTGTAGATCTCAATGACGCCCTGAAGTTCCTCGCGAGTCCAGATAAGCCAGAAGACCTCTCCTATAACGAAATCCGCATGAAATTAACTGCGCATTTTGATTCCGCACGCAACAAATATGCAGAGAGTATCAAATTTTGGCAGATCAAGCAACACAAAGGTGAGACTGTCGTCAATTTCTCCCTGAGATTGAGGCAGGGCGCGACATTTTGCGAATATGGCGAATTTCTCGACCGCATGTTAATCGAACTGGGTCTGGAAGCTCGAGACATTTGCGACGAAATTATCTCGAAAAAGCCCACCACATTCACCTCCGCCTATGAGATCGCACACGCACTTGAGGTGACCCGGAACACCACGGACCAAGTGCAAACCGCAGGAACCGAGCCGACTCACAAAATAGGCTACGAAAGACCTAAAGCTCGAAGGAATGGGACACAGCTAGCAGTCAGCAACCTACAGCCACAGCATTTCGAAAACAGCCAGGCCCAAGGAAATCCTCCTGTCTCACAGCAACAAACCAACCCGGCTCAACAAGGGAGCCAAAATCGTTGTGGATGATGCGGTGGAGCACACTTTCGCAGCCAGTGCCGATTTCTTGATGCCAATTGCAATAAATGTGGTAAAATGGGACACACCAGCAAAGTGTGCAGGGCACGCATACGAACGAGAAATACTAACCTAGTTTCCGAAGTCGAAAATGTCGAATTCGAAGAACCCCCGGAGCAGATCGCCACCACGCAGCAACTCAGCAAGATAGAGATCATCAGCACCATGCCATCTCCTGGACGGAAGTTGCTCGACGTAAAGTTAGAAGGAACCCCAGTCAAGATGGAGCTTGACACTGGAGCCCTCTGCTCAATCATCAGCAAGAAAAAGCTAAGTATAGTTAAACGGAATTTTGAGTTACAGAAGACAAACAACATCTTCGCCAGCTACACGGGCCACCGCATTAACTGCATCGGCCGCATCGAAGTAAATGCCACTATTGGAATGACGACCAGGAAGCTCAACCTCTACTTGGTCGATGGCGAGTTCGACACGCTTTTGGGGCGCGAATGGATCACGGAGTTCGTAAATTAAATCGATTTCAAGAAACTCTTCTTGAACCCCGCCCAATACACCAGGTATCACCCCCAACCGACAAACACTTAACGTCAGAGCAACAAAATTTATTAGACGGCCTTTTGTCACGCTATTTTGACTTATTTAGTAACGACCCAGGAAAGTTAACAGGCCCACCAGCAAAGATGCATTTGAAACCACAAGCCGCACCAGTTTTTTCTCGAGCCCGGGATATTCCACATGCGCTTCGCGACGCTTATGCTAAAGAAATCGAAGCGAAGATAGCGTCGGGTTTCTACAAGAGAGTCGACTACTCTGAATGGGCCTCGACGACGCATATAGTCGTCAAGAAAAACGCCAAACTGAGGATCACCGACAACTACAAACCAACGCTGAACCCCCGACTGATAATCGATGAACATCCAATTCCTAAGGTAGAACAGTTATTTAACAGAATGAGAGGAGCTACGCTATTTTGCCACCTAGACATCACGGATGCGTATACCCACTTGGAGGTGGACGACACATTCGGCCACGCTTTGACACTCAACACACCCACACATGGCCTGATTCGCTCAACAAGAGCCGTTTATGGAGCAGCCAACATTCCCGCTATTTGGCAACGGCGAATGGACACAGTGCTACAAGACCTCCCCAATGTAGTCAACTTCTTCGACGACATAATCGTGTTTGCAGACCAATTCGTAAACCTCCTACAGGCACTAGGATTAACTTTAGAACGGTTCAGAACACATGGTTTGAAACTCAACCGCTCGAAGTGCACATTTGCAGAGCCCGTTCTAGAGGCCCTAAGTCACAAAGTGGATGCTGAAGGTGTGCACAAATCTGACGCACATATACGAGCAGTTCGTGATGCTCCAAAGCCAACAACGCCCGAAGAACTACAGTTATTTCTGGTAAATCAACCTACTATAGCTCATTTATTCCGAACCTATCAACAAAGGATCGACCGCTCCAGGAGATGTTGCTGCAGGACGCTTCACATGGACAACAGCAGTAGAAAAGGCGTACACAGAAATCAAAGACGCACTAACCTCTCCACAAGTCCTATCCCAATATGACCCATTACTCCCACTGTTGCTGGCCACGCACGCCAGTAAAACCGGACTGGATGCAGTGTTGTCACACCGGCTTAGCAATGGGCAAGAACGCCCGATCGCCTACGCAAGCCGAACGATGACAGACACAGAACAGAGATACCCTCAAATCGACAAGGAAGCACTATCCATCGTTTGGGCCGTACAGAAATGTTTCCACTACCTCTACGCTCGCCACTTTACCCTGAATACAGACCACAAACCATTGACCCAAATACTACACCCGGAGAAGTCGCTACCCGTGCTATGCATGAGTCGCATGGCCAACTACCCCGACTACCTAATCAACTTCAATTACGACGTGGTTTTCAAGACGTCGAAAGCGAATGCCAACGCTGATTACTGTTCGCGAGCACTCCTACCGTCAACGATCAATGCAATTTGTCAACACTCCGCACAGAGGAGGGAGGAGCACTACGACTAGGACGATTTTGATCTTTTTGTAATTAACCAAATAAACCAGTTACCCGTTCGAGCAGAAGCCATCGCACGGGAAACACGGAAAGACGCGCATCTTGGTGCGATAGTTCAACTACTGGAATCCGGGCAGGATCTCACGCGATACGAATTCAAAGCACCAGAAGTCAAATACACCCTCGCTGCTAACTGCCTGATGTTCGAGCACAGAGTCGTTATACCATCTGCACTGTGGGAATCGGTACTGAAGGACCTACACTCAGCACACATAGGGATTGTGAAAATGAAAGGAATGGCACATTCTTTCGTTTTCTGGCCTGGAATAGACGCAGATATCGAGCGCGTTGCTAAATCATGCCCAAACTGTGCGACACAAGCACATGTCCCGCCGAAGTTTCGAGAACATCATTGGGAGTATCCGAAGGCACCCTGGGAACGAGTCCACATCGACTACGCAGGTCCAGTTGCAGACAAAATGCTGCTCGTTATCGTGGACGCCTACAGCAAGTGGCTGGAAGTTAAAATAACAACCTCAACAACGGCCACTGCCACAATTGCAATCTTTGACGAAGTATTCGCCGCCTACGGTGCTCCTGTTACCGTTGTATCTGACAATGGAACGCAGTTTACATCAGAGGAATTCAAGAACTTCCTGCGAGATAGCGCAGTTAAATATCATAAAACAACAGCCCCATATCACCCATCGACGAATGGCCAAGCCGAAAGATACGTACAGACCGTGAAGGACGCCACACATGCCATGAACTCGACCAAAGGATCCTTACAATACGACTTGAACGAGTTCCTTCGACAATACCGCAAGGCACCGCACACCACCACAGGACTTCCACCGGCACGACTCTTTCTAGGAAATAATCTGCGCACTCGACTGAACCTGGTTAGACCAGACGATGTGCACACCAAGATCACACAGAAACAGCAAGTACAGATGGACTCAACAGTTCGAACGTTCAACCCGGGACAATCTGTCTACTTTCTCTCCGGCAACCTGAAGATTAATAAATGGATCCCAGGCACTATTGCTACTTGCCTGGGAGATCTCCATTATGAAATCGAGTACGCAGGAAAGAAGGTAAAACTTCACACAGATCAAATTAGAGCTTTTTTTAGATCAACCAGAGATACGAGAATCCGAAGACACAGTTCAAGAGAGACATGATGACCTCAGACCTCCACCAAGAAGCCTCCGTTTTTATGAGACTACAGCGGAAAATACGCTTAACCCAGCAGCAGTTGCAACACCTGCAGCACCAGCGGCGCCTAGAACTCCAAGAACACCCCAGAACCGCAGGGATACGGCACCTCAACAAAGACCTGCTCCACAAACCACACCCTTGCACACCCACGCACTTTGTTATATATCTATATTTCAAAAGAGGGAGGAAATGTTGTGTATTGACTCCCAAGTATTATGTATTGCCCTTATGGAGTATAGAATTCAATTTGTAACAGTTGGTAACAGGTGCCCCTACTCTGGGCATCCCTGTCGGATGAGCGGGGAGACGCAATCGACCGCTCGCAGTGTTTGCATTAGACTACATAACCTCATAGCTCAGTTGGTGAATTTTTGTAATAAACGAGATTTATACAGTACAACGACTTTTATTTATCGCCGCACAAATATATAAGTTATGACATTTTAATTTTATTTCGCTTCGATAAATTTTTTTAGTACGGCCCTGTGGTCCCGAGATTATAATTAAATTTATTCCAGCAGGCATTGGAATGCCGCGACGTGCGTATTCCTTTGGTAAGCAATTCTTTAAAATACTGTATAGCTGATCGCTTGTACAAGGCCAAGTGGCTTTCTTTCTTCGAAACTAGATTACAAAACAATACCCTCTTAGCTTCGCGAATTACGGCCCCCAAGCTCGTTAGAAACGTAATGTTCTGGATTTTTCCTTTACCAAATACATACGCAACAACTTGAGATCATTATAGAATTTTCTTTATGCGTTGTGCCTTGTGCACGGTTGAGGTTACGTAATTCGCTGTCGTTTCCTTATTGTTTGGTCGGTGTTTGCCTCGAGTTCTTTGCAAGATGTCTTTTTAGTGGTGCAACAATGGGACAGAAAATGTAGCTGGTAATGGTGGAAGTGAGATGGATTCATTCCTACGCGGGAGGGCCGTTATCAAGCCCGGTGCATTCAGGATTAATTGTCACCCAGCTCCCGAGTACAACAGACGTGAATGAATTGTGACCGCCGGTCGCCGCAAAGGTGATCGGCGGGGCTCGTTGACGAACTTAAAGTTTCGCGTTTGGTTTTTTTGTGACGGAATTATTGGTGCCTTTTTTACGATTTGGGCGGGCAGAATTATGGAAAAAGTTTACTGAAAGTTTTGGGGCGTGGTGCGACCGACGTAATAATTTCCGGGGCAAAGTGTTTATTTTCGTTTTGGCGTTTTTGCTCACCTGCTTGTGGGAAAAACATTTTGCTTTATTGCACATTCAAAGAAGACACCTCTCGATTAAGCCTCGTAAGTTCTCGCAGCTAGTGAGAAGAATTGCATCTGCAAATCCTGTTTCCGTCGTGCCACTCGTAAAGCTGCCCTTTTGACATCTCCTGTGAAGAACTTCTTTATTTCGGCCGAATTTCGACATCAACCTTGTGGGTGCTGCCCTCGTCGCCGCTATGCCTCATCAGGTCCGGCTCAGGCACCTGCCATCCCCTAAATAGTATGTGATCTGGCTTTATTAAATGTAACACGGGAGTGCCGCGAATATCTATAGTGTGCGCCGCATTTTATGGAAATTTTGCGCTTACGAATTCATATCGCTTCATTATTTGCGTATAGTTGGGGAAATTACCCCTGTTATGTTTTTGGTATGCAATAACTTGTGTATTGTAATTTAGTGGGTAAGATAACTTCTTTTGCTGGGATCCCCTTTCAGTTAGGGTGTAACATTTTTATGGCCGATTTGTGGCTTTGTTTGTGTGTTAGATTATTAAATATTAATATTGTCAGAATCAGTTTATTTATTTGATTTAATTCTGAAGTCTGGGGTCCTCAACCCGTACTAGCGAAGGCCGAGTGTAGTCAAATGTGAAGCTAGAACATGTGCTTTTACTGAAAAAGCCTGAAGAATATCGGCTGGAGTGAATTTTCAAACCTTTCAGGAAGGTGGCCATAAGGTAAGTCTTTTGAGGCCACCTTGTGTGTACCTGCCGACTTGGAGGGAGCCTAGCGGACGGCGAAGAGGCGACTGGCATCTAACCCGGTGAATTTCTCATTGCGAAAACCGGCGAACCCTACACTTTTTCCCGACTTTGCTTTTTAGAACAACCTATGTCGATTGAGTTAAATTATCCTGTAACAATTTGTTGATGGCTATTGGGAAAGAAGAGTGTGTAAACAGGTATGTTATTTTATTGCTGTTGTGTTTGGTGCAAATTATATTTATAAGTATAATTTTTCAGAGAAAATCTGCATCTTCAAAACTGTTTTCTACGAGATCAGAGTGATCCTTTTAACCCACCTGAGCAAAATGGTATGCAAATGGTTCTTACCAAAAATGTGTGGCTACAAGTTACTTGTTTGGTTTGAATCAGTCAAGTGTTAGCCGATGTATCAATTTCGTTACAAAAGCCACTTATGACCATTTGTTAAATATATGGGTAAAGTTTCCAACCACCGCAAAAAAGAAACGGAGAACAAAATTGAGATTTTATGGGAAATTTCAATTCAGTGGTGTAATTGACTGCAGACATATAGCTATAGTAGCTCCTCCCTCTGAAGACGAATAGTTTCCAGGGCGAGTATATATAAATCGAAAAAACTATAACAGCTTTAACGTGCAAGTCATATGCGATGCTGACCTAACATTGTTGGTAGAAATGTTTGGTATCCAGAAGCAGTTGACAATGCGGCAATATGGCCAACATCAATTATAGACCAGCACTTGCGACAGTTTGTTGAAGATACATGCGTTATTTAGAATTTATTAATATCAATAATTTCTCTTGCAACAGCAAGTAAAATAATTTGAAATAAACATTTTATTTGAAGAAGTTTGTATTGTTGCAGGTGAAAGATCGTCATGATCGTTAGGTGACTCGGGCTACCCCTTGCAACCCTGACGGTTTCCGTGTACTGTTGGTGCAGAACTTACTATACCACAGGGTCGCTACAATACAAGATTTATATCAACCGGAAATACAGTGGAAAGATTTATCGGCAAATTTATACTAGTGCAACTGCATTTATATAATACTTATAACTATGTACATAATATGATTAAAATATAACTGTGCTATGAAGCAATAAAACCCTTAAGTTTACTCCACAATTTTATTATTGTTGTGTGTAGCGACATTTTTCAAAATCAGATTGGTTTGAGCATCAGACTATAACAATCGTGCTTATTAACATATGAAGCAAATAATAAAAAGTGAGGTTAAAATTTAAAAGTTGAACAAATGTAAGTAAAAAACGCATCCAATCAGAAATAATTAACCAGTAAACTACATTATACAAATAGTTACACTGATTAAAACACAATAATTAAAATTTTCAAGATAAGAAGTGGATGGCATAACTTTTATTGCTTTATATCAAGAAATCTCCACTATAAGCATGACGGATTTCCCTCCTATAAATATACCACTCATAGTTAAAGAAAAGCTGCCACTCCTCATTTTCGCTGTTTGTTTCGGGATTAATTTGTTTTTCACACACAACCAAAAACGTTTGAGACTGATCGTATTTTATTTAAAGTTGCCGCCGTCTAGCAGAATATTTGTAGCAACGGTAGTTAAGATGCAATACATATACATCTACTTATAAATATGAAAGAGACAGATTGCACGTCACCACTACTTATAAAGCTGACCACTAGATGACCGGATCTAAGACGCGCTGCTTTACCTCTACTATTCTAGTTAAAAACATTCCCTTTTTCGTTACGGCCTGTTTACGAACGAATTGTTACCGAATTCGTTGAGGCTCCCGTACTGAATACGAATTATAACGAAAATCGTATGACCCTTCTGTATGAAAATCGTTTAGATAACGAAGTAAGTTAGTGAATAGCACTGTTAGTAATTTTTATGTATGTATCCAGTTTCAGTAATTGTGTAATTAGAGATATTTTTAATTAAGTACTTGGGAGGCCTTGTAATACTTCAGATTTTAAACATTTCTCCACATGTACTATCAAAGTAAGCAGTCCATCTGGCAACAATATTATGTTCAGTCAAGTGACAGTAGATTTGTTGGAGGTTATGCAGGTTATACAACAAAATAAAAGTTACGGTTCTGTTCATGAGCAACTTAACTTTAAATCCAAGGCCAACCTTCATGCCGAAAAGATGTGAAAGGAATATACATCGAAATGATCGAAGTGATATGGCACACATTACTAGATAAGCAATTTGTTATTTGTCAAATAAAATTTCATAAAACTGTGCATGTGGCTCTCTTTTGCTGGCCTTGCACTTCAGTTATGAGCGATTCCGAAAGTGATGTAGGTACAGTTTGAAATAGACGAAATAGAAGAAGCTTGGGGCATTGGTTGTTCGGCGGTAATACCGAAAAAGTCAAGGGGCCGTTACGAGAATACCTACAAAATTTGTAAACAGTGGTGCAGTGAGAAAAATGCAGATATTACTGAGAAGGTTTTGTTGGCTTATTTTGATAAAAAGAGTAGTAAGCTGAAGAGTCCAGGAAGTTTATGGGCGGAATATTCAATGGTAAAAAGAACCATATTTTTGTATGATTCTGCTAATATTTCGACATTATCGACGCTACTTGCCCCTCTTAAATGAAAAAATGTTGGTCACAGGCCAAAAAAAGCTAAGGTCTTCATGAAGAACGATATGATTAATATTTTAAATGAAGTGCCGGATGAAATATTCCTCATCCACAAAGTATTTTAAGTTAAAAAAAACAAATTTCATAGGCTATAGATGACAGGTTGTCAAGAAAATGTGTTTGTTATGCACAAGGTCTAGGCATGCAGAGCAGTAGGTACCTTGGATATTGACTGCTGTCATATAATCAGTCCTCTGTATAGGTTTTCATCCACATTTTTTTTATTTTTAGAAACCTCACCGGAGTTGAACTCGCAACCTTAGATTAATAATAATAATAATAATAATAATAATAAATTGTCTTTTATTTCCACAAAAACCAAAATTATCCATACATATAAGAAAAGTAACTACAAAGTTTGCGGAAATGAAGGCGCGGTTCGGCATAGCATCAAGATGCGTCGCCGTTCTTCCACCTAACCTTAAAAAACAAAGAAAAAAAAACAAAAAAAAACAAACAATTTCTAATACAGTTGTAACATAATGTATCTTCAATAATGAGCAGATACCACACGTAGAACTAATCCAGCTCACTGCTTCGAGATTAAAAATGATTTAAATTTTTTTTTAAATGACGCATGCTGTAGAGTTTTCAGGGAGCAGCTTAATTTATTATATATATGAATGCTTAACCACAGAACTACAAAGCCCAGCATGCCAAGAAATATATGCACCTGCCGTGTCGTGGAAATCTTTTATAATTGTGAAAATGTAAAACAAGAAGACATTTTTAAGAAGTTAATACTGTTACGTTTCATATGTTGCTTGAGAAATTGAAACGAAGGTACTTAAACAAGACGGAATAATTTCAGCAGTGGATGCAATAAAAAAAATCTGGTGTGATACACTCACACAACTTCCTTTTACAGTGATCTTATAATTAGTCAAAAATTTTCAAAAATTACAAATTCTACAAAAACGGTACAAAATAGAGCGTTAGTTGAAGAGACAAATTTTCTCTAGAATTTTAAGCTGAATTGAAAAATGCAATAATATACCGGGTGTTTTATTTAAAATAGGAGTTAATAAAAAATAGAAAAAAAAGAAACCCACTTTAGAAGTATTCAACTGGAAAATCACCTATCTCACATGAAGACACATTAAAAATGTAATAAAAATGTAAAATTTCCAAAAAATCGTTGGAACCGTTTTTAAAAAAAAAGAGAAAACTGAAAAATTACAAGAGTAAACACCTACTTCCGGTTATACGATTTTCTTCAAAAGCTTGCTGTCACATCTACATAGTACACAAAACTTATATATTAAGTTTCAACGCCATACCTATTTTCGTTTTTGAGATATTCTGTTCACAGGCAGACACACACACAGACAGACAGACAGACAGACTAATAAAAAAAACATGTTTTTTGGGATCAGGGGACTCTAAAACGTGAAGATTTGTTGAAAACTCAATTTCGAATTTTTGGGGTGAATCCAATGCCTCCTTTATCGTAAAAGGAAGTAAAAATGTACCTACATGTCGTGTTGAAGGAAGTTATGGTAACTTATTTTAATGGATTGATATAGTGTATTAAGTATTAAGAACGGTAAGGACTTTTTACCGATCGAAGGCAATTATTGTTTGGAGGAGGAGCGAAGCGACGACTGCAATTATTGTCTGAGATCGGCAATTCCTTAACATTCGTGATGCTTATGACATTTTTTGCACGATAGAAATGTATTTTTCTTCAAACATCAGTAAAGTGTGACATTATACCACAGAATAATATGTTGGTGGCACTGTAAGTCTATGTCAAATTCGAGGTTAACAGGTTAGGTTTTGCGTCAGTCCGTGTCAAAACTGACTGAAAAATTTAACCTGATAACCTCGAATTTTTACTTACCATTCTAGAACGGTAAGCATAACTTACTGATTTGGCAAAAAACGCGGTAACTAAGTAAAATCGTTCTATCGTGCAAAACAGATTTATGCGACCCTGTCCTTGTGGCGCGCATATTTAATTTGGAAGTCAAATAATTTTTCTTTGAGAAAGGATATTAGCAACTAAGTTTCATAGTGCTATATATTTGAAATTACAGGATGTAACGATGTCACTAATTGGTAGGTTTAAGACATTGTTTGCAGTTTTGCAAAGTAGGTCTAAAGGATACCAACCTAAGCAGACGAAGATGTTAGATCAGAAAGATGTGGAGAAGTTTATAAATGAAGCTCCCGATGAGGCTTACTTGCTTATGAAGGTAATTATTGTAATGCGAGTTAGGGGCGCCTTTCGGTGCTATGAGCTAGTTCATCTCAAAACTGACATTAAATATAATGAATCTGTATTGTCAATATTCTGAAAACAAAAAATTACAAACCTCATTCTTTTTTTGTGATTGGTGCTAAAGGAAAAAGTACTTATTAATAGTTTAGAAATCTATCGAAAATATGCAGAGTTATGCCCTTCAGCTCTTGGTGAGGGATGATTCCTTTTGTTATCGTTTGGTCAAATGTACAGTCCAATAAGTAGAAATCAACACACTGTGACAGATTGGGTACCAAGCTAGCTGAAGCTGTAGGATTCCCATTTACATACTGGACATGGTTGTTGGTGAACATCAGCCACATTTTTAGCTGATGCCTCTGTAGATACTATAGGTATTTTGACGCTTAAACAACATGGAGGCTGGCGTTCCTCCTGTATGTGTAAAGGAAAGAGGCAATCATAGCGTTGTAGTTTATTAGCAAAGCAACTAGCTCATAACAGAAAGCTGAAGAGGTGTCACAGGCAAAGGATACAGCAATTTTACTGAATTTAGAATTATTATAAATCACAACAAACCAGAGCCGTAGCTAGACTGTGTAATCAGGACAGACTCAAAAAAATTCAGGGCAGGCTTTCCATATTTTATATCTACGAATCATATCATTTGGCCCAGATACGTAAAGCTCTTATATTTGCTAAAGTAATATTTGGAGTTAGTTCCAAATTTGGCTTTTCTGCTATGGATTCTATTGTTTTATAGTTTCACAATATTTCATACACTATAATACGATAATTGCAATTGTTTGGAAATTTTGCCACAGCAATTACCAGAATTAAGCAAATTGACAATTGCTTCACCACGTACCATTTTTGCAAAAGAAATATAAACATCAGACTGTCAATATGTTATTAAACAACAAACAACTTGTTTCACTTCAACCAAAACATGATACGTTGAACAAAATTATATTGCGCTCATATGGGCTAAATGAAATGAATCGACAATTTATTTTTAAGTTAGTGTTTCCCGACTATTTTTTGTAATTTATTATTGGTAAATCTATTAAAAATATTGCTAAAAACTCTTATGATTATGTTGTAAGAATATTGCTCAAACAGATTTTCGTTTGTGGGTACAAAATAAAGATACCTGAAAAATATTAACCTGGCCAAATGATGTGATTCTGTTCTCGTACATACACACAGAGCTTTTTTTCGCAATACTTTCGTTACTTTTGTTCGTACTTATACAGAAAACTGAAAACATGTAACGGTAACTTTTTATTTACTCACATAGGTATTTAATGATCATGGTACATACAAAAAATTGTAAAAATTAGAAACACAGTTGTAATCATCGGTTCTTCTGCTGATTAAATTTTCACAAAAGTAAGTCAAGGTTTAGACTGTTTAGAGTTTTTGTAAATTGGACATTTGTTGGTGGGGAAAAGGGGGCACATTCGGCCACAAAGTGGTTTTTATAGTATTTCGCATGAGTTATTGATAATTATTAGTTTATATATGCATTTTCTGTGATAAATGTAATATATGTTGTATACGCCACGAGGTTACTATTATTTTAAGAAAAAAAGGTATGACAATTTTAAAAAAACACCTCAACTGGCCAAATGTGCCCTCACACGGGAGCAGTTTCGGTCATTTCAAAATTATTTCTGAAACAGTGATACCAAACATAAAAATAATAAGATTCTTCAAATACAGTTTAATGCTATTTTATTTTAAGACGTATTTACATTGCAACTTCGTTTATAGCATAACTAGACTTCCAAAGTTGTAACAAAATTTGTATAATGAAGCTGTTCGTGCCGTTCTGGTTGTTGAAGGGTTTTCAAACTTAGAAATAATGTCTTCAGCATCAATATCAGCTATGTCTTCAACAGATGGAAAGTAAAAGGTCGTTAATAAGCCCTTTCTCCTTAAAAACTTCACTCTGGCAATTCCAGAGTTCACGGCCAAAATTTGCCCTATGTAGTGACGCATATTGTTTCTAACGGAAAATCTTACCAGAACAAAATCTTCCTTTCTCAGCTGATAATCTTTCAGTTCCTTAATGTTTTCCATTTCGTCACTGAAGTCGTTGTCTGTGTCATGAAGAGACACATCCGACTCCATATCATCACTAGTTGTGTCCTCATTTCTCTCCACTTTTTCTTTCTTTGTTTTCTTTTGTTGTGTATCAAATTCAATATTTCTGACAGTCTTCCTTTTTTTAGCTTCTTCTGATCTTCTTTGTTTCGCTTCTTTCAATTTTTCCATTTCTTCCAATCTTTGCTTTTCGGGCTTTTGGGTAAGGTCGAACCACTTCAGGAGATACCAGAGGGCTCTTCTTTGCATAACTGCATAATGGAAGGGCGTGAGTAATCTCTATAATATTTTTGGGAGTTTCAGCAATTTGTTCAAAATCTGTGGTCAATTTGACAATAGTTTCGTCTTGATTTTTACTGGTTTCTGCAGTCTGTTCATTTTGGGCAATTTTGCTTGGGTCTTGGACTTCGTCAGTGTTGTTCACACTTTCTGGTTCCGGGCGATCTGTCACTGACGATGGAGCAAAATCCTCATCAGTAAAAATCAAACGGTTCAACGGCCAGATACCAGTTTTTTTTTTAAACTGTTGACTATGTTACTAGCAGAAAAGGCCTTTAAGAAAGGTAAAAATGGAATGTGCTTGATAGTTATCGTCTGCCCAGGATGTGATGTCAACCAGTCGTAGAAAGATGTTTCACAATATGTCTTAAATGGCCCAAAAACGCCAACGTCCAACGGCTGAAGTCGATGGGTAGTATATGGCGGAAAACTTAGTAGACAGATGCGATTCTCTCGGCAATATTTAACTGCAGTCACATTTGCATGAGATTCATGATTGTCTAAAAGTATTAATACTGGATTAGCAAGACTGCAGTTTGTAAGCCTCACTAAATGCTTTAAGACTTCAGGAAAAATTTCGGATGTCATCCATCTTGTCTTGCTTCCTAAGCTTAAACTTGATGGTGGACCATTTAAAAGAAATTCAGACAGGTTCCTTTTTCGTGGAAACACATAAGCAGGTGGAAACGCCTGTCCTGCCGCGTTTATAATCCCCTCGAAAGTAACTAACTAACCACGTTCGGCAGAAGCCACTTGACAGACTTGCTTTTTCCCACGTGTAGAAACAATCTTTGTTGGTTTCATGACACCGGACTCATCAATATTGAAGATTTTCTCTGCCGGAAATTTGTATCTATCTAAAACCTTTTTTAGATTGTTAAAAAATTGCTCCACTTTTGGCCTATTGAAAGCAATACTCCTGCTTAGACTCGTGCATTCAGGCTTTCGGAGTAAAAGAGTAGGATGTCGTCTCATAAATCCCTCTCTCCAACCTCTTTTGGCGCAGTGTGTTTCTTCCCATTCTTTTGGTATATTTTCTTTTTTTAAAACTTTGGCATATTCAAAGGCCAGTTTTTCAATGTCAGCATAAGTCAAACCATAATTAATGTCGGCACACTTTTGAATATATTTTTGAAGTTCTTCTTCCTCATAATATGTAAAAACTTGATGAGCAGCATATTTACTATGGTATTTCAGGGAATATTCTTCTTCACTTTCATGACCAGAATCATCGCCAGAATATTTTCGTAAATACTCCTCTTTGGTTGTCTTTGACAATATTTTTTAAATTCTGCTCTGTAGTGTCGACCTCTTAATCTCATATACCGTAGCAGCTCTTCTTTCAGAATAACTGTTACTAAAAACACTGAGTATGGCCGCTCTGATGTTCGATTCGTCCAAATTTGCTCTGTTCGTTTTTCTTTCTCGTTTTCGTGGCATCTGAAAAATAAATAAATAAAAATGCGGGCACATTCGGCCGCCGGCTGATTGTGCCCCCTTGTAGGGTGGCCAAATGTTGCCACGCTGCATGCTTAATATAAAATTTTGTCAAGGTAAATTTATTTTGAGGTTATATCTACAACTTGTGTTTAGTTTAAAAGGTACCGTTAAGTGCCTGTTTTGCCTAATTTATTTAAACAAATAGCACAAAATGCTTAACAGCAACAGAAGAAAAGAAAACATAGACATATTTACCTTGAAACAACTTTTTCACAAAGTTATCAGAAAACAGTTGCAAAGCACCCCATCAACTTCAAACTAACAGTGACACTAGAGTAGGGTTGGACAACACTTATCACATTTATTTTAGGCGCCAAATCTAACTAAATTTAAAAATATTAGGGGTGGCCGAATGTATCGTCATGCCGAATGTGCCCCCCTTTCCCTATATAAAATTGCTGTGGACGATTTATAATCCTTGTCAATATAGAGAAGTAGCAAGTCACGTGCTACAGCCAAAAGCTCTGGCAGTCGCCAATAAATTATACGTTTCGGCGAATGCAACTCGTTGCTGAAAAAATTATATCGAAGACAGATAAACCAGTGTTTTCTCTCTTCTGGATTTGTATAAATTTGTTGACCACTGTAAACTCTTCTGAGGATGGAAGTTTTATACTCAAAGTTTGCAGAAATGTGACTTTCTTTAAATCAATGTTTTCTTCCTCGGCACTGAAAACTGCAATTAGGAGCTTATTGTTTTCTACAAATCTTCTCATTTCGATGAGGATGACATTCAGTGTTTGTCTTTCTTTTTTTTGGTGGAAATATCACCTTCAACACCATTGAAATCGGTATTGATTTTTGCATCAATTTCTTTGTAAACGTTCTAATTTTTGTAGGAGATAAAGGAATCCACTACCGAGGTTATGACAACCACTGAGTCTTTTAAACTGGCTCGTGCGCCTGTTGTAATTTATCAGCAGGCCGAATACTGTTTTCATGCACACCATGCAAAATCGACAACCTTTAGACCTTTGAATATAAAAAGGTTTTATATTCAAAGCTTTAGACTGAACAATTTTGCACAAACCACTACTTTCTACAACAAAATCACCGTCTATATCTCTGCTCTTTAATATTTTTTCTAGTGCTTGGATTATTTTCTCGCAATTATTGAAAACTATGCGAGTAACGTCCATATAACCACTCCAACGCTGTTCCAAACGGCACAGTGCGTGTCCATCGTAACACTTCAAAATAGGTACCTTCGTTTTTAAGAAACATGTATAGTAGAGAGCATTGATCGAAATATTGCTTAATTGCTGATATTTCGTTTATAGTTTTCACAAATACCTACCAGGTGCAATGGAGTATTGCGACAATGCACAAAGGTATTGTTCTGTTTAGACGGTTTTGGAGAAAAGTTTGCACTTCCCATTTTTGTCCACTCATAACAGCTGCTCCATACACGTATAACACTGACTTAAAATTTTAGAAGTATCGAAGTTATAATCGTTAAGCAATTTTAAGGTTAAGCCTATAAATACCCCAACGTTCAAATCAGTGCAAGTTCTTATCGTTAAAATAGACTCTTTCGCTTTCCCGCCGATAACGTATCTAGGCCCATTGCAATGTTTTCTTGATTATTTTCGTATATGCCATCCTCTAAAATACTAAACCATGGAACATCAGCATTGCCGATATCATTAACGATACTTTGAGGGACCATTTCTGCCATTATGTCAATCAAATTATTTCAACATCCTTAGCAAGCTCTGGCTAGCGGCCAGGGCAGGCTCGGCCTGCCCTGGCTACGGCCCTGTAACAAACCAAAAATTGAGAGGGCCAGGTTCTAGACTCACTGTGTTAAATTTCATGTGGGATAGTCAAGACACAATTAAGAAATTAGCTGTAAAGGAGAGAATATGGTAAACAAAAACTAGAAACAATAACAAATTATCAATATGAACTAGGCATTTATTTAATAGATAAGTCATACAAGCGATAGAACAATTCGAATGCACCTCACATGTGCATGGCAGTCGGTATTGGGATACCAAACTAAAAATTACAGTAATGATTGTAACTAGGTTACACGGTAATCTGACGCTTAACAATTAAGTCAAATTAAAAAAGCTGAACACTTATAAACGAATTTTCAACAATTCAGTAATCATATATTAAAGCATAGTGAAAAGAAACAAATATTCAACTAATACCTATCTAGTGTGGATAAAGATTGATGTCCATTCTACCCTCTTTGTTCACTTGCTGAAGAACTATTCCAGCAACTTTATTGTAATATGTACATGTATTCAAACAGCAAAAATCCATAAAGTTTACTGTTTGTTTACTTTGCATGATTTTTGCTAGTTTCTGGCATACTAGATACTGTAATTAATTACAAACCCCTTAAAAAACAATTGTCATCAGATGCAGCTCCCTCCGTTATAGAATTGATGCACAATTTTAATTTTATGTTTGCCAATGTACAACAAGAATGAGAATGTTCTCTTGTGTGTTTGCATATGTTTCGATAAAGCACATTTCATTTTTCTCCTGTGTCTTCATGTGTTCCACTAAATGAAATGAAATTTGTCTCATGTATGCATTCTTGTGTTCAATTAAATGATCCTTCCCAGTTGCTTTATCCTCGCAAACAGAACATGAATAAGGTTATTTTCCTGTATGCTTCTTCATGTGTTTTACTAATTTACCTTTTCGCATTGCTTTATACTCGCAAACAGAACAAGAATAAGGTCTTTCTCCTGTATGCCTCGTCATATGTTCCACTAGAGTTCCTTTTCGTCCTGTGTTATATTTGCAAACAGAACAAGAATACGGTTTTTCTCCTGTATGTGTCTTCATATGGAGAACTAGATTTCCTTTCCGTCCTGTTTTATACGTGCAAACAGAACAAGAAAAAGGTTTTTCTCCTGTATGCATCTTCACATGCCTCACTAAATCAGCTTTTCGGATTGCTTTATATTGGCAAACAGAACAAGCATAAGGTTTTTCTCCTGTATGCGACTTCAAATGCCTCACTAGAGTTCCTTTTTGTCCTGTTTTATACTCGCAAACAGAACATGAATAAGGTTTTTCACCTGTATGTGTCTTCAAATGCCTCACTAAATCAGCTTGTCGGATAGCTTTATACTCGCAAACAGAACAAAAATAAGGTTTTTCTCCAGTATGTGTCTTCATATGGAGAACTAGACTTCCTTTTTGTCCTGTTTTATACTCACAAACAGAACAGGAATAAGGTTTTTCACCTGTATGAGTCTTCACATGCCTCACTAAATCAGCTTTTCGGATTGCTTTATACTCGCAAACAGAACATGAATAAGGTTTGTCTCCTGTATGCGTCTTCATGTGATCCATTAGAGTTCCTTTTTGTCCTGTTTCATACTCGCAAACAGAACAAGAATAAGGTTTTTCACCTGTATGCGTCTTCACATGCCTCACTAAATCAGCTTTTCGGATTGTTTTATACTCACAAACAGAACATGAATAAGGTTCGTCTCCTGTATGCGTCTTCATGTGGTCCACTAAACAACCTTTTAGGGTTGCTTTATACTCGCAAACAGTACACGAATAAGGTTTTTCTCCTGTATGCCTCTTTATATGGTTCACCAAAGTACCTTTTTGTGCTGTTTGATACTCACAAACAAAACAAGAATAAGGTTTTTCTCCCATATGTGTCTTCATGTGGGCCACTAAATTACCTTTTTGTGTTGCCTTATACTCGCACACCGAACATAAATAACGTTTTTCTCCTGTATGCGTCTTCATATGTTGCACTAAATGACTTGCTTTTGCTGTTTTATACTTGCACGCAGAGCACGAATAAGGCTTTTCACCTTTACGAGTCTTAAAATTGTTAACTATCTTACAATTCCTTGCAGTTTCATATTCAGATCCAGAAAATTGATTTGTATGAGCCACGATCGGTTCCAAGTAATAATTTTCATATTCAGAGACCTTGCAAACTGACTCTTCATCTAATAAGGTTTCACTTGCTGCAGACGTACCTGGCAATTCGTCTTTTATCTCAACTTCTTCCGGTTTAATATTCAATTCGTAGTAAGCCATGTTGTCCATAGCGTCTGGAATGGTCTCTTGTCCAACATATAAATTTGGAACTACTTCATTTTCATTCACTTGCATTAGTGACATGTAACGTGCTGCTCGTTGCATCAAACACCTGCATTATATGCAACTAATTCATAATCTACGTCCACGATTATAGCAAAATTGATGAGTCCGGATTTATTATATGCAATATCTGAAAACAGAACGCAAAACCAGGTTAAGTTGTTTGTTTATTATAAAAATATGAACGAACACATTCTTTAGGCTAACGAGTTCAATATGTTGACTTACATCGAATAACTAGAAAATTTAAGAAAGTAACTCATCTAGAGAATGGGCGAACAGCAAACATGTAGGTAATTGCATAATTTGATATTACTACAAAAATCCACCATTTTGTAACGCAGACAGTTGTTGGGTTACGTGCAGTGTTGCCAACTCTTGATTTTTTTCCGTAATAGAAATTTAAAAAAATAGTAATAGATTTGGCAGTTTAGGTAATAGACTAATAATAATTTAAATTCTACTCAAATCCGTCAAAATCATCAGTTTTTTACTTCCTTTTACGATAAAGGAAGTATTAGGTTCACCCCAAAAATTCGTAATTGAGGTTTCAACAGATCTTCACGTTTTAGAGTTCCCTGATCCCAAAAAAAAATTTTTTTTCATTGGTCTGTCTGTGTGTCTGTGAAGAGAATATTTCAAAAACGAAAAGAGGTATGGCGTTGAAACTTCATATATAAGATTTGTGTACTATCTAGATGCGATAGTAAGCTTTTGATGAAAATCG
Source organism: Agriotes lineatus (assembly GCA_940337035.1). Taxonomy (NCBI): domain Eukaryota; kingdom Metazoa; phylum Arthropoda; class Insecta; order Coleoptera; family Elateridae; genus Agriotes; species Agriotes lineatus. Next base: position 62,525,575 of record OW679201.1, on the reverse strand, counting down.
CATAACCGGAACTATGGTGTTTACTCTTGTGATTTTTCAGTTTTTTTCGATTTTTTCAAAAACGGCTCAAACGATTTTTTTAAACTTTATATTTTTATTACATTTTTAATGTGTATTGATGTGAGATAGGTGATTTTCCAGTTGAATATTTCTAAAATGGGTTTCTTTTGTTTTCTTTTCCTATTTTTTTTTATTAACTCCTATTTTAAATAGAACATCCAGTATATTATTACATTTTTTAATTCAACTTGAAATTTTTGAGAAAATTTGTCTCTTGAACTAACACTCTATTTTGTACGGTTTCTGTAGAATTTGTAATTTTTGAAAATTTTTGACAAATGCTTAAAATTTTAAAATCAAATTTTTGGCTAATTATAAGAACACTGTAAAAGAAAGTTGTGTGCGTGTATCACACCAGATTTTTATGTTAGCGTTAACTTTTCAACTCGGTCTTTAACCTCTGTACATGGGCGCCGTTACATAGGGGCAAGCCTTGCCCCTCCCTGGATTTTTTCCAAAAATACAAAAGAATATTTAGATTTCAACTTCTTGAACACCTTTAAGGGCCGACCGATGTTGGGTTTTCTTGTGTCTAGGCACGTTCACGTGATAAATCAAATGGTTCGCCAAATCCCAGTGCACCTGCATGGAATGGTTGCAAATATTTTAAATAAATGCATTACTTATCTCAAGTTAGTCTTTATTCACTCTCCACTCTCTGGTTGAGTTCCTACTGTTAGATTATTGTGTATTCTGGTTAACATGGTTTTTTATTTGTGACTTCGGTGCGTTCTATACGGTATGTATATTTTTTGCATCTTTAATTTGTTAATTAATTTTATGTCAGCATTATTGTGTATTGCTATTACTAACGCTTCACTATTTTGAGCGCTTCTATGCCTGAACCATAAGGTAAAGATGTAGTAAAGAACGTAATGATCTTATTATTTCTAATATCTAAATGTAACTTGCTCGTGCAATTTTTACAAATAAAATGCCCACTATTTTTGATTTGGATACACAAAACGTGTTGATGATCCAGGTGTTTTTTCCAAACCTTGTAGCTTTGTTTTTATATTTTTTTTAAATCTAATGGCATTTGTTAAGTGCGCATCAAGTGTTTCTGTTTTTAAACTGTCTGTGAATTTAATTGTCTTATCTCAATATTGAAAAAATATTGCCCCTCCCTGGTAAGTTTTCTAACGGCGCCCATGCGCTCTGTAGACTAACTACGGAAAGTTATATATCCCATTTTGACTTCTTTTTGCGATAAAGGAAGTATTGGATTTACCCCAAAAATTCGAAATTTTTGTATCGATTCTCAGGAAATGTATGAGATCATATTATGTGTGTTTTTGTAAAATGCTAACGCAAGCATTCTAAGATTTCTAAGGCATTCTGTCTCAATAAAGTACTTAATAAAGAATAATCTGTTTGATTTCTTCCCTAACCCTTCAACGTGCCTGTGTGTCTGTCTGTCTGTCTGTCTGTGTGTCTGTGAACAGAATAGCTCCATAACGAAAAGAGCTATGGCTTTGAAACTTCATATATAAGTTTTGTGTACTATGTAGATACGACAGCAAGCTTTTGAAGAAAATCGCATAACCAGAAGTATGGTGTTTACTCTTGTAATTTTTTAGTTTTTTTAGATTTTTGCAAAAGCTGCTCTAACTTTCAAACTTTACATTTTTATTACATTTTTTATATGTATTGATGTGAGATAGGTGATTTTCAAGGTGAATACTTCTAAAATGGTTTTTTTCCAATTTTTTTCTACTAACTCCTATTTTAAATAGAACACCTGGTATATTATTACATTTTTGAATTCAGTTTAAAATTTTAGAGAAAATTTGTCTTTTGAACTAATGCCCTATTTTGTATGGTTTTTGTAAAATTTTCAATTTTGTAAAATTTTTGACAAATGCTTAAAAATTAAAAATCAAATTTTTGGCTAATTATAGGATCACTGTAAAAGGAAGTTGTGTGCGTGTCACACCAGATTTTTTTATATGGAAATGCAAATAGCGAAATTCTAAGGAAACAATTGGCAACAAACATTATCACTAGACTGATTTGTGTTGGTACATTATTTTGCAATGAGATTATGTTTCATGTTGAGTGGTTGACATTTAATTATTTTAAATTTTAGTTGTGCCTATTATAAACTAGAAATCTAATTTTGCATCTACGACACTTCTAATTTATGTCATAATAAATAGTAGCCCATGCGCGGGCGAATGTATGCGAAGCCAGTGCTGTCAAGGTCAGTTACGAAATGTAATTATTAATACTCCACATCTGAGTGTATTCATTACATAACGCTTTAATTATTTCAAAAACACTTTACCTGTAACGCAAGAAGCAACTAGAATAACTTTACAACTTCACTTCCAGTTGGAAATTGTAGTTTTATAACCTCACTTCACTTTTAGCACTAAAGCTAAAAGTAAACAGCTGATTTCTTTAACCACCGTAAACTATAAAACGTCACTTTTAGTGAAACAAGCTAGCGCTAAAAGGCCTACTTTTAGTAGTGGTCGTAGAAAAAAGAATTTATATGTCAACCAGTCAACATGAAACCTAACCTCACTGCAAAAATAATAACCAGAAATGTATATACCAACACAATTCTATCTAGTGGCAATGCTTTCCCAAGATTGCATTTCCTATGAAAAAAATTGACCATATAATAGCGATGACTATTTATTTGCTTTACACAAGAGCCCATACATTTTTCAAAAGTTTATTAGCCTACGATTGCCCCATGCCGAGCAAAGTTTAATAGATTTTACAAGTACAAGATAAAAGTGTTAAATTGCCCCTTTATTATAAAAAATAACATAGATTCATTGAATTTGTTAATGTTTAACTAAAAACTATTACGTACAGATTTTGTTTCAACATAAAAGAAATTTAATAGAATAGTAATAGAAATTGCAAAATGTAATACATTTTGCGTAATAGCGTAATAGGTGCGGGTAAAAAGTAATAAATCTGTTACTATAGTAATAGTGTTGGCAACACTGGTTATGTGTTAGCTCCATATGTGGTTAGGTCAAAGTTCAAATGGAGAAATTATTCAGAAAAACTACTTCAATGAACATGATGTTCCACAAATCGGATATCAGTAACTTATGTTGAGATTATTTGAAGTGAGAATTTACCTCATTAAATTTCATTCAATAGAATTTCTTTATTTGTTAAAATTTAACCGATCAAGTGCCGATTTCAAACATTTTCCCTGTAGTTTTATCACGTGAAAAATAATATATAACACCGCGAGCGATCTTCGAATTGCCGATTATTTATTTTTGTTCTCAAAGTATGCGAGTGTTCATTGTTCGACATACATTGGTCGAATGGATGTTCGTTTGTTTTTCTGGTTTCGCAACTGCAATCACCATAAAAAACATCTGGTGTAATACACTCACACAACTTCCTTTTACAGTGATCTTATAATTAACCAAAAGTTTGATTTTTAATTTTTAAGCATTTGTCAAAATTTTTCAATAATTACAAATTCTACAAAAATTTAATGGAAATTTTTTGTTGTAACAAAATTATTTTGGGCATTTTGACTTTTCCTTTGACGAAAATTCAAATTATTTTTACACATTTTATAAATCATTTATTTTCTTACGAATATTAAAATAATAAATCTGGCAATGTGGTGGCAAGAAAATGTCGAACAGACACTGACAGAAAAAAAAAGTTGCATCAGCCACATCATCGAATCAGTTGGTCCAACATTAAGAGAAAAAATCATAGCCAACTCTGTCCCAAAAAGGTCGTGAACCGCTTATATGGAGCAGTTAACTTATTTTGGTCTATAGCTACCTATGCTAGCATGCGGTGGGGCTTACGATATTACATTGAAACCGCTCTCAGATATTCAACGAATCTGGTGTGATACACGTACACAACTTCCTTTTTCAATGATTTTATAATTAGCCAAAAATTTGTTTTTTAATTTCTAAGCATTTGCCAAAAATTTTCAAAAATTGCAAATTCTACAAAAACGGTACAAAATAGAGAGTTAGTTAAAGAGACAATTTTTTTCTAGAAATTCAAGCTCAATCCAAAAATGTAATACTGTACCGGGTGTTATATTTAAAATAGGAGTTAATAAAAATTTAAAAAAAAAACGAAAGAAACCCATTTTAGAAGTATTCAACTGGAAAATCACCTATCTCGCATCAATACACATTCAAAATGTAATAAAAATGTAAAGTTTAAAAAAATCGTTAGAGCCGTTTTTGAAGAAATCGAAAAAAACTGAAAAATCACAAGAGTAAACACCTACTTCCGGTTATGCGATTTTCTTCAAAAGCTTGCTACCTCATCTACGCAGTACACAAAACTTATATATGAAGTTTCAATGCCATACCTCTTTTCGTTTTTGAGATATTCTGTTCACAGACACACAGACAGACCAATGAAAAAAATATGTTTTTTGGAATCAGGGGACTCTAAAACGCGAAGATCTGTTGAAAACTCAATTTCGAATTTTTGGGGTGAATCCAATACTTCCTTTATCGTAAAAGGAAGTAAAAACTTTTAACCAGTTCGCCATTAGTTTAATTTTTTGTTTTGCGATTGCTATTACTTTCTGCCATGTTTTGCCTTTTACAATGAGAACAGTGTTATCTGCGAAAGACATCAGCTCTCCCTCCGACAGAACCACAAATATGTCATTTATATATATAAGAAAAAGTATGGGTCCTAATATCATTCCCTGAGGAACACCTCATTCTACAGTGATTTCTTCACTTTTTCATAATTAATTCTGACTACTTGTTTTCTGTCAGAGAGATAACTTTTGAATAACTCGTAAGCCGTGTCTCTGTATCCTAACTTTTGTAATTTCTTTAACAATTTGTAATGATTGACGGTGTCAAAAGCTGTAGCAAGATTGAAAAGGATTGATACACATGGTTCATAATTATCAATTGCAGTACAGATTTGATCAGTCACATATCTAACAGCATCTTCAGTGCTTTTGCCCTCTTGAAACCCAAATTGAAAGGGATTTATGATATTGCGCACAACACAAATAAAAGTATATCAAAAATCTGTGTGTGATACACGCACACAACTTCCTTCTACAGTGATCTTATAATTAACCAAAAATTTGATTTTTAATTTTTAAGAATTGTCAAAAATTCTCTAAAATTACAAATTCTACAGAAACCGTACAAAATAGAGCTTTCGTTGAAGAAACAAATTTTCTCTAAAGTTTTCAGCTGATTTTAAATATGTCATAATATACCGGGTGTAGTATTTAAAGCAGGAGTTAATAAAAAATAGAAAAAAAAACAAAAGAAACCCACTTTAAAGATATTTAACTGGAAAATCGCCTATATCACATCAATGCGCATTAATAACAAAGAGCATATAATTACAAGAGGTTAAACCTTATGGGTTTGAACGTATTCGTTGTTAAATGGGTTGCATACCCACATTTCTGGAATATATTTGCAACAACCAACCGTCCTTTCGATTTTTCTACCTGAAATCAGCTGGCACAACCATAAAGTTACCCCAGCGCGAAAATAAATTGACCATATTGCCACATTGCAATAGCGTCTGAGAAGGTAGTACGGATGGGCAAAATCGAAGGAATTTTACAATCGAAATATTCGAATACGAGAGATTTTAATAATCAAATGAATCACTCGGAATAGGAATGATTTTCTCGGATTACCTCAAGAGCTGTAGGGGTAAGTAGCTGAATACTGAACATTTAAAAATTTGAGTATTTTTTACTCGAATTTTCGCCACCGAAATAATTTAAACTCAAGTTTTCATGAATTTACAGTTTGATTAACGCAAGAAAATGTGAAAAATAGTTGCTTTCATGCGTGTTGTACATATTATTTTTTTGCATAGTGATCCGTCAAATTGAAAATTCACAATTTTAATAAAATAGTGTTGTTTTTTCAGGATTTTGCGTTAAAAAAAGTGGTACTTTCTTCATGATTTTTTTGTTAAAAAAGACGACTTTCATGATCACTATGCAAAAATGTTTTTTTCAGTGATCTACAACTTTAAAAAATTGAAAAATATGTAAATTTACAGAACACAAACGAATAATAATTTTTGAGAAATCAAATAAGGTCCACTTGATGAATATACAACATCCGATTAGGTGTATCCAAATCTACATATCTGTATGGAAGGATGATGGCACACAGTTATCTAATTTTAGATTACTGTTTAAATTTATAGAGTAAATAAAATTAGCTGTAATAAACAAAGAAAACAACTTTTAGTATACTACAATAAGTTATGTAAAGGGCATGAACATTATTTTAGAAGATAAGCTGCTTATAAGCGCATTAAAATTATAATAATTAATTGGTCAGGAATCAGGGACCATAAATTCGATCACTGGGTGTGCGCTCGAAAATATAGTTTAAAAAAAATTAGGGCTCTATTCTGTCCGAGATTGCAAAAGAGCATAACAAAATATTTTCCGATTTTTGTAATTACTGAAAATTGATTAATTTTATGCATACAGTGCATTTCCAAGCTTATTTTGGAATATTTCTCAATGCTTTTTAAACTAGTGGAAAACTTATTATTTCTATATTCCGATTATGTCAAATTAATCTCGAAATGATTTTTAACTAAAGCTACATAAATTGTTTAAACAAAACGTACGCGTTAATTATTTAGTCTGCATAAGAATTTGTGTGCCTAATAGAAATAAGCATTACTAAAAGTTTTTTGTTTTGAGTTGTAAAAAATATTCCTGTAAAATATGCAAGACAGCTTGAGCATGCAGGCGGTTGACCTCAATAGGGCCCAAGGCCGAGTTCCAGATGTCCACTCAAAACATTTTACCAAATTATCAATTGGCGTAATGCAAGAAGAGTTATGTTGCGAAAACAATTGTGAAGTGCAAGTGTGTTTTCGGTGAACGGTACGGTCCAGGGTGTGTTTGCGTCAACCCCACATTGGAGCAGCAAGATGGAGAAGCTATCTGCAGGTGATAAAGCCCATATTCCAAGCACTGCTGGAGTCAGAACACCTGAACAGCTCGAGTAACAGTTTCCAAACAAGGGCGAATTTTCGTGGAAAACAATAGCTACGTGTGAAAGCCAGAAAATACCAACAAAGCCAACCGTACCTGTATCACATATCTGGGCCAAACTGTAATATCAACGCCAGGCGGATTGCTCGTTACCAATCCTCCCAACAAAAGATATGAGCCAAAAAGTGTTTCAAGGGCGTAGATTAATTAGGGCGACTTGTATATAGATATAATTAGCATAACTGATACGTAAGCTTGTGTGTAATTAATTTCTAGATTAATTTTCCCGGGTTTTTTGTTTAGTGTAGCGTAGCTTGCAAGCCATGTGGTTTGTAACTGACATTTGGTGTAAGTTTGGCATCAAAAATTAGGTCATGTGACGTATGTGGCCCAATTATTAGATTACTAGCCGAAGAATAGGGATGTTTTTTCAACCTTGCGGAGATATATATGGTTTTGGCGTTTTTAGAGGGAGTTGTTTTTGTTTTTAACAGCACTTACTTGCTCTATTTCTAAAGTTTCGTTGTTTAAAAAATTTCACGACCTGTGTTGCACCGATGTTAGCTTCGAAAATAAAGAAGTTGTTTTTCTAAGTGTTGAGTTTGATTCCACGCGAGAGCAATTAAACCGGCTTACCTGATCAATTAGCGGCTGATACATCCCTAGGGACACAAAGCACGTGTGGACCGCTGTACTTTCCAACCGCCGCCAACCACAAACAAGAACCGCCAACCCTTTCACACCGACACTGCGTGCGGCCATAGGGAATTGTGATCTTGGCACCGGCGCACTGCATTTCGCGGAATCCCAGGACTGTACTTGGTTAATTGGTAAAAGTTTTGTATATTGCTCTGTCGCTGCATGCATAAATAGCCCGCGAATTTAGGTTTTTAATGCCCCGTTCTACCCATATAAAGAGTAATTTGGGACTAAAATTACATCAAAGCAATATAATCCCTTTGATTTTATTGGCCCCTAAGAGCCCGCGTTGAACGATTAAATTGTTGTACAGAAAAGTAACAATTTTTGTGTAAATCTCTATATAATCCCGAGAATAATTCATTTCAACTTGAGTCACATGCAAGATTATTTATTAGACAAAAGAATAAGAGCTATTTGTGGTATTCCAAGGCTGCACTTCGTAAGCTAAACAATTGCAGTTAAGGCAAGTGTAATCCTGGGTTAATAGCAACATTTTGGCCAAGTGAACCTTTTTATTATAGGTGTAAATATTCAGTTAAGCATTTCCTTATGTGCAAGGCCGTAATAAATAATTAATTAGCTGGATTTCTGAGGGGATTTCACGGCAGTATATACGGCACATTTTAAATATTAACATTCTGAGAAGATTAAAATAGATCTGTAAGTGAATCGTATTTTGTTGGTTCATAAATGTTCTTCGTTAACTCAAAATGTTCATGTAACAGCATCCTTTATCTAATAGACTTGTCCGTCCGTCCGTCCGTCCGTCCGGGACGCTGCTTCAGTAGCCAAACCGTAAGAGATAGAGAAAAAAGTTATGAAAGTTATATGTTTGGAATGGTCATGTCAGCTCAGGAACCGAATTTCAGTCACGTGACACTTCCGGTTTTCGAGAAATCACAAAAAAGACCGTTTCTCAAATAGAACGCGTATTAAATAAAAATGTTTCAGCAGCCAAACGGAGCTGCGACCCTCTGCGTCTTAAAACGTCGATCGGTTAGGCAACCACTTTGACACCTTCCAGGTCTGGGTACAGTTTTTATTTAATACGCGTTCTATTTGAAAAACGGTCTTTTTTGTTTTTTTAAATGAGACATTTGCCCCACTGGATTGCTTGTTAACTATAATGTTGCCCGTTCCATTTTTTCAACGACAGTATTGTAATCCCTTCCCACTACGATGTTTTCGGAGTAATAGCTAACTTCTAATAAAGAGTTGTATAGATTGCTTAAAAAATCTGTAAATAGATGTCTATGTGGGTTATAGACGACACCTATAAAGCCGCTTCCACATCAATAAATATTTACGTTGTGCGTTTTATTTGACGAACATTTGTGCGTGTGCGTTGAAATTAACGTAGATGTGGACGGTTCGCCGAACACAAACATACAAATATTTTCGTGACGAACGACGCACGCTATCCATTGCTCAGTCGGTTTTTACTTCAACTTTAAAGAGATTTGCGGCGCAACGTTGTGCTGATGTAGAAGTATGTTGGTAGTGTTCGCGTTGTTTTTAATTTTAATTTATTTTTAGAAACGATTTTTTTTATTAATCATATCTTATTGTAGGGCTTGCGCCTGAATTAAATTCTTATCATGTCTAAAATATATTTAAATTTAATACATCGCGCTATCAAGCGTTGAATCTATTCGCTTGGCGAGGAGGCGATAAGGGATTCGTGTCGCTCTGCCCCGCGCTTCACCAAATGAACGACGAAGCCGTTTTTTTTCTACTGAAAGCGGGGAGCAAATATACCGATAGCGGCTCACAGAAATGTATAAAAAAAAACGACATGGCCATTCCGAGATCTTGAGATTTTCCTTCTCAAATATTTTCCCTCCTTACCTATCCATTCTGTCATGGCAGCGCTTACTGTCTTGCAGAATAAACTCTCAACCCTTATCCAGAAGGGATTAGGGTGTATGGCAGCGCTTACTGTCAACCAGGGAATCAATACTTCACGAAATTTAATTTTGTTGACGTTAAAGAACGCATAGTTTTCCATCGCCGTAGCTACAGGCAAGAAGCTACCACCTAGAGACTGTTCTACGAAGAGCTCACCTAGTGCACCTGCTTCAAACGCATGAAAACGCTGTCCAGACACTTGCCGTCCGTGCCCGCTTACAGTGAATTTACCGCCATTCGAATGCCGAAACTTCGCTTATCAGCGAAGAACCAAAGGCTGTCGACCTGCTGCAATTAAAGCCTCGTCCGCCCCCGGAATAAGGTTCTGAATACTTGTAATAGCAGCGGACCCTTCTGCGGGCTGTAAAAACTAATGCCGGTTTCAGGTAAATTAAAAAACTCGCTAATTATTACGGTAAATTATAGTCGCCGGCCAAGTCTGCGAGTACAAGAGAGCTACGAGGACCATTTTCTCAAGAAGTGACGTGCGAGCAGATTGCCCGGGACAAACGACCTACCTGGCCCCATTTCTGCAAGATGCGGCGTGCGTTCTAGCAGACCGTCCCCGACGAGCCCGTATTATTTTCCGGCAACGTGGGTTGCGGCACGAGCCAGGAAATTTATTGCTTAATAATGTATAATTCATTCTTGCCTTATTAATGTACATATCTGTAAACATACGTATTCTGGTAATTATCTGCTGTTTTTACTAATCTATCATATATTTGAGGGAACGTATTTCTCCGACTTTGAGCTTAACCCGAGGTATATTCCAAATATGTTTGTATAATGTTTCCGCCAAGCTTCTAGTATTCCTTGCGTTGTTGTTTCTATTTGTTTTCTTTTATTTTTGATATTTCTGACTTTCTGAGATCGAGTAGTTTTCAGTCTCTTTATTGTATTCCAGAATTCTTTTTGATTGTGCTTATAATTTTCTTGTATCTTTCTTCCAAACTCTTTCCATGTATTTTTTTTCTCTGCTTTTATTATCTCTTTTGTTTTGTTTCGTTTTCTAACGTAGTTTGTTTTGTATTGTTTTGTTTTTTTCATGTATTTTTTCCAGACTTCCATCTTTTCTTTGACTTTTCTTTTTACTGTTTCGTTCCACGACTTAGTTCTTTTCATATTCGCATTTTGTCGCACTATATTTATGCCACATGTTTTTTCTGTTGCTTTAAGTAGCGTTGCCTTGAAGCGTTTCCATATCTCTTCCAGTGTCCATGGCTTTTGTTCTTGTATTTCTTCTTCTATAGTTTCCAATTTTCTTATGAGTGTATGTTCAAATTTTTGTGTTACTTCTGGGTTCTTTAATGTTTCTGATTTTATTTTGTTGGGTTTTATATTCTTTTCTTTCTCTGGCTTTTAGATAGTCGTATCAGCTTCTAGTAGTTTATGTTTAGTACTGAGTCCCGCTCCTCTAATTACTTTCACGTCCTGTATAGCATAGCTTAGACTTTTGGAGTATGTTGTCTATCATGCTTTTGTGTCCTAGTTCCTCTGCTTCATATGATATTTTGTGGATGTTCTTATGTGGGAACCAGGTCTTTCCTATAGTCATCTGATTTAGTATGCATATATCTAGCATCCTTTCTCCATTGTCATTTATCTCTGTCGGTATTCCGTGTGATCCCATGGTTCCATGTCCGTTCTCTTTGTCTTGTCCTATGTGAGCGTTGCAGTCTGCCATTATTATTATGTGTTTGTTCTTATTTTGTAATTTCTCTGTACTTCTTCATAGAAGTATCTTTGTCTTGTGTGTTTACATTTTCTGTATGCGCGTATATTTGTATGTCCTACGTGGAGAAGACTACTTTGTTTTATTGTTTTGTATCAAGACACCTCCACTATTAGCATGATAGATCACCTACTTTCTCTCCCAACTGTAGTTCTAGTGTGATTATTCTGGAATTTATGGGTTCTCATTTAATCACCCTTGTTTCTAGGATGTCACTTAGGATTATTCCCACTCCTGTTCTGATACCCACTGGTGATCCTGAGAATCTTAGCGTATCTTTTGTCTAATTGTTTTATTCAGTTTCCTTTCTTCTTGACTTCTGATATCCCCAATAAATGTACATTGTATTTCTCCATTTCCTCTAGTTCATGTTCCAAATCTTATGCTATTTCTCGACAGTCGTTTCCTGTTATTCCGTTCTGCTGCGAGGCTCATTTGATTGCTCTGAATCTGTGTACTCTGTGTGGGCTATTAGCCTAACGACAGAGGCCCCATGACTTCGGACAAATGGTTCGTACCCTGGCAGGGGCCCCTACAGGATGCTATCAGCCGGGCCAGCTGAACCCCGGTTGTTTATAGGAGGTGTTACTCCTCCATCACTCCCCGATTTTTTCTGGCTTGTGATAGGCAGAGCCTGGGTCCAATCTTGGATTTAGGTTGGCTGGGTTACACCATTTATTTAATTCGAAAAAATAAAAATAAACTCAATAATAAGAAAGAAAGACTTTACTAGATGACACAACTTTATCAAATTGATGTGATTAATATGTTTAGGATTCCACGACAATGTATGCTTCTGGTACTCTTGACTGCGTACCAATGTATCTTCGTTGTTCCATTCTTCCATTCCATCTTCTGTTATTATTCTTTATTTCCACAAATTTTGTAAATATAAAACTTACTAATAATAAGGGAATACACAATTTGTGGAGAAGATAAAATCGTTTCCACAATCTTTTGCGCTACATCTTCTTTAGGCGCAGATCTGGTGTCAGGCATCTTATAAAGTTTTGTTCAAACATTATAGTTCGATAAATACACCAAATCACGTACAAGAGCATCTACAGATCTACATTGCTACACTACACATGACAGATTGATGGAAGTTACAATCTCAGGTGCAACCATTTTTTCAATAAATTCATTCGACATATCCTCAATGGAAAGTTACATAATATCTGCAAAACCACACAGCAAAGTGGTGTATTTTTGACTTATTATTTTAATGATTTCAAAACTCCCAAGAGTGTAGAGTTGATATAATTAATAGTAAATTAAAATACCTAAAGCAATTAAGGATTTTGTGTCAGTTTTGCATGCTTGGCTATCGTCCCGCGTGCAATATGTTAAACAAATTTTAAAATTTGTAAAACCTGTAACTACTTGATTTATTATAATGCTTGGAGTCAAAATCAATATAGATGGCAGGTTGTAAAAAAAATGTGTTTGTTATGCACAGGGTATTTATAGGCATACAGAGTACCTACCAGGTAGCTTAGATATCGACTGCTGTCATATAATCAAAGTCCTACTTAAAATTTTGCCGGAACTAAGAAGTTTTAATCCTAACAAGAGACCTTTTACATGCTACACATCATAGTAACATGGAACCCATGGCTTTACATCACTTCCAAATGGTGGCATTCTGTAGAGGTTTTTATCAAAATTTTAGATAGAAACCAGAATGCTTAACTGCAGAGCTGCAGAACTCAGCATGTCGAGAAAGCTATGCATCTATCGTATCATGGAAATCTTTTATAAATTGTAAAAATATAGAACTGTGTCGGAAGACATTTCTTAAGAAGCTAATACTGCTATGTTTCATATGTTGCCTGAGAAATTTAAAAGAAACTATTTGAACATGATGGAATAATTTCATCAGTGGATGCTATAAAAAATGTACATGTCATGACGGAAGAAGTTATGGTAGCTTATTTTAATGGATTGATAAAGAACTATGGGTGGTCTGCATACTCGATGTTGAGGTCAACTTATTTTTATTTGAAAAAGTAGATATTAGCAACTAAGTTGCATAGTGCTATATATTTAAAATTACATGATGTAACCATGTCATTAATTGGTAGGTTTAAGACCTTGTTTACGGTTTTGAAAGGTATGTCTAAATGGTATCAACCTAAGAAGGCAAAGATGTTTGATCAGAAAGATGTGGAAAAGTTTATAAATGATACTCCTGATGAGGCTTTCTTGCTGCTGAAGGTGGTTATTGTAATGCGAGTTATGGGTGCTTTTTGGCGCAATGAGCTAGTACATTTCAAAACAACTGATATTAAAGATAATCTGTAGTGGTTGTCAATATTCTGAAAACAAAAAATTACAAGCCTCATTCTCTTTTTGTGATTGGTGTTAAAGGAAAGGGTATGAGCAGTTTAGAAATTTATCAAGAATGTGAAGCGTTACGCCCTTCACCTCTTGGTGACGGATGATTCCTTTTGTGTTGTTTGGCCAAATGTACAGTGCAACAAATAGAAATCAACACACTGTGTAAGACATCCAGACTGGTGGCAAGCCAGCTGAAGCTGAAAGATTCTCATTTATATGCGGAACATTGTTATTGGGAATATCAGCAACATTTTTGGTTAATGGGCAGATATTCTTACGATTAAACACATGGAGGTTGGCGTTCAATCTTTGTAGCAGAGACTTATGTAAAAGAGTTGATGTCCAATAACATGGAAGTAGCAAGAAAAATAATTAACGATGAAGAGGGCACCAGTAAAAAAAATTGCGTACAAATTGAGGCAACAGAAGATACTGCAGAAGTCACTGAGGCAGTTACTGGCATGCTTACTATAACTCACTTTGTTTTTAATAATTGTGAAGTAAATTTTCGCATAAATAAATGAATGTTGAATAATTTTTTATGAATTTTATTGGTTTATTCCTACTTTTGGCAATTAGAACTGAATGGGTGAAACTATTTTCACTCACTACTTTTGCCCATCCGTTGCCATAGAAAAAGCTCGAGTGGACAAAACAAAAGATTCCAAGTTGTGTATCCCAGTAAGAAACATGTTCCAATAGCAGGATTAACAAAGTTATACACATTTGTTCAGCTACACTATGTGTCATTGTTCCTTTGTATTTGCAAATAATACAAGTTTTTTTTTCTAAAATGTATCCTCAAATGGTTAACTAAACCCGTTTTACTGAATCATTATAAATGACAACAAACCAAAAATTGAGAGCCGCAGGTTGTAGACTCACTGTGTTAAATCTCATGTGGGATAGTCGAGACACAATTAAAAAAATGGCTATAAAGGAGAGAACATGGTAAATAAAAACTAGAAACAATAGCAAATTATCAATATGAAGTGGGCATTTATTTAATAGATAAGTCATACAAGCGATGGAACAATTCGAATGCACCTCACATTTGCATGACAGTCGGTATTGGGATACCAAACTAAAAATTACAGTAATGATCTTAACTAGGTTACATGGCAATTTGGTTCTTAACAATTAAGTCAAATTGAGAAAGCTAAACCAGCGTACATACAAGTAGAGACACTCATTCTAAATGTTGAAACCTGTCTAGAGTGCCTGGGACAGTAACTCGGGGGGTATTTGTAAGCTTGACTATCAGATGGCAGCACAAAATTCTACCAATCAGAGCAAATTATTAGCTCTGCTACCAATCATGTGCTAAAGTAGTGGCGCCAACTATTAGTACTATCGGAAAGTAGCCCCCCCCCCCCCAAGAAAAGCCGCTCAAGGTCATTTAAATCAGTATTTTGACATCAAAGGAACCGACAGTGAGTGTCTCTACTTGTTTGATTTATGTAAGCTGGCTAAACACTTATAAACGAAGTTTCAACAATTCAGTGCTCACAAATTAAAGTAAATATTAAAGCATAGTGAAAATAAACAAATATTCAACTAATACTTATCTAGTGTGGATAATCTTTGATGTCTATGCTACCCCCTTGTTCATTTCCCGCAAAACTATTCCTGCAACTTCCTGCAAACAGAAGTTTTGCATGATCTTTGTTAGCTTCTGGCATACTAGAACCTGTAATTAATTACAAACCCATTTAAAAACAATTATCAGCAGATGCAGCTCCCTCAGTTGTAGAATTGATGGATGATTTTAGAACTGTAATGAGAATTTTTTCTTGTCTTCATATGTTCCACTAAATGATCTTTTCGTGTTGCATTACATTCGCAAACATAATATGAAAATGTTTTTCTCATGTATGTGTCTTTCTGTGTTCAATTAAATGATCCCTCCCAGTTGCTTTATACTCGGAAGCACAACAAGAATAAGGTTGTTCATCTCCTGTATGCATCTTAATATGCTCCACTAAGGGAGGTTTTCGGTTTGCTTTATACTCGCATACAAAACAAGAATAATGTCTTTCTCCTGTATGCCTCTTCATATGTTCCACTAAAGTAACTTTTTGTGAAGTTTTCTATCAGCAAACAGAGCAAAAAAATAAGATTTTTCACCTGCATGCGTCTTTATATGCCTCACTAAATAAGCTTTTCGGGTCGTTTTATACTGGCAAACAGAACAAGAGTAAGGTTCTGTTCCTGTATGCATCTTCATGTGGTCCGTTAAATAACATTGTCGAGTTGCTTTATACTCGCAAACAGAACATGAATACGGTTTTTCTCCTGTATGCGTCTTCAAGTGGTCTGTTAAATAACCTCTTCGTGTTGCTTTATACTGGCAAACAGAACAAGAATACGGTTTTTATCTTGTATGCGTCTTCATGTGGTCCGTTAAATAACATTTTCGAGTTGCTTTATAATCGCAAACAGAACAAGAATAAGGTTTTTCACCTGTATGCATCTTAACATGCCTCACTAAATCAGCTTTTCGGACTGCTTTATACTCGCAAACATTACACGCATAAGGTTTTTCTTCTCTATGCCTCTTCATATGGTTCACTAAAGTACTTTGTTGTGTTGCTTTATACTCACAAACAGAACAAGAATAAGGTTTTTCACCTGTATGCGTCTTAACATGCCTCACTAAAGCAGCTTTTCGGGTCGTTTTATACCCGCAAACAGAAGAAGAGTAAGGTTCTGTTCCAGTATGCGTCTTCATGTGGTCCACTAAATCACCATTCCGGATCGATTTATACTCACAAACAGAACAAGAATAAGGTTTTTCACCTGTATGCGTCTTAACATGCCTCACTAAATCAGCTTTTCGGGTCGTTTTATACCCGCAAACAGAACAAGAGTAAGGTTCTGTTCCTGTATGCGTCTTCATGTGGTCCACTAAATCACCATTCCGGATTGATTTATACTCGCAAACAGAACAAGCATAAGGTTTTTCTCCTCTATGCCTCTTCATATGGTTCACTAAATTACTTTGTTGTGTTGCTTTATACTCACAAACAGAACAAGAATAAGGTTTTTCACCTGTATGCGTCTTAACATGCCTCACTAAATCAGCTTTTCGGGTCGTTTTATACCCGCAAACAGAACAAGAGTAAGGTTCTGTTCCTGTATGCATCTTCATGTGGTCCGTTAAATAACATTGTCGAGTTGCTTTATACTCGCAAACAGAACATGAATACGGTTTTTCTCCTGTATGCGTCTTCAAGTGGTCTGTTAAATAACCTCTTCGTGTTGCTTTATACTGGCAAACAGAACAAGAATACGGTTTTTATCTTGTATGCGTCTTCATGTGGTCCGTTAAATAACATTTTCGAGTTGCTTTATAATCGCAAACAGAACAAGAATAAGGTTTTTCACCTGTATGCATCTTAACATGCCTCACTAAATCAGCTTTTCGGACTGCTTTATACTCGCAAACATTACACGCATAAGGTTTTTCTTCTCTATGCCTCTTCATATGGTTCACTAAAGTACTTTGTTGTGTTGCTTTATACTCACAAACAGAACAAGAATAAGTTTTTCACCTGTATGCGTCTTAACATGCCTCACTAAAGCAGCTTTTCGGGTCGTTTTATACCCGCAAACAGAAGAAGAGTAAGGTTCTGTTCCAGTATGCGTCTTCATGTGGTCCACTAAATCACCATTCCGGATCGATTTATACTCACAAACAGAACAAGAATAAGGTTTTTCACCTGTATGCGTCTTAACATGCCTCACTAAATCAGCTTTTCGGGTCGTTTTATACCCGCAAACAGAACAAGAGTAAGGTTCTGTTCCTGTATGCGTCTTCATGTGGTCCACTAAATCACCATTCCGGATTGATTTATACTCGCAAACAGAACAAGCATAAGGTTTTTCTCCTCTATGCCTCTTCATATGGTTCACTAAATTACTTTGTTGTGTTGCTTTATACTCACAAACAGAACAAGAATAAGGTTTTTCACCTGTATGCGTCTTAACATGCCTCACTAAATCAGCTTTTCGGGTCGTTTTATACCCGCAAACAGAACAAGAGTAAGGTTCTGTTCCTGTATGCGTCTTCATGTGGTCCACTAAATCACCATTCCGGATTGATTTATACTCGCAAACAGAACAAGAATAAGGTTTTTCACCTGTATGCGTCTTAACATGCCTCACTAAATCAGCTTTTCGGGTCGTTTTATACCCGCAAACAGAACAAGAGTAAAGTTCTGTTCCTGTATGCGTCTTCATGTGGTCCACTAAATCACCATTCCGGATCGATTTATACTCGCAAACAGAACAAGAATAAGGTTTTTCTCCTCTATGCCTCTTCATATGGTTCACTAAAGTACTTTGTTGTGTTGCTTTATACTCACAAACAGAACAAGAATAAGGTTTTTCACCTGTATGCGTCTTCACATGCCTCACTAAATCAGCTTTTTGGGTCGTTTTATACCCGCAAACAGAACAAGAGTAAGGTTCTGTTCCTGTATGCGTCTTCATGTGGTCCACTAAATCACCATTCCGGATCGATTTATACTCGCAAACAGAACAAGAATAAGGTTTTTCACCTGTATGCGTCTTAACATTCCTCACTAAATGAGTTTTTCGGGTCGTTTTATACTCGCAAACAGAACAAGAGTAAGGTTTTTCACCTGTATGCCTCTTAACATGCCTCACTAAATCAGCTTTTCGGGTCGTTTTATACTCGCAAAGAGAACAAGGTTTTTCACCTGTACGCGTCTTAACATGCCTCACTAAAGTAGCTTTTCGGCTCGTTTTATACTCGCAAACAGAACAAGGATAAGGTTTTTCATCTGTATGCGTCTTAACATGCCTCACTAAATCAGCTTTTCGGATTGTTTTATACTCACATACAGAACATGAATAAGGCTCGTCTCCTGTATGCGTCTTCATGTGGTCCACTAAACAACCTTTGTGGGTTGCTTTATACTCACAAACAGTACACGAATAGGGTTTTTCTCCTGTATGCCTCTTCATATGGTTCCCCAAAGTACCTTTTTGTGCTGTTTGATACTCACAAACAAAACAAGAATAAGGTTTTTCTCCCATATGTGTCTTCATGTGGGCCACTAATTTACCTTTTTGTGTTGCCTTATACTCACAAACAGAACATAAATAACGTTTTTCTCCTGTATGCGTCTTCCTATGTTCCACTAAATGGCTTGCTTTTGCTGTTTTATACTTGCAAGCAGAGCACAAATAAGGTTTTTCACCTCTACGAGGCTTAAAATTGTTAAGTATCTTACAATTCCTTGCAGTTTCATATTCACATCCAGAAAATTGATTTGTATGAGCCACGATCGGTTCCAAGTAATAATTTTCATATTCAGAGACCTCGCAAACTGACTGTTCATCTAATAAGGTTTCACTTGCTGCAAACGTACCCGGCAATTCATCTTTTATCTCAACTTCCTCCGGTTTAATATTCAATTCGTAATAAGCCATGTTGTCCATAGCGTCTGAAATGATCTCTTCTCCAACATATAAATTTGGAACTATTTCATTTTCATTCACTTGCATTAGTAGCTCGTGTAACGTGCTGCTGATTGCATCAAGCACCTACATTACTTATATGCAACTAATTCATAGTCTGCGCCCACGGTTATAGCAAAATTGATGAGTCCGGATTTATTATATGCAATATCTGAAAACACAACAAAACCAGATTAAGTTGTTTGTTTATTATAAAAATATGAATGAACATATTCTTTAGGCTATCGAGTTTAATATGATTACTTACATCGAATAACAGGAAATTTGAAAAAATATCTCATCCAGAAAATGGGCGAACAGCAAACATATAATTGCATAATTTGGAATTACTCAGATATAATATATGGAATTAATACAGATATCCACCATTGTGTAAAGCACACGGTGGTTGAGGAGGCGATAATATAGCAGTAGCAGCTAATCATTCCGCTTCTAGAGCCGGTAATATTGGAAGGAGAGACAAATTAACCCTCTTGTTACGGTCTACACACATTTTTTACATTACACAGGAATTTTTGTACTAATTACACAAAAATCTTAAATCTGCAAATAATAAATTTGTACCTTTATACAAAAATATTGTTATAAAATGTTTTAATCCCATCAACATTCGTACCTCTCGGAATGGTAGTTCAAAGTGCGCGACGTACACAATTGCGGCACTTTTGACGGTATGCTTTGCTCCTATTAGCGTCTCATCGGTGGATGGGTTACGTGAACACAAAACTTATAATAATATAAGTGTCCGCCAAAAGTCGGCATAATATTGGACAACATTTTATTTTTGATTTTTCAAAAAAACTTTTTATGTCATTAATTTGTGCCAGTCTAAAAACCTATTTAGCTCCTAACCCTAACATATACCGGGTGCTTGCGCGCGAGGCACCATAGGAATTTGCGTAGTAAATTCTTTATGTCTAATTATTTGTTCCCTTAATAATTTTAGAGCGAAAGTGTAAATACATTTTTTGTAGGGAAAAACATACTACATCCATTCATACTAATATTTACAATTTTCCATTTTCCGTAATAGTAGCTATAAATCAATGAAAATGAAAATTCAATTTTCAAAAAATCCGTGGTGCCATGGAATTACCTAAACAAACAATATCTGTTGTTTGTTCGTTTGTCATTGCTGTTTGACGTTTATAATAATTCCCTATTAATTTTGTTTTACTCTAGATGAGTATTTCAAAATCTAGAAGAGCTGAAAAATTGTATTCGAGCGAAGAGTAGTCAAATAACTCAGTATCAATTAGCAAATATTAAGCGAGAATTTTACTACAGGTTGAACTATTGTTTAGCAACGAATGGTAGGTTATTTCAAAATTTAATTTGATTTTCCATTAATTATGTGTGACAATAAGTAAGATGGTTTCCTATTTTGCATTTTATGGTTTTATAATAACCGGAAAATGCAAAAGTCAACTGCAATGTTAGACAACTGTAAGTACATTGCTTGTTTAGGTAATTCCATGACATCACTGATTTTTTTAAAAATGCTAGTTTGATTTTTTGCATTCTTTTGGTTCCGGAAAATGGAAAATTGTTAGAAAAAGTATGAAAGGATGCAGTATCTTTTTCTCTACAAAAAATGTATTTACATTTTCGCTCTAAAATAATTAGAAGAGCAAATAATTGAACATAAAGAATTTACTATACAAATTCCTATGGTGCATCGCGGCAGTCCAGACCCGGTATACCTAGTGATTTTTACTTATAAAATGGAGTTTTTCGAAATTGACAAAATCCGAAAAGTGCTATTTTTCGGAAAGTAAGATTTCAATGAGATTTTTTTAGAGTGTGTTACTTTTAGCTAAATGAACAATCTTAAGGCCAGGAAACCCCATTTTTTAAAATTTAGCTAAAAATTTATTTTTTAATTTATTTAATATTTTTCAAAGTTTCACATACCAGGGCTTAATATTAAAGTTCAAATTTTTTATGTGAACACTTTAAAGATTTACAATTGGGGAAAATAATATAAAATGATAATTACTTCTTTAGATTTTTTATTATTTACGGAAAAGTAGTATTTGCATAATTTTTAAGATTTTTATGCAAGGCGCTTTTTGTAAATGGTCTTTTACAGTTGCCTAATTGAGGAGATTTTTCGTTTTTTTAAAAAAGCATTCATACCTCCACCTCAGTATGCACCCAAATCGACCTCAGCTGTAGATATGTTTACTCTGATGCTCAACCAAATCACAAGTATGAAGCCTGCTACAACCCAGCACCACGAACCTTAACCAAATGCAAGCCACAAGATGTCACTTGACAATCCCCACAAATACGCTCACTCTGATAATAATGTCGATGTAAACCACTTCCTTTATAAACCTTTCTTTGTTATCCAATTCAGTCGATGCAATGTAATTCCACAATCAACTCAATTCAGCATTCCCTTACTTTTATTTGCTTTTGTAGATTATAACTGTACTATATTGGTCGTCTCACCACATTATAATCTTCATCCATCTAGTCTGCTAATATTCTTCTTTTAACATTTTACTTTTTATTCTTTTTCACCACGCCAATTTTATTTTCAATTTTAACCCTTTTATTTTACAAAATATCTTTAAAAAAACTTACTCCTTTGCGATCTAGCTTATTTTTTACAGTCCAACATACTATTGAAGCTTTATTATATCACCTACTATGTTAAATAGTATATTTCGAAAAAGTATTTGTTATTAACTTCCATTTTGATTTCAGATATTAAATTAAGTTAACATCCTACTGTTTCCCAATTGCTTCATTTAATTAAATTATAAATTCTATTTCTTTTCTTTTCTAAATACATCTTAATAAGTTTGATATCCATTTCACATCTAAATTCACCTTTGTAAGTTTTAATACTGTATTCTTTTAATTTTATTAATCTGATTTTTAAACGCCTGTACCAATACCATATCAATATATAAGAAACAGTATGGGTCCTAATACCATTCCCTGAGGAACACCGCATTCTACGGTAATTTTTTCACTTTTTTGATAATAATTAATTCTGACTGCTTGTTTTCTGTCAGACAGATAACTTTTGAATAACTAGTAGCCTTGCCTCTAAAACGTAACTTATGTAATTTCTTTAACAATTTGTCATGATTGACGGTGTCAAAAGCTTTAGCAAGATTGAAAAATATTGATACACATGGTTAACTGCACTACAAATTTGATCAGTCACATATCTAATAGCATCTTCAGTGCTTTTGCCCTCTTGAAACCCAAATTGAAGGGAATTTATGATATTGTGCTTCAGAATAAAGCTATATATTCTCATCTTAATAACCTTTTCAAATACTTTTGCAAAGTTTGAAATTAAAGAAATAGGTCTATAATTTGTAGCCTCACCTGCGTCCCCTGATTTAAAAACTGGAATCACTTCAGCTTTTTAAAAATGATTTGGAACAACTCCATTTTCCATGCAATTGTTAATAATGACTGTCTACGGCTTGACAAGATACATTGCAGTGTGTTTAATAACTCCAATAGGAATATGATCAAGGCCTCCGGACTTTTAACAAATCATTTTCGCAATACTGTCAAAAATTTCATTTTCATCAATTGGTATTAAGTAACAAACGACTTCCGGGATTGGACCGTGTCATGATTGAGATCGAAGAACTCAACGTTTCGCCCAATTTCGTAAGGGGCTTCATCAGGAGGAAAAAGCAACAGAGCACGGTAACTCAACGTGTCAACCACGCCAGAGGCGAAACTCTTTGCAAGGGAAGGTATAGAAGAGCACGGTAACTCAACGTGTGCACGTCAGAGGCGAAACTCGACTAACTATCGGAAGAAGAAAGGCGAGAATTTATAGGCAAGCGCCGTCGCGGTTCAGCAAATGCCTTCGCCGTTCAGTGGCGGTGGACGGGGCTTAGGAATTAGCACTTTCCACATAGAAGGAAGGGGAAAGCCTTCGTCCCGCTTGAGATTATTAGGGTGTTTGTAAAGCTTAATGGCTTCGCGAATCTTTCTGCTAAAGAAGAATGGGGATTTGCCGATGATGAAAGTTTCATCAAAAAGGATCTTATGACCAGTATCGCGTTGGTGTTCGGCAATGGTTGATGATGAAACCAGATCTGACTTGAGACAGCGCTGGTGCTCAGAAATGCGAGTTTTCACTGAACGACCTGTTTCACCAGTGTATACAGCATTACAATGACAATGGCCGTGAAAGCCTCAAAAATCTTCATCAATTGGTGTTAGAAAAAAAGAGTCGAAGGAGAATGGTCAATATCTATGTCATTATCTATAGAAGAATCAAAATTTTCAGCCATTTTAAGACCTATTTTGATGAAGAATTTTTTTGAAAAGTTAGCAATTAAGGTATTATTTTCCAAGTATTTAATATCTTCATGTGAAAAAAATTTTGTAATGGGTTTTGGTTTAGATTTACTTTTAACTAGGGTTTCATTAATAAAATTCCACATTGGGTGTATATTTGAATTAAATGTTTGTACTAAGTTATTGTAATAGTTTTCTTTGGCTGCTCTCAATAAAATGTTTAACATGTTTTTATACTCAAACAAGTGTTCTCAATTGTACTATTATTTGGGCTAGCTTTCATTTTTTACTTCCCTCGTCTGAAAGACGAAGGAAGTATCACGAAAAAATCACCTTCCAAGATTTCTTCAGGTCTTCACGTTTCAGGGTCTCTAGATGACGTAAAACAGATTTTCTCAATTCCGTCTGTCTGTTTGTCTGTCTGTCTGTGAGCCTGTTGGCGGTATAACTCAAAAAATATTTGTCGGAGGAAGACGATATTTTGCATACACATTATATATATACCTGGAATGAAACCGGGAAAATTTCGGACAAATATATACAGGGTGAGCACCTTAAAAAAATTAAATTTTGTTTACTTTTTATTCAACTTAGTAATAGCTACAAGTAATAATTTGTACATAGTGCAGGCTTTATTCTTAGCAAAAATGAGAGCCAATAGATACAGAATAACTGTTTGACGATACAAAAACGAGGCACAAATTAGCGCGTTACTAAATATAGCTGCGATCCAGGAATACAAGAAGTCGGTTCTTCGTGGCGCAGGTAGAAATTGCCCGTTCCCTTACAAATCTCACAAACCGTTGTGGGCTGCCGTTCGAATTCGACCACCGGTAAGGTTTTTTTATTTGAAAATTCATTTAATTTATTAGAAACGTGAAGAGAGTTTTGGGTAGAGCCTTTTACAGATTTTTTATATAAGTCTTTAACTCTACAAGCTTTGATAAAACCTTTAGTTATCTCTTTTTTTCTAGGTTTGTTTTTACCTTTAATTTTAAGTACTTGTTTAAATTGACTAACCGCATCTTCCAATACATATATAAATTTAGTAACAGCTAAGTTTACGTTACTTACATCATATACCATACTCCAATCTATCTTGCTGACTTATCGAACAACTTATTATAATTTATTTTGTATTTATATGAAATGTCATCATCAACAGTGTTTGTAATGATTCTCTTTTTGTGGACCATTGTGGCGTAGTGATCAGTAAGATCCAGATCACATACAAACGAAGTAGTTTTAACTTTTAACATTTAAAGATGTTTTTCCAAAAATATGATGAATACAACTGGATGAACTCTCAGAGACTCTAGTTGGAATGATTTATATCCAAATTCATACAAATTATTTAAATAATGACTAGTATTTATGTTTTCTTTCAGAATATCAATATTCATAATTCCTATAATATAATGATTTTTCAAATTAGCATGATTTTGAATATGTTCATAGAGTTTCTTTGTGAAGATTGTAATAGATACACTATGTGATTTATAAAAGAAGGTAATAAATATATTACCTTCATTTGTTGACAATTCTGTAAATATTGCTTTCATGCTTCCCAAGTCTGTTTTATAATGTGTATGACTGATGCTAGATTTTACGTAGATACAAGAGCCATAGTTCTTATTTAAATTACTATTGACATAGAAGAACTAGTAATCAGGTATCTCGTACAGATTTGGGCAATTTACTGCAAAGGTTTCTGTACAAATTATAACGTCACGTTTATTAGCCATAGAATCAATAGCGAGATATAAAACTATCAAATTGTTTATTTATACTTCTAATATTAATGTTAAATAGGCTAAGACCAGTTGTACTTCTCAGGGTATCATTCAGGTCATTTAAGCTCTTACACATAATGCTAGTAATACATACACACGACAACTCTGCCACTCTATAAAAAAAGATTTTGTCGACATAACTTTCCTATATAATTCAGGTTTGAGTTCAACATAGATAGTCCTTGTGTTTTTCATTTTAGTATATTTGTCAGGTCATTTTGGTATTTTAGTTAGCCACCTAGGCTTTAGGGCAGCGTGCCCGTATGCTAAACCCTTTTAGTTACTTATTTGGCTCCATCGCCTAATTCCATAATAATGATTTGGCACATATTTGGCCCCAAACGCAGTATTTCTCGTCAGTTGGAGCACCCCTTTGCTGGTACTTTGGCAGCCGGGTGTTATCGCTCGCCAGAATTCCGAACCTTCTAGAAATCACGCCGTTGAGGCGCCTCGCCATTGGCTGTCTTTGTTACCGGAATTTATTTGTTTTATGGAGCGCATCGCCATTGGCTGTCGAGAGTCACGTGGTAACGCCGTTTTGGCTCACGCCACTGCAGGGGTCGTAACACTGCTTGCTTGGGCAGTTCAGCTCACGCCGTTGATCAAGGAAGTCGCAGAGTGTGCCGTTTCGCAGCGTTCCCGCCATGGCGGGGACGCCAACCTGTTTTTCCCGTCTCGTGCTGTTTCAGCGAATGTTGTGTAAATTGCCGTTGTTTGTTAGTACCGTTGCTGTGAAAGCCTTCTTATTTCCCGTGCTGTTTCAGCGTATATGGCATAAACTGTTTCGCCTTTAAGAGGTCGCGTGTGATTGTGCGAGTGGCAAGTCTTTACGTCAAAGCGTGGGTGTGTGATGGGCTTCACGGGGCCAGTTCTGCGTTTGTGAGAAAGGGGGCTTTCCCTTTTCAACTCGCTGTTTTCGAGGATCTTTCTAGGCAGGACGAAGTAGGCCTCTTTGCTGCCGTAAGTGTGCTCTCAGGAGAGCGTCCTAACGCCGCCATCTTGGCGGATTCCAGCCCGTTTACCCCAGATGCCGTGTTTCGGCGATTTAGCTGCCACAGACTGCCGCCTTCTACCAACTGATTGCACGCAACTCTCATAGACCGTCTACGGACTAAGGTATTTGTAATTACAACCATTTAAACATATTAACTGTCGCTTGTGCGAGCGGTGGTGCTTTTGTGCTCAACTTTGTGTGGGCGGATGCATGCCCCCTTGCTTGCTTGTCGCGGCTTTTAATGCCGGTTTGAGGCCACCATGCTTCACGACGCTACTTTGGTAGCCTACTACTAAGTTCATGTGCGCGAGTTTCGCGTCTCATCGCCTAAATAGCTAAAGAACTCTGCGCCTATGTTTTGGTGTTACGTTTGTGCTAACTTTTAATTCAGTAACGTTAGGTGCGCGAGCTTCGCTATATTGTACCGATTAATACCTAAATGGAATCAACGCCTCGCCGTGCTGAGCCTGGCGCGCCCTAATCTGTTCGAGCTCCTTGTTTATGTTTGCGAGGGCTTTGTGCTTTGCTTATCAGGTGTTAACCGCAGCCAACGACTGCGTGGGCGACGTAGCAGGGGCTGGCAACTATTCCAAATTCGCATGCTTTTAGTAAGGCTATGTTAGCCCCTCTTTCTGATCAAATATTGCAGTCACGCTGCCCCGCTGCCTAACGAGTTAGGCCTTCAATTATTTCGTCGCGCATTTGTGCGGCGGCGTGCTTTGCTGCTAGCTACACTGCTCCCGTTGCCTTTGCAGGTCGGCGTCTGTTATCGCGAACGAACGCGCCCTTTTCCGGAGTGTGTATTTCTAAACTGTACTCTAATATGTAAAGTGTCGAGCTCACTGCGGCCGGCCACCCATAGTGTGTTGTTTACTAGCATAGCGCGTCCATCAGCTGGTGCTTAACGTAAGAAGTAACATAAGCTTGGCGGCACGATTTGCTGTCCAGATGTAGTTATCGACCAATAGACGCATATTTAATTAAGGGACGTATTATTCCTATTCGACATGTGCATGCTTTGTTTCAGATAGCGCCTTTTACAGTGTAAAGATTGGTGTACGGCGAGACGTGAGAGATCAGAGCGTGCAGGTAGGTCCAGTGGTTGCGCAGTCTCGGCCAAAGAGTCCCAATATTACCATTCCAGTATTTGCGATCACGAAAGTGTTATTTGAGCTTGCAGCTCATGAAAATTCTTATCGACGGAGTATCTTGAATACTTCGCTCCCGTTTAACCGCCCAGGCCCGGTTATCCGGGTTAAGACAGGCTTGGTGGCGCCCTCATTATTTTACCGTTAGTTACCGACCTTCTGGCCGTTACCCTCAGATAATCTCGTGAAAGGACCCGCCCATCTCCACTGAAAGTCTAGCTCGGCCTAACTTGTTGCGGCGTGGGTGGCGGCCTAGGAGATATTTCGTCCCGATTTCGTAAGTTACGGCCCGCGCCGGCCGTTTCGTTATTGTATGAGCCGGTGCGGTGTCGTAAAGTCAGTTTAAGACCGTAACAAGCTTTTTGGCTATCCCAACGTGTGGCCTTGCTTTTTTCTGATTTTGGTCTTCTCGTTAAGCCCCTCCGTTGTGCGTCTTAGCTTTTTGACACCCAATTCGTGGGGCTTTAGGCTTTTGTTGGCTGTTCTGGCCTTTCTGGCTGCGCTGGCCTTGCTTTGCTTGGCCTTGCTTTGTTTTTTTAAGTCTTTTCGAAGGCTTAGTGGGGATTTCGATTCCCTGTCGTTTACATTGTTTATCCTTGGGCTAAGTTGACACTTTTGTTGTACCGAACTGACGTTTATCGATTTTGACGTTCACGTTAGCGAGATTTATCGATTTTGACGTTGATGATTACCGATTTTGACAATTTTTTTTTCTCTCTATCGTTTGGTGTTGTACCGAGTTGAATTTTGGTGAGCAGGTTGGAATTCTTTTTCACCTTCATTACTGTGTTTTGGTTTGTTGATAAGTTGTGGTGTGCTGTTGGTGTGCTTGGGGAGATTTGCTCGGGCGGTTATTACGTCCCTCAAGCCATCTTCTTAGTTGGTTTGACGTAGTTATTTTTGTTGGACTTTTATTTCATTTTCATTATTAGCATGTACCGCCCAACTTTGTTTACCGACTTCTTCGTGGACACCCCTAACAGTTATCGCAGTGTTTTGTACACTTACCGTTAGCATTTAACGAATCTTTACCGCTGGTCGGAATGCTTCGTACTTGTTGACGATTTGTTGTCATTTACCGTACCCTTTTTGTCTGATGACTTCGTGTTGTCAAGTATCGTGTTCTTTGAGAACAGTTTCGTTGAAGCTTCTGAGCTTTGTGTGGCGGCAGTGCACGGCTGTCCGCATGAGGTGTCTTGAGTGGAAATATTTTGAGTATTTAAAGGTTTTTGACTTTTTTTGTAGTGATGCCCTGTTGTTTTCGTTGCCTAGCGCTCTTTTACCGTACCGTTGGCCGTCGCCATTTTCAACCACCTATGTGGGATTACATGAAGAGAGCGTGTTTCTGGCCATTCTGTTTCGTGCGGACCCTGTCGTAGTAAA
This sequence comes from Agriotes lineatus, assembly GCA_940337035.1. Classification (NCBI taxonomy): domain Eukaryota; kingdom Metazoa; phylum Arthropoda; class Insecta; order Coleoptera; family Elateridae; genus Agriotes; species Agriotes lineatus. Next base: position 62,496,741 of record OW679201.1, on the reverse strand, counting down.
GTAGTCCCTTTGGGCCGCATGGAGATCTGAAAAGGATTTATTGGGCATGCGTCATCGAACGCTTACACCCTTGGAGACTTGGTTCTTCGTGATTTTCTTTTGGTGTTCGGTGTTGGAGTCATTTTCGAGCTCGCGCTTTGCGGTTTAATATTCGACTTGGCTCCGGCATCGGCATCGATTGAGGATTTCGGTGGACTGAGTTTTTCCTATTTCTGATCATGACTATTTTGACAGTTTCTGTCACAACCATTTTCCCTTTTTGGTTGTTCATCCTTTTCCCTTGGGTATTCATACCAGTTGTGTGATCCACACAATGCGCCGATCTCGTGACGCGCAGCGTGCCCTCTTCAGGTAACCCTTGGGTGGGATATTGGACTTCCATTTCTATACCCCTGCCCTTCCCTGTGTTCTTTTGGAACGGTTGGTCGGAAGTGTCCGCAGGTGTAAGACCTATTTTTACCAGATTTAGACCCAATTTACGTATTTTCTACTGGCGTATCCAGTCTTTCTTCTCCCTCTTCTCTCTTCCCACCTTTGCACCCTATCTGGTGGCCAGTGTGCGTAATCCCTTTGGGGGTGCACTCTATAGTATCGAATGTTTTTTTTTGTTTTGTTTGTTTTTCGTTGTTGAGTTTTCGTTTGAGTTCTCGTGGCGCCGCAGCCAAAATGCCCCGTTGATTTTAAGAGACTTCGGGGAACTCTCTTTCAAGTAAGGGGAGTGTCAGGTCATTTTGGTATTTTAATTAGCCACCTAGGCTTTAGGGCAGCGTGCCCGTATGTTAAACCCTTTTAGTTACTTATTTGGCTCCATCGCCTAATTCCATAATAATGATTTTGCACATATTTGGCCCCAAACGCAGTATTTCTCGTCAGTTGGAGCACCCCTTTGCTGGTACTTTGGCAGCCGGGTGTTATCGCTCGCCAGAATTCCGAACCTTCTAGAAATCACGCCGTTGAGGCGCCTCGCCATTGGCTGTCTTTGTTACCGGAATTTATTTGTTTTATGGAGCGCATCGCCATTGGCTGTCGAGAGTCATGTGGTAACGCCGTTTTGGCTCACGCCACTGCAGGGGTCGTAACACTGCTTGCTTGGGCAGTTCAGCTCACGCCGTTGATCAAGGAAGTCGCAGAGTGTGCCGTTTCGCGGCGTTCCCGCCATGGCGGGGACGCCAGCCTGTTTTTCCCGTCTCGTGCTGTTTCAGCGAATGTTGTGTAAATTGCCGTTGTTTGTTAGTACCGTTGCTGTGAAAGCCTTCCTATTTCCCGTGCGGTTTCAGCGAATATGGCATAAACTGTTTCGTCTTTAAGAGGTCGCGTGTGATTGTGCGAGTGGCAAGTCTTTACGTCAAAGCGTGGGTGTGTGATGGGCTTCACGGGGCCAGTTCTGCGTTTGTGAGAAAGGGGGCTTTCCCTTTTCAACTCGCTGTTTTCGAGGATCTTTCTAGGCAGGACGAAGTAGGCCTCTTTGCCGCCGTAAGTGTGCTCTCAGGAGAGCGTCCTAACGCCGCCATCTTGGCGGATTCCAGCCCGTTTACCCCAGATGCCGTGTTTCGGCGATTTAGCTGCCACAGACTGCCGCCTTCTACCAACTGATTGCACGCAACTCTTATAGACCGTCTACGGACTAAGGTATTTGTAATTACAACCATTTAAACATATTAACTGTCGCTTGTGCGAGCGGTGGTGCTTTTGTGCTCAACTTTGTGTGGGCGGATGCATGCTCCCTTGCTTGCTTGTCGCGGCTTTTAATGCCGGTTTGAGGCCACCATGCTTCACGACGCTACTTTGGTAGCCTACTACTAAGTTCATGTGCGCGAGTTTCGCGTCTCATCGCCTAAATAGCTAAAGAACTCTGCGCCTATGTTTTGGTGTTACGTTTGTGCTAACTTTTAATTCAGTAACGTTAGGTGCGCGAGCTTCGCTATATTGTACCGATTAATACCTAAATGGAATCAACGCCTCGTCGTGCTGAGCCTGGCGCGCCCTAATCTGTTCGAGCTCTTTGTTTATGTTTGCGAGGGCTTTGTGCTTTGCTTATCAGGTGTTAACCGCAGCCAACGACTGCGTGGGCGACGTAGCAGGGGCTGGCAACTATTCCAAATTCGCATGCTTTTAGTGAGGCTATGTTAGCCCCTCTTCCTGGTCAAATATTGCAGTCACGCTGCCCCGCTGCCTAACGAGTTAGGCCTTCAATTATTTCGTCGCGCATTTGTGCGGCGTCGTGCTTTGCTGCTAGCTACACTGCTCCCGTTGCTTTTGCAGGTCGGCGTCTGTTATCGCGAACGAACGCGCCCTTTTCCGGAGTGCGTATTTCTAAACTGTACTCTAATATGTAAAGTGTCGAGCTCACTGCGGCCGGCCACTCATAGTGTGTTGTTTACTAGCATAGCGCGTCCATCAGCTGGTGCTTAACGTAAGAAGTAACATAAGCTTAGCGGCACGATTTGCTGCCCAGATGTAGTTATCGACCAATAGACGCATATTTAATTAAGGGACGTATTATTCCTATTCGACATGTGCATGCTTTGTTTCAGATAGCGCCTTTTACAGTGTAAAGATTGGTGTACGGCGAGACGTAAGAGAACAGAGCGTGCAGGTAGGTCCAGTGGTTGCGCAGTCTCGGCCAAAGAGTCCCAATATTACCATTCCAGTATTTGCGATCACGAAAGTGTTATTTGAGCTTGCAGCTCATGAGAATTCTTATCGACGGAGTATCTTGAATACTTCGCTCCCGTTTAACCGCCCAGGCCCGGTTATCCGGGTTAAGACAGGCTTGGTGGCGCCCTCATTATTTTACCGTTAGTTACCGACCTTCTGGCCGTTACCCTCAGATAATCTCGTGAAAGGACCCGCCCATCTCCACTGAAAGTCTAGCTCGGCCTAACTTGTTGCGGCGTGGGTGGCGGCCTAGGAGATATTTCGTCCCGATTTCGTCAGTTACGGCCGTTTCGTTATTGTATGAGCCGGTACGGTGTCGTAAAGTCAGTTTAAGACTGTAACATATTGTACAGTCGTGTGCAAATAAATCTGGGACAGTGTTTTTTTCACATGCAGATTCAGTTAAGAATTTGAAGAATATTTTCATGGATTTCCTCTTATCAGAGAGAGTTACTGGTTTCAGTACCTGTTAAAGTTTAATGTAACTCTTTCTGATAGCAGGAAATTCATGGAGATATTCTTCAATTCTTAACTGAATCTGCATGTGAAAAAAGCACTGTCCCAGATTTATCTGCACACGACTGTACATGTAAAATCTGAACATCATCATCACAATCAATAAAATTCTGATTTTTCAAAGTTTGTTGTACTTATTAAATTTAAGAAATGTGTTTTCTTTGACCAGAAACTGATCACACCCGCATATAGCACCATGGTGTACTCTTACATCCTAAAATTGTATTTGATTATTTTGTCTAATGATTCTGTATACTAAAATCGTGTAAACAAACTTTGCACTTTATCAAATATTTAGTTATATATTGTTATGATACATGAGGCAGTGTAATCAAATAGCATAAAGAAATATTTAAAACGAATAAATTTGGAAGATTGCTATAATTAAATCTTGATGGGTGTTAAATTTTAAACATTATAAATAAATTTAATTGAGACAACGAGAGAGGAGATTCTGATATTAATTGAATACTAATTTAATGGTTACAGAAAATTTTGATAAAGTTCAAGCCAAGGTTACAATTGACAAATGTATTTGTTAGAATGATAATAATTAATAGCATGTAATAATAGGATTTTTAAAATAAATAAGTGTGCAATAAGAATTGTATCTAACATAAATCAAAAAAAAATTTTAAGTTAGTTATATAAACAACTCATAAAAACCGACATGTATTTTCTGAATTAAAGCATTTTGTAAATAAAACTAGAAAGTTATGCCTAAATTTGTATTATTTTGGTAAATGCAAATTTAAAAAGGGTCTTAAACAAATCTGCGTGGTGAGATAAAATGAAAATGTTAATTGGAACTTATGGAGGTACATAATCGGTCAAGAGATTATACAAGTACAATCAATTGGAATTAAACATACAGCAGGTTATATTAATTGAATACATTTGGATTGGATAGAGATATTATTGGAGATTCTTACAAGTGACTAATTGATTTGGATAAGTTGTAAGTGTTGCTGTAGACATCGGAATAGCTATAAAAAGGAACAAGGTTAGATTTGGAACTTCATAAGACTGGAACTTACCAGAGGTTGAATGCTTTGATGGTGATGTTTGCAATGAGGGAGGATTGGATTCTGTAAGCAGTGCAGGTGATATTCTGGATGGATGCAGTCAAAGGGGTTTACGTGCCATCCTGGGTGCCACTGTTTGAGGAGTGAGCAATAAGTTTTGCAGTCTGACGATATTGGGATCCGTTGTTGGTTGGAGTTTGGCAGAAAAAGCAAGAGAAAGTATTAAGGTTTGTGTAAAGAGTTAATGAAAGTTTTTTAAATAACAATTAGTACAAGAAGGTGTTCAAATAGACTTGATTTATTACTCACTTAGGAAAATTGATATGTGTGTTAAGATAATATACAATTGTCAATACCTGGCTTGATGAATTTTGAAAATCGGTTTGACAGCAAATGTCATTAACTGTAATATTACAATTCAATTAATAGAGAGCTTGATTTGGCGAACCACCTGAGATAAGAGAACTTGATTTTAAAAAGGAATTATTATTTAATTAGAAAGGGCATTGCATTAATAAAGGGCTAGTTTAAAGTGGTGCATTACATTTCATAAAATATATGGATAGTCCAACGTGTAGCTTATATAGCCATTGTATAATAATATAGGTAAACATTTCAGGGTGTCATACCGCTTAATAAATTCGAAGATTTCTTCAACTGGTTGAAGAACATCTTGAATGGCGTTTGGGGTTGGACGACGTTTCGACGAAATCACATTCGTCATTTTCAAGTCCTTGTAGTCCTGGTTTGGCTTCTAGTTACACGACAACACGACGGACTGTCAACTTGATGTACAGCTGACTGAATAGGTTGTTTATCAATTACTGTGGCAACTAGCATCGAGGGAGCTGTACTGCTAGAACGGATGGCTGATGTTCGTAGAGAATGGCCGGCCGTTGCTTGTAGTAACGTTGGTAACCACGATGCAGGTAATCGGCGGGTGTTCATACAATTCGGACGTTTCACTATTTCGATGGCTTCTCGTATGATGCATGCGTCTTTGTGTTCGACGCTGGCAATGCTGTTGGTGTTGTCGAAATCAATTTAGTGCGAAGTATCCCATATATGATGCACTAGCGATGAAGTGTGTTCCATCTTCTTAACATAATTCTGATGTTCCTCCTTGCGTGCCTTTATTCTCCGGTTGGTGTGGCCTATGTAGCTGCTATCGCAATCCCGACACGGTATTTTTGTCTCCCGTCATTGCGAATCTCTTCATGGAGGACTTCGAATCGAAAGCACTGGACAGCACCATTTAGAAACCGAAACTTTGGCTTCGGTATGTCGATGATGTCTTTGCCATATGGGGTGACGGTAAGAATCGACTTGCTGATTTCCTTACCCATCTCAATAGCATCCATAATAAGATCCAGTTTACGATGGAATTGGAGAAGAACAACCACCTTCCATTCCTAGACGTTCTCATCACCAAGAAGAATGGAAAATTGGGGCACACGGTTTATAGAAAGACCACGCACACCAATCGCTACCTAAATGCTAATTCACACCACCACCCTGCTCAACTACAATCAATCCTGACAACACTGGTTTGTAGATCAAGAAGGATAGCCGACAAGGAGAACACAAGACAAGAATTAGCAACCCTTGCTCGAGTATTCGAACAAAATGGTTATGGCAGAGCAGCGATTAGGAAAGCGTTCCGATCCCCGAAGACCAAAACGCAAGACGCAGAAGAGGAGAGACCTTGTAGCACGGCGTACCTGCCTTACATCCGAGGCACGACAAAGAAAATCGGAAGCATCCTTAGAAAATATAACATCAGGACAACTTTTACCACGGATAGAATAATCCAGTCCATACTGAGGAATCCTAAAGAGTACATCTCTTTGGAAAACCAAGGAGTCTAAGAGACACCGTGTCGGGGGTGTTACCCATTCTGCATATATGTCCAAACCATTTCAGTTTTTGTTTCTCTATCGTGCTACTAATTGGTTCAATTTTTAGTTCTTCTCTTACTGCTTCATTTCTTATTCTATTTCTTCTGGTAATTCCTTTAACTCTTCTTAAATATTTCATGTCTATAGCTTGTATTTTACTTTTCATTGAATTCGTTAGCACCCAGCTTTCGCTTCCATATGTTAGAATTGGTCTAAAAATTGTTTCATATACCTACTGTCATTTTCGTTTTCCTGTTTATCTCTCTTTTTCCTAGAAACGCCTTATTTAGGCTGCGGTATAATTTTGCCGCATTACTAATTCTCCCGTTGACTTCACTTTCCATATTTCCCTCTCTATCTATCAGTACTTCTAGATATTTGAATTCATCAACGTGTTATATTTTTCTTTGCTTTATTTCAATATTGATATTCTTGATGTCTTTACTTATTACCATTACTTTTGTTTGATGACACGCACCATTTAATTCCGTGATTTACCTATAGTCATGTTACATTAGGATACCTCTTTTCGTTTTTGAGATATTCTGTTCACAGACAGACAGACGGACGGACGGACGGACGGACGGACAGACCAATGAGCGAAAAACATGTTTTTTGGGTTCAGGGGACTCTAAAACGTGGACATCTGTTGAAAACTCAATTTCGAATTTTTGGGGTGAATCCAATACTTCCTTTATCGTAAAAGAAAGTAAAACTCGTCTGGAAAACTTAACAATGTGTTATTTACTGAATGGCTAGTTGTACGTAAAAAACCTGTAAAATCTTTTTTATAGAGAATTTCCTAGCCTTGATTTTTTGTAATAACTAAAAAAGTCATACGACCCATAGAAAGCGAAATATTTGCGAAAACTTATTTCTGTGACTTTTGACCTTGAATAACTCAAAACGCAAGCGCAATATCGATGGGGACTTTTGAGACATTATTTGTAATGTTAAAATAAAGGTGTATGTAAAATTTCAGCTCACTTGGACTTTTTCGGCAGATGCTGCGGTTTTCCGTCTAACGTAACTAGACTATTATAGTTACAATCATATTTATTGTTAACTATACTCAAGGTTGGCGTTTGGTGGTTTTTAGTGATGGGCACTATCGAATGATTTCTACTATCGAACGCTTACTAAATGACTACACTTGAGCCGCCGAACAGAAAGAGTGGAGCAGGCAACCCAAATAACATTACAAAGGTCATTCGATAATATTTTAATTATAATTACTAAAAGGATCAGAGATGGCGACCCTTATAACTAGAACTAATTTTATTTGACATTAAATAACTTTTTGTGGTTATGATGCAAATATCGAGAGATCCAAAAAACTAAACCTCAGCGGGCTGTGGAAATTCAAACGTATGAATAATATGTTGGTGGCACGTCAGTTTTGACACAGACTGGCGCAAAACCTAACCTGCTAACCTCGATTTTGACATAAACTTACAGTGCCACCCACATATTATTCATTAGGATCAGTTTTTTTGTTATTTAATGTCAAATGAAATTAGTTCTAATTATAAGGGTCTCCATCTTTGTTCCTTTTAGTAATTATAATTAAAATATTATCGACTGACCTTTTTAATATGTTATTTGGGTTGCCTGCTCCACTCTATCTGTTCGGCGGCTCAAGTATAGTACCAACTATCGAATAAATTTACTCGAATAGTTTTATTCGTTTTCCCTATATGCGCCATTTGCTTAAGAATATTAAAAGAATGCTCCTAACTCTTTGATGCGTGTATTCGAATATCATATTCACTTTAGACTTCAAAATACCTTTATCGGTGTATAACAATAAAATAATAAGATAATAATTGATAATACTTGTTGCGATATGTGAAAGTGTAGATCCAATGTCTAATTCACTTTAGAGAAAGGTTGCCAACCGTCCTGTTTTTCCAGGACATGTCCTGCTTTTTGGGCTGTCCTGGGGTGTCCTGGATAGATTTTAAGTAGCGTCCTGGGTTTTATTAATTTTATGATTACCTTTTAAACCAACCACAAATGTTGAAGGAAATTAGTGGTGTTGAAAAATATAATAAAATTAAATAAGTACAGGACTAAAGATACTTATTACCTAGGTATATTTATTTTATAATATTACTTTATTCCATTTTCATAGTTTTAATTGAAAATACTTTAATAAAAAATTGTAACTGCCATTAGTTGAGTTTTATTGACCCTGTTTTAATTGCGTATAACTATTAACTACTGCCCTTATACTGCGTCCTGTTTTTGAACCAAAATGTCTTGGCACGTTCAAATCCTGGTTTTCAAAATTTGGGGATGGCAACCCTACTTTAGAGTTCCTTTAGTGTAAATGATATCAAATTCGAATTAACGGTGTGCTCTATGTGTTTCAGAACAAACAATGGGGCATGTATGGGTGGCCGTCGATTCACTTAACATTTTGGGTATTCGTTTTTGCAATCAAATAACCTGTAGTTTACTGCAAAAGTGCTATACATCGCAATTCAATAGGTAACAACCGCCAAAAACCGAATGAATAATATTTATTTGTTTCATTCGGCTTTGTGCTACCGCGCCACCTATCGCCTTACCAGTTCGCTCATTTGCCACCATTTCGATTGTTTCTCGATAGCGTAAATAGCGAAAGAATAAAACCATTCATTTGTTTCACTTATCGAATAATTCGAATAATCGGTGACTATCGAACTATTCGATAGTTTTCATTCATTCGTTCCCATCACTAGTGTTTTTATTGTGTGTTGGATGACTGTGCGGTGCCTTTCCAAAAAACATTGCGTACGAGAACATATTTTTCCTAAAGCTTAAATGAAATTACCTACCTGTTCGGGATAACTACTTGATTTAAACAGATGCAAACGTTTCCGAACTTTATTAATTACACAGAAAAACACAATTTTTAAACATTACCTTAATTTTAACATTTGTCTTTGCTGTTACATCCACTTCCTGCGAAATGATACTTCTTAGCCTCCGAGTTCGCACCAAACCCAGATGCAAGTTTGTTTAGCCCTCCTTTATTATGTTAAATTTGAAGACGACGTCTGATACGTTTTAATATTTGAATAACTAATTGTTTTTTTTATCCGACTAGCTAGCTCAGTCAATATCAAACTCCATTAATCTCTCAGTTAGTGGCTTATTCAAGATCATTATTTATCAAAACAGGAATCTGGTTACCCCTTGTAGTATTGTCAAACTGAAATGATGCGCAAGAAAAGCCAACTTGTTTACATAAATCTATTGACTTCAAAACACAAAAGTAGATATGTATTGTTATGATACGTGACGTAGTATAATAAATCATAAGAAAGGAATATTCAAAACTAATAAATTTGGAAGGTTACAATAATTAGATCTTGATGGGTGTAAAATTTCGAATATGAATAATGAAAGTAATTGATACAATGAAAGGAGCCATTTGATACTGCGATATTAATTGAAATAAATAAACTTAATGGTTGTATTAAATGTTAATAAAGAACAAACCAAGGTAAAATTAGACAAATGTATTTGTTAATAATAATCAGAATGAATATCCTGTAATAGTATTATTTTAAAATATAGGAAATGTGCACTAAGAATTGTATCTGATAGGGATAGAAATTTGTTTAGTTAGTTACTGTAAAACAACTCATAAAAGCATACATGTAATCTTGAAATAACCAATTTTGTGAAATAAAAATAGAAATTATGCATTAATTTGTGTTGGTTTTGCTAATGCCAAATTAAAAAAGGGCTTTAAACAAATCTACGAGGTCGAACAGGTGAAATATAAAATGGAATTTATTGAGACATCAAATGGATGAAGAGATTATACAGATACAGTTAATTGGAGATATAGAATACAGAATGTTATATTAGTTGAAGGGATTTGGATTTATTCATACATACAAGATATTAGTAGAGGTTTTTACAAGTTATCATTTGATTTGGATATTCTGTGAGTATTACAAGAGACATCGGACTAACTGCAAAAAGGAAACAAAGTTAGATTTGGAACATCATAATATAGCAACTTACCAGGAGTTAGTTCGTGTGACAGTGACATTCAGGAGGAACCAGGACTGGATTTCGGGAGCAAAGGAGTTGGTTTGACAGGACGGATGCAGTTGAAAGGATTCACAGACCATCATAGGTGTTGCTGTTTGTGACGTGGGCAGTAGGTGTTGCAGTCTGTCGACGTTAGGATCCGGTATTTGTTGGATGTTGCAGTGAAAGCTAGAGCAGTGGTAGAGGTTTGTGTAGATAAGTTGAGAAAGCATTTTGAATAACTGTCAATAAAAGAAAATGATAATAAAAAATTGATATAGTACTTACGTAGGTGAATTGAATAATAAATGTGTTAATGTAAGATACAATTGTCAATTACCTGGTTTGAAGAGTTTTAAAAGTCAAGTTTGGAGTTATGTGTCATTGAAAATCAAAGATTTTTGAAAATACAATTTTAAAACTTCAATTAATAGAGAACTAGATTTTGGCGAACCCACTCTGAAAATAAGAGCTCTCGATTTAAAAGCAATTATCGTTTAACGTTTAAGACATTGCATTAATTAAGGCGTAGTTCAACTGGTGAGCTATAGCAGTATACAGGGTGTCAGGAAGGTCAACCGTATCACTTCTGGAGATGCTAGGGGACGCTATATGGAATCGAAAAGTCCTAATCCATTTTTGGTTTAGAAGCATAGTTTTCATAAAAACGAATGTTGAAAATTAAAAAGAAAAAGTTGAGAACTGCTGTACTTTGCCTTAAATTGGAGGCTTGACGCAGTGTCTTGAGATAGGCTGGAAAAACAATTAACACATATGCTCTTTACATACATAATTTATTAGCTTTTAGAACACTTTTAAAATGAGTTTGATAATTTTAAATCCAACAATGAAGACAAAATATCGAGAGACTTACAGATTCAACATCACCAGAACACCATACACAAAAAACCTATCAGCATACTCTTGCACGGTGTATATTTTTACTACAAAAGTCAAACACGCAATTATTTATTACATTGACATTAATTGACAAAAAAAACATCAAAAACAAAAACGCTGTAGATACCATACAGCGGTTCACAAAATTTGCGGTACCCCAATTTCAACAGTGAATTCTAAAGAAATTATGCTTCCAAGCGAAAAATGGATTAGGACTTTTCAACTCTATATAGCGTCTCCTAACATCTCCAAAAGTGACACGGTTGGCTTTTCTGACACCCTGTATAAAAATAACAATATCAAAGAAAACCAAATAAACACAGGATGCAATCCTAATACAAAACACAATTAAATATATCACCCATAAAACATTAATAAAAACGTATCAAAATAACATTGAAGTGATTGTCTTTTAAAATGCAAAAGTCAAAATATCTTTAACCTAAGCGTAATATCAAAATTACCCGAAGCTGATACGTATTTGAAGCCGGCCCTGTTTATCGAGGATAAAACACATTCCTTTGCACTTGAAAAAACTCGCAGTTGAACGTAATCTTATGGTGTTGACGCGAAAACATTTTACGTAGAGCATTGTTGTATACAGTTGGGTACAGCATAAACATCAATTGATGTTTATACTGTGGATTCAGCATGTCTTGGTTGGTATCACTCGCTCATGGCTGATGTGATGTTGGGGAACCTCCGATTGCTAGCTGGCAGCTTGGTGTCGCTCGTTTGAACGAGGTCACAACTTGGTCCCATTTTGTTGCGGTGCCCCTTGACGTATACTTCATATTCTTTGACGTTGAGTTTTGAGCGACCGTGTGGGTTCTTTCCTCCATTTAAAGTTAGTACAGTAATTTGTTTTTAAAAAATATTTTCCAGTGCTGTTTTAAATCACCAAATGCTAACACAATTCCAGAAAAGTATTTAAAACTGCTGATATTGCTTATACCTAATTTGAGAAATGAAAAAAACCACATTACATGGTGCATTCTTCTCAACAAGGACGGGCATCAACAGCGAACACAAGGGATGATCCAGTCCAGTGGATGTCAATCAAAATGCTTGTGATTCTGTTGAAGGGGTGCCAGGGATTTTTGTGCGCCAAGCAGAAGTTTGTATTCAAATGCAGGGAGGTCATTTTGAACAGTTAAGTTAAACGTAACCTCCTAAATACAATCAATTTGCAATGTTAAATCACTACTGCTTATTGTTACTGAAAAACAAAATGTCTTTTATCTCTATAACAAGAGATGGGAAACCATATAAGTTCATATACACTTGTTTTCCTTATATTAAGTCTCTGAACAGATTTCCAAATTTACGACATACCTTTGCGGGACATCCTGTATTTGATCCCAATACATAGATCATTATTAAAAGCGTTAAGTAAAAATTTCTGATTTAATAAATGGAGAAGATTTACGGTTAAATGTCTTCAGTGTACAGTATGTCATATCACGGACGGAAAGATTGATGCCATAGGTATTGTCAAGGTTTATGTTATATCATGATTATGATTATATTTAATTTAATAAATAAATACACACCCTACACATATTTTGTTTAATATCAAATTTTTACTGATCAAAAGTAAATAAATAACCGTATCAATGGGTTCATTGAATCAGTGTTTTGCCCATTTTAGTATTGCGCACATCTGCAAATAAAATAAGGTATTGCTAGCTCTTTTGGGTAGGCAATGAAAACTGAAAATCTGGTTGGGTTCACCTATTTGTTCAAATCTAAAAACTCCCGTGATACGCCACTGGGCTATGAAATTTAGAAGCAGCAAACGCGGAAACTCGCTGCGCTGTCAATAATATCTATCAGCAAATCGATTCTACGTGCAGTTCGTTTCTGTGTGATTATAGTGAATTTAAAAGCAAATCCATGAACAAATTAACAGGTAATTCAAATCTCGCGCTTTACTAAGCGTTCCTAATCGTTGTTTGTTTTAGATCGTTCGCGGCTTCCTTGGCAATTCAGATGTTTTCATGTAAGCGTCCCTACATAACCTCAACTTATATTTTTACAATCTCTGGAACTCCTGCTCTATTTTGAGGTATTGTAATGCTGGGATCGGCTTCCTCTCATAGTACCCGTTCCTCATAGTAAATTTCGTAACTCTAGCTTTCTTATTTGCTTGGCAGCACTAACCTGACCTTTCTTAGCCTGCTGCAACTTGCTCGGACAGCTTCTCCTGCTGCTGGCTGCTGGATGCTGGGCCCCCCGGATGCTGCAACTGCTGTGCTGGCCTCGTACACACCGGCCGGAACTGCTGACACCCTCTCTCAGGCTCTGGACCTTTATTGAAGCCCGTAACTGGTGCTCGAAAACTGGATCTGGGCTGCCGATCTTGTCCGAAGCGGTCACCCAAAAAAATATTTTTTATGTGATGACGCCACTCATGAAGTTTTATTTTAATTGTCTGTTCACCTGTGTCATTACACTGACTTATTTTTATAGACACAAATCTTGTCCATTTCCTGTAGTGTGATTTTTTTGCATTTTTATAAAACGTGTCTGATTTTCACCATTTCTTTAGATATTGCTGCTCCATTTTCTTTTGGCCTTATTCGATCTATTATTGTGCCCTTTTTGCACTGTATTGGGAACATTCTGTCCTTTTTACCTTTGTCTAAAAAGTTCATAGAACCGTCCCTATTTAATTATACTGACATGTAAATTTAATTAACCTGCATGTAATAAATCTCTTTGGTGATAGATTTGTTGAATTATTTATTGGCTTTTCTTTGCACCAACCTCTTAATTTATGTGAATTGATATTTCTGTGACTCTAATTTACAAATTGAGCTCTGCCTTATTGCCATTCATTCTAAAGTAGTTTCATTTAATATCGGCAATGCTTTACCGATGTAATCATAAATAAAAATTTCTAATGTGACTTCTTGCAGTTGCCTGCTTACCCCAGCTCTGTGATTTATTGACTTGCTTTCATTATTGATGCTGCAAGCAGAGTTGTGTAACGGGCTAAATACCATTTCAGTATATACAGCACATTTTTAATATTAACATTCTGAGAAGATTGAAATAGATCTGTAGGTGAATCGTATCTTGTTGATTCATAAATATTCTGCGTTGACTCAACATTTTCATGTGACAACATTAACTCTAATGTTGCCCGTTCCATTTTCCTAATGACAATATTGATATCCCCTCCCACTGCGATGTTTTCAAAGTAACAGCTAACTTTTAATAAAGTGTTTTATAGATTGCTTAAAAAATCTGTAAGTAGATGTCTATGTGGGTTATAGACAACACCTATAATAATCGTTTGATTCAAACAAATTGTTTTGACTCACAATTGTTCAATAGAGTCATCAACATGTATTACACGATATTGCAGATTATTTTTTTACAGATATTCCATGCCACTCTAGTCTGTCCAGTCTAAAAATTCTATAACTAGCTACGTGGCTGGGCTGATATATAATGCACACATGCTTGTAGAACACGAACGAAAGAAGATACCGAGATGGGGCAAAAAATAAATAAAAGTACAATTCTTTAGCTTCAAAATCATCTAATTATTTTTCAACATAGGTACCGTTAACACTACTACATTTCTCCCAACGCGTAACAAGTTTCTATATCCCGTCACTGAAAAATTCTTCCGACTTTTCTCGAATCCAGGACGCCACAGCTGCCTTCACCTCATCGTTTGAGATGTAATTATTACCCTCGAGGTCTCTCTTGAGTAGAGTAGGGAGGGTGTGAAATCGGTTCCAACTTCAGCTTCCGCAGAGCCTCTTCGGTTGCACGCGAGGTGTGGGGACGAGTGTTGTCATGTTGCAAGATTATTGGCGACAGGCTGCCTCTAACGCGAAAAATTCAACGTCGAAGCTGTTTCAGAGTCTCTATTGTAGTGAGTAGACCTTTATAGGACATTAGGTGAACAGACCACAATACCAGTGCGTACAAACACTTCCGCCACTGCAGCCCGTAATGTCGAGACGTATTTTGTAGTCACCTCATGTAAGTTGAAACTAAATAAATTATTAATAACCAAACAGAGTTATCAATACAACATGGCGCAGTCGTGAGTTATTATAATAAATAATAAAGAAAGTGAACCCGCGTGATTAGCAGAATACCAAGCAGAGTACCGCGAATTTGAATATTAGAGGTTAGGAAACCACGTGCAGATAGGTAACCCAAACAAAGAAAATGGAATTTATAAAACAACCAAAGCCAATGCAAATGAGTGGGGACTTGGGAGTGAATTGGAAGAAGTTTACAGACAATTTTACAATATATGCATTAGCCTCGGGATGCACTTCGAAAGATGAAAAAGTCCAAGCCGCAGTACTTCTCCACTGTATGGGAGACGAAGCAAGAGAGGTCGTCGATACTCTAGGACTCACAGCAGAAGAGAAAGCCAAATCAAAGTCAATTCTAGACAAATTGAATGCATACTTCCTACCAAAAGTCAACCCGAGTGTCGAACGTCACAAATTCAACACTTGTATTCAAAAAGTAGGTGTAAACTTTGATGGGTATTTAACAGAGTTGAGGCAGATAGCGTCCAATTGTAACTTTGGAACCTTAAAAGACAGCCTAATATGTGACCGAATAGTTTGCGGAATCCGAAATTGTCATGTTAAAAACAGGTTATTAAGAGAAGCCGATCTCAAATTGGATAGAGCCATAGAGATATGCAAAGCAGCCGAGCAAAGTGAAGCGCACATCAGACAGCTACAAGAAACCAACAACCTAGAAGTAGGAGCGTTACAAGCGAAGCAGTTCAGTACGGGGACAGTCAAAAAAACCTACAGCAACACACCGAGCCATCCGCAGAGACACCAAGGGACCATTTCACAACCAAGACAATGGAACCATGGAAACAACAACAGACAAGCAAATCAGCCAGCAGTTCCTTCTGTCACGCAGAATAGAAGATTTTCAGGTTTTTGCGGTGGGCAGCGAAATTGCAGCAGATGTGGTTACGTCCATAATCCAGGTCACTGTCCAGCATATGGTAAAGTATGCCTAAAATGTGGCCGCAAGAATCATTTTGCCACAGTATGCAGAGCAAGAAATGTAAATGCAGTCGCAGGAGATATCGAAGAGGTTGCAGAGCAGTGTAATAATGAGGTAATTTCAGAATATGTATTAGGGTCATTAGAATCTGACAAAACAGTAGATACAATTGTAGGTGATTGGTTTGTAGAATTAAAAATATTAGAATGTAATCAATGTATTAAGTTTAAGATTGATACGGGTGCACAAATTAATGTAATCCCATGGCATGTTTATGACAAATTAGGATTAAGCATTGAATTGACTCCTTCAAATATGATCGTGCGAAATTATGAGGGTTCAATTTTGAAAACGAAGGGATCTTGCAAATTACAAGTTATGACAAACAATAAAAAAACAGAATTGGTTTTTGTAATAGCAGAAACAAACATAACTTCAACTCCAATTGTTGGTATAGAAGCAATCAAAAACTTAAATCTTTTAACCATAAATCAAATTGACAAAATTGAAAATCTTAACACAGAGCAAATTATTACAGAATATGCAGAGCTATTCACAGGTCTGGGTAAAATTCAGTCGCAACCGTGTGAGTTCAAGCTAGTTGAAAATTATGATCCGGTTGTAATTCCTTGCAGAAAAATTCCATATACTCAATTAGACAAATTAAAGTTAGAATTGGAGAGAATGGTGAACGATGAGGTAATACGTAAAGTCGATGAACCAACAGAGTTTGTCAACCCCATTGTTCTAGTTAACAAACCAAACAATCAATTACGAATTTGTTTAGACCCACAAGGGTTAAATAAAGTCATTTGCAGAGAGTATAAATTGCCTACATTCGAAGATCTAACCCATAATTTGGCAATCGTTTTTGGCTGCCAGAGGTTTCATCAGTACATCTATGGTAGTAAAGTCAATGTTGAAACAGACCACAAACCACTAGAGGTAATTTTTAAGAAGCCTTTGAATAAATGTCCACTTAGATTACAGCGTTTGCTGATAAGTTTACAACCCTATGACATATTAGTTAAATATAAACCAGGGAAACATTTGTACATCGCGGACACGTTATCCAGATCTAGCTACAATGACAAAAATTTTAGTATTAATGAAAACGAAATTGAGGCTCAAGTGAACTTAATAGATTATGTTAGTATTAGCAAACAAAAATTTGACAAGTTAGTAACTGAGACTAAAAAAGATGGAGAATTAATAGAACTAGCTAGAGTAATTAAAGAAGGTTGGCCGAATACAAAGAAACAGGTAAACCCGTTAATACAACCCTATTGGCATTGTAGACATGAACTCGTGGAAATGAACGGAGCAATTTTTAGAAATAATCAACTGATAATACCTAAAGTAATGCGAGCAGAGATTGTAGATAGGTTACATTACAATCATCTAGGGATAGATAAAACCTTATTAAGAGCAAAAGAACTAGTTTACTTTCCATTTATTACAAAACACATTACCGATAAAGTAAAGAATTGTCCAGCATGTTTAACATTCCAAAATAGTTTACAAAAAGAACCTATAATAAACAAAGAAGTGGCTACTAGACCTTGGCAAATAATAGCGGCTGATTTGTTTTATTTTAAGGAAAAACAATTTCTTCTTTTAGTGGATACATTCTCCAAATATCCAGAAGTATGTTGTTTAAATAATAACACCACAAGTGAGATAGTTATACATAACTTTAAATCAATATTTGCAAGGCATGGTATTCCAGATTTGTTGTATACAGACAATGGGCCACAATTTGTCAATTCAAAATTTAATAGCTTTTTAGCAGAGTGGGAAATATCTCATCAGACTAGCACACCTCGCTACCCTCAATCTAATGGTTTCATAGAGAGGCAGGTGCAAACAATTAAAAAATTGCTAAAGAAATCACTTTTTGATAACAAAGACATGTATCTAACACTGCTCGAATATCGAAACACTCCAATAAGCAGTGAATTACCGTCACCGGCACAACTTTTGTTTGGGCGTCGACTTAAAGGAATCGTCCCAATTAGTGAAAAACTACTCACACCTAAGTATGCATTACAGTATACCGAAGTTCTCAATCAGAGACAGAAAAAACAGCAAAACTATTATGATCAGAACGCTAAATACCTAAAACCGTTGGCAATTGATGATACTGTAATGATGCAAGATCCTGGCAGTAAACTATGGCAACCCTCAAAAGTAGTTAACATAGATCTACACAGACCACGTTCATACGTGATTAAAACTAATAATAATAACAAAGCGTTCATTAGAAATAGGCGGTTTCTTAGAAAAACCGATAACAGTAATTTTAAGGAGATTTGTGATAACGATGGTGAGCATTTTGATGATGTATTAGATTCTTATTTAGAAAATAGTTCAGCTGCTAGACCACAGAGTGAACCAATAGTTATAGACAATAAGTACAATCAAAATGGTGCCAGTGCAAGTGCTAATATTAAGATAGTTAAGACAGAAAGAGGAGAGGAAGGCAAAAATTCAAATAGTGTACAGACCCGATCAGGTCGCTTTATTAAAAAGCCTTCATTCCTTCGAAATTATGTCACCTAACTTAAGAAAAAGAGTGAAAAACCTTGTTTGTAATAATATGTTCAAGTATGTTTAAGTTATGTATAGAGATATGTGTTTAATTTGTAAGATTCTAGGCACAGTAATCAGGTTGAAAATTTGAGTTGCAATATTTAGTTCTAAAAAAAAAAAAAAAGGAGATGTTGTAGTGAGTAGACCTTTATAGGACATTAGGTGAACAGACCACAATACCAGTGCGTACAAACACTTCCGCCACTGCAGCCCGTAATGTCGAGACGTATTTTGTAGTCACCTCATGTAAGTTGAAACTAAATAAATTATTAATAACCAAACAGAGTTATCAATACAACATCTATATATTTAGAAGAATTTACCGTTGTCCCTCATTCCAGATAATTGGCCACATAAACACCTTTGGCATCCCAAGACACAGTCAAAAGAAGTTTTTTTTTGGATGGTTGCGTTTTTCGTCATTAATTGTGGCTTTTTTAGGTTAGCAACCACGAAATTTTTATACACACCGATTAACAGTAGTCCTGTCAACAGTATCGTCGGCATAAACGGCCTTTAAACGGCGATGAATTTCCGTAGGAACCACGTTTTCAGCAGTTAAAAATTCTATAACCGCGCGCTGTTTAATTCGCGTTGACATGGCATGAGAACACGTCTCCATACTTGCGCTATTAAAAAACGAACTAGTGAACGAAACTCCTTCAAACTTGGCATGCGAATAAAGGAAGGATGTAGCTTCCGAATGTAGCCATGTGCGTCACTGTCGATCATTTCGTTCGCGTTCTGCAAGCATGTGTGCATTATATTTCAGTCCACCCTCGTATATACACTGTAACTTTCAACAGTTTCTTTTTGGCACACCATTTGCTTTATTGATCTTCTAACAAATTTAATTATAGCAGTCCCGTGCATATACGCCTTACCCATTAATCTGTGACAAGCATCGATATGTTGCGGTGCCACATCGAGATCTAATTGGTTTTTAATAAGAGAGCACTCAGTTGCTGTTGTATCTTCGTCTTTCAATCCTGGCAGCTCGAAAATCTGTCTACTATTTTTTCTATTGTATTGTTTTAGGTTGTCATTGATCTTCTTCGGATGTTTAATTTGATAAGATAAAATCGTTTCCACAATCTTTTGTTCTACAGCTTCTTCAGATGCAGATCTGGTGTCAGGCATAAAATTTTGTTCAAATATTGTAGTTCGATAAATACACTACAGTACGTACAAGAGCATCTATAGATCTACACTGCATCACTACACATGACAGATCGACGAAGGTTTCAATCACAACCATAAGCGGTTATACATTTTGTCAATAAATTCATCCGATGTATCCTCAATGCAAAGTTATAACAAGAGATCAATAAGAAAACTAATTAGGGTAGGCTGTGATATGTGTTATACGTTTGGCAGTACTGAAGTGTATTGTCAGTCTATGTCAAATTAGAGATTAGTAGGTTAGGTTTTGTTTGCTGTTTGACACAGACTGACGTAAAACTTAACCTGCAAATCTCGAATTTGACATAGACTGATAATACAGTTCAGTACTGCCAAACATATAACACATATCACAGCCTACCCTAATGGTTTTTTTTATTGATCTCTTGTTATATCTGCAAAACCACACAGCAAAGTGGTGTATTTTTGACTTGTCATTAATTGGTAGGTTTAAGACTTTGTTTGCGGTTTTGAAAAGTATGTCTAAATGGTATCAACCTAAGAAGGCGAAGATTTTTGATCAGAAAGATGTGGACGAGTTTATAAATGATACTCCCGATCAGTGGCGTAACAAGACGGTTTGGCGCCGGTGTGCAAGAATAAATGATAGCCGCTGTAGACAAGAAGTTTCAGAAAAAAGAGGGGGGGGGGTAATTTTTGGTCATGCAACACTTTAAATTTAAAAGAAAATTAATAAGCTATTTTTTTAACATGAAAGGTTACTTACTGCAAAATAAAATACATTTAAATGTTTCAATCTTTTATTAAATATAACATAATAATAATAATAATAATAATCTCATTATTCCCTATTGGGACATAGGGTATTCGTATATTCTCTCCAGTTGTCATTTTCCTTTGCTCTTTGGCTCAGTTGTGCTATAGTCTTTCCTGTCTCTTGTTTTACAATTCTCCTCCACGTTTTTCGCGGGCGTCCTCTGTTTCTGAAACTCTAAAGTTTGCAATCAAAACTTTTCTGCAAATTTCAGTTTTATTTTTCCGCAACGTATGCCCTAACCATCTATATTTTCTTCTCCTAATTTCTATATTAATGTCCACCTGATTTGTTCGGACCCAAAGATCTTTGTTCGAAATAATGACTGGGCACCTAATACGTATTTACAAACACCTGCATTTTCTGCTTTACCAGTTCTGTAACCGTCCACGATTACGACCCATAAAGTAGAACAGATTTTACCATTACATCAAACACTCGCAAAATATAACATGAAACATAAAAATACATAGGGAAATACAAAAACAAAAACCACGTAACAGGAATACAAATTTAAATATTCACAAGAAAAATAAAATACCGATGGGGCCACAATTATATATAACAGCAATGAGATAACATGAACAGGAAAATAACACATATTGCTTGAGTAAGAAAGATAAAAACATAGTAGCAAATATTCGCGTAGGCTTGACGCTCACTTTAATTATGACATATGTCAACTAATTGTGACTACTAAAGCAATTTTGTTGTATGGTCATCTCTTTCTTACTCAAGCATTCTATTTTGTAGTTCATGTTATCTTATTGCGGTTATACAGGGTGAGACACATAAAGTGTTACAGAGCAATAGCACTCAAACTATTGATCACATCCAAAAATGTTTCAGACAAAAGTTTCAGTGTTCGAGAAGGCCGTCATACTGGACCACCCTATTTTTTTATCGGTGGAGGCGCTAAAACTACCTCAAGGTCAACTCCACTTTTTTAAATGGAACCATGTATTTTTTTTTGAATGACATTATTACCGATTTGAAGACAAATTCAGCTACCTGAAACACAAGGTCATTCTAGTCACGCAAAGTATGAAAATAGTCAAAAAATCGAAAAATGCAACAGTGGAACAAACACAAGTCAGCACGACGGTGCACCACCCCATTATGCTCTGTGTTTAAGACAAGTGATGAATGAGATTTTTGGCGAAAAGTGGATAGGGGAGGCGGTCCTGTAGCTTGACCACCTCGATCGCCAGATCTAACATCACCAGATTACTTTTTATGGGGTTTTGTCAAAGATCGCGTAATGGCGGTAGCACCTATCACGCCTGACGACATGAAAGACAGAATACGACGAGCATGTACCGAAATTACACCACAAATGTTAGCTGAAGTTAGACGGTCTTTTCATCAGCGAATTAACAAGGGCTTACAAGTCGAGGGTCATCACTTCGAGCATCTTCTGTAGGTAGAACCAAACCAAGGTTAGTGGATCCTTTGAAAGTGATTATTCCGATATTTTTCGATTTTTTGACTATCTTCATACTTTGCTAACTAGAATGACCTTGTGTTGCAGGTAGCTGAATTTGTCTTAAAATCGGTAATATTGTCATCGAAAAAAAATACATAGTTCCATTTAAAAATCTGGAGTTGACCTTGACGTAGCTTTAGCGCCTCCACCGATAAAAAAAAGGGTGGTCCAGTATGACGGCCTTCCCGAACACTGAAACTTTTGTCTGAAACATTTTTGGATATGATCAATAGTTTGAGTGCTATTGCTCTGTAACACTTTATGTGCCTCACCCTGTATATAATTATGGCCCCATCCGTATATCTTTATACATATAATTCTTCTGTACGTGTGTACGTGGCTGAACTCTTCCTAAACGGCTGGACCGATTTTGATGAATTTTTTTGTGTGTATTTGAGAGGGTCCCTGGATGGTTCAGATTCACAATTGGATCCGGTAGGTGGCGGTGAAATCGGGTTCTAGAATTTTTTTAAAAATTTTTTGACGAATTAATTTTTTTAAGATTTCTGACATATCAGAATATATAACTCCAAAATTAACCCCCCTCCCACCACCCTCCAATATTTTTTAAAATGAAAAAGACTGAAAATTCGAATATCGAAAAAACGTTTGCTGAACCCGCCAATAGCTGGCAAACCAACGTTCGGGCAGGACAACGTCTGTCGGGTCTTCTACCCCTTAGAGGGTGAAATGGGGCAAATAAGCCTAAAAATCGATATGGGTGTCGTTATTGCGGTTTTTTGCGATGTTGATTGCGAAAATGGCATGTATTTTTAAGTCCAAGACGATGGACATGACATACAATTAAAACTCTATAGTTTTAAAACGGGGTTTCAGAGACAAATTATTTTTGGGGGGGCGGTTTCCGGGCCACCTAGTAGATATATAAATATGTAGGTAGGTATAGCACTTTAATTAAACTCTCCTTTGCGACACTTTGCTAAAGCTAACATATCTATCAGTGAATTAAAACCAAGAGTACTGGCTCTTAATTTCCCGATACTCAGTAATGCAAAACTTTTTAGACGTATTTGGCTCATCTTACTTAGCAAAACGTTTTTAATAATTTTTAATTTAGAAAAAGATCTCTCAGTGGAGGCTGTAGTGACGGGATGTAAAAAGTAAGATATAAGCTGTATACAAATATGGAAAGCTAGCCAATGATGTGTGATTAGACAGACATTTTTCTCCCACTTCCTTTACTGATAAGCAATATGCAATACTAGTTGTGTACGAAGATCGAAATTGTACAATTTGCTTTAGTAAGCCGTCATCGAGATCAGTTTCATACGTAGTTTGAAGTAATTTGGCACTGTCGATGACCTCTGCATCTGAGGCAATCGTCAGAAATTTGCGGTTTAAAACTTTGAATTTATAGTACCTATGTTACTATGCACTATGCACTATGCAATCTAAGAATCACAAACACACACTAGAGCTGGAACTTCTAATCTACTCAAAAGGAGAAAAGACTGCGCACTCAACAAAAGAGCCCAGTGGCGCTCACGTATCATAGTCTGTTGCCGCTTTGAACCTCTATTCTAGGAAAACTTTTATTTTCACAAAAAACTCCGCTACCGCGGCGCCTATATACATTCGGCGCGAAGGTTCTTTGCACCCCCTGCACATATGATAGTTACGCCACTGCTCCCGACGAGGCTTTCTTGCTTCTGAAGCTGGGTATTGTAAGGCAAGTTATGGGCGTTTTTCGGTGCAATGAGCTAGTTCATCTCAAAACAACTGACATTAAAGATAATGAATCTGTATTGGTCGTCAATATTCTGAAAACAAAAAAATTACAAGCCTCATTCTCTTTTTGTGTTGGTGCTAAAGGAAAGGGTATTAATCGTTTAAAAACCTATCGAAAATATGTAGCGTTATGCCCTTCAGCTCTTGGTGAGGGTGATTCCTTCTGTTATAGTTTTGTCAAATGTACGGTGCAATAAGTAGGAATCAACACACTGTGAAAGTTACCCAGACTGAGTACCAAGTTAGCTGAAGCTGTAAGATTCCCATTTACATACCGGACATGGTTGTTGGTGAACATCAGCAACATTTTTAGCTAATGCTTCTGCAGATATTCTGACGCTTAAATGACATGGAGGCTGGCGTTCCTCCTGTATGTATAAAGGAAAGAGGCCATCATATCGTTGTAGTTTATTAGCAAAGCAACTAGCTCATAACAGAAAGCTGGAGAGGTGTCACAGGCAAAGGATACAGCAATTTTACTGAATCATTATAAATAACGAACCAAAAATTGAGAGCGCCAGGTTATAGACTCACTGTGTTAAATCTCATGTGGGATAGTCAAGATAGAATTAAGAAATTAGCTGTAAAGGAGAGAACATGGTAAATAAAAACTAAATATAGCAAATTATCAATATGAAGTAGGCATTTATTTAATAGAGAAGTCATACAAGCTATGGAACAATTTGAATGCACCTCACATGTGCATGGCAGTCGGTATTGGGATACCAAACTAAAAATTACAGTAATGATCGTAACTAGCTTACACAGCAATCTGGCTCTTAACAATTAAGTTAAATTGAGAAAGCTAAACACTTATAAATGAAGTTTCAACAATTCAATAATCACATCTTAAAGTAAATATTAAAGCATTGTGAAAAGAAACAAATACTCAACTAATACTATCTTGTGTGGACAATCTTTGATTTCTATGCTACGCTCTTGTTCATTTCCTGAAATACTATTCCAGCACCTCTATTGTAATACATGTATTCAAGCAGTGGAAAAAGTAAGTGCTACACGATTGACCTAATAAACTACAAAATTTTTGTTTGAAATTAACTTTTAGACACCAGACATAAAATGTACTGTTTGTTTATTTTGCATTTTTTTGCTAGATTCTGGCATACTAGAACCTGTAATTAATTACAAACCTTTTAAAAAACAATTATCAGCAGATGCAGCTCCCTCAGTTGTAGAATTGATGGATGATTTTAATTGTATGCTTGGCATGAGAAATTTTTCTTGTGTGTGCACGTTTCAATTTTCTCCTGTGTGTCTTCATGTGTTTCACTAAATGACCTTTTCGTGTTGCATTATATTCGTAAACATAACATGAAAAAGTTTTTCTCATGTATGCGTCTTCCTATGGTTCACTAAATCAGCTTTTCGGGTCGTTTTATACTGGCAAACAGAACAAGAGTAAGGTTTTGTTCCTGTATGCGTCTTCATGTGGTCCGTTAAATAAACTTTTCGGGTTGCTTTATACTCACAAACAGAGCAAGAATACGGTTTTTCACCTGCATGCCTCTTAATATGGTCCACTAAATGATCTTTTCGTGTGGTTTTATGCCCACAAACAGCACAAAAAAAGAGTTTGCATCCTGTATGCATCTTCATATGCCTCACTAAATAAACTTTTCGAGTTGCTTTATACTCGCATATAGAACAAGAGTATAGTTTTTCTCCTGTATGAATCTTTATGTGATCCACTAATTGACCTTTTCGTGTTGTTTTATACTTACAAACAGAACAAGAATAAGGCTTTTCTCCTGTATGCCCCGTCATATGTTCCACTAAAGTACCTTTTTGTGATGTTTTATACTCGCAAACAGAACAAGAATAAGGTTTTTCACCTGTATGCCTCTTAACATGCCTCATTAAAGTAGCTTTCCGGATTGTTTTATATTCGCAAACTGAACAAGAGTAAGGTTCTGTTCCTGTATGCGTCTTCATGTGGTCCGTTAAATAACCTTTTCGGGTTGTTCTATACTCGCAAACAGAACAAGAATACGGTTTTTCTCCTGTATGCGTCTTCATATGGTGCACTAACGTACTTTGTAGTGTTGCTTTATACTCACACACAGAACAAGAATAAGGTTTGTCTCCTGTGTGCGTCTTCATGTGGTCCACTAAACTATCTTTTCGGATTGCTTTATACTCGCAAACAGTACATGAATAAGGTTTTTCTCCTGTATGCCTTTTTATATGGTTCGCTAAAGCACCTTTTTGTGCTGTTTTATACTCACAACAAGAACAAGAATAACGTTTATCTCCGGTATGTCTCGTCATATGTTTACCTAAATTACCTTTATCTGCTGTTTTATACTCGCAAACAGAACAAGAATAAGGTTTTTCACCTGTATGGGTCTTACCATGCCTCACTAAAGAATCTTTTCGGGTCGTTTTATACTCACAAACAGAACAAAAATAAGGTTTTTCTCCTGTATGCATTCTCATGTGGTCCGTTAAATTAATTTTTCGGATTGCTTTATACTCGCAAACAGAACAAGAATACGGTTTTTCTCCTGTATGCCTCTTCATATGGGTCACTAAAGTACCTTGTTGTGCTGCTTTATACTCGCAAACAGAACAAGAATAAGGCTTGTCTCCTGTATGTGTCTTTATGTGGTCCACTAAACAATGTTTTTTGGATGCTTTATACTCGCAAAAATTACACGAATAAGGCTTTTCTCCTGTATGCTTCTTCATATGGTTCACTAAAGTACCTTTATGTGTTGTTTTATACTCACAAACAAAACAAAAGTAAAGATTTTCTCTTGTATGTGTCTTCATGTGGGCCACTAAATTACCTTTTTGTGTTGCCTTATAGTCGCAAACAGAACATAAATAAGGTTTTTCTCCTGTATGCGTCTTCATATGTTCCACTAAATGACTTTTTTTTGCTGCTTTATACTTGCAAGCACAGCACCAATAAGGTTTGTCACTTTTACAAGGCTTAAAATCGTTAACTAACTTCCAATTCCTTGCAGTTCCATATTCACATTCAGAAAATTGATTTGTATGAACCACAATCGGTTCAAAGCAATAATTTTCATATTGAGAGACCTTGCAAATTAGCTTCTCCTCTAAAACGTTTTCACTTGCTGCACACGTACCCGGCAGTTCGTCTTTTATTTCAACTTCTTCCTGTTTAATATTCAATTCGTAATAAGCCATGTTGTCCATAGTGTCTCGAATGATCTCTTGCCCAACATATAAATTTGGAACTACTTCATTTTCATTCACTTGGATTAGTGGCTTGTGAAACGTGCTGCTCATCGTATCAAGTACCTACATTATATACATGGTCCACGTTCATGGTTATTATATGCAATATCTGAAAAGAGATCGCAAAACCAGGTTGTTTATTTTAAAAATATGAAAGAACATATTCACTACGCTATCGAATTTAATATTTTTACTTACATGGAATAACAGGAAGTTTGAAAAAGTAACTCATCCAGAGAATGGGCGAACAGCAAACATATAATTGCATAATTTGGAATTACTACAAAAATCCACCATTTTCTTGGGAAGGCGCTGGATGCGGTACGTTAGTTCAAATGGACCCAACAGAACTACTTTAGTGTACAGGATGTTCCATAATCGGACATCAGTAACTTATCTTCATGTCCAGATTATTTGAAGTGATAATTTACACCATTAAATTACATTCAGTAACAATTCTTTATTTGTTAAAATTTAACCGATCAAATACTGAGTTCGGTCATCTTGTCGATTACGTCCCTGCGATGTGCACCTTTATTGCGGCGCTTATTTTAGGTTAAATCACCAGCATCGTTGCCAAATATTCGTATAGAGGAACAGCAATTTGCTGCCTTTAAGGGCCGGTATTACAATACAAGGTTAAACTTGTAGTAAAGTTAAACTTTACCAGAAGTTTAACCTGAAGATTATCTGGAATGCGTATTACAAACCGCTATGAGACAGCGGTAAAGTTAAATGCAACATTTGCAACGTTGGTTTAATTACCAAATAACTAATAACATCGTGTTTATTTTGCTGTCAAATTCTACTTACTGAAAACACGTATATTAAATTGTATTTTAGTTATTTGTTATCAATAGAATACTTTGTTTATAGGATTAGTATAGTGTTTATTAGTAATAGGTCGTTAGTTTAATAGTATAATATTTATTGTCGCTTCATCATTATGAGTGGAAAATCAACTATGACAAAAGTTTATATTGTTTTTCGCCTTTTGTATAATAATGTGCTATTTTACGAAATTCAAAATCGCTTAATAAAGTGACACTTTGGTTCATAGAAATGTCACTTTACTATATGGAAATGTTACTGTCAATTTCAAGGTTAGCAGATTAGGATTTGCGTCAGTTTGTGTCAAAACTGAGGGAAAACCTAACCTGCTAACCTCGAATTTAACATAGACTTACAGTGCCACCAACATATTATTCATACGTTTGAATTTCCACAGCCGCCTTTTTTAATGGACATGTGGTATAATGCTTTTATATTGCTATGGTATATAGAGGCCATGTATTACATTAAATACAGTTATTTATTTACATGAATCAAAAATGAAAAGTTCAATACAGTAATTATACTGAAACGATAAGATGTGAAAAATTATGATAATGATTGCATATTTAATTGAATAATAATTGAAACTCAAAGATTCAAAGTACATTTTAAAAAAAAGTTATTTCAAAATGAGTACGACTTGATGATGGTAACAAAAATTAACAATAAATACAAAGTTGAATGTTGCATATGACAGAATAAAATTATATTTGTAATAATTTATAAAGTGAGCACCATTCAAATTGATTTATAACATGTAGCAGGCAGGAATAATGGTAGTCTAGGATAGCAATAAAAAATTGGAATAATTATTAGAATAACAACTTAAAAATCAACTACGAAAATTTTTATATAAAATGGATATAAAAATTTTGTAGTTGTGTAAATACATAATAAAACCCATTAAAATAACGAAGAATTTTAATAAAACGTAAAGGGGTATGTCAATTACGCATTAAAAGTAAAATAAATAGTCCAAGGCAAGATTTTGGAACATTGGCGACAATATAAACTGTGATTGAAGAAAGTAGGACCAATTTGGTGTATATCAGAGGTCCAATCCATTATAAAGAAGGTGCTATTGAAGGAGCTACAAAGGGGGCAGATCCTAGGTCGTTCTCGAGTTTTTTTTATCCGTTGCAAAGAGGGAGCTGTCAACGAGGTCACAGGTGGATCCTACAAATAGAGGCAATTGGAATTGGTTATCTTGGTAGATAGTTGAGATACGATAATTACCTTGCTGTCCCAGAGGAACTGTCCGTGTCCGTTGCTGAATATGGGCAATTGGCTGGGTTGCAGATAGAGTGGTTATAGTAAAAAAAAAACATTAATAGATGGTGAAGAGTATCTCCTTACCTATTCAGAAGGGAGATGCGGTCCGGTAGGAGATTTAGGATGCAGATCCGTGGTCAGAGCAGTAGGAGTGCCTGTTTCCCAGGTGCAATTTAATAAGGAGAGCGTTGCTGATCCAAAGTACGTTATGAGTTCCAGTGCCAAGTAAGTGGTTAAGTTGAAGATATCTGAATAAATAAAAAGTGATTAATTAATATTAAGAAAGTGACATTATAAAAGTAAAGTACTTACCCAGATTACAGGGATGATGCTGTCAGTTTGACATTTAATTTGAAAATTAATGACAGAAGTATTTTAAATAATATATGCAAAATTGAATCTAAATATCATACAGTCAAAACTATTGTAAAGGATTTTATTTATGTCATATTGATTAGGGGATTTCATTGAGCACTGCTTGGAAATAATAGTTGACAGCAAGTGACATTTATTAATTGCAGCAACAAACAACTAACTAGATTTTGGCGAACCACACCCTGATCAAAAAGAGTACTCATGTATTGTGAAATATAATTCAATTTAAAGTTATAATAAAGTAAAAGTTTCAACAATTGAATTAAATAAGCATACACACGTATCCATTGCAATATAAATGTTCGTTTATAAATAAGTACTAATACAAAATGCGAAACATAGTATATGCACTTCGTAAGAAAAGTAGTTTTACTAAACTTATATAGCTTTTTAAGTTACTCGCTCGTTTCGCTCGCTCGTACTCAATCAAGCTATATTCGTTTAGTAAAAGTTTACTTTTCTAAACTTGTTGTGTAATATACTATTATCATATAGGATAGTATCTACTACTAGTAAACCGGTGGCTTTGATAGCCTAAATCTGTCTATAAATTCCATATCATCCTACATTTCCAAATAAATTTTATGTACACGGAATACTTTTGGTCTACGTGTCTACGAGGCATTTCAATAATAGTATATATCATTATGAGTCTGGAAAAATCCATTTCTGGACGTATAATGAACGATACTTTTTATTATACTTATCTAAAAACCCCGTAAAAAACTATAAGTACATTTTATTTTCGAAGTAATAATAATATATCGTAAAAATAGCACCAAACACGATTAACATTTGCATAGCAACGATTTATTTTTTATTAATTTAGGGCACG
This sequence comes from Agriotes lineatus, assembly GCA_940337035.1. Taxonomy (NCBI): domain Eukaryota; kingdom Metazoa; phylum Arthropoda; class Insecta; order Coleoptera; family Elateridae; genus Agriotes; species Agriotes lineatus. The sequence goes on along the minus strand of OW679201.1, from coordinate 62,466,377 downwards.
GAAAAAATCGGACATCGCGAAAAGTTCTGAAAAAGCCACCTTTACGTCATTGAAAACACAGATGAAAACAAGGTGAAAAATTTATTAAATCTTCATCAGTTAAGAGATCATCAAATATCTCGAATATATTATCCATATCAAATAAATATAAATTTCCATCAAAATAAACATTTTTAATGATTATGTGAGGTTATGACATCGCTGTTGTACTGCACACATAAGCATTAAACTTTAGTATTAATGGTTTAAACCATACTCTAGCTTGGTTTAAATTTACTTGAGATTAAACTGAAGTTTAAAGAAAACTAAAGATTGTAATACGCTATTGGTAGCTAATAAACAGTTTAAACTTTACTGTGTGGTATAAACTATGATTGTAATAGCGCCCCTTAGCTGGTATGACACGATACTAAATTTATGCGAAAATTTACGAGAAAGTTTTTTCATAAATTGCAAACAAAAAATTGTATAAGAAATTTACTATTAAATTTATGCGTAAATTATTTAGAAGCACTTTCTAAATAATCTGGGAGTAAACATAAATGTGCGCGTAAATCTGCGCAGACGGTAACGTCACACTAGCTAGAAATCTAGGGACCCTAGTTTTAAGTGAATGTTGACTACAATCAAGGTTAACAGGTTAACACGACATAACCGGATTGTTCTGCGACATAACATAAGAAATATAAAACTTCACTGTCGCTCATAATAAATTAAAATTCAACTCAATTTACTAATTCCCGCTAATCGTACAATTTTTAGATTACGTTTGTGTTTCTCTGTGCCAAATAGAAATTCTATCAACTTTACTGCATATAAATTATAAATATCCTTAAAATATTTGACTAGCGCACGTTTACAACAAAGTTTACGAAAAAATATTGAATAGTTTGCATACGTATAATTTTCTGGTTAAGCCAATTTAAGCAAAAAATTTACTAGTAAATTTTCTATAAAATTTATTCGTAAATTTTCACATAAATTTAGTATCGTGTCATACCAGCTTTACTGTTTACTATTTTCGTGACAGTATGATAATATTTGCAGAAATTGTTCCGCAGCTATTTTTTTCTAACAAAAGACTGAGTGCTTGCCTTGAAGAAAAAATCCCTATTCCTTTAGAGTCTAGATTTTTTCAGTTGGCATGCACCCATTCTTCTATTGACAAAATAGCTGCAGAACATTCTTCCAAATATTTTCGGAAATTAAATTATGTATATGTTATTCGGAGCAATATTGACCCTATGTTCTACCTGCCTCTGCAAATAAAGCTTCATTTCCTCCTAATGACATAGTATACTATTAGTTACATATTCGATTATATTTAACCTGGTTATGTATGATTTTGACTAACAACCGACTTTTAATAACCATCTGAAGACAAGCAAAATAGTTCGTATAATCCGTTGCCATAGTGGTGGAGCCTCCCTCTTTTTATTAAATTCTGGCAACCATGTAACATATTTGACATCATTTTATTCGGCGCAGTAGAAATGCTCACGATAGGGACGTAAACTACAAGATTACCTAAACTATTCCCAAATTTACTGTGAATTTATCACGTGAAAAATAATAATATAGGTATATCACCACGAACGATCGATGAATTGCCGTTTTTTTTGTCAAAGTATACGAGTGTTCATTGTTTCGACATAAATTGGACAATTCTAATTCTTAATTCCTAAATTCTTACAAAAAAATTTAAAAATACCAGTCGCCAAAATTAATTGGTCCAGTGGATGTTATTAGATTGTTTTTGTGTTTTCACCACTGTAATCACCATAACAAATACCATTGTTTGTTTGTTTGTAATGGACAAGATCTAGGCATGCGGAGTACCAGGTTTCTTAGACACCGACTGCTTTGGTTGTATGGTCAAAATCCTACCAAGAATTTTGCCGAGACTAAGGAGTTTCAACCCTAACAAGGGATCTTTTACAAGCTACACATCATAGTAACATGGGACCCACGGCTGAAAGATGGCATTCTGTAAAGGTTTTCATTACAGTGACGATATAATCACAGTGTGGCCATACGATTGTTGGCCGCCATGTTTTCTCCAACGTCAAAATAAGTTTGTGCGGGAAACCATGGTGATGTAATAAATAGAATAGCATTTTTTGTGAAAGCAACATTTGGTAACAAAAAATCACTGAAGTCAAAATTATTACTTGGTTAAAATTTAGTTTGCATTATTATTTTCGTTATTTTTGTGTATAAAATAACACAAATATGCATCAATACTACAACTAAATCTATTTTAACACTACGTTTGATAAATTATAAAATGCCAATGTCTTATTTTGACATTAGTAACTTTTTGTAACTAAATGTTCTGTACACTGTTAAAAATGACAATAACTTGGAAAACTAATGGCGGATTTTGCATTCATCGAATAGAAAACATGACCATCGTATGGCCACACTGTGATTATAATGTCACTGTAGTTTTCATCAGCATTTTTTTATTTTTAAAAACCTCACCGGGATCGGGGATCGAACTCTCGACCCTTAGATCAGTAGCCAATGCTTAACCACTGAACTACGGAACCCGGCAACAAATACTATTGTATAAGCAAAAAGAAAATTCATCAAACGCGCCTTTGCAAAATTTTGAAGTCATGTGCTTTATAACACCAGAAAATTACACCTTCTGTCAACTGTCAATGTCAAGCTGCTCCAGGCGTAGTGACACTAGCATAATAACCTCACTTTTCAAGTATGAGTTTGTTATTAATTTAAGTCATGTATTAAATAAAATAAATATTTACATATTCACAGTAACAATAAGTAGGTACATTTACAAGAGATGTTGAAACTGCTTGCCTTGTAAGCACAAAAAACTCGTCGTTTCATATTCTCGAAGACTTTTTATAACAATTTTGGTTTTATTCCATTGCATGCTTCTACAATTAGTAGAAGCGCATAGGGATTTTCGTGGGAACTTATTGATTAAAGTTAGCAAGGTAATTTTTATGTTTAATTGTATCATACTGAATACTAAAATGTTTCTTGCCACCCTGAGATACGCGTCGTTCAACCCCCACCCCCCAGAAGGGTTGGAATTGTAAAATGGCTCTATCTTTTGAACGAATAAAGATAAAAATACCGTTCTTACGGCAAAATTTATGTCTTATAGTGTAGAATGAAATTGTTTATTACGTTTTTTATGAAAAATGAAAAATTCACAAAGTATTGCAAATTAAAAAAATAATTAAATGATTTTTAACATAGTGCCTAAATAACATATTATCAAAAAAAGTTATAGTTTAAATACACGGTATCATAAAACAATCCAATTCTAGGCCAACAAATCACTGATGCACAGGTTGAATAATTAAAACAATGCTTTATTGGTAATATAAATATATTTTATTTAGATAACACCATAGACTTATAACTAAGGATATAAATATATCCTTGTTCATAAATCAATGGATAACAGAATACTGTAAATAGAATGCAGGTTCATTTACTCTTCGCCACTGCTTGTATCAGAATCGGGTGCAGCTTGTTAGGATGTTTGATTTTCACATGTATCTTCTTCTGCATGGCATGTGCATATTTCAGTGTATTTTAAGTTATTCGCTACAAATTTTCGTCGTCTTGTACTGCATATAGTCTTCTTGCAGGAACAAGATACTAAATTTAGAAGGTCATCTGGTGCAGTATTTAAAGTTAGTGATAGGACTGGACTAAATAAATTGTTCATATCCTTGGTCCAACCAAAATCTAATGGATTTAGATAAGGCACATGAGTTTAATGAGCATGTGTCCATATAAAACTTGTAGCCTCGATCTTTGTAGAGAAGGATATAAACTCGTTTTTGTTGGCGGCAGCTGATCACTTTGCATTTGATGTTTTGAAAAGCACTACCAACCTAAGTCAGCTAAAGTGCTAATACTTGTTTTCGGTGCATATAATAAACACACAAACTTTTGTATACCAGAAACTATATTGTCCAAGTTGACAGTGATATCACCAAGACTTGCTATAATGAGTTAAGCATCTCTTCAGATGAATTTGCAAAAGCTTTCCAAAACGTTCGTTTTCCTAAAAAAATATTTGGTAAGTAAATGAGATCACCGTGAAATTGGGTAGTATTACCTTTCCTTGATAAGTTCTTACATATATTGCAGACCAATCCAATTTGATTATTTTTAATCACGTGACTCAGTTTGACAAATCAGACCACACTTGAAGTGAAAACGATCCTAGGGTGATTTTCAATCACTATGGAAACTACCTAATTAAATTTCAATAGTACCCTATCACAAGTTGGTAGCACTGTAAATCTAAGTCAAATTCGAGGTTAGCAGGTTAGCTTTTCTGTCAGTCTGTGTCAAAACTGACGCAAAAGCTAACCTGATAACCTCGAATTTGACATAGACTTACAGTGCCACCAACATAATATTATTATAATGAAGTGTCAAATTAATTTGTCAGAAAATGGCTAATTTATTTAATAACTTATCTTTCCGAATTCACCGCGGCCAGTGATAAATCCTTATAATTTTGACAAATAATATCCCTCAAGTGCGTTGCCTTTAAGAAATAACCCTCGGCTTCGCCTCGGGTTATTTCTAGGCAAGCACTTTCGGGTTGTTATTTGTCAAAATTATTGCGGGTGATTATCACAGCCCTTGGTAAATTATAGCTGAAAATCCCCCAGTAGTATCACAACCAGATAACGCATGGAGGGCGGGTAGTGCATCTCTTTGTAGTTTCGTCATTAGCAGAAATATGAATTTTTCGTTCTTTGGGGTCAGTTCCTGTGTTGAAAATAACTTGACAGTTGAAGATATCGTAGTACTTCAAAATCAAAATGAAAACATCTGTATCTGGGGAACATATTGTTAGTAAAAGCGGCACGTCAGATTTGTAATTTTTAGATACATATACATACGGCATGTAAAAGCATCTTTGTGTCAGCTTCTTCTTGAGTGCTAGCAAGTTCTTCTATATATCCAGTTTGGTTCGAATATCAAGTGTTTTGTCAAGCAACTGTGAAAGCCTTTTCTCGAAATACATTGGATTTTAAAATATTTTTTTAAAGACAATCTGACAATTCGTTCTTGGTTGTACCGTGCGGTAAAAGATATTGGCAATGTTTGTTATATCTTCAATATGAAATTGTTGATGCTTCTCATACCTTCTATTTCTTGTGGCTTGCTTCAGCGAATTGTCGTCGTATCTATCAAATATTAGGTGGATTGAGCGCTAATTTGTGCCTTGTTTTTGTAATGTAAAAAAAATATTCTGTACCTTCACTATGTACAAATTATTACTTGTATCTATTACTAAGTTGAATGAAAAATAAACAGAATTTTATTTTTTTAAAGTGCTCACCCTGTATATATTTGTCCGACATTTTTCCGATTTCATTCCAGTTATATACTTATCTAATGTGTATGCAAAATATAGTCTTTCACCGACAAATATTTTTTTAGTTATACCGCCAACAGATAGACAGACAAATAGACAGGCAGACAGACGGGATCGAGAAAACCTATTCTTCGTCATCTAGGGATCCTGAAAAGTGAAGATCTGAAGAAGTCTCGGAAGGTGATTTTTTCGTGATTACAATACTTTCTTCGTCTTTCATACGAGGGAAGTAAAACTGTTTTCAAAAAGCATTTTTTGTACGATCGTGTCAAAATGACAACTTTTTACACTGTTTCTAGTGTCAAAAGCGACGTTTGTAGCATTCTTAATATTAGCGCCCGAAATACGTCTTATTTGCACGTTGCCATTGGAGGCGTGTTTCAATATTAAATTAACACACGCTTTGCCGTAAGTTTGAGTGTCAACATAACCTCGAATAGCTAACACAATGTGACGGAAAAAGTGTCACCGAACTAAGTTTTTATATTTCTGTTACGATCGTAGAAAAAATAGCGTATGATATACGTGTATAAGAGCCATTAAAGCACTAGCTTTAAATACACTAGTATCATAATATACTATTTCACCGCATCTCCCTAAATGTTCGAATAAAAAAAGCATAAAGAATAATTTTATTCTACATTCAGAAACATGAATTTTGGCGTAAGAATGACATTTTTATCTTTATTCGTCTCTGAGGTACAGCCATTTTATGTTTTCAACCATTGGGGGAAGAGAGGGGAGTGAGGGTCGGACGACGCATATTTCAGAGTGGCAAGAAACGTTTTTACAGTCAGTATGATGCAATTAAAGATAAAAAATAAGTTGCCAACTTTAATCAGTTATTTCCCACGAACCCCCCATTTTTGGCCCTATGCGCTTCGACTAAATTTCTTCTTGTAGCTTTTGAAGAGTCTGAACAGAGATTTTAAATGCTGTTTTTTAGTACATGTAATTTCCAAAGTGTGTAGTATCATTTATCCTAATGTAATGATGGAACATGCTGAATAAATGTATAAAAAATTTTCACTTTATCCCTCGATCTGGTGCCAATTATTGCCATCTGCGCTTTGTTTAAAGGGGCCGCCTTAACTTGATATTAAAGCTGTCAGTGCCATATGACAAGAGTTTGTTTGAAGTTTAAGTTACAAATTATTAAAGTATAAATCAGTATTGACAATACTAAAATTAACAAAATAATCAAACACAGTAAGGTAGGTATTTTCAATATCTAAAAACTACCGACATTATAATACTAATTCGAATCTTCTGTCTCAAGCTCAATATTCGAAACGAGGAGATTTGAAAGAAAACAAACATTACCGATGTAATGCACTGGATAGCACAACTGAAGTGGCAATAGGTGGGACATTTCGCTACACAAGACCCAAACAGATGGACAGCAACACTAGGTCACTGGAGACCTAGGTTAACTAGATGCAATGTGGAAACACCATAAAAGTGGTGCTAGATGGTGTAAAGAAAACGGTGGGGTGACACTGGTTTCAATTAGCACAAGACGAAGGTAAATGGAAGAGTGCAGGAGAAGCCTACGTTCAGCAGTAGATGGATAAAGGCTGACTATGGTGATGAATACTAATTAATTACACACTTACTCTTTAAAAATATATTTAATGTTTATATTTTAACAAGTATATAAGCCTTTCTTCGCCAGACTTACCTACTGTATGTGTATAAATTGCTTGGCAACAAATGTCGTTTATCTAACTTCTTCTTGTTTACATTCCATGTCCTCCCCCGAACGTTGGCTATCATTGAAGCTATTTGAACTATGTTGATTGCTCTCCTGAATAATGTAGCTGCTTCAGCCCTGCTTCCATACTTTTCTGATTTACGCTCTCTACCAGAATATTCAGTTCATCTTCACTAGTTGCTAAAAGCACAGTATCATCAGCGTAACGCAGGTTGTTTATTATCTCGCCGTTTATTACAATTTGTTCATCTGTTTTCCAGAGCCGCTGCAAATATTTTTTCTGAGTAGAGGTTAAGCAATGTATTTCTTCGCTGCGTCTGTTTCCTGCTCTGATAGATGCCGTATGTCCACAGTATAAGTTTGGGATAATTCTAACATCTTTGCTGTCCAGTCCGATTTCTCTGAGAATGTCTATAAGTTGTTCGTGTTTGACGCAGTCGAATGCCTTCTCATAGTAGATAAAGCACGCGAACTCGTCGACTGCGATGTCACGGCATTTTTGCAATAGAACATGTAGACCCATAAGGGTCTCTTGAGCCGAGTCCGCTGCGAAAGCCGAATTGCGTCTCACTAAGATGTTCTTCACATTCTTTAAAATTCTGGCATGGAGGATTTTGAATAAAACTTTTAGAACGTGGCTCATCAATGCTATTGTCCTATAATCGTTATGTGTCTTGGGAGATTTATTTTTTGGCAAGAGGTTGAAAATGGATTTAAGCCAGTCGTCTGGTATAATAATATCACATTGAAGAGATCTGTTATGAAATATATGAGTTGTGTCCTCTTAGAAGTTTCAGTATTTCCGATGGTATTTTATCTGGGCCCGATGCTTTCCTACTTTTGGTGTTTTTTAAAGCGTTTTCAACTTCGGCTCTTAAGATTGGTGGTCCTTCTGTTGCATTAATATTTGGTGGCATTTCTATACAATTGTCATCATAAAGTACAGTTACGTATTTCTTCCAGCTGTTCACTTGGTCAATAGGGCCATGTATTATATTTCCTGTGGAATCATAATAAAGTCCGTTGTATTTTTTTCCTGCAGGTAGCATATTTAACTTTTCTATGCAGGTTAAATGTGTCATGTCTTGCCTAGAGTTCTTCTCTTTCGTTGCACTCTTCCTCTAGCAATGTTGCCTTGGTTTTCTTGATTTTTCTACGTATGGTTCTATGTATTTCATTATACGTTTGCTTGTATTTTGTTTTTCCTCCTCTCCTTTTGTCCATCAGTAGCAGGATTTCCTCTGTCATCCACGGTTTTTTACTTCGACACGAAGTGTACGAAGTATTGAAATTCCCTCATATCGAAAACCACTCTGAGTCAAATATCTCTAAAATTCGAGCCAACCGACTAATGAACCCGCTATATCAAATCTCCATCTCGGCGGTGCGGATCTTTTGGTGAAGATCCCAGCCCACTAGATCAATCCCCCGAAATGGGGGGTGCCTAAACTTGCTGTGCGGGGGATGTATGTTCGTATGTGTACACGATTCCGGTCGCCAGGAACCTTCCTGAAGTCTTGGATCGTTTTCATACGATAGGTCCTTCGAAAATGAAGGCAACATCAACTTTTGAGCTATGGTCGTCGGCAAAAAAATTTTTTTTTTGTGTTTTTTTTTATAAATAACTGGTTCATAGCATTTCATTGTATTAGCGAAACAGAGTGATGCTGAGTATCGAAGTATTCTTGGAAAGCACGGAAGGGCGCTTTTCTTGGGTGGGGGTACCGTATATTTTCCTTTTTTTTTGAGTTTTATATCCATAATTATTATTGGCTGCCGTTAGAAGTGAGATTTTTACTTGTTGACACATGCTTTCCGTTGTTTCCTGATTATTTCTGCTACTAAGCATCGTTTTTGACAGTTCTTCAATTATGACTTTTTTCCGGTTTCATCTATCAGCTTTTGGAAATCTTTTTCATTTGTTGGTGTTATCATGCAGATTCTTTTTAAACGTAGCTCTATGGATGCCACTAGTGGATTGTGATCTGACGATACATTTTTATTGCCTTCACGATATTTCTGAAACGTTAGTTCATCTTGAAGACATCTATTTGGTTTCTAATGATGCAATCATCCTTTTCTGCATTTGACTTCCAGGTATACAATCTTCTGGTGTAATTTGAATATCGTAATTGTTACCACTAAGTCATGTTTTTTTTTAATTTAATTGTTACGGCGCATCCACCTGTTAGGTTATTAGAGCCAGAACTTTTGGTAATTTACATTTCATTGCGTTTCGTTATTTTAAAAGTATGTAGATTATTATTACTACTTATATTTCGTTTATTAACTTGGTCACTTTCAGGAAGTTTATCATTTTCTTTTCGTTGGATTTACCAAAGTGTAGAGCCTCCGATAGATGTTGTGGAAGGTGGAGGTTGCTTCGTGTATCATCAGATTTCTGGCAGTCAATGATTATATGTTTGACGGTTATTGGCTCATTGCAAAAAGGAATTGGTGGGTAATTTTCGTGTGGCTTCTTCTAAGTCTGGTAATGCACTGCTGTTCATTTCTGTTATTGGTGTGGATATCCCATGGTTGTGTTGTTGGTTTCAGGTCCCTCAGTTTGTTGTTGGTTGTTTCTGTCCATATTTCTTGCCATTTTTCGTAAATTTTGTTTTTTATTTCGGAGTGATAAGCATTATCCACTAGAATCACAACTCCTCCGCTAGCGTTTCCGCCCGTTTGACGATCTTTTCGATAAGTAATGTAGTTTTTTAGAGTTTCTTTTTGGGTATTTTTCAGACGTGTTTCCTGAATAGACAAGCATTTCGGTTTGTAATACTTGATTAGACGTTGAATATGGTCTACACGTTTGTAAAACCCGTTGCAATTCCACTGTAGTAAATATGTTTGAGTCGTATTAGTCACTGTAATATATTTAGGTATGTAAGTGTACAGTTAGTATTCGGAGTCGGAATTGTGAGTATTTTATCGGTTTTGTTTCATTTCTACTTTTATTTGGTTTATCATTTTGTTTTTTTTTCTTCGACACGTAGTGTACGAAGTATTGAAATTCCCTCATATCCGAAAACCACTCTGTGTCAAATACCTCTAAAATTCGTGCCAAGCGACTAATGAACCCACTATATCAAATCTCCGTCTCGGCTGTGCGGATATTTAGATTCCTCCCTCGTATTGGGGGGGGGGGTGCCTAAACGTGCTGTGCGGTGTATGTATGTTCGTATGTGTACACGATTCGGTCGCCAGGAGCCTTCCTAAAGTCTTGGATCGTTTTCATACGATAAGTCCTCCGAAAATGAAGGTCAACATCAACTTTTGAGGTATGGTCTTCGGTAAAAAAATTTTGTTTTTTTTGTTTTTGTTTTTTTTTTATAAATAACTGGTTCATAACATTTCATTGTATTAGAGGAACGGAGTAATACTGAGTGTCGAAGTATTCTTGGAAAGCACGGAAGGGCGCTTTTCTTGGGTGTGGGGTACCGTATATTTTGTGAATTTCGTTTTCATAGATCGTTGTTTGATTTCAGTGTATAGCGATTTCATCATTTTTATTAACGCAAGAAGGTCTTCCGCAAATTGTCTGGAAATTCCCAAAGGGTCGTTGGAGCCCTTGACATTTTCCAGGAAATCTTTGAAGTTATTAAAGGTGAGTAAGTAGTCGTTGGGTATTAGTTCCATTTTCTTACGTATGGGTAGTAAGATTTCTTCCATGGATATTGTTTCGGGTTCAGATTCGCTATATGTGTTGTTTTTGTGAATTTTTTTTGTTCGTTTGAGGGTCTTTGATGATTTTAATTGGTGATCGGGACGGTCTATCATGTGTTAGTTGGGTTAGATGTTCAGGTTGTTCTTGTATGATTCTTTCTGTATTTTTTGTTTGTTGTGAGTATTCTTCCTCTGGTGTCGATGGATTTGCAGTGTCAGATAGTGTGCGTTTGGAAGTTTGTAGTGTGTTTGTCGTTTTCAGCTATGTGGTTTGGTTGATGGCAATTGAAACATATTGCGTTGCTTGATAAAAATATTCTATAGCTTGTGCTCTCGAAATTACTAAGTATTGAGTCTGGAGTTATCAGGTTTTCGGGTGGTTCTACGAATATTTGTCTTCTAAAACTTAGAATGTGGGTATAATCGGCATCGGTTAATCCAGCTCTTAGAAAGGTTATTGTTGATATGGGCTTTAATTTGAGACTTCGTAGGCTATTATCGAGTATATCGTGTGGGATTGACGGACATACGTTTGATAAGACAATTTTTTGAGCAGGAGTGATAAGTCGACGCAGAGGAATTTAATTTTTTCTTATTTCAATAAATTTGTGGTTATTTATCAGCATATTACACGATCTGACATTTGGATAAAGGATTTTATTAAATGCTCCAAGGTCTTATCTAGAACAACTGCAACTCCAATATAATGAGTTGGGTCATAATTTCCAGCGTAGTAAGTACAGTGTTCATCTATTTCGCACTCACCTGAGCCAGGCCACCTCATCTCGCTTACTTCAAGTATTGATATACCGAGTCTTTTCATTTCACGTGTGGCATTGTGGATTTTTTCCGCTTGGAACATGCTACCCACATTCCATGTTGCTACTCTTAATTTTTGGGAGCTTTTGATTGTCTTACAGGGATTTCGCAAGTTGACGACCGAGGAAGCCGTGTGTTAAGATTCGCCATTGAGACGCTCCGGCAATTTGAGAGGCCCTATTAAGGTGACGTTCACAATTCTAGCCCATAGATTTGGCGTGATTAAAGTGAGCTTTGCCTTTTTGAAGATTAACGTGTGCTAAGGACCCATTTCGAGTATCCCCAAAGCGCTTTAAGGTCGTAAAAGTCGTTTTGAGCTGTAACAAACTGCTGCTGTGACGAAGATATTATTTTCGAGAAACAGCGGCAACGGTTAATTAATGAATGACAAATATTGAAGCAAAACTAAGAGCAAGAGTTGTGTTTAGAGGACAATTCAATAAAATAAGAATAACTGAAACTGTTAAGCCAAAAGTGGATTTTTATTTCACGTTTATCTGATATGAATATTGTTGTTATAATACTTCATCTGAACTTCGATTTGTTAGATAATTTTATTTTTCTATTATTAATTTCTGAGGTAATTATTTTTTGCTTATCTCTGCCAAAAATATTCATTGCAAATTTTCCACATAAAAATTCATGTTTTCTCACTTGCAAATGGTATAATTATTAAGCCTATTAATTTAGTTTAATGTTTTTATTTACCTTGTCATTCAAATAATTGAATTATTAAAAACAATTTACAAAATCAGTATATTGAAATGGTTCAGGCTCTTTCTTTGTTTTACCTATGAGTATATGTTTATAATTATCTTTTAGTCAATTTAAATTGCCCTATTTATTTTATTTTAATATTAAAAAGTTTTTTTTTTTGGCTAGCTCCTGAAAATCAGGTGTGCATTCCTTTTATCTAGATTGCTTATTCTGAAATCTGATGTTCCGATTTTAATTTTGACAATTCAAAATAACTTTTGTCAAATGGTACGTCAAACTACTTTGAAAATTTAATGACAAATACCTGATCGTTACATTTGTTATATAACAATATCAAACAGTAAGTAATTCCTTAATAATTAATTCAATTTTAATCTTTATTTTCTTTCAGTGCTTATTTTAAATACCGAAACCCATTTACCTTGTATTTGAACTTATCAATGTCCTCGACAGTAATCAACTCGTCCCATACTGCTACCGATCACAACTGCTACTCCCAATAAACACGGTGAAGGCCTCCACTGACAACCAAAATGTCAAAACTTCCTCGCAGCATGGATCCAAACAGACGTCGTTGTCACTTATTTCCAACACCGTATACAAAACCACTCTCCTAAAGTATTCCACCTACCAGCACCAAGAACCCCGCACAAGGACAAGACACCAGACCTCAATTGCCAAATCCTTCAAACATGTTTCCTCTACCAACGATCTCCTCGGAATTCTCCTTCCGTGCCAATAGCTCGCTGTAATCTAACTCAATCGATGTGCAATGTCAAATGTAATTCATCAATAAACTTAATTCAATATATCTTTCTATTTAATTTCTTCTATAGATTAGCACTGCTTTAGTTAAATCTTCTCACCATTTTCTTTGTCTGTCTTCATTTTGGTGTACTCATCTCATTTTAAAATTTAATTCTACCACGCAAATTTTGTGTTAGTCGTAACCCTTTTTATTTTCCAAACATTTTACTTTTTAAAATAGGGTTTATTTCATAATTTCAAGTTACATAAATTAATTACAGCTTTTCATTTTCAAATTTGTTATCTTAGTAATCAAAACAAATGCCTTAACGATATCATATTTTATTCTTCCAACACACTATATAAGCTTTATTTTGATTTCTACCCACTATGTCCAATAATCTATCTCGATTAAGTATTTGTCATTATTTTCCAATTTCATATTTAGATATTACATTAAATTCGAATCCTTCTGTTTCTCAATTAGCCTCATATTCAATTATAAATTCAATTTTTTCTAATTACATAAAATTATTCAAATACCCAATTCATATTCAAATTGATCCCTATAATATCCAACTACTGTAATCCCTTAATCCTATTTTAAAATAATTTTTATACCCCTGTATTTATATCATTACAATATATAACATCCACTCCACAAACCTGAAACTCGGAACAGTCCTTTCTTGGAACCTGAGGTTGATAGGAAAAATTCCAAATTGTTGATTGAATGCATCCGGTTTCTATCAGTGTTCCTTTCTTGATTTCTATTCCTTTTTTGTCTTGTTCTAATTGTATTTCTTCTTCGATATATTTCTTCATTTTCTTGGACTTTGAACATTATTGGTGTAGTAACCGGAAGTATACAGGACGCTTCATAAGAGATGGTTCGGTATGCCTTCAATATTTTTATATTCGTTAACCTCTAAATCCGTCTCAATTTTCTCTTATTTGACGACTTTGTTAATGCTGTTTCCCACACAGCTGCTCCATATGTTATGATCGACAGAATCGCTTCTTGATACATACTATATGGTCCTTAGGGCTCTCCCAAAATAAAACAAGCAACTGCGATCCACAAAATCAGCAGAATACAATATCTAGCTAATCGATGCATCACTGGGGCCTTTAAAGGCACCTCAGGACAAGCACTGAATGCTATTTTAAATCTGCCACCTCTGCACATCTTCTTGGAAGGTGAAGCCAGAATGGCAGCCTACAGATTACAAAGTACTGGTCACTGGATGACCACAGCTAATAATCTAGGACATGGCAAGATCATGTCACACATCAACAACCCAATATTAGAAATGGGTTCTGATCTTATAATCAAAGCCTATGACTTTGAAAATAACTTTACTGTACACAAAAGTTGGAATCCGGACCAACTACCAACTCCAACAAATAAGAACATCATTTTTTACACTGATGGATCTAAGTTTGAAGGGGGTACAGGCTCCGGTGTGTACAGTACCAATCCTAGAACCAACGAAAAAGTCAGTCTAGGAAAGTTTTGTAACATCTTTCAGGCTGAAGTACAAGCTATTAACGTATGCGCAAACATCAGCATAGAAAAGAAGCTGCTCAATCGAGACATACACATTCTCTCAGACAGTCAGGCAGCACTAAAAGCGCTAAACGCTTTCAGTACTTCATCGAGACTGGTCAAGGAATGCAAATCCAAACTTCAAACCTTAAGCCAGGGAAATACAGTAAAATTATGCTGGATCCCAGGTCACCAAGGTATGGAAGGAAACGAAAAGGTGGACAAGCTCGCAAAAGAAGCAGCCCGTAATGCAATGACCTTCTCAGTCCGCCTGCCTGAACCAATAACCTCTCCTTTCTTCCCCGAAGAACCTACCTGGGTTGTGCACAAGGCGATGCTTCCAGTGATGTGCATAACCGACCCCTTTTCCGAGACCCCGAGTTATCTTGGTGCTGATCGTGCGACTAGTTAACCCTTATCCTGCCCTGGTAAATGCTTAGGCGCTGATCTGCAACAGACATCCACCATCCACCTAGAATTCGGTTGAAGTTGACGTTGATCTGTGACTAGTTCGAACCACGTGCACCCCCGGTCCACGGAGAGTGCATTCTCCTACTGCCCATCTTCCCCGTAGCTTTTCCCAGACCTCCTGCTTGGGATAACTCGATATCCTCCAGTGAAGCTTTAAGTTTGGGGCATCGAACACGACGTGAACTCTCAAACTTCCTCATGGCACCTCGTATTTTCGCTATAAAACGAATTCTCGGATCAGCTGTCAAAATGCGGGGTCGCCTCATTACAAAGTATAATATCCTAATCCGAACAAAGGGGAACTCACCGTTAAAACACAAGCACTGGGGCACTCAGATTCACCAATTAATATCAATTTAATTCTCACACAACACGTCCTTAAATAATTTTCTGTCTGCCTGGAGAACCAGAGACCATTTTTGCGAGATCCTGCAAGAAACCAGACCGTCCACGCTCTCTGGATGAATCTAACGAAACTCCACGAGCCGCTACTAAGAACTGAAGGGTTGCAGCCGCTATTAGGCGTTAAAACGTCCGTAAACGGAAATATTTATTGTACACTGTTGACAGTTTTGTTATATTAAGCAAACATATTTAATTTTTATTTTTGTAATATACCGATGGGGCCACAATTATATATAACAGCAATGAGATAACATGAACCACAAAATAAAATGCTTGAGTAAGAAAGAGATGACCATACAACAAAATTATTTTAGTAGGCACAATTAGTTGACATATGTCATAATTAAAGTAAGCTTCAAGCCTACTCGTATATTTGCTACTATGTTTATCTCTTTCTTACTCAAGCAATATGTGTTATCTTCTTATTCATGTTATCTCATTGCTGTTATATATAATTGTGGCCCCATCGGTATATGAAGAACAATACATGTTTATTTTCGACTACTTTTTTTTATGTGTTAGTAGGCCATGGCCCAGGCAAAAAGAGCTACCGTTCCAGTAGGACGTTACACTGCCACCTAATAATAGATTTGAAAATAACTCACTGCTATTGTTAGATATCCCACATAAATTTGTGACCTAATTAGTGATTTTGCCTCGAAAAGTAATATTTCGAAATCCTGGCCCGCAGCATTAACCTTGCGGGCTGTTACGATACTTTTGGAGTGCCCCCCGTAGCATTAAACTTTCGCTAGCTGAATTCTGAACTTGAATATTTATGGTTGGCTTTTGTCAATTTTTGCAAGCTTTAAACTAGGTATATTTAGCTGTACCTTATTTTTAATTATTTGCCTATAATTATCAAGCAGTTTGGTAAGCAACTCTTCGAATAATTACCCATATTCTACTAATTAAATTTATTTTGGTCATATTCCTACAGATATTTGTATATGGCGTTTAGGCAACCCCTGCTACAAATTATTCTGCACTATTCTATTTGTTGCTAGATAAAGGATATCACTTGTTGCAGTCACAATTTTTCAGGCTGTTTTTTTCGCATCTACTGGCCCAAAAATTTTGGAAAGTTTTGATAACTGGAAGCTGGTGGAATTTTTGAGGTCTTTCCCATTTTAAACTTGGTGCAGGCTGCTAGTGCCTCGGCCGTGTGCTTAAATTTTTGAGCTAATTAGTATAGCTCAGCTCCGTCTTGATTTTTCGGAGGATCTGAAAAAGCACATGTGCCCTTAAGACGTTCGTATTTGATTTGGTTGTACTTACGTCCTTTCGCTTTTGCGGATTCGTTTGAGGTCAGCATTGCTTCTGCCCTTTCTTCTGGCTCAATTCCAGCGTGAGGTAAGATAAGGCCAGTTTCTTCTTATTTGGGACTTATTTGGGCGTTGTGCATTATAGCCATTTACTGTGGACTTCGATTTACTGTGGGACTGGATTTACTGCCGGATGCCACTCATTCCCTGTGGGATCCATTTCCTGTCGGCTACGACCTTGGGAGAGTTCGGACGCTTCCTGCGAGAGGTTGAACTTCCCCCTGAAGAGGCTTAGCATTCCTTGTTCGACGGCACCCTGCGGGCCTCCCAAACCGTCGATTTCGGCCCCTGTAACCATCGAATTGTCAAGGAGCTCGACAAATTCCCTGGTAGCTACGCTGGAGGGGTAGCACTGCACTTACCTGTGATACAATCACCGCTCCCTAGGTCCGCTGGGCCTCTCGCTGCGTTTGCCGTAACCTCCATCGCTTCTGTCGTCCCCGGCCTCCGCACGCCAGGTTAGAAGCCGACATGTTTTTACTACAGGCAAGAAACTGATATAGCTATTTGTGCCTGGTGTATTCCATAGTTAGTTATTAGAATCTCGTCTCGTTAACAGTTAGGGCATGTATGATATTCTTGGCCTAGCAATGCTTTGTCGAGTTAGATGTTAGGGCATGTTTTTTTTGTATAATTTTAATGTGTTATTATGATAGGGCTATTACAAATTTCGAGCGCCCATTTTGTGCAGGCTACTGGTCTTTACTGAATCCTTAATCGAGCTTACCTGAGTTTTGCGAAAATAGTTCTGCGGCTCAATCCCGTAGTAGCCTTCGGTTTTTAATTGGCCCCGAGCCACGGCTTCTCCGTGGAACCTACGAATTTACAGTTCAATTAACTCTCGTGCTGCTGCCCTACTTGCATTTATGTGCAACCTGGGAAACTAACGTCAGATTAACTTACTAGAGCCCTGCTTCGGTGGTTCCGCTGCAGACTGGGGATTTGTCGGCTGCCGCGCCCCATCGAGCTCCCCTGCAAATCGTATGTTAGACCTTTCGTTTAGTTACTTCAGTTTTAAGGCAGTACTTACCGCATGCTGCCTACTGTTTGCTCGATATCTTCGGGTTTATCTCGACGCCATTTGCATGTCGGTCGCTGAGGTCTGACGTCATTTTTTTTGTTAGCGTGTCGTGGCTAGAGAACCGATTTCGGTAGCCGAGTGCTTTACTTGGGAGTCGCGTGAGCCCGTTAATTATCTTGTCGGAACTCTGTTTGCGGCGTTCGCGATTTCTTCGCGTTATTGTAATTTATTTGCGAGTTTACGTAGGTACAAGTTTGCCGAAGGTTTATTCAAGCGATTGCTTTAGCGTTCATTTATGCATCTGATGTATTTCCATTAATAAAACTGCTCTGTGAACTATATGGCCATATAACCTCGTAGTTTTTGACCTTAGAAATTTTGGATTAATTACTTTAGGATCTTACCGAGCTGATATTCGGGGTTTCACATCAGCTGAGCGCTTGCATAACCTGGCCCTGCTATATCCTGCCTCACAGGGATTAATTAATTTATTATTTTTTTAATTTAATTTATTTAATACTCGCTACGCTCCGTTTTTAACCGCGCAATGTCTTAATGGGTTAGCCCATTCTCAGGT
Organism: Agriotes lineatus; assembly: GCA_940337035.1. NCBI lineage: Eukaryota > Metazoa > Arthropoda > Insecta > Coleoptera > Elateridae > Agriotes > Agriotes lineatus. Next base: position 62,447,977 of record OW679201.1, on the reverse strand, counting down.
CATAGTCACTGCTACTATTTGCTCGATATTTATATTTATATTTGTATTGATATTTATTATTGCATGTCGCATACTGTGTGTTTTCTTTGGTGTTGCTAAGAATATTACCTGCTGTGATCTATATATATTTAGTTTATGTTAGCATTGCACTATAGTACGTACCAATATATTTAGAATAAAGCAGTGATCTATTCATTGGTTGATTTGTTTATTTTTGACTTGCTGGTTTTTATCTTCGACCTTGTGTAAGGTCCGGCACGAGGTATTGGATCTGAGACTAGGACCTGGCGCCCACTCCTTTTTTTTGTATTCTCTTTTAGCATAGCTGGAACCCTGCGACCCTCGCGGCGAGCTAGCCCAATTAGGCCGATAGTTACCAGCCGGCAAAATAACTAATATAACTTTCGCCAAAAGGTAAGGCCGACCGTCTATCTTCCATTACAAGAAGATTTTGACGCCCAACGCTTTGGGGCCTTGAAAGGATTTTTGACTACGTCGTTGTTAGGGTACTTGGTGGTACTATAGTGCAAATCGAATTGTTAGGGTGTTAGAATTTATTATTGGCTAGGTGATTTACATTTGGTATTATTTATTGTCGATACTTGTTGGGTATTTACAATTGATTATTGCTAGTTATAGGTTTGTTTATTGCATGCTATTTACAGGTTTTGCTTGGGTTAGTTATAAGCCTAGTTTAAATAAGTTTTTGTGATCATCTTGTCCTGTTGGAACAGCAAGATGGTATTTAAATTAGATGTTAATCGACTGCTCGTCGATGAGCTCGATTATGAGCTTCGAGTTAGAGACATTGCCATTCAGGGCAACGTCCAAGACAAACGTAAATTACTCCGTGCTCGTATGAAGATAGATCTTCTTATGAATGTCACTTTCACTCCCGTGTCTTTCGATGCTACTGAAGAACTTGCGATCTGTGAAGACAAACTTTCTATTTTAGCTGCCGAAATTGATAGTTGCACCTCTAGGAACCTGGACAATGATGCCCAACGATTAGGTACTCGCCTTCTTCATGTTCAAGGTCGTCTAGGTCATATTCTAGCAGAACCAGATTCCGCTTCTAGGTTGGAGTCCTTGAAGGATAGATGCGAACAATTAATTGCCGCCTTGGAAGCGAAACTTCAGCTTCACGTTGATACCCAAGCTCGCAACGACACAACCGCTGCACCGAGTGATTCAAGCTCGGAGGATGGTTCGTTAGTTTTATCTTCGGAAACTCATATTCGCCCCCATAGCTCTGTTGTCACTACGTCTCAGGAAGACGCTGCCTTGCCTATTCGTCCTATTGCTAGCTCGGTTACGTGGAGTCATCCTTTGTCCACTTCACAGTTCTTTGCCCCTCAGCCTATTCCTAGTAGCTCAGCCATGCAGCCTGGCATGTACTTGGATTATCCGCCCTTTGCTGATGCTGTCAATCGTCGTTCTTCTGCTGCCGAAGATGTCAACCAGTCTGCGCCGCATAGACACACTTCGACTGCCAACTACTTAGCCATCAACAAATGGAGGATCACCTTCGATGGAGGAAATGGCTTAACTAGCTTTTTAGAGGAAATTGAAGAAACTCGCATAGCTCGAAACGTATCCAAGGATCAACTTTTTGCCGCTGCCATCGAATTGTTCACTGGCAACGCTCGAATTTGGTTTCGTTCCGTTCGCAACACCATTCGTTCTTGGGACGAATTGATCATCGCTTTGAAAGCCGCTTTCCTGCCTTGTGACTATGAAATCAGCCTATGGGATGAGATCCGTAGTAGAACCCAAGGACCTGATGAGTCCGTAACGGTCTACGTCGCTGTCATGGAGAACCTTTTTAGTCGCCTTTCTCGTCTACCTGTAGAAATGGAGCGCATAGAGATTATGCGTAGAAACTTGCAACCATACTTACAGGCACAACTGGCTCTCTACTCTCCCACGAGTATCTCGCAACTCAGACAACTCGGAAAGTTAATTGAAGATGCTAAGGTGCGTGCTTCGAGGTTCAAGAATCCACCTCCGCCTTATCAAGCCCTCGAACCTGACTTGGCTTAACATAAGCCCCGTTTTGGAGCTAGAGCCGCTGCCATTGAGGAAACTAGTTCCACTCCTAGTCCCTCTGCCGAAGAACAAGTCTGCGATGTTACAGCTGCTCGACCCTATGGTGTGTGCTGGAACTGTGGGAAGCCCGACCATCGCGTAGCTCAGTGTCCATCGCCACGCAAATTGAAGTGTTATCGCTGCGGTAAAGCTGACGTCACAATTCGTACCTGCCCTTCCTGTTCGGGAAACGGGAACGGAAGGCGTTAAGAGGCCGATTAGCGTCTTCTCCCGCCACCATTTCTGAGGCCAATGTCGTCTCCCAATCTCGAGAAACGGATCACATACCTACTGGACATCGTATTCTGCTCGATTTCATCATAAGTCACGCCAGTAAAGATGAAAGGCCCTATCTTCGTGTTTCAATTTATGGCAAAGATCTACTTGGCTTGTTGGACTCCGGCGCGAGCCGTACCATTTTAGGTCGCCAAGGATGGGAAGTATTGAAGGGCGTCTGCAAATTAAGCTCTGTTAAATCTACCACCTGCAGCGTCGCCAACGGTGATAAATGTCATAGTATAGGTACACTTACCGTCCCCATCGTACTAAGAGATCGCGTGAGAACTTTCGAAGTCCTGGTTATTCCTTCACTCCCACATACATTAATTTTGGGCACCGACTTCTGGAAAAGGATGGCCCTTGTGCCAGATCTTCGCCATGGGGAATGGACCTTCTCCAAAGCCTCGGCTGACGAGCAAATCACAGCAATCCGTTCGACTGAACACCTCACGAACGACGAACAAGCTGTGCTTGATCAGACTATCAGCGAAGCTTTTTCCTTGATAGGAGATGGTGTAGGATGCACCCATTTAGTGGAACACGTAATCAAGACGGATGCTGAACCAATTAAGCAGCGCTATTATCCAATCTCGCCTGCTTTGCAAAAGCACGTGAATGAAGAGCTCGACGATATGTTAGAAAAGGGCATTGTGGAACCCTCAACATCGGCATGGTCATCGCCCATCGTTATGATAAAGAAGAAGGATGGTTCTTACCGCTTCTGCGTAGACTATCGGAAGCTCAACAAGGTGAGCCAACCTGATGCCTATCCACTTCCGTACATCAGCAACATCCTGGACAAGTTACGTGATGCACAATACCTGACCACGTTAGATGTCAAGTCAGCCTACTTTCAGGTGCCGGTTTCTGTCGCTAGCCGTCCGCTAACCGCCTTCACTGTCCCTAATCGTGGGTTGTACCAATTTTGTCGCCTCCCGTTCGGCCTTCATACCGCCCCGGCGACTTGGCAACGTCTTATCGACCGAGTTATTGGTGCCGACCTAGAACCTTACGCTTTCACATACTTGGATGACGTTATTATCTGCACTCCTACCTTCGAAAAACACCTGGAGGTCTTGAAGGAAGTCATATCTAGGATCGCCAAGGCCGGTGTTTTGTAGCCTTCTCAGTTTTCCGTTATTTGGAAAATTCCTGATTGCCAGCTCGCCTTGGAATTTAATGGACTGTATGAATTGTAGGTTTCACTGAATAAATACACTCGTTGAAAGCCGGAAATATGTTACTTTATTAGCAATAAACAACACATTGAACGTTTGAACATTTACAAGAATTAGCTTTCGTAGAGCGGACTCCTTCGCAAGCAGTCTCGTCGACAGATGGAAGTTAAGTGCGGTGAACGGCGAGGCAAAGCCCGCTCGACCTTCTACTGCGCACAGTATGAATTCAGAATGCAAGAGAGGCGGCAAAAGTTTATAAAGTCCTTAACATACCGCCCGCCTTGGAAAGGGTAACCTTTCAAATAAAACAGTACAGAGTTGACATGTAAAAGCTAGAGTAAAACATGTAACATGAACACACATATACAAAGCATAATAGTACATGGATCTTAATCTAGTACAAGAAAACCCGAACAATGGGGAGCCAAAAGGCTTTACGAAAACTGCGCTGAACGCTAACGCACTAGTTCACAACACTAGGTAGCGGGCACAATTTGGCGAAGGATCGCTTCACGATCCCTGACACAGTGTTCACTGACGCCACACGCGTAACGCCGTCAAGGCCAGGGTGCAGCTCGGTGACCCGGCCTAACCTCCACTTCAGAGGGGGTAGATTGTCATCCTTGATGAGGACCATGGAACCAGGCTGGAGGTCCGAAAGATGCGTGCGCCATTTGGTGCGCTGTTGGAGTTCCGAGATGTACTCTTTACTCCATCTCTTCCACACATTCTGGTGAAGTTGTTGTATTCTCTGGTATTTAGACAGCCGAGACTCGACTATCTCAGTAACGTTGGGATCAGGTAGTGACACCAACGGACGACCAATCAGGAAATGAGCAGGAGTCAAAGGCTGAAGGTCGTTTGGATCAGAGGACAAAGGGGACAGGGGTCGGGAGTTTAAGGTCGCTTCCACCTGTGCCAACAAAGTGCTAAATTCATCATAATTTAGACTAGCGTTTCCTATAACGCGACGTATGTGATGTTTGGAGGACTTGATTCCGGCCTCCCACAATCCGCCAAAGTGGGGACTGTGCGCGGGTATAAAATGCCAAGCTACTCCGTCGTTCGCGACTGATTCGGAAATAGAAGGGTTTTGTTCCGCGAGAAAATTGCCTAATTCGATTAACTCGGAATTAGCGCCTACAAAGTTAGTGCCGTTGTCTGAGTAGACATGGAGCGGTTTGCCTCGTCGAGCCACAAACCGGCGAAAAGCCATTAAGAAGGTTTCAGTAGAAAGATCAGCGACCAATTCAAGGTGCACTGCCTTTGTGATAAAACAAACAAATAGACAAAGGTAGGACTTTACTAGTTTAGAACCACGTCCCTTGCGATCCTTTATCATGAAAGGTCCACCATAATCAATACCAGTCGTATGAAATGGGGGCGATGATTGAGTACGAGAGGCTGGCAGGTCTCCCATTATGGGTTCAGTTAACTTAGGAGAGAATCTAAAACACCGTAAGCATTGATGAACCACTTGCTTGACGATATTTCTGCCAGAGGTGATCCAATATCGTTTTCTGAGATTAGCTAACAGCATTTGAGGTCCGGCATGGAGAAGCCGAAGATGCTCATGCGATACTAGGAGTTTGGCGAATGAATGTTTGCCAGAAATCACTAGAGGAAACTTCTTGTCAAAGGGTAATTGAGAGTTGTGGAGCCTACCACCAACTCTTAGCAGTCCCTCGGAATCCAGAAAGGGATTCAGGGATATCAAAGCAGAAGATTGTTTCACAGGCTTGCTCTGTGACAACAGTTTAAGTTCGTCAGGAAATGACTCGCGTTGGGAGAACCTGGCAAGCCTTACAATAGATGCTTGCAGTTCATCTGTAGAGAGGGGACCAGAAAGACGATCCGCCTTAGGGGCTCGCGCATTGTTATGAAAACGAAAGCAATAAGCTATAACTCGTAAGCGAGCAAAGCTTGAATACTGATTGAACGGAAATGGTTCAACAGAGGTTACAGGAAGACTCTGAACTTCCTTTTTGAATTCTGGAAGCTCAGCACGAACATGTTTGGAAGTAGGCCAAGAGGCCTCACCTTCGCTTAGCCAGGTGGGACCATGCCACCAAAGGCTCAATTCTTTCAAACCTAAAGGGGTGATTCTCCTAGTGAGAAGATCAGCAGGATTAGACGTTGTGGGAACATGCCGCCAAGTGGCATCAGAGGTGAGTTGCTGAACATCAGCAACTCTGTTGCACACAAAGGTCTTAAGAAGATTTGGACTGGTTTTCAACCATCCTAGCATTATTGTAGAATCTGTCCACAGACCGATTCTAGATATGGGCAAATCAAGTGCCTTTATGACTTGCATGGAAAGTTTGCTTAGAAGAACAGCTCCGCAGAGCTCGAGCTTCGGGATTGTCAAGGGCTTTAAAGGGGCTACCTTGGCCTTGGAACAGAGAAGGTAAACCTGTACTTCCCCTTCTTGATTCTTGGAACGTAGGTATATCGACGCACCGTAACTATTGTTAGAGGCGTCGCAGAAACCATGGAGCTCTATCTCGACCACGCTCCGACAGAGGACGTGACGAGGAATTGCTAAGTCATTGAGCATGAGAAGCTCACTGCGATAGGTTAACCATTTTTCTTGTATGGCTTTAGGAACGGGTTCATCCCAATCCAGCTTTTCCATCCAAAGCTGTTGCAAAAGAACCTTGGCACCCATGGTGCATGGACTTAGAAGACCCAACGGGTCGAATATCTGCGATATTTCAGACAAGATGCTACGCTTCGTAGCCTTACTACTTGTAGAATTTGAAATATTGAACATCAGATGATCGCTTTTAAAGGACCAAATCAAACCAAGGGTGTTTGTGTGCTCATGTGCACTGAAATCAAGAACACCCGGATGCAAATCGGAATCTGGTATTCCATCGAGAACTTCTGGAGAGTTAGAAATCCACTTTCTAAGTTTGAAGCAGCCTGACTCAAGAATCTGATCCAAGTTTGAGCAGAGAGTACGCGCTTTCTCAGGAGTGTCGGCACCTGTCAGAAGGTCGTCGACGTAGAAGTCCTCCTTTATGATTCGAGAGACTTCGGGATTTGAAGCCTCACATTCGATGCCCAATTGGGTTAAGCATCGAATAGCAAGAAAAGATGCTGAAGCGGTGCCATACGTAACCGTATTCAGGTCGTACGACCGAAGAGGCTCAGCTGAGGAGGGTCGCCACAAGATTCTCTGAAGGGGCCTATGGTTAGGATTCACCAGAACCTGGCGATACATCTTCTCGATATCAGCTGATATAGCGAATAAATGCTTGCGAAAGCGAACAAAAATGGAAAATGTCTTGTTGCACGGTTGGGCCAACAATCTGAATACTGTTCAGAGATTGCCCTGAAGTGGTTGCTTGAGAACCATTGAATACAACTCGGAGTTTAGTTGTCAGGCTTTCCTCTTTTAAGACTCCGTGGTGGGGTAGATAATAGGATATCTCGTTTGAATTAGGGTTTGAAACGGACATATGACCTAATTCAGAATATTCATTCATGAAACTCGAATAGCGATTGGACAAGTCAGGGTTCGCTTGTAACCGCTTCTCTAATGATAAGAATCTTTTCTGAGCGATTTGCAATGAATCACCCAATACCTCTACAGGTTCCTTGAGAGGGATAGAGACAACGAATCGACCATTCGCTTCTCGTTGCGTATTTTGCAGGAAATGTGCCTCACAGGCGTTCTCTTCATTTGTGCGAACCTTTTCCTCTGGGTAATGTTCGAGTTGCCAAAACCTAGCAATGGGATCAGAAGCATCCTCGATCGTGCTAAGATTGCACTGTACAGGGTACGCAGAAGGGGGGCCTGTAGGGCCAGAAACAATCCAACCAAAACGAGTCTTTTGGAGGATGGGAAGATTTGGGCCTAGACCAATTTGTCCAATACAAAGGAGCTGCCAGAAAATGGGCGAACCAATCAGAATGTCGATGGTGCCCGGTTGGTCGTAGGACAGATCTGATAACTTGATGTTATCAGGAACCTTGAAGCTGTTTCGCTGGACGCGAAAACTTGGGGTAACACCCGTAATCTCATCGAGAACAAGACAGGATAGGCCAATGCCGTATGAAGTGTGAGGGGCTTGCAGCTTGATATCACACCTAGCCTTAATTTGAGAAGTGGCTTTACTTAAGCCAGAAACAGTAACGTTGACTTCGCGAGTTGGAAGTTTCAACCTTTTACACAAATCTGAACGTATAAAGTTCGATTGGGAACCGGAATCCAACAGGATTCGCACAACGTGAGGCGTACCATCATCAGCGATGAGTTTAGCGGTAGCCGTAGGTAAGAGTACCTGCAAAGCATTCGAACAGAATGCAGAAATCGATTGATTTAGATCAACAGGGGTTTCTGCCGACATCGCAGATCCTGGTTGACTAGAAGAAGCATTCTGAGGTTTATCCTCATGAAGAAGTGTGTTGTGCCTTGATTTGCACTTTCTACACGTATATTTGGAGCTACAGAGGCTCGATAGGTGACCCTGAGTTAGGCAATTAAAGCATACGCGGAGCTCTTTTGCCTTTGACTTTCTGTCAAGAACAGACAGCTTGACAAACTTATCGCATTTGTACAAGGAATGAGATCCTTTACAAAGTGGACACGAAGGGGTACCTGACACAAATGATTTCGAATGTACCTTGGAAGACTTTTCGGGTACAAGCTTAACATTTTTTACCTCTAGAGTTTCTAGAAGATTTGCTGTGTTTTGTAGAAATTCCTTGAACTCATCAAGATTAGGCAGGTCAGAACTTGACCGGTTTCTAAGGACCTCCCATTCACGAAATGTAGTGGGGTCCAGTTTTTTAGAAACTACATAAATTATAACAAAATCAAGAAGCTCGCTTTCGGTAGCTAATGATTTGATTGCTGCAAAATGTTTGAATAACATATCGCTAATCGTACGTAATTTAGTTGCAGATTCCTTACTGCAAGATTCAAGCTCAAAAATAGCCTTGAGGTGGTTATGAACCAGAATTTTTGGATCATTGTATCGATTGCACAATGCCTCCCAAGCTAGAGTATAATTACCCGCAGTAAACTCTAAACTTTTTATAATTTGGCTTGCATCACCCTGTAAACTAGCCTTTAGGTAATGCAGCTTCTGAATATTAGTCAGCGTTTGATTCTCATGAATTAAGCTACTAAATATCTCACGAAACTCTAACCATTCTGAAACACTTCCTGAATATTTAGGGATTGAAATGGTAGGAAGCCTAAACGATGGCGTATTACACTGCGAGCTGCAGTTTGAATGCCCTGATCTTAAGCTACCAGCAGGCGATCCAGAACGATCTAATGCAACATCAGACTGGCTGTTGTATTCATTAATCAAATATTCACCTAGTGAAATTGCAAAATAATAAGAATCTTCAAATTCGACTCGCTGTTGCATTTCCCGTTCTGCATCCTCACTGGCTTCTAAAATTTGTTCATGAACCGCATCATATTCTGATAACAATGTGGCTGCATTATTCAATCTTTTTTGCAACTGAATAATTTGAATGCTAGATAACGATTGATCTACCTCGTAAATTGCTTGCAACGATTGCACGTATTTTGCGAAACTCGTAAGCTTGCCCTTGATAGAGCCACGTGCTCTTACAAGCGAATCCATAATTGTTGAGATTAAAAACAATTTAACAGATCGAACTAACTTTTCGTACGCCACTGGCGTGAATTTTGTACGCTTCTGGTACGCGGACCCAACGGGTCAACTATCTGTGATATTTCAGGCAAGATGCTACGCGTGGTAGCCTTACTACTTGCAGAATCTGAAATATTCTTTAATGATAAAACCCTTTCGCACGCCTCTGGCGCGAATTTGTTTACAACGCAGACAGCGCTTGATAACAACGCGAGAAACTCGTCGCTAACGACGCAGAAAACGACCCTGGTACAACGCGAGATGATTCACTTGTGACTGCAGCATGAAACATGCAGGGGATATCGCTAACAAACGTAATAGCTTGGCATTTCACGCAATTAAAATGTTTATATGACTCATAAACCATTTGTTTACGCAATAATACGCAGCTGAAATTATGCACATATGCAAACACAGACGAAATAAACCAAATTTATGCATAGGAAATCACAAAAATAGGAAATTAGGCTTACATTGATATTGGTGTATGTGCCGCCTTGCCGATTTTCCTCGTTGCTGTGGTTCGTACTACCGTCTGGCTTGCAGCTGCAATGCCCACGTGCACGTTGTTGCCGCGTTTGGCTGTCTCGTTCTCACGTTGCTAGCACCGTATGCTGTCTTCCTTCCTCTCGTTACGGGCACCGCATGTGCCCTCTTCGTTCCACGCGTTGCTGCGAATATGGAGCGCTGCTTCCTTGCGGTCGATTACATGCGATGCAATACAAAACTGAATATGCTTTTGTACTTGCCAATGACTAATGTTGTCGAATGCTGTCGCTGTTGACTGGACTCGCAATGACCTAATGTGGTTTAATCCTGGCTCTGTAGGACCAATGTTTTGTAGCCTTCTCAGTTTTCCGTTATTTGGAAAATTCCTGATTGCCAGCTCGCCTTGGAATTTAATGGACTGTATGAATTGTAGGTTTCACTGAATAAATACACTCGTTGAAAGCCGGAAATATGTTACTTTATTAGCAATAAACAACACATTGAACGTTTGAACATTTACAAGAATTAGCTTTCGTAGAGCGGACTCCTTCGCAAGCAGTCTCGTCGACAGATGGAAGTTAAGTGCGGTGAACGGCGAGGCAAAGCCCGCTCGACCTTCTACTGCGCACAGTATGAATTCAGAATGCAAGAGAGGCGGCAAAAGTTTATAAAGTCCTTAACAGCCGGCCTAACTTTGAACCGGGAGAAGTGTCACTTTTGTAAGCCCGAATTGAAGTACCTGGGGTATGTCGTCAACTCCAATGGTCTGCTTGTCGACCCGGAAAAGGTCGCAGCCATCTTGAACATCCCTAACCCCAAGACGGTCCCAGAGGTTAGAAGAATATTGGGAATGGCATCTTGGTACCGGCGCTTTGTACCTAACTTTTCGTCCGTAGTGTCACCTATGACTCGCTTGCTTCGCAAGAACCAGAAGTTTGTTTGGTCTGAGGAATGTCAAACCGCATTTGACACCATCAAAGACTGCCTCGTCTCGGCCCCTGTGCTCTCTTGCCCAGATTTCAGTCGGCCCTTCACCATTCAGACGGACGCCTCTGGTTATGGACTCGGAGCCGTCTTGTCCCAGACGTATCCTGAGGGAGAGAAGGTCGTCTGCTATATAAGCCGTTCACTCACGAAGAATGAGCGGAAGTTCAGCACAACGGAACGCGAATGTCTCGCGGTACTCTTCGCCATCGAAAAACTTCGCCCGTACATCGAGGGAACTAAGTTCGACGTCGTGACCGACCACTACGCCCTCAAGTGGTTGCATAATATTAAAGACCCCATAGGACGCATTGCGCGTTGGGCCATACGCCTACAACAATATAATTTCAATGTTATCCATCGCAAAGGCAAAGACAATGTCGTACCTGACGCTCTATCCAGGTCCGTACCTATTGTCGATGAGGTCACTGAGGACGATGATGTTCAAGACCGTTGGTATGCTCGGATGCGCCTAAAAATCCGAAACGATCCACAGCACTATCCTGCTTGGCGCGAGTCGAATTTGCAACTTTATAAACACGTGAGGAGCCCATACCCGGAACTCGTGCAGGCCGATGAAGACTGGAAAATGGTTCTACCTAAGGACAAACGTTCAGAAATACTACGACGTAATCATGATGATCCTACCTCAGGACATCTTGGCGTTTCGAAAACCTTAGGTCGCATAGCTCAGAGGTACTACTGGCCCAAGATGCGAACGGACGTTCTGCGCTACATTCGCAACTGCAAGGTGTGTTCCCGCACTAAGCCTGACCAACGACCACCCGCTGGACATATGGGAGGTCACACAAACATCTCGAAGCCCTGGGAGGTCATCTGTATGGACCTCATAGGACCTCTACCTCGTTCTTCTCGGGGATACCAGTATATACTTGTAGTGGCTGATTGCTTCGCTAAACTTCCTCTTGTATTTCCCCTTCGTAAGGCTACGGCCGCTGCAGTCGTACGTCACGTTGAAGAAAACGTGTTTTTATTGTTTGGCGCTCCGAAGAGAATTATCTGCGACAATGGTGTCCAGTTCAAAAGTCGCGAATTTACTGCCTTGGCTAGGAACTATGGCTGCAGAATAGCGTTTACAGCGTTGTATCACCCTCAGGCAAATCCAACGGAACGCATCAATCGTGTTCTGAAAACAATGCTTACAGCGTACGTGTCCGACAAACAACGTGAGTGGGATAAATACTTACAACAAGTCGCTTGTGCCATAAGAACCTCCAAGCATGATGTCACTGGTCATAGCCCCTACTTTTTGAATTTTGGCCGAGAAATTACACTCGACGGGAATCCTGAAGAAAGACCTGAAGATGAAGGTCCCGAACTTCGTGTCATCAGGGATGAAAACCCCAATATAAGAGCCCAAGCGCTGCAACGGTTGTACAAAGAAGTAAAAGTTCGTCTTGCTAGGGCCTACGATCGCTCGAAGGTCTACTACAACCTGCGAAGACGACCTGATGAATATCAGATAGGCAACTCCGTTTGGAGAAGAAACTTCACGCAATCGGATGCTGCTAATCACTATACTGCTAAATTGGCACCCAAGTTCATTGGACCCTTTATAGTTCATAAGAAATTGTCTCGCTTCATTTATCAACTTAAGGATCCGGACGGTCGTTTGCGTGGGAATTGGCATGCCAAAGACTTGAAGCTCAATAACGCTGTCGACGATAATGACGATTTGGCTTAGTCTACGTCTTTTTGGGAGGTTGGTTTGGGGACGTCGGATTGAATCTTGGGACCCAACTCACCTTTCCTTTTTCTCGAATTGGAGTCCCGACCTAAACATCTGGTCCCTTCATTTCTCGCATCTTTCTCTGTCTCATTTTTTTTTTGTTTGAAAGAGATATTCCCTCTTTTTGCTGTGTTCGTTCTCTTTATACTTCGTGTTATTTTGGATATCCGTTCTATCTTCCGTCATTTGGAGATAGCTTCAGTGCTGTAGGTCGATCCTGGGCCTAAGTACTTAACCCTTGGTTGAGGTTGGTTTTCCTTTCCCTTCCTTCTTCTGTGTCGTTCGCTTTCCTGTCTCCCACTCCGCATCTTTCCGAGGTGTTTGCGTTTCGGGTGCATCTTTGTTGCAACCTGACGTAACCTTCCCTTCCACCGGCGCAGCTCACATCATCTTGCAGCGACGGAAGAGGTTGGTGTCTAGTTGTCTTCGATGATGTGCTTGAACTCTTACATCCTCTCTTCCTGTCTACTTCTTTAGATCCTCTGTTTCTTCCCTTTGCATTTCTCTCCAGCAGGCATCGTTTTTTTTTGGGCAATTCGGTTTTGATGGCATTTGTATGGTCGGGTAAATCTGAAGTGATTTACCCTCCCTTTTGTTGGGGGAGGATTTGTTACGATACTTTTGGAGTGCCCCCCGTAGCATTGAACTTTCGCTAGCTGAATTCTGAACTTGAATATTTATGGTTGGCTTTTGTCAATTTTTGCAAGCTTTAAACTAGGTATATTTAGCTGTATCTTATTTTTAATTATTTGCCTATAATTATCAAGCAGTTTGGTAAGCAACTCTTCGAATAATTACCCATATTCTACTAATTAAATTTATTTTGGTCATATTCCTACAGATATTTGTATATGGCGTTTAGGCAACCCCTGCTACAAATTATTCTGCACTATTCTATTTGTTGCTAGATAAAGGATATCACTTGTTGCAGTCACAATTTTTCAGGCTGTTTTTTTCGCATCTACTGGCCCAAAAATTTTGGAAAGTTTTGATAACTGGAAGCTGGTGGAATTTTTGAGGTCTTTCCCATTTTAAACTTGGTGCAGGCTGCTAGTGCCTCGGCCGTGTGCTTAAATTTTTGAGCTAATTAGTATAGCTCTGCTCCGTCTTGATTTTTCGGAGGATCTGAAAAAGCACATGTGCCCTTAAGACGTTCGTATTTGATTTGGTTGTACTTACGTCCTTTCGCTTTTGCGGATTCGTTTGAGGTCAGCATTGCTTCTGCCCTTTCTTCTGGCTCAATTCCAGCGTGAGGTAAGATAAGGCCAGTTTCTTCTTATTTGGGACTTATTTGGGCGTTGTGCATTATAGCCATTTACTGTGGACTTCGATTTACTGTGGGACTGGATTTACTGCCGGATGCCACTCATTCCCTGTGGGATCCATTTCCTGTCGGCTACGACCTTGGGAGAGTTCGGACGCTTCCTGCGAGAGGTTGAACTTCCCCCTGAAGAGGCTTAGCATTCCTTGTTCGACGGCACCCTGCGGGCCTCCCAAACCGTCGATTTCGGCCCCTGTAACCATCGAATTGTCAAGGAGCTCGACAAATTCCCTGGTAGCTACGCTGGAGGGGTAGCACTGCACTCACCTGTGATACAATCACCGCTCCCTAGGTCCGCTGGGCCTCTCGCTGCGTTTGCCGTAACCTCCATCGCTTCTGTCGTCCCCGGCCTCCGCACGCCAGGTTAGAAGCCGACATGTTTTTACTACAGGCAAGAAACTGATATAGCTATTTGTGCCTGGTGTATTCCATAGTTAGTTATTAGAATCTCGTCTCGTTAACAGTTAGGGCATGTATGATATTCTTGGCCTAGCAATGCTTTGTCGAGTTAGATGTTAGGGCATGTTTTTTTTGTATAATTTTAATGTGTTATTATGATAGGGCTATTACAAATTTCGAGCGCCCATTTTGTGCAGGCTACTGGTCTTTACTGAATCCTTAATCGAGCTTACCTGAGTTTTGCGAAAATAGTTCTGCGGCTCAATCCCGTAGTAGCCTTCGGTTTTTAATTGGCCCCGAGCCACGGCTTCTCCGTGGAACCTACGAATTTACAGTTCAATTAACTCTCGTGCTGCTGCCCTACTTGCATTTATGTGCAACCTGGGAAACTAACGTCAGATTAACTTACTAGAGCCCTGCTTCGGTGGTTCCGCTGCAGACTGGGGATTTGTCGGCTGCCGCGCCCCATCGAGCTCCCCTGCAAATCGTATGTTAGACCTTTCGTTTAGTTACTTCAGTTTTAAGGCAGTACTTACCGCATGCTGCCTACTGTTTGCTCGATATCTTCGGGTTTATCTCGACGCCATTTGCATGTCGGTCGCTGAGGTCTGACGTCATTTTTTTTTGTTAGCGTGTCGTGGCTAGAGAACCGATTTCGGTAGCCGAGTGCTTTACTTGGGAGTCGCGTGAGCCCGTTAATTATCTTGTCGGAACTCTGTTTGCGGCGTTCGCGATTTCTCCGCGTTATTGTAATTTATTTGCGAGTTTACGTAGGTACAAGTTTGCCGAAGGTTTATTCAAGCGATTGCTTTAGCGTTCATTTATGCATCTGATGTATTTCCATTAATAAAACTGCTCTGTGAACTATATGGCCATATAACCTCGTAGTTTTTGACCTTAGAAATTTTGGATTAATTACTTTAGGATCTTACCGAGCTGATATTCGGGGTTTCACATCAGCTGAGCGCTTGCATAACCTGGCCCTGCTATATCCTGCCTCACAGGGATTAATTAATTTATTATTTTTTTTATTTAATTTATTTAATACTCGCTACGCTCCGTTTTTAACCGCGCAATGTCTTAATGGGTTAGCCCATTCTCAGGTCATAGTCACTGCTACTATTTGCTCGATATTTTTTTTTATATTTATATTTGTATTGATATTTATTATTGCATGTCGCATACTGTGTGTTTTCTTTGGTGTTGCTAAGAATATTGCCTGCTGTGATCTATATATATTTAGTTTATGTTAGCATTGCACTATAGTACGTACCAATATATTTAGAATAAAGCTGTGATCTATTCATTGGTTGATTTGTTTATTTTTGACTTGCTGGTTTTTATCTTCTACCTTGTGTAAGGTCCGGCACGAGGTATTGGATCTGAGACTAGGACCTGGCGCCCACTCCTTTTTTTTTGTATTCTCTTTTAGCATAGCTGGAACCCTGCGACCCTCGCGGCGAGCTAGCCCAATTAGGCCGATAGTTACCAGCCGGCAAAATAACTAATATAACTTTCGCCAAAAGGTAAGGCCGACCGTCTATCTTCCATTACAGGGCATACTCTTTTTACTTTTCTAATTAAAATGGCATTCTGTCGTTAAAATAGTTTGTTGGCAGATTATATAAGCTTTTCGGGCAATTTAATTCTTTCATATTATTTAATATTGCTAGGCACCACGCTCCATTAAAAACTCCTTTGACGTCTAGGCGCACCTGAAGCTCTCTGCTACGAATCGTTTTACTTCCACGGTACTTTTATTTGGCGTGAATCCAAACTGGTTTGTATTCATTAAATTACTTGAATAAAGGCTCGTTATTCTTTGTATAAGTAACTTTTCTAAGACTTCACCACTCACATTAATTAGGCTAATAGGTCGGTACTTTGATACTCCATCTGCGCTTTCTTTTCCTGACTTTATTAACGGTGTTATTAGCAATATTTTCCAATTCTTATAAAAATGCGATCTCTCTAGGCACTGATTGTAAATTTCTGTTACGATTAATGGGAAACGTTTTTGTTATTCTTAATAATATATTACTTGTGATACAATCTATTTCTGGAGATATTCTGGACTCCATGTTTTGCAGGATAGTTTCTATTACTTCTTGCCGGAATAAGTCATCATTTTCTGTATTTGGTGGTTCTTTAACACTATTTCTTATTGTTTGTTATATTAAACTCTTATTTTGGGTCGTCGTTCATTACAAATTCATCCATCATATGCTCTAATGTATCTTTGCATTCTTCTGTGTATTGTCTATTTTGTTTTTGGGTTGTTGTTAATGTTAAACTGATTTTTACTTTCTCTGCCACTGGTTTGTACACCATGCCCCAGGGATTGGTTCCTTATTTTATTGTACAAAATTCTTTCCATGAAGCTCTTTTCTATTTTTGTTGTGTATCTTCTTTTACCCTCGAAGTATGACTGTTTCCTTTCTTCTTTTAGCTCTTCGTTATTTTGTGTCTTCTGATATCTTCTTCTATGGGCGTTTACCTTTTTCTTAGTAGTGTTAATTCCTCTGCCCATCATGGTACAGTTTTCTGATCATGCCTCGTTTTGTGCTTTGACAGAAAGAATGATTTTGTGCAAGCTTCCTCAATTGCCCCGTTGTAATTTTGTATACATTCTTCAAAATTGATAGTTTCTCTTATTTTGTTGCTTACATTTTCGTCAATTTCCGTAAGATTATTTGATATGGTTTCTGCGTGTATATACAGGTTACTAAGGTATTATTCTGTAAGTTGAGTTTACACTGAGCAAAAATAGATGTACCCGATTTTTTTGGTGACAACCGTATCTACATGACATAGGTCAGCAATAATGTATGGAAATTTATTATTTGTATTTATCATGCATTTGATGTTATTTCGTTCTATTTATGTAAATAAAGTGTTGTATCGTGTACTACAATTTTTTAATGCATATTTCTTTTTAAGTGTTGCGAAAATTATACCAAGTACCTATAGTTGTTACTACCTAAACGTAATTATCTGCATTGAATGATTCATTATTAAAAAATATAAGTGTGAAAGAACCATAAAAGTACACCAACGTTTAAGAATTTATTAACGATACAGAATATTACACAATCACTTACAATTAAAAGGACATGTTTTAAATACTTTTTACAGTATAGAAGCAGAAACATTTGAAAAAAAGTACCTAATATACAGCACAAAACTTACAACTTATGAATCAGCTTGCTGGTTGCATAAGCTAGAAGCAAGAAATAATGGTTTTATGTAAGGACATTGTTGCACGTTGTCACTGCTGCTCAAGTTTTCTGAAAGCGTTTGAGATTTTTGGAAATTCTAAATCAATAATTAATTTTAAAATAACTACATAAGTCAGTATGTAGCTTATACATGGTGATTGGGGAGGAAACTCTCATATTTGGATAAGTGGAGATCAGAATAAGCAAAAAGTCTTATAAACGCAGATTCAATTCTTATCCCCTATGGAGATATTAAAGGGAAAGGATATTAAAATGACAATTGGCAGTAGTGATGCGTTGAACTGGTTGGATTTGGTACAAAGAAACGAATCCGAGTTGGTTCTAAAGATCGAAAATAAATGCGACTATTATTTCCTTTGGTGTTCTGTTATTTAATATAAGGTTTTGTGAAAGTTGAGGAGGAACAGCAAACAATAATGGTGTTTGTTTTAGAGGCATGACGCAGTCGGAGTTGCATGATTTTTTATCAGTTGTCAGTGATTTATGCCTTTTGACGCCTTTGTAGGTGTTCATTTGATTTCAAGTTTGAAACATAAAAATACACTGAATTACAGACGGTGTGACCACTGACCAAAACAAATACAATATATAATATCAATATCATGTTTTTATTCTTTGCAATTTGCAATACAAAGGCTTTTTTGTTTTACAATTTTCGTCCTTCCAATAATTCAGTTTGCATGTTACTGATACAGTCTACACCGAGAAGCTGAGACCGCAGCATATTGTTCGTTCTGAGTGACCGAGTATCTCGGGTGTCTGCATGTGCATATTTCAATTTCGATTTCGTTCCGAGGAACGCTTTATAACCAAATTCTTGGGGTTGCTAAAACATTTCATATATAAACCAGCTATTGGTAGAAAAGATTTGCCATTTTAATTTTAAGTTCCTCTCCCAGTTTTCAGTAAAATTACTAAAACCTAATTATAACCCCTCTGTAATTCTCTGAAAGGGTAGAGAATTGGTCCTATGTTTATAGGACTTCTCTTTTATTTTGATCCCCTGAAGACATTATCCAAATATTGGGGTTTGCTCTCCAATCACCCTGTATAATGCAATTTTTATTCTTATACATAGTACATTACTTACGACATTTTTAAAGATTATTCAACGAGACTTTGCAATGACAGTCGGGATAGGGAACCAAATGCTCGCTGGCGATTGGTTTACAACCCGGGCACATATACACCAGGCAAACTTCTACTGCGCTCACTTTCCTAACCATCCATGCTTATTACGCCTATTAATAAACAACCCACAATACACAGCTGTTGAGATTTAAACTTAGCGACACTCGCTTCTGAAAATCGGGCTCGCTAGGTCCACCCCCGCCAGTGCAAAGTCTCACTGGATAGACATTAAATGCCTCTGTACAATTACTACAAAAAAATCAAGTTCTAAATCCAGAAGCCATGCATTTTTTGCACTACACTCCGCTCGTGCCTAAAGTGACGTTTATAAAACTTGTTACATAATATACTATACAAATTTAGTTGTTGCACAGGCCACTATTCTGTACGATCGCTCATACTGTCTGCCTCTTCAGAAATTATGTAAATCTACCTATATGCTACTTATTCTACAACTTTTCTCCAGTATGTGTCTTTATATGTTGAATTAGACTACGCTTCCTTGCTGCTGTATATTCACAGTTATCACATGAATAAGGTTTTTCCCCTGTATGCGTCATCATATGGCTCACTAGAGCACTTTTCTGTGCTGCTTTATATTTGCAAATTAAACATGAGTAAGGTTTTTCTCCTGTATGAGTTCTCATATGGGTATCTAACTTATATTTTACTACTGTTTTATACTGGCAAATTGGACATGAATAAGGTTTTTCTCCTGTATGTGTCGTCATATGGTTAACTAAACTACCTTTCTTTATTGCTTTATATTCACAAAGAGAACATGAATAAGGTTTCTCACCTGTGTGTGTCTTTGTATGTGTAACTAATGAAGATCTGTGTGATGCTTTATATTCGCAAATAGAACACGAGTACGGTTTTTCGCCTGTATGTGTTCTGATATGCTTAACTAAATAATTTTTCTGTGTTGCTTTATAGTCACAAATAGAACAAGAATAAGGTTTTTCCCCCGTATGCGTCTTCATATGGCTCACTAGAGCACTTTTCTGTGCTCCTTTATATTTGCAAATTAAACATGAGTAAGGTTTTTCTCCTGTATGAGTTCTCATATGGGTATCCAACTTATATCTTACTACTGTTTTATACTGGCAAATTGGACATGAAAAAGGTTTTTCTCCTGTATGTATCGTCATATGGTTAACTAAGCTACCTCTCTTTATGGCTTTATATTCACAAAGAGAACATGAATAAGGTTTCTCACCTGTGTGTGTCTTTGTATGTGTAACTAATGAAGATCTATGTGATGATTTATATTCGCAAATAGAACACGAGTACGGTTTTTCGCCTGTATGTGTTCTGATATGCTTAACTAAATAATTTTTCTGTGTTGCTTTATAGTCACAAATAGAACAAGAATAAGGTTTTTCGTCTGTATGTATCCTCATATGTGTAATTAAACAATTTTTCCGTTTTGCTCTATATTTGCACATAGAACATGAATAAGGTTTTTCTCCTGTATGTGTTCTTATATGGGTAATTAACTTATATTTGTCTACAGCTTTATATTTACAAATTAAACACGAATATGGTTTTTCGCCTGTATGTGTCCTCATATGGTTAACTAAATAATTTTTCTGTGGTGCTTTATACTCGCACATTGAGCATGAATAAGGTTTTTCGCCGGTATGTCTCCTCATATGTTTAACTAAATAATTTTTTTGTGGTGCTTTATACTCACAAATAGAACATGCATAAGGTTTTTCACCTGTATGTGTTCTCATATGTCTAACTAAACTACATTTCTCTGCTGCTTTATAATCACAAAGAGAACATAAATAAGGTTGGTCACCAGTATGTGTGGTCATATGGATAACTAACTTACGTTTCCATGCAGTTTTATATGCACAAATAGAACATGAGTGAAATATATTCCCATGACTTATCACATTTTCCAAGACAATACCCCTATCTTCCGCTCCATATTTAAAATCTTTGGGGACAAATGCTTCCTCTGAGAGGCTTCCGCTTGCTGCGCATGAAACAAACAATTCGTCTTTTATGTCAATTTCTTCTTGCTTAATATTTGATCCATTATCAGCTATGTTGCTGTCGGCTGTGCTCTCAACAATCTCTTGCTTTACATATAAGTTTCCAACTTCTTTATCTTCATCAACTTTTAGCGGTTTGATTAACCTGCTGGTCATTGCATTATGCAGATTATGATTAACCAATTCATGTACACCGTCCATTGTTATAATGAAAATGAAGGGTGCGTATTTATTAATGCAATATCTGAAAACATAACACCATATCAAATTCAGGTAGGTTAAATGTTATATTTACCTAAAAATTAAAAATATCAACATTTCTTGAGTTTTAATATATTTACTTACATGGAATAACGTGAAATTGGGGGCAGCAAATAATACAGAAAATGGCCTAGTAGACACCGTTATGTTATGCAGAATAACCACATAATCCACCATTATTGCTAGTCAAGATTGATTATATCAAATAGGATTCAAAAGAACTACTCTCATATACAAGGTGGCCAGCAAGAAAAGCAGCCGTTAATAAGCACACCGTGCCGACCAATTATAAAAGGGAGGTGGAGTTTAGTGATGGCGCCGAATTCAAAAAAGATAATATACGTATAAGAGTACACATACATTTAAATTATGTTCCGTTTGAAAGAAAAATCGAAGAAATTATCAAAGAGCTCGTAAAGCTTATAAAGCAGAAATATGAAATATATAAAAATTATGCATTTATTAAGTTATTTAATATATAAGAACATATATAAAAAATAATAATTGAAGTACTTAGTGCTTTACGTTATCACTTCTATACATACCATAAATTTTTAATTCATTGATTACCAATTTTATCAATGTAAGCGTTTACGTGCTTACTGTATGTTAATTCATTAATGCTCGTAAATAAATAAAAAATGGGAATACATTTCAGTTTCTAAGGGGAATCCTCTAATTATTTAGAATTTTATGACGTCATTTTATCTGTTTAAGTTTTTGTGATAATCACAAATCAAAATCTATTTAACAATATGTAGTGGGTGTTCAATTTGTCAGAATTCAGTTTAAAAGATTAGTGTGAATTTTTGTTTATTTGTAGTTTACGGAAAGACAAACTATCATTTAACTGAAATTTTAGATTTTGCGGTGCAATAATACTATCTTAAATTTTATTGTAAACACTAATAATTAAATTTGTATATTTACCCAATTTTAACCTTTGGTTATCAACTTTAAAATATTGAAATATGAAATCCTAATAATATAAAAGCTGAACAGTGTCACTCATCCTAAGAAAATAGATATAAAATTTATGAAACTTGAAATGTTAACAGTGAAACATTTGTAGAATAATTTAGATAAGCTAAATGAGGTTACAGATTATACATACATACTACATTGGAATATTGGAAATATTTACAAAATTTATGAGGACAACGCTGGAGGCTAGGCAACCCAAATGACGTCTAAGTACGATAATACTGGTATAGTATTCCAACCAAAAATTGGAAATCTATTTAAAATCAAGTAAGTACATCATGGAAAGTGTAAGTCATGTCTAAGTTGGTTTCATACAATCAATACATAATTTTCTAAAGTCAATCAGCTTTCAAGTAATGACAGTTCATCTATAAATTGAACATGTAACTGTTTTCTTAAGGCATTGTAACATTTTCTATGATTTAAGTAACTACCTATGTACTAGTTGTAGTTTTTAAAACCGTATACTAGCATAGAAAATGTTGAAAAAACGTATATGTCTTCCAAAATTTCCACATGCATATGTTAAATTTGAAAGTTGTATACAAAGTGTAATTTAATGACAATCAAGCAGTCTGGCTTGATTTTAAATAGCTTTCCAATTTCTGGTTGGAATACTCTTTTTATAAGCGAGCTGTCGTTTGAATTCGGCGCCACACTAAATCCCACCTCCTTTTTATAATTGGTCGGCACGGTGTGCTTATTAACGGCTGCTAGCAAGAAGATATCAGCAACTTGTCAGTTAGCATATTCTGAGGCTAATTTGAAGTGAACAGATTTTTAGAATAAGCAGGGGAAGTTGGGGTTAACTGAACCGCATTTTTTATTTATTTAATTTTATTTTCAATTTTGAATTTATCTAAGTGTACTTTTCTAGAAGTTAATCTTATCATGTAAGGAATCGGTAGAAACTTTACTGTTACAATATCTTTTACCAAATTACATGAATAAAAAAGTATGTAAAGAAAGTTTTGGTCCAGATAGCCCCACTGGTAGGGTTAACTGGAACTAGTAGTTAGGTTAACTGGACCATTTTACAAAATGCACTAGAAATTTTTCAAATATCCTGGGGACCAAATTTGAACTTTTTTTTACATTGCCCAAGTTCTTATAAAATGCTTCAACATTAGTCTTGTTGAAACTCGTGACTCGATTTAATGATGTATGCTCTGGGGTACGTAAAGAAAAGTTATGGAGTATTCTGAACTGAATCGGCTAGTCCTCTTCTGCCATTTTATTGTGTTCATATTTGCAACTGCAAACTTATATACCACACGTCTTGTTAACATAATGGATATTGGATGACGTTTTTTATATCTCACGAGCAAAAACTCTTCTTAGATGGTAAAACCTTGCAAATGTTCATTTTGAGGACTAAAGTTAACTTTGTTTGGGTGATGTGCTGCTCTTACTTTATAAACATATCGTTTTAATGTACTTCGTGGTATCCCAGTACTTGTTGATGCCCGTCTATCTGTGAAATCACCATGAACAATTAATTTTACTGCATTTTGTAATTCCTCTTTTAAATAGCAGCGAATCTCAGTTTGCGATTAAAATGGGGTTAACTGGACCGGTTCATTTAACCCCAACCATTAAAGGTTCAGTTAACCCCAATACACAAGGCAGTTCCACATGCATGTTCCACGTGAACCCCCTATATTCTTGCACTTTCGCATTGCACTAGCTTTTTGGCAATGAAATACTAATGTCAACAGATAGAAACTTAAACTTACACTTACACAAATTATTCTTACAACAACAAAAAATATGTAGCAAAACATAATTACCTACTCTTACCTGTCAAATTTCGTTTTTATTTTGTGGAACTAACACGACCGTTGCTACGTCAACCATACTAACATCCACAGTAGTGCCAATCATAGGGACTCCAAATGAAATATTGGTGGGAAATTCGAACAAGCAAAATTAATTTAAATCCAATGGTCCAGTTAACCCCAAGGTTCAGTTAACCCCGAACTCCCCTATAACTTTATCAGGTAGAACATCGGGGAGCAGTTGATTCGAGGATTTATACGAAAGATAGATTTATTAAATTTAAAAGAAAATTGTAATTTTATAAATTGCATTGAAATTAAAAGCTCCAGTAGCTTCAAATTTGAATAAACTGGAACAAAAAAAAATGGCTACAGTACAAGAAAAGAATTAAGACTGAATTCGAATTGTTACAATACAACAGGAAATAGAAAACAAACAAGAACTTTTTCTTTCTTACTACAATTAACGAGTTCTTAAATAACGCTCGAATTACATATACTATTTTTGACAACTATTTCTAAATAACAAATTAAGAAGTGGCAATTGTGATACAGTGGTTGCCTAATTGAATAACATTTGTATGAAAGTAAAATGATATATCGTGAATATTTAACAGAATAACAATTATAACAGTTTTGCCCAGCATGTAATTGAACTACATTTTGAAGAAAACACTCTTGCCGTTAGGAAATAATTGAAGTTGTTATAGAAAGGCACTTTTACGTAAACCTGTTTTGACGTTTTGTAATAGGTATTAACGATACGAGTTTGATGAGCATCTTAATGATACGAGTTTGATTGCCAAAACGAGGCGGTGAGCCGTTGCGGTAATCCAACTAGTCTCGTTAAGTGCCATAATCAAACGTGTATTGTTCAATATATTATCTTCATCAAATTCTGGTTCAATGTATTTTTTTATATAAAAGATTGCTGTAAGATCCATTACCGCACTCAGTGCGGTAATGAATTGCTTAACGATACTAAAATTAATTTGGTTAATAGTCTATAACAACACCGATGAAGATAAAATTAATTATGAACGTGTGAATACATCTGCAGATCGTAAAGCTATAATGCGATTGAAATCTTACTGCTGCAATTCCTTTATAAGTTAAATGATGGTCAGGCCACTCTACACTGTATTTTTTATACTATCCCGTTTGCTTGTAAACGTAAATTTCTATAGAAAAGAAAAATGGATAAACTACATGGAGCATTAGCAAAAACTAACAATGTAAACTGATCTTCAAGTATAGTAATTTCTTCGTTAGAAATACTAAAAAACTATTCAAAAAAGTGATATTTTTAGAAATCGTTTCGAAGTTCAAAAACCTTTGAAGAAATCCCTAAATAGTAATTTGTACAACTAGTTTTGAAAGTCATACTTTTTTTCATGAATTTGCAGTTTGATAACGAGGGCGAAGCCCGAGTTAATCAAGCAAATGAATGGAAAAAAGGACTTTCAAAACGTGTTGTACACGTAGTTTTTTTGCATAGTGATCTCTTGGTCGAAATTTAGTCGAAAAGGACTTCGGAATTGACAACTGTCAAATTGACATTTCAATAAAATAGTTAAAAGAAAGTGTACTTTTTTCACGATATTTGCGTTAACAAAAGTGGAACTTTCAATACGATTTTTCGTTAAAAAAGACGATTTTCACGATCACTATGCAAAAAAAGTAGGTAATGTGTAAGGTCTGAAAACCTCGTTTGCCATTGTGTCGAATCGAAGCGACCAATTCATATCTTCTTGTTTAGTTACATGTGGTTACCGTAATATCAGCAAGTTCAAATTTTTCGTTAAATGTGGTCACACAATGGCAGGTTAAGTTTATATTCGTGTACTTGTTGGTAGTATGACATATTATAATAATTGAACTAATACACAAAGCTGGGCGTTTTATGAAGATCTAACACATACCATTTGTTGGTTGTTGCAGGATAGTTGAAACTTTTGCAGTGCTTAAACCCTTGGAGTTTAGTTTTTCATTATCGTTAATTGAATTGCCATTGCAATCCAAAAATTAATTTGTATTGAAAATTATTCCTGACCAAACGGTACTTAAATCAGAAAAACCGTTCCATAAGTGGACTTTAGGTAATTGGTTAACCATAATTAAATAATAATTCCCGTAAAGAGGTATGAAATCTGATGTACGATTACTTTCAACGGTTACATTGCCCCAATCCGTTGATGTTTACTCCTCCAACAAGTTTTACCGCGGCTAGTGGATCAGTCATCACATAGGATCGTGGTTACTTACCGACAAGCTGCGACTAGATAAAACCTCAGAAGATGGTTGCCATGGCGCCACGAAATTCTGAACTTGGATTCACGTTTGCATTCCTAAAATCGAAGGTAGGGGACCAGCGATGCTTTGGGCGGAGTTATTCGATCACGCTCGCCACTAGGACTTACCCTGAATGATACTGATACTCTGTCTGCTAACTGCTGTACAATTCTTAACAGAACGTGGGAAAGATACAGTAAAATAAATTCAAAAGGAAATCAAAGCACCCATTGAATATCTCCAATATTAACGAGGTTTCATTTACAATCACAATAATAAAATAAATTGGTTCTTGGGGACGTCCTCCAAATACAGGCTATTCATCAAATCTCTGAAGGACTAATATTTAATGAAGACTGACACTAAAGGGGCCAATGTTTCTCTATAACTAAGCGTGAAAGCGCAACTCAAAAAATTCAACATGCAACGCTAATAGTATCTGGTAGAATACACCCGAGTCGCTTACGAAATGCACTTTTAAACAAACGCACAATGTAAATACAACAAAACATTTGTTTACATTATCAGTTAGCACAGCAGGATGGGATGTTGATAACATGTGTACTGGAGAGCGTCGTCGCAAGCCCCAAAGGGAGTCGAATGTGATGAACAAATAAAAACTACTGCGATGGACCATAGGTAAAACTAACAATGCTCCTTGGGGTTGGCGATTGCGAAAAGAATTATGGTAGTCGTCAAATCCACTTTAACGTGAACCGGAAGTTGATTCTGCTACGGGACAACTACTTTGTAACTTGCAATATTACCTGGAAAACCTTATATAAATCCGGCTTTGTGGTAATTCAAAACGTGACTTAACGATATTCGGCCCCCTACATTAAGTTACTGTCCACTACACTGCGACTCACTCAAGAAAATACACCGAGTTGAATTTTGAATGGCCGAGCTACGTGTGCGGTAGCTCGGGGATTGGAAGCCACAAGCTGACTTCAATTGTAAACACCGACTAACACTTCAAAAACAAAATTTGCAACTCGCCGGTTTGCTATTCCCCTTTTGGCCGTAGCGTAAAGGCAAAGGTAAATCCCCAAGGAATGTGGGGACGTTAGAGGCCTTTACAAACAGTGCCCTGAAATTTTCAAGCACTTGGTATATTTCTACTGAGAATTTGATTTTCAAGTCACTTAACGAAACACACTGTCACTGATCGAATGTCGGGTCCACAGGATGAGTCATAATATCTGACAGTTTGTCGAATCAATTTACCGATTGGAAATCAAAATTTACCTCAAATATATTTTAATATGAGAATTGCAATTGCAATGCTGTCGTCATAGCAGCAAAATGTACAGATTTACCCAATGTAAAAGTTAAAGCAAAACTTTATCCGCTGCCAAAGTGACAAAAATATCATGGCTTATGAGATTTTCTATATGTGGGTATAATTATCAGCAACATAAATTTACATGTACTTATCAGAAAGCTGATAGTAATTAATATTTGACATTTTGACTACCTCTAGACTGTTTCCAGCCCTTTTTCTTTTTTTTTCTATCGTTTGCCATTTTTAATATGGTGTAGTGGATATAAATACAAAATATTGTAATGTTGTAAGAAGTTTGGAAACATGAAATACCTATAAATGTTTGTGTCATTGATGCATAGTTTGAGGCTGTACAGGTAGTGGTTGAAGTTGCTGTAAATACCTTCCTGTATGTACTGCATTTGTCAATTTAGATCAATCTGCTGTAATACATTCTTTGCAAAGATTGGATCGTAGGAATATTACAAAGGTCTCTCTTAGCGCTTATACACTTCAAGGTACTGAGGCTCCTTGTATATGTATTGTTGACTTTGAGTGACCATCACGTATGACCCGAACTTTTCATACTTAACTTAAATTGTAAAATAACAAATACCTTGTAAAAATGCATTACCATACCAATAATGTAATCAAAATTTAATATTTTATTATTGATATAGAATATTACATAACTATTTACAATTACAAGTATTTTGTTACATATTAATTGTTTACAATAAGTATATGTATATTTTCTGTAACTACCAAAGAAATTATCAAAAATATTAAATTACCAGTTATAATATCAAACAGGTATGGTGTTTTAAATCAAATTTCATATTTGCTATATATACTCGTATATTAAAGATAGCTCTGTAATATTTTTTTTCACTTTTAAGTTTGAGACGGCCGTGCGGTTCTCCAAATAAATTGATTACATAAAACCGGTAGAGCGACAACGAATTTTTCCAAATCTCCTGAAAAAAAGCTCCAAAATATCATCGGTAGCAGTAATAAATAAATAATGCCAGAATGCAAATATCACAGTATAATAGGCATAGAAATTAAAGCATACAGTACAATCAATACTTCAATAATAGTACAGCATTATTTAAATACTCGTAGTACGCTTTCAACAATGACGAGTGCGTTACTATATCAGGACTGTCGCATACTAAGCTAACTTAGAATGCCAACATTTAATACAAAGTTGTAACACAATACAGCTACTAACTTTTACACAATCGACAATAATTTAAAGTAACTGGACAACAAATTAAAAGCTGCTGAGCGGTCATTATTCGTCGTCTCGCAATACTTCGGGAAAATCAATATCTGAATTATTTAAGCCGAAATGCGGCTGCACCTAATTAACGATCGGATGAACCGTAATTCATTAGTTCACAGATCGTAGTGTGCTTAATGGTAAATTTAGTTTAAAATAAAACCTAATAGTGGCTTCCGTCTAGCACTTCCAGTATGCTTATCTAGGGCCAGGCGGGTTCAGAAATTTAACCTTTGAAGCATGGGAAGGCAAGGTGGCACAGATAGCGACGGCAACAACTGATTTCCAAACTAGTTTCCCAAAATTGGTTGCCCGAAACTGCTTGCTAAAGGAAAACGAAACCCAAAGTAAATGTGTGCAAATCTTTGCTAACCGACAAACAATATAAAGCGAAACTCACCCCGGATGGACTGGGCAACGGACATCGAAGGGTAGGTGCAGCACGGTGTCGAATACGTCAGAATAAGGCGAGAAGAACATAATTTCTCCAAGATTTTGTCCAAAATACAAAATTGAAGGCCCGTACAGTGGCAGGACAAAGAAACCTCCAATGCAAGCACCAAACACCTCCGCGGCACTCCGAGACGAAAGGACGCGGTTCAAACAAAAGAATGGGACCATCGAGAGCGTTTCGGCCGCCTCGAGGTCAAGCTAAGCAAAGGGAAAGCGTGCAGATGACGATAACTCGCGCCATAGAAATCGCAAATTATAGAAGGCGCAAAACCAGCATTGCAGAACTAAAAAGAATGCAGAAAAATAATTATAATGTATTGATATGAAAAAATTGTGAGATTTGTCTGTCCATATAGATCTATTTATTTGTACTTTAGCGAAATAACGTGATAATATTGATAAATTTAGTTCATATGTTAAACTTAATTGAATGGGAGGGGTTCATTCTTTTTTTATGTGTAATTTAGCAATTAACTTTTAGTTTCTTCAAGCCCCATTTGCTTTCTCGAAACTGAAATTGGATAAATTTCTACAGTTTTACTCAAATTTTAATTTTTTTGACACACCAAAACTGCTGCCGCTTCAGAATGTTTTCCAAAAGTTTGCATAGCACTAGTTAGAAGAGAGTGTGCTTTAAGTGAATCAAAGTATACTTAATAAACCCCTCCGCAGCATTGCAGCATATGTCAAGTTTCTGGGTGGCCAGCGTTTCTAGCTGCTCACACATATATTTGATGGTATATTCATCAAATAGATTGTGAATGTCAGTTAGTATTCTTTTATAATAATCATCATAATCTGTTATTAAAAACTGAACATTTGGACGATATTGAAAGCAGTTGTGCGGTTCAAAACGTTATCCTTTAGTATTCAAAGCGTTGCAATAATAATTTGTGTTATTGCCTCTTCCTGACATCTTCATATTATTCAGATAAATATTTAAATTGCTATAGTTTTTATAATTTGATTTCAAATAAAGTGAAATAGTCATTTTTAATAGCACCTTTACATCTACAATGTACAAGTTACCACATTTTTGAAATATATGATTTCTATCCACTGCATCCACACCATTATTATGCGACCATACATTACGCATACAAGCGTATAGCACCTGAAATTGACATATAATAAAAAAGTTACTTTTAGAAAAGGCTGTTGCTAGACTATTTAGTAAAACATATATTAGTCCGGAAAGATAGTTTTCAAAAGTTAAAGACCTATGTAATTCCTCCCTAAATTTGAGTTAGTTTACGCGCTAGTCATTTAGCATTGTTTGTGTCGTCCAGTCCGTTTGTAATGTAACAAGATGGCATTTCAATATGGTGCCATTGTTTTTCCTTGTTGTCATAATATAGATTTAGCCGCTAACAAACTGTCGGTCCGGATTTTATGCCGTAACAAACTGGCGCGTTGTCGTCGTCATCGTTTTATCCCGTAACAATTTTTATACTGCATCGCTTCCTGGTATATTTACTTAATATTAGCATTAATTAATGGTTCACTTATAAATGGTAGCTGCTGACTGGGTCTAGGTTCGATTTATTTATACGTTGACTGATTTAAAGAATACCAAATAACAGAAATTACATTTATTCAAAACTATGTACATACTCACCAAGACGCTAGCCCGGCGTGGTGTTTTATGGCCAAACACTCCCCCAAAATGAAGAGAAATAAGAAGAATATTAAACGGCCCTCAATCCCCAGCGGTCTGGATCTTCCTGGTCTAGGAAGTAACCAGAGTAAGAGAAAGGCAGAGCGTGCTAAAATCCCCTGTGTTGGTGCAGACTGCCAAACTAAGACAAAAAAGGCAAGAAACATGAAAAAATCAACAATAACAACATTAGATATTGAAAATAAATAATATTCATAACTATGTACAAAGTCAATTCTATTTGAATTAATTCTTCAGTTTGGTGTCGGGAAGGTAGGCCACCTCAATTGCCTGTGCGTTCCTCCGGGATCCCCGACATGGGCGGTGGCTGGAACCAACAGAGGAATTTGACTAGCGTTGGTAGAACATATGTATATATTCAAAGTGCAGGTAGACGTCCGGGTTGCGTTCTGATAAGCACAGATGATAACTCCAATCTCCTGCCAGTGGTCAAATTCTTCCGCGCCCTTATCTACCTGGTAGTGCGTGTCAAGGCTAGCTTCCCGGAGGAGCAGACGAACTCCTACAATACAGGTACGTAATTCTCTTAGGCCTGGAGAAGCCGCATACTTTGCCGGGAGGATCTGGCCGAGTTTTGGTCCAAAAAGGTTTAGTTGTCGCTGAACTATGGAAATACAGCCAGGCTTGGAAAGATTTGAAAATAGCGCACTCAGATATACATTATTTTTAACTAAGAAGTTAGACGAGCTTTAGCGATTTAAATTAGTCCAAAAAAACGCACGCTGATACTCAGATGTGAGTGATTTTAACTACGCAGCTACAGGGGTTTCGGGAATGTTAAATTATTATTCAAAAGAGTGCACTTTGATACTCAGTGGTGTGCTATTTGAAACTAAGCAGTTACAGGGGTCTCGGGAATGTTAAGTTATTCCAAATTAGCGTACTCCGATACTCAGTCGTACGTTATTTGAAACTAAGCAGTCATAGGGGTTTCGGGAAACTGGTTCGAGATTTACTCGAATATTTCTGGTGACCCAGCTAATCGGAGAGCGGAGCTCTCGCCTGCTGCAGGTCAGGTCGGGGACGGGTAAATTCTCGGAAAATTATCTCCGAGTTCGCGGAACAATTTCGGTTTTATACGTTGTCGTCGCTCTTGCGAGCATCACGGCGGTAGGGAAAATGGGCACTGGACGATTTGTCGTTTCATCCACGCATAATCATGAACTTGCAGCCTCGAGCGGACTGGGACTTTTATATTGTTGAAAAATGCGAAATTTGAAATGCCCATGATATTAGATTACTAGCTGCAACCCGCGGCATATGCCACATTTAAAATGTAGGACAAATTTAATAACTTTTGTTGCACTAAAGAAAGTTTTGAAAGCACGCTAGAGAATGGCAATAAGGAAAAGTTACAAAAAAATTTTTTTAAATGGAAAGTTTCTGGAAAGGAAACGCTCGCCTCTGGAAAGCCTTTTATCGACATTCTTGGATAGCCTCCGGGCAACTTTCTTTCATATTGGATACAGCCAATACTGCTGAATTGAATAGTGTCTTCTTTTTATGTTCAGTATTAAATGGTAAATGGTACAGTACACGCAAGCATGAAAGATAAGCGATACAATGTTGAGGTAAGATAAATTTTAGCTTAAAAAGTATAATTATTTAAAATACTGATTGCTGCTTCAGATGGATTCTTAGTAGTAACGAGTACTAAGTATACATTTTTACTTTGTAGATCTTCCTAGATGAAGACAAAAACATAACCTCAACTTCTTGCACATGTCCTCGTAGACCAGTTTCATGTCACCATGTTGCTGCACTGGCACTATTTGCCCATTATAATATATCAGTTACAGACCAGTCATGTAGCTGGTCAGTGCCTAAACAATCTAAAGCACTTGATGAAAATGTGAGAACAATCGATGAATTGTTTTTGCCGTCTAAGGAATATCGACCTTCAAAGAGAGCTATTACCAAGGAAGAGATCGAAACGCTTAGAGAAAAATTGGCTTCGTTTGGAGGGCTGGTAGGATTCAGTTGGCTTCTAGCACGCAGACTTACTGCACAGGAAGATAATATTGTTCCACAGAATAATTATATAATTTTCTCCGCAGAATATCAAAATATATCTGAAAAAATTAGTTATTTTGAACAAAAAGTGAATGTTTCTCCTGAGCAAGTAATAACTATATTTGAGAAAACCATAGGGCAGTAAAAAATCTCTTGTGGTTAATTATTCGCTGGTTTCGTTTAGCAGCCAGTTCGTTCCATACAGTGCTAGCAGCTTGCAAAAGAAATCGTTACCCTGCATCGCTTTTCATATAACTAACAGGTTTGCTTTGCAAAATATTTTTCACGTTTTTTCATAAAGTTCTCTTATTATGCAGGAACATATAACTTAGATAGAGTAAAGGCCATTCGGTGGGGGCGAGAACATGAAAATAATGCAATTGAAGCCTTTGGGGCAGCAACTGGACTTTCTGTGACATCTGCTGGACTATGGCTCCATCAGTGTGGATATCTTGGGGCCACCCCGGATGGCCTTGTAGGCGAGGAAGAGCTTGTGGAAGTTAAATGTCCATTTAAATATCGCAATTCCAACTTGATGGAATCACTTACACTTGATAAAGGCTATATTTGTTCTTACGATAGGTACTGCAACAGTTTGTGGTAAATGAAAACCATGAATATTTTCACCAAATACAGGGTGCATTGCACTTGTTACATAAAAAGAAATTCTATCTAGTTATCTGGACTCCTCAAGTCGTCGCAATAATTCCAGCTACAAAAAAAGAAGAATGGGCAAAAAATATACAAATTTTGAAGAATTTATATCATACAAAATTCTTTCCATCTCTAGTGAATGACGAAATTAAATAAATGTGTAACTATGTTGTGAGTAAAATAGCATACATACCTTGTGGGAAGGCTTATTCCAGTTTCGCGCTTTTAGCTGACCTCAGTGCTTTGCACCTCGGTTGGCTAACCCAGCGCTCAGCTGTATATGGAGCTCATCCCAGCACGCTAAACAATATACATATAGTAAAATCACGGAAACAAACTGTGCACGTCATCAAATATTTAGTTACTGTTTGATGACGCGCACTGTTTGGTTCCGTGATTACCTATAGTTAATCATATTTATTGTAACTATAGGTAAATTACGGAATCAAACGGTAACTTTAAATTAATAACTAAATATTTAATGACGTTCAGCGTTTGTTTCCGTGATATTGCTGTACTATTAATAAGAAATTTTTTATTAGATAGCAGTTAGAGCAATATTTTTGTAAATACTTTTATTTATTAACTTGTTAAGTTCTGTAATTAACAAAACGAATATTTGAGTAAACTTAAACTAGCATATAGTAATGTACAACTATACAATAAGAAAAAAATGTTTTATATAAATAAATAAGTAGTTGCTAATTAACACTCTTATTTCTATTTTTACTGTTCGCCTTCAAAATATGTTTCAACTTCCTTATTAGTGGAAATTGGTTAGTTCGCCACACACTTGCCAGATTTTGGTTGCAGAGATCATTAAATTTTGGGGTATTAGATTTAGTATATTGTATGCCTTAATACGTCGAATTGCTCTTTCCAAATGAATTCTAGCACAAGCAATATTTTTTGTTTGTATTATCTGAGAAAAAGTCAATTGTGGTAAAATGTCGCCAATGAGAAATCCCTTATCTGTAATTATCAAATCTCCTGGTTCAAAAATAGTAAGTACTCCACAGTTCTGCACAATTTTCTTATCAGAAGTGGAACCAGGATACAATAAGCTCAAGTAAGTCACAACTCCATTTGGTGCAACTCCCACAAGATCTTTTAAAGTGTTACGGTGCTTGTAATGGCTATATGTAGCTTTTTGCTTTTCAAGCAAACATGGAATTTTAGAAAAAAATTCGGTGCAATCTAATACCATTCTTGTGTTCGGATAGAAAGCAAAACAATTAGGTAAACACGCTTGATTATCTCTAACAGATGGTACAGATGACATTAAACTGGAAAATATTACTTTGTGTAACAAATTTAACCAAGTTAAAAAAATATTAGTAACTGTTGCAGTGTTACAGTTAAATCGCAGAGCTAAATCTTTATGTGGGGGATCATGGCGCAGCTTATATAACGTTAAAAATAATTGATCGATGGTAGAAATACGTTCCACGTTCCATTCTAAATAATAATTTTTATCAATATTTTCCAACAAATTGAAAAGCGATAAAAAAATTCTTTGTTGAGTAGGTAGTCCAGTATATAAGACAGTGTAATGCATATGTTCCACTCAATGGCCAAAATCGATGAATGACTGAAATAAATTCCCAGAACGCGTTGTGGAGCTTGCATTTTAACCACGATACGTTGCCAGCATTAAATTCGCGAATGGCCAAATAGAAGTTCCGCGAACGCTTAAATCGAGAACCCCACGACCCTCATTCGCTTTCTGGCTATGCCGTATTACCAATAACGCGTTGTGAGATTCTGGTATTCTTCCACAACCCGAAACGAACAGCCCCTCGAAATGTTATGGGTTGCGTGCAAAAAAGCAGTTTCAAGAGGGTGCTAAGAACTTTATATCAGTCGAATATATAAATCATAACAAAATATGTTATATCTTTATTTTTGTTACTTTCCCACATATGCAATGGTTTGTTTAATGTTATTGAGCAAATATACGAGGCTTGTACCGTACGTAATGCCTGTTAGCCTGTAATACCATTAAAATAAGAAATATTTAAAAGAAATTTCGTATAATACATATTTGTTCAAACTTTGGACTACAAAACATTATTTTTCAACATAATCCTACTCCCTTTCTAAACATGTGCGTCACCTTAAAACCCGTCGCTCAAATCAACTTTGAAAAAAAAGATACATTGGTGTTTTTCACCCATTGTTTTACAACTTGTTTTGTCTCCTTCGACAGCCATTCTGTTGACTAATTTTTGGTTTCTGGATCATATGTAGTCGCCCATGTTTGATCCCCAGTCAAAACATTTTAAAAAAAATGGTCCTCGTTCTTCGAAGGTGTTTACGAGATCAGCATAAATCTCCATTCTTTTTTCCTTTAGTACTTCTGTTAACTGGTGAGAAATCCACCTAGCACACACCTTAAAATAACCAAGATCATTTATAATCTTCTCCACAACATTGTGTACCGTTCCCAATGCACTAACAATTTCTCGAACAGTCACATGTCGATCTTCACCTATCATCGCATCAGTGCGCAATTTTGTTTCATCAGTTCCAACAGTAACCGGTCTTCTTGAGCGTGGCTTATCAAAAATATCGATTTCAGCAGTCCTAAATTTGCTCACCATTCTACGCACATTACTAACATCAATAATTGTCGACTCACCGAACACTTTTAAAGGCCGTCCATAAATTTTCGGGGCAGAACA
Source organism: Agriotes lineatus (assembly GCA_940337035.1). Taxonomy (NCBI): domain Eukaryota; kingdom Metazoa; phylum Arthropoda; class Insecta; order Coleoptera; family Elateridae; genus Agriotes; species Agriotes lineatus. The sequence goes on along the minus strand of OW679201.1, from coordinate 62,412,128 downwards.
ACCTTCTTTTTCCAAAAAATCTATAACTACTCTTTGTTTTAAATTTCCACAGTTAACATGCGGTGCCACAGACCGTACGATTCGAAACATTCTGTTGATTTCCCAACCAATTGTAATTCGCGGCAACGCTGCATAGTAGTCTTTTAACATGATTTAGTCAGTGCTAACACGGCAGCGGTATAGGCAACTTCGTTTTCCCAGTGCAGTAACTTTCGGTGTGTGAGACTGGTGTTAACTACCGTGTTAAAATTTTCAAGGTAGGTTAGAATTGAAGTAACTGGTAATTTAACGTATTATGTTTGTTTTTTTGTTGCCAGCGGACTTTAGATAAAAATCAGGAATTACGTAAAGGAACAAGAATACCTCCACAAGTTATATGATGAGTTGGTTACTGATTCTGAGGTCGAAATCGAGGTTGATGATACTTATGACAGCTTGGAAGAAGATAATCTGGAAGAACAGAACCACAATACAGACTCTGAACAAGATATAGAGGAAGCCCCCGAAGAAAAGATAGAAGGCGCTGAAGAAGCAGTAGCAGACAAGAATGTACGGTTTTCTTGTTTCATAGGAAAAGATGGGACAACTAAGTGGAGAAAGCATTTTAGGGCAAATCGTGGAGTTCGGACATGCGCTGAAAACATAGTTAAGCGCTTACCAGGTGTAAAAAGAATAGCTCGTGAGAAGACTTCACCAATTGAAATCTGGAGTGGTTTTTTTACTGACGATATGTTAGAAAATATTGTAACTAATACGAATATTTATATCGAAATCACTGCTAATGATCCCAATAATAGAACTGCCAGAAAAATTTATTTACTAGAATTAAAAGTCCTTCTAGGCCTGTTATATATTGCTGGAATGTCAAAAAACAACCACAAAAACACCGAGGACTTATTTAGAACCAATGGGACATCAATGGAAATTTTTAGACTTACAATGTCCCTAGCTCGATTCAAGTTTCTACTAAGGCATATTCGCTTTGACAACAAAAGGACCCGTGAAGATCGACGAAGTTCTGATAAGTTAGCACCCATTCGAGATTTTTTTGATGCATTCAATTCTAATTTGCCAAAATTTTTTTGCCTCTCTGAATTCACGACCGTGGATGAAAAGTTAGAAGCCTTTCGAGGTAAGTGCGGATTTAGAGTATATATGCCCAATAAACCAAACCGGTATGGGATTAAAATATATGCATTGGTTGACGCAAAAATGTTTTATACGGCGCCTTTGGAAGTTTACGTCGGAATGCAACCTTCTGGGCCATACGCAGTTGATACCAGTAATATGGCTTTAGTTCCACGCCTCTGCATGCCAATTTCCGGAACAAACAGAAATGTCACCATGGACACTTTTTTCAACAGCAAGGAGCTTGCAGATAACCTTTTGAACCAACATAAGCTTACAGTCCTAGGGACAATGAGAAAAAATAAAAGAGTTCTTCCTATTGAATTCACTCAACCATCAAAAAGACCTGAAAAAACCAGTATGTTCGGATTTCAAGACAAATGCACCATTGTGTCCTACATTTCCAAAAAAAAAATAAAAATGTATTACTCATTTCGACCATGCATCACAATGATACTATAGACATGAATACAGGAAAGCCTAAACTGATAATCACTTATAATAAAACTAAAGGAGGGGTGGACACTTTTGATAAGATGTGTGCAGCATACAACTGCGCAAGAGCTACATGTCGTTGGCCAATGGTTATTTTTTATTCGGCAATGAATATTGCTGCCATCAACTCACATATTATATACAAATGGAACATTGCGACTTCAAATAACGGGCATCGTAAATTACCTAGACGCATTTTTTTGGAACAACTTGGAATGCAGCTCCTTGATGGGCATATTCGCCGACGTGCAATGCAACACAATATACCGCGTCAAATTAGATTACGAATCAATCAGATATGTGAGATGGAGACGGGAAACCTACCTCCTAACAGGAAAACTTTTGGACGATGCTCTTATTGTAGCAGCAAGAAAAATAGAAGAACCAAATACAGATGCCAAAATTGCCAAAAGTTCTTATGTTTGGAACATATAAAGTGCATTTGTGAGGGATGCCTAAGAGATTTCAGTGACGATGATTGAAGCGATAGTTACGTTTAGGTTGTAGGGTTTTCATGTTATTATTTCTGTTTTATTATTTCTTAATGCTTTTCCTCTAAGCATGTTTGAGATGTTTTTCTTATATATTTTTTAGCTACTTTTGTGGCCATTTAAAAAAATGGCTGTCAGAAACTGTCAGTTTTTATTACAGTTGTATTTTTTTTTATATTTTGTAGGTCAATAAAAATATTTTATGCAAAAATATGTAGTAGTGGTCTTATTTATTAACTACATCAAAAGTCCGAAAAAAAAATTTTCTTAAAAAAATTTGTTTCTTAAAAAAATTTTTTTTTGCTATTTAAAATATCGGTCTCTGACACCGACGTTAACTTTTATGTTATAAAAATCAGGGGCGGACTGGCTAGGGATGCCGGGATGCGATCGCATCCCGGGCCCTTGGGCCGCCCGGGCCCGCAGGCTTTAAACTAAAATGCAACTGCAACACCACTAGCGCGTTTACACAGGCACATTTTGGCCTCGGGGCCTACACCCCGCTATTAATTTGTAATCCATGTATTATGTAAATGTAATTAAAAATAGCTCTTTAGGTGCCCCAAAATCACACTTTGTTGTTTTTCTTTTTCGCGAGCTTGTTCTTCTCGATCTTCTTGGTCTTCGGGTACTTGTTCTTCTATCTTTTCTAGTTGATTTTCATCGACATCAGTGTGAATATCATTTATTATATTTTCTCGTCTGATCTGGATTTCGACCCTTCTTTTTATGTTTTGTACATATTCTGCTGACAGTAGATTATTTATTGTTCTTCGTTGGTCTGCTACTCGCTGTTCTGTGACATTAATTTCAGGATTTTCCTCAGTAAATAGTTTGTGCATCTATGATCTGTATGATGTCATATCTGTCTCTATTTTAGCAGAGCCAGTGTATATAGGAGAGTACCGCCACGTCTGCAATGTTTATACCTCTGACATATGCGTCACTTTGAGGTTTGTAGCACAATTCCGTCAACGTGACGTTTGTTGGCAATCCAAAACTTTACTTAAAATTGGCAAGACTGTAAGTCTATGTCAAATTCGAGGTTAGCAGGTTATGTTTTGCATCAGTTTTGACACAAACTGGCACAAAATATAACCTGCTAACCTCGAATTTGACATAGACTTACAGTCTTGCCAATTTCAAGTAAAATTAGTGATATAACTCAATCAGTTATTGCTGATAGGAACAAAAATGGCGGCGATGGCGGCATTTTCACGGATCAAAAAATGGCGGTACTCTCCTATATACACTGGCTCTGTATTTTAGTTGCTGTGAAGTAGCAGCGCATGATACTTTCATTCATTTGTGTGGAGCATTTCATGCGTTGCCTTGGTTTTCCAGCTTTCGTGGTAATTGATTCTACTTCAGTTAAGGCACGATTTACCGGGTTTGCTGTCCGTTGACTATTGCTAGTTTCATCCATGGGCTGACTGTCCGTGACAGGTACAGCCCTACTCCCTGACACATCCGAGGCTTTATCATTTTCTTGTTGCTCCACATTAGTCTATGGGTTGTGCATTTTTAAGCTACTGCCAGCTTTCAGGGAACGGAAGGCAGGAAGAGTTTGGGTACAAGGATATAAAGGAATGGGTAAGTGGGACAGGTGGGTTCCCTGGGTCTATTTTTCATCCGGGACCCAGACGGTATTATTATTATCTCTTCTTAGTTTCTCATCAATTAATGGTAAAATTTTCTTTTCAAACGAGCTAGTGCCAAGTTAGGAAAGAAGTGCTATTGAGTGTTATGAAGGAAAGGATGGACTATGTTACATGTTTTTAGAATAACTGATTTTTGTATTTGTTGATGTATGAAGCGATTTATCTTAAGTTGTTTTAGATGTTGTATAAAAGTGTTTGGTGTGATTCCCGTTGTTGATATAATGAATGGGATGACACGTGCTTCTTTTTGTTGCCATATCCGTTCTATTTCAAATGTTAGGGGTTTGCATTTTTCTATTTTTTCGTTATATTTGGATGTTATATTTGTATCTAGAAGTATTGCTATGTCTATAATGTAATACCTGGTCTATTATGGCTACTGTTTTATCTGTATGTATTGTTATATCCCAGTACAGTTTCGTAATAATCGTTTTCTATGATGTTATTTAGTGTATATTTATAGTACGGCATGTCGGCGGTTTGTAGTAAGTATTTGTTTGCTATTGCTTGGTGAATAATTTTTCCTGCTAAGTTATTATTATTATTATTATTATTGTATGTTTGTTTTCTCTCGTACTATACATACGGATGTAATTACCTCACGGGCGTGATGCCAAGGTAAAGGTAAGTAATATTATTGTATTGTTTTTGTGTTTCATTATGTATTCAAGAATTTTCTGGTTGTGTTGCAGGTAGTGAGGATGACCGATTTTTGCATCTCGATGTAGGTGTTCTTGTCGATATCCAGTTTTTGTAGCATTGTACCTAGTGTTCGAGGGATTACACCAGTAGCAGATATGACTATAGGTATTGTATACACATTTTTTAATCTCCACATCTGTTTTACCTCTATTGCTAACTCTGTATATTTTCGTAGTTTCTCGTTATGTGCCTGTAGTAAGTTAGAAGTGCTAGGGATTGCAGTGTCTATTAAAAATCCGGTTTCGGCTTCTTTGCCTACCAGTGTAATCTCGGGTCAGTTATGAGGAATTGTTTTATCGCTGATAATACTCCTGTCCCAATATATCCGGGCCAAGTGATTTTCGATTACTTTAGGCGGCTCATATTTATAATATGGTTCGGTTTCGGTTTTAAGATTAAACTTTATCAATAGTTTTTGGTGTAATATTTTAGTTACATTGTCATGCCTAGCTTTATAATCATTTTGAGTTAGAGTTTTACATCCCGATATAATGTGATTGACGTTTTCGGGTGCACTTCCGGATCTTCTACAAGAGTCGTCCTGGGTGCCGTCTTTAATAATATACTTCCTATAGTTCTTAGTATTAATTACCTGGTCTTGTATAGCTAATATAAAGCCTTCTGTTTCAGGAAACAAGTCACCTCTGCACAGCCACGCGTTCGACGCTTCTGGATCGACATGAGGCTGAGCCAAGTCATGAGCATGCTTTCCATGTAGAGCTTTCTGCTACCAGGATAAATGCTTGTCTTCTTTTGTTGTTATAGGAAATTCTATTTCATGGGATAGATCTAACGGAGTATATTTATTATCTGATATAGCTATTGCACGGTGTAACTCAGATGTATTTGTTTTTGTAATAAAATATTCTCTTAAGGATGTTTTTTGTTTATTTAGTAAATTTTTAATGTCGATGAGTCCCCTCCCGCCTTCTGCTCTTGGTAGGGTCAGTCTTTCCGTTGCAGACTTAGGATGATGTAGTCTAGCTTCAGTAAGTATCTTATTGGTTTTTCTTTTCAGGTTGTTAATATCAGTATCTGTCCAGTTCACAACCCCAAACGAGTAGGTAAGTATAGGTGTCGCAAATGTATTTATGGCTTTGATTGTATGTTTTCCATTTAATTTCGTTTTAGTTATGGCTTTAAGTCGCTGTATGTACTTAGACTCAAGTTCTTCTTTTACTTTTTTACTCTCTAACAGTCTCGATTGTTGTAGACCCAAATATTTATACGTGTCGCCTTCTATCATACCTTTGAGTGTGGATTCGTCTTGAGTCTTGTAGTTTAGTATTTCTCTCTTTCCCTGGTTGATACTTAGTGTCTGACATTTGTCTATTCCAAAGGTCATACGCACGTCTTTGCTAAATGTTTCTGTTAGTTTTAGTAGACGTTTGAAATGGTCTGAAGTACTACTGAAAAATTTTATGTCGTCCATGTACATAAGGTGGGACAAGTTATAGGCCATGTTTTCATTTAATTTAAGTTTGCAGCCTTTGTTCGTATCATTTAACATATTTGACAGTGGATTAAGCGCCAAGCAGAACCACAATGCACTTAGGGAGTCTCCTTGGAATATTCCCCGTTTGATTTTTATGTTTTCGGTCATTAGACATTCTGTATCGGTGTAAACCTTTATCGTAGTACTCCAGGTTTTCATTATGGTTCTTAGAAACTCGATTAGAATTGGGCTTGCTTTATATATGTTTAGAACTTCTAGCAGCCAGGTATGTGGAACAGAATCAAATGCCTTTTTATAATCTATAAAAGCGGTATGTATGTTTCGTTTCTTTTTGTGTGCTTGGCTCATTACGACTTGATCTATTATTAATTGTTCCTTGCATCCTTGGGATTTCCTCCGGCATCCTTTTTGTTGTTCTGCTATTATAGAGTTCTCTTCACAGTGAGAGTATAGCATATCCGTTATTAGCGCCGTTATGATTTTATAGATCGTTGGCAAGCATGTAATTGGTCGGAAATTTCCTGGATCTTTAACGTTTTGGCTTTTTGGTAAGAGGTATGTTATTCCTTGGGTAATAAAGGCTGGTAATGTATTTATTATTATTATTATCGTTATTATTACATGTTCAGTACATTGAGACTTACCGCTGACCGCCACCTTGCCCCTTGCCAGATCCACTCACAAGCGCGCAGGTTGCGAGTGCCAATTTGGTACGTGCGAGTTATACAATATTGGTCGTAGGCCTTTCTCGAATATAATTTTCTCAAGTTTTGAATTGCGCGCTCGGGTAGTGTTACTAGTAGGTGGTTGTTACTAGTTGGCGCCTGTTAATCGCGTCCTAAAATAGTGTTTTAGGCCATAAACTATATCGCACCAGCGAAAAAATTTTTCGGCTTCGGCGATGTTGCCTCCGGCGGCTAGGGCTTTGCCCCAGGCCCGAGATATACCGCACAACCTCGTGCGAGCCCTTCCAGACAAGCAGCATCCTGGGCCTATTAGTCCCAGTCCGCCCCTGATAAAAATTCATGTTAACTGTGGAAGGTTAAGTTACTATCCATACTGAAAATAGTTTTAACACGAATGAAATTGTCAGTTTAATAAACAACTGCCATAACAAAACAATAAGTGACCAAAGCCTTATTTGATTATTTTGTTTGGCTTTTCCAGACTAACTGGCATCACTTACAACACTTACAAAACGTGTACTCAATCAACCGTTCCATTTCTAAAATCGGCTAATTAACTTAAATAAAATATAAACTCAGAAACGTGCTATTCAAGGCCAAAATATCTATAAAGCAAGGTTGAGCCACAAGTAATTGATATAACACAGAACATTGGGTAGTGATAAAAACACAAAAAGAAGCAAAGTTAACTCACTTAATCAATTTAACCAAATAACTGCTTTCGGGCGATATCGTACTGGGACACATGGTAACAGTTTTACGTAGCTCAAAAATCAGAGTGGAGCTACGTAATAGTTATTTAAGCATTAAGGGAAGTAAGTAGCTTTTACCAGTCGAGAACGAGCTTGCCAGCCCGAGCTATCGAGGGCTGGCAAAGTTCGATACTGGTTGTAGATAGTTACTTCCCGAGCATGCTTATAATATTTTTCTCCATGCCCAACAAAAATTTGAATAACTTTCCCTTAATAATTCCAAGTTAGTTGATAGAAAATTAATCTATTACTGTTTAGTGGATTACTTCAGCATGTTAAAATCAATAAGAATACTTTCGATGGTTATTATTTATTACGATTTACTGTGGTTACAATACATCTTGTTAAACGATGTCAATACATACATCATATATTCGGTATATCTATTTCGTACTACCAACATAACAGTAATACTAAAACTAAAAGGGTGCGTTCCGTAATGAACTACCTTGAACACCTTCCCCTTTTGGATTATTTATAGGTTAAGTCTTTGGACGGGTTTAATGGGGCGTCCACAGCGAGATCTATAACTATTGGAGGTGCCTGGGTCGCTTTCTCCAATGTAAGCTTGTGAATTCTGAGTAGAGCCTCTCTGGTGGTTGGATTACGTATGCCCATAACTATTATGTCCCGTAGAGCCTTGTCTTCCCCTGATTCATCTGGGTCGACCACATTATAGTTGCAGGATTTCACCAGGTGCTTGCAGTCGGTCAAAAAATGCTCGAAGGTTTCACCCTCCTTCTGGGCCCTCTTCAAAAAGTTGTAACGTTCAAAACACTCGTTTACTCTAGGATTTACATAATTGGCTATTAAACCTAATGCGTATGCATAATTATCCACTTGATCAACAGGAACTTTAAATGTTGCCATAATTCTAGCCGATTCTGTTCCCATAATGTTTCTTAAAATCGACAGTTTTACCTTGTCGGCAGCTTCATTTTGCCCTGTTGCCATTAGGTAATCTTCGAAGGTCGTTTTCCAGAACTTCCAATCTGTGGCGGCATTCTGTCCTTGTAAATCGAAATCAGGTGGTAATTTAACTGGACCGAGGCCTAAATTAGCCATTTTTACTGCTTGATAAATCGAAGCTGTACACTTAACCTCGTTTATCGGAATCACACCGCTATATTTCGGTTGATACCTTCTCCTCACCGGAAATTTATTTTTATTTACGCAGCGCCATGTTTAGTGGATACTTCAGCATGTTAAAATCAATAAGAATACTTTCGATGGTTATTATTTATTACGATTTACTGTGGTTACAATACATCTTGTTAAACGATGTCAATACATACATCATATATTCGGTATATCCGTGGTGGTAATATATTTGCTTTTGTAACAGAGGAATTTAAAGGGAACTTCAGGAGCAGATTCTTTAGTTGTTCTGAGTAGAGTAAGTCCACTCTTACTTCTCTTCCATCTCCATTTTCCAGGTTCTTCTAAATACCGTACGAAGTCTGAACAACAAGAAATATTTCCGGTAGAACCATTTTTCGTACAATTAGAGATTATTACGAAGAAATTACGTGAGTGAATTCATCGAAAAGTCAATGTTCAGTCCAACTACGAAGACGAACCTATCAAAGGAATCGTGATATGAATATTTCAGTCATCCAAAGACTAATATATCAAGTTCGAGTTAAAATGCGTTCTATAGAAGAACAGGGGCCCATCAATAGTCTAGTTTTGTTTTTATAATTTTAAGTGATTTTTAAAAATAGGTACAGGGTATCTCGCGAAGTTCTCCCGGCACTTAAGGGGCATGTTCTTGAGATCATTTCAAGCAAAAAAGTTCATATGAACATGTGTCCTATTCTCAGTATTGGATTGGCCGAGATGGCCCACACAATTGGCCGGCCAGATCTCCAGATATAAATCCCCTAGATTACAACATACGGGGTTGAATGAAAGAGTTGGTGTACGAAGAGAAAGTAGAAACATGCGAGGCTTTAATCCAGCGAATTTTGAACGCTGCAGCACAAATAAAAGACAGCCATGCTAAGGTAATGAATGAAACGCGTGGTATTCACCGGCGTGCGGCTAAATGCATTGATTAATTTTTGGTTTCTGGATCATATGTAGTCGCCCATGTTTGCTCTCCAGTCACAACATTATAAAAAAAGATGGTCCTCGTTCTTCGAAGGTGTTTACGAGATCAGCACAAATCTCCATTCTTTTTTCCTTTAGTACTTCGGTTAACTGGTGAGGAATCCACCTAGCACACATCTTAAAATAACCAAGATCATTTATAATCTTCTCCACAACATTGTGTACCCAGTGGTGGTGTAAGAGCACCTTGGGCCTCTAAGCAAATATAAAAATGGCCCCCCTTGTAAAAGGTTTTATATACTTAATGAATTGTATATTTATAATTACAGTATACAAAGTAAACATTTAACAAAAAATAATATAATATCCTGTTATAACCAACAGAAATAGAGTAGTAAATGCCGAACATTTAACACATTTTATAACTAACATATCTAACAAAATATCAATTAAAAATATAAAACTAAATAAAATCTTCAAGTTGGTATAGGCACAAATACAAAGAAAAGTGATGGATAAATATCTACCTAGGTAACACTAGTAAAATAATAGCTATTTGTGCAACAAGTGCTAAAAGTGGACGTTTATGCACGAGACATGCAAATTATGAAACGAAGCCGAAGGCTGAGTTTCATAACATGTCTCGTGCATAAACATTTTTAGCACGAGTTTGCACACAATATTTTTTGTACGGCCTTAAGTTTACTGTTATTAACCCATATATGTTGATTTAGCAAAGGTTTGCATTTATGACAGTTATAATTCATGTCATAGTAAAGAGATGGCCTTGACGAACAGGTTACTGTTTCTGCAGCCGATACCTGTCAAAGTTAGTTATCAAAGGTAATTATAAATGTACACATTTTACTTTATTCATTACATAATGCTGTAATTATTTAAAAAACACGTTACCTCTAACGAGAAAAGTAACTAGAATAACTTTACAACCTTACTTCCAGTTCGAAATTCTAAATCCAACCCCAGCTGTTTACTTTTAGCACATGGGCTAAACATAAACAGCTGATTTCACGTGTAACACGCTGATTTATAAATTGTCATTTTTCGTGAAAAAAGCTAGCGCTATAAGGCCTACTTTTAGTGGTGGTCGTATAAAAAATAATATTCAGGTAAAATGCTAAGAACTCACGTCAAAATAGGTAACAACTACTTAGTATTTATTTGTATCATTAATATCTGTAAAACGCCGTAAAAATAAATTGATCAGAAATAAAAAATTTATCTTTCTGGCCTTATTGACAGCAAATTGTTCCACAAGATTTTTATGTTCATCGTAGACGATGCTTTTTGCACAATTGACAAAACCGGAAAGTCATCTAGCCTATCTTGGCTGGTAGAATTCCTTACATAATGTTTTATTACTTTCAACTTGCTAAATGATCTTTCTATTGTGGCTAATGTTACAGGAAGAGTTAAGAATAAAACAAATGCAGTAATAATTTCGCCAAAATTGCTTTCGAGAACACTATATTTCTGTAGGAATAAACTTGTCAGATCTGGAACACTCATGCTATCATTTAAATCTTCGTTTAGTAAGGAAACAGCGTTCACAAACTGAATGGCGAGATTATGATTGAGGACATCAGAATACTTTTTCTGAAGCAAATCACATCGGACCTGTTCAGCTTCTTGCATACTTAAAACGGTTTTCGGTTCTAAAACTTCAGAAATATTTGTTAGTTTTTCAAAGCTCTTAAATCGAGTCTGATCACTGATGACTGATAACTGAGAGTGGGGGACTGAGGTTGCAGTGCTATCAATGTATACCGAAATGAAGTAGAAGATATCGATATATTTAGTCAACGAACTTACCGGGCCCCCCAAAGGGCCCTCTAAGGGCCCGGGCCCCTAAGCAATGCTTATTCCCGCTTATGAATATCACCGCCACTGTGTGTACCGTTCCCAATGCACTAACAATTTCTCGAACAGTCACACGTCGATCTTCACCTATCATCGCATCAGTGCGCAATTTTGTTTCATCAGTTCCAACAGTAACCGGTCTTCTTGAGCGTGGCTTATCAAAAATATCGGTTTCACCAGCCCTAAATTTCCTCACCATTCTACGCACATTACTAACATTAATAATTGTCGACTCACCGAACACTTTTAAAGGCCGTCCATGAATTTTCGGGGCAGAACAACCTTCTTTTTCCAAAAACTCAATAACTACTCTTTGTTTTAAGTTACTATCCATACTGAAAATAGTTTTCAACACGAATGATATTGTTTGGCTTTTCCAGACTAACAGGCATCATTTACAACACTTACAAAACGTGTACTCAATCAACCGTTCTATTTCTAAAATCGGCTAATTAACTTAAATAAAATATAAACTCAGAAACGTGCTGTTCAAGGCCAAAATATTTATAAAACAAGGTTGAGCCACAAGTAATTGATATAACACAGAACATTGGGTAGTGATAAAAACGCAAGAAGAAGCCAAAGGTAATCAATTTAACCAAATAACTGCTTTCGGGCGATATCGTACTGGGACACATGGTAACAGTTTTACGTAGCTCAAAAATCAGGGTGGAGCTACGTAATAGTTATTTAAGCATCAAGGGAAGTAAGTAGTTTTTACCAGTCGAGAATGAGTTTGCCAGCCCGAGCTATCGAGGGCTGGCAAAGTTCGAGACTGATTGTAGATAGTTACTTCCCGAGCATGCTTATAATATTAATCTCCATGCCCAACAAAAATTTGAATAACTTTTCCTTAATAATTCCAAGTTAATTGATAGAAAATTAATCTATTACAAACAAAGCAAATAGTCACCTAGTGTTGAATTGCTTAGTAGAAATTGTTTTTCAGTTGTTTCTGTCAATATAAACCATCACTTGTACTTGCTTTTCTTTTCACTTACTCCCCTTGGGGAGTAGGTTTACCTTACTTCCCTAATGTTATGACAACCAGTAAACAAACAGTAAAATCAACTTACCTGCAATGGATCTGTCAAAGTAAGTGTAACTTACTAGATGGGCATGGAGCAAAATCCTTTACAGAAACGAACTGCTGCCTTGAATTTGCTGAACAACTCGCATGGAAGTTTCGGGGACAACAAAAATCCTCGCAGCATCCACGCAGACAACCCGTCTTCCAAACCACTAGCGTCTCTGGAACATTTTAAGAATTCGATATTGTAGAGTTTCTACAGCTATAAACCCCAAATGGGGTGACATTCACCAAGATATTCAAATAGCACGAGAAGTCAGGTAGCACGTCGTCTGGCAGCTTGCAGATAGGTTAATTAGGGCAATTGCTTTTAAGTTTGCTAAATTCCTTAAAAAACAGTCAATAAAAAACCTTTTGTTCAGATTTTTTCGAAAATTTAAGTAGGTATTCAAAAAAAAAATTCAGTATCTGGTCCATACTCACAATGAGGTGATTCAGTAAATTAATGTAAATTAAACACAGTCTTCCTCATAACAATTAACATATATTTTATATTCGCTACATGTTTCGGTTTATCTGTTAAACCATCTTCAGGCTAATGTCAAAATTGGACTGTCCAATTTTGACATTAGCCTGAAGATGGTTTAACAGATAAACCGAAACATGTAGCTTATATAAAATATATCTTAATTGTTATGAGGAAGACTGTGTTTAATTTACATTAATTTAGGTATTCGAGTAAAATTGCACCAATTCGAAAAGGAGTTGAAAATACGATTTCACTTTTGATTTTAATTCTAATTCGCCAAACGAAGGCCAAAGCCACCCAAAATTCATTCTTGGGCGTGCTATATTTGCAAACAAGATACCCTTTCGGCACTTGTTTACATCAAATGCTGTGCTATTTTCTTCCTTAAGAACATTCTACGTTTTCACACCGTTGCATGCAAAGCTTTTACTAACAAAATATTAACACATGTATGACTCTTTCCTTTTCATTTTGCATTGTATCTATTCAATAAGGTATATAGTAATTTTGGTTAGAGCACACTGTATAGGCTACTTGCAGCTAATTTTAAATTGTATATCTACATAATGCGCGTGCTTCATATTGGAAAAATATTTCCGCATTTCATCAAACAATTTCAGTACCGAGATCTTGTCTTTTTTGTTGGACACCTGCATGCTGTTACAAGGTTTTTCTGCTTTCAACAATATAACGCTGCGCTGGAGTGACGCATGGTGAAGCGTGCAAAATTGAAATACCTTTGGATATGGTATAACAATGACTAGCTCTAACATTGATCAAGAGAACAATGGTTTGATTATATGTTTACAACCACTAGAAATTTTGAATAAATCTTAAAATTTATCAGTCTTTAAAAACTATTGTAATTTTGTTGGGGTAACTATATAAGCAAGCTCGCTGTGAGACTAGTCATTGTAATAGTAATCATCATGTCAAGGAAATTCCTGTGTTTACTCGTCGCTGCAGCTTGTCTTGGTAAGTACTCAAACTTATTGAAACATTATGAGAATAATGGCAAACCAAAATTTTTCTAATATTTGTATGAGCAGATGCTAACTTATCATTCGAAGTATGATTCTTGTAGATTCAGAAAAAGAACTAGTAACGAAATGTCAAAATTAACTCTGAACGTACTTCCTTCACGTCTCATTATTCTGCACGTGTTTTAATAATGGTTTTATAGTAATACCGCTGGAGTTTAAAAATTTCGTAGAAAGCTTAGATTTTTTCAAACATCTTTAATTAAACCTGATATATATTTGCCACGAAACAATACCTTTGCAAACAAAATGTCTTAATAGATATCTATTTTATTAATCTACTGATAAATCGGCGCTGCTAGCTCTAAAAAATTGTTATTAAAAAAGGAAAAGTATTCCGAAAGGCCGGCCTAAATCATTTGTTTTTGTGAATTTCGCTACTAACTGTAAACCTTAATTCTTCTTACAGCTATAATGCTCCCGCAAACTCTGGCCGAACCTGCCAAAAACTTGCCCGACGATCCCGCTCCTCCAGCAGAATAATTATTGGCTGTTAGCTTGTTATCACTAAATTACTTGATGAAATAAACGTTGGCAAACAAACTGTTATTTGTGTTACAGATGAGCAACTGAACTTTTTCTTTTTTAAGTGCTTTTAATTAAAAGCTCATTATTCTCGACTTCCCAGTCCGTTCTTGTTTTCTGCTTAAAACGGACATCAGAATTACCTATGCATCTAAAAATACTGATTTTCTTTTAACAGAACAGGTACTTAATCAAAATGGGGAGCTACACGTTTGAATCTACATGAATTAAAGAGGCAATCTGCTTTTTATTATAATTGACGATAGTCCAAGTTTGCAGATAAAAATCAAACGAAATTGCCCCAATCACATTTTCCAAAAGGACATAATCGAGGCAAGAAGGTATTGACACCGGCACTGATAGAAATATGTGCATGTACAATCACACAAAAACGATGTAATTATTCTCTTAAAATGTTCGTAATGTACATCTTCTACATGTTCAGTGATTGTAACCAACTCATATTCATTTAGCAAACTTCAAAACTTCATTCTAGAATCGCCTCTGTAGGGTAGTTCATTCAATAGGAATTATATAGAAACTGGTAGCTTTTCAATGCTGTTAATTGTAATTGCAACTGATTTTTATTCTGGAAGATTTTCCATAATGTGAAATTAACGATTTCTAGCGAATTGTGTTTTAGAAATGATTGATACTGAAACCCGTACAAAAGCCAGTTTTTTCATTGTTGATTAAGCTTCTGGGCGACAATAAAAATTTATGTTATTCTGAATGGACAATGATAAGGAAGGTTTTATAAATAAATTTAAGAGTTATGTATTTGTCCGAATTGCTTTATACTTAGAAATAGAGCAAGAATAAGGTTTTTCTCCTGTATGTGTTCTAACATATTCTACTAATGTACTTTTGTCTGGACATCCATTAAAAGTATGTTCCAAAAAGTAACTCCTGCCTTCTACTTCATATTCACCGACTTTACCAATAAGTAATTTATCTACGGGGCCTGTATTTATGAGACACGTAATGTGCATTACTTTTTTATATCAAGTTCCTTTTTGTTTAATATGCGTTGTTTGATAAGTTGAGTCGAAAGTGCCGTCAATGATCGCTTGTTTTTCAACTTTAGTTACATCGACTTCTAGTGGTTTGTGCAACTTACTGGTCATTACACCAATTCATGCTTCACGTCCATTGTTATAATAAAAATCTGGTGTGATACACTCACACAACTTGCTTTTACAGTAATCTTATAATTAGCCAAAATTTGGATTTTTAATTTTTAAGCATTTGTCAACAATGTTCAAACATTACAAATTCTACAAAAACGGTACAAAATAGAGTGTTCGTTGACGAGACAATTTTTTTCCAAAATGTTAAGCTTAATTCAAAACCGTAATAATATACCTGGTGTTCTATTTAAAATAAGAGTTAATAAAAAAAACAGGAAAAAAACAATAGAAACCCATTTTAGAAGTATTTAACTGGAAAATCACCTCTCTCACATCAACACACACTAAAAATGTCATAAAAATGCAGAGTTTGAAAAAAATCGTTAGAGCTGTTTTTGAAAAAATCTAAAAAAACTGAAAAATCACAAAAGTAAACACCTGCTTCCGGTTATGCGATTTTCTTCAAAAGCGTGCTGTCTCATCTATGGTCTTATGCCGTCTCACATAAGGAGGGTAATAAAGACTTGGGCCCGTTGGTAGAGGGTCGTGAACACAGTCTAAGATAACTAACTGTATGATGTAAATTCTAAGGCTTAGAAAGTTGTTTGTATTTAATATAGTCAAATTGCAATTCTAAAAACGTGGTACATTTCATAACAAACTGTAAAGTAGTGTCAGCGAACATTGGCATAATTAAAAATTAACTTAATAGCGAAAGCCATTAAAAACAATAAAACTTTCCTAATCTGTAGTCTGCCTTTTGTTTAAAACTAATTTTCGACATTTTATTTAACTTATCCACTTATAATTTTAATGTTACATATCAAGCTAATATACGTATACATTTGGTTTAAATTACATATCGTTGGCCATTTCTCTGGCTCATTAGACTGTTAAAGTCACGGGCCTCGCGATGAATTTTATTTTTGATCGCTCTGTAGTTACTAGGTCAGTCAAGAAGCGATACCTGCCTGAAATGCTTTTTTTTTAAGTATTTATTTTACAAATACTGTTTCATGAAATATAATAGTAATAATAATAATGTCATTTATTGAACCAACCAAAAAATATAAGCAATATAAAGTACATAGTAATTGAGGTAAATAATGAGACAAGGTTCAAAGGGGTGAAGTTCAGACATGCTAAACTAATATCAATATGTTCTACCACTTAACCAGATACAAAAAGTGAAAATAGAATTAATGATCGGGAAAACATGAAATAAGAAAGATGGAAAGAAAGCAAAAAGAACAGCCAAGTATACAACAAGCAAGAACAATCGTTTAGTGGTTTAGATAAATGGAGAGTTGCAGCAAAAAATCAAACAATACTCAAACAAAATAACATTATTGTCTACCCATCAAGAAGCAGCAAAGACGGAATTTAAAATTAAATAATAATAAGTACTTGAAGCTTTTAGGTAAACTACTACAAGAACTGACATTATTATAACTAAATGATCGTTTCTACAGATGGGTCTTGTGTCATAGAATAGCAACTAGATTTTTATTTGTAAGATCAAATAAATGACTAGTAGAAGTAAATAATTTTGTGAAATAAACATAAAGCATGAACATTCTTCTGTTATTCATGTTAAGCCATTTTACTTCATTTATCTTAGAAGAAACGGAGTCATATTTTCTAATGCCAAAAATAAATCTCTAACATGAATTTTTAATGCATTGAATCCATATACAGAATTGCAGTAATTAAATTGTGATAGAACCAATAACTCACAAAGTTATATCTTAATTTTTCGTTTTCAGCAATGTCTGTAGCTATGTAGCTGTATATCAGTTTCAAATAGGAAAATGCTTTTTTAATAGTATTTGCCATGTGATCCCTAAATGATAATTTTGGATCAATAAATAATCCGAAATTCTTAGCGCATTTGGAAATTTTTATATTAACAATGATAATAATAATAATTTGTGTTTTATTTCCACAAAACCAATAATAATTATCCATACATTTAAGGAACATAAATAAAAAGTTTGCTTTGCCAAAATTAAGTAGCGGTTCAGCATAGCATCCAAGATGCGTCGCCGTTCTTCCACCTTACCTTAAAAAAAAACCAAAAACAAAAAATTCCAAATAAAGTTGCAACATAATGTTGTATCTACAGTAATAAACAAATACCACACATGGAACTAATCCAGCTCACTGCATCAAGATTAAAAATTATTTAAATCTTTTCTTAAATGAAGCATGCTGCAGAGTATTCAGGGTGCAGCTCAATTTATTAAATACATGAATAATTTGATAGAAGTACAAGCATATAAATTTCTGTGTTCTGTGTTCTGGAATAGACAGAGTTCTTCCTGCGAATACTAATATTGTGTACGTCAGATCGAAACGTAATCTTATTCTACAAATAGGATGGCATTTCGTCGTAATCACTTTATGGAATAGTCAGGCTGAATGTAACAAACATCTATTACGAATATTCAGCCAACCAGCAGTTTGCAATTTATGTGATATTTTATTGTATTGTCGTATACCATAAATGTATCGTAGGCATGAGTATTGCAATTTCTGTAATCTGTTTGCGTCATCTACTCCCAGACACAGCCCATATACGTACAACATCACAGTAGTTTATGCACGAGAGCACCACAGATTAATAAAAAATTTTTTTTACATTTGTACTTAAAACCTGTCGGTGAGAATAAATACTTTTCAAGGTACCGTAAGATAACTTAAGAATATTTGTCAGCTATTGTTTGAATCGTAAAGAAGAGTCTATTGTAAGAGCCAGATTGTTGACCATTTCTACGGGTTTAATCAATTTTCCTTTGATTTCAATGTGAATAAGAGTCAAGGAATCACTAATACACCTGCCTGGCCCAAACTCTATCACATACGTTTTATCAGCATTTATTATCAACGAATGTTTTTCAGCTTCTCTAATGATACTGCTAAAATCTTCATTTCCACGATCATTAGCTACAGCTCCTTCATTCGATGTAAACGAGAGATACATTTGTGTATCATCCGCATATTGATGTGATTTGCAAAACTTTAAAGTTTTTGAGGTATTTATGGTATATATAGCATAAAATACTGGTCCCAGCATTGATCCTTGGGGTACACCTCTCTCAAGTATAGCCGAGTTTGACAGTATGGTACCTAACTTTACACATTGTGTTCTATTATCCATATACGTTTGCAATAGTCGCACTGCACGCTCATTAAAACCAAAACTATATACAGGAAGGTTTTGAAAACAATTATTTCCACGATTAATGTACAGATTTTCGAAAATTTTTACTCAAATTTTAATTTTGCATTTTTTCCAAAAACTGTATTTCTTAAAAGAAAATTGTTTATGCAAAAATTGTAGATAGTTGCACAGTATATGATTTTGTTCTATGAAATTTGTTTTTCCACAATTATAAAATTTTCACGGAAATGGAAAATACATAAGAGCAAAGAAATACTTTCGTTTACTCGATTTTAATAAAAATCACTAGGATATCCCAATTTATATTAAAAATAAATATATACATTTTTAGGCCGATGGATTAAACCGTCTGGACCATAGAGCGGACACAGACTCACAGACTGAAGAGACAGATATTCTTTCAAAGATGACTTTTTTAGAAGACGCGAAAACGGATATTTCCTTATAAATATCGGGTTCGAAAAAATCATGATTATTATATTTTATGTAGTAAACAAAAGTAATAGATACAATTGCAGGCATGAGATGTCGTTTGCTGGTCAAAATATCAAGTGTTGCGAGCTTGGATGATTTTAAAAAAAATTTCAACGTGCATTTGATTAGCACAGAAGTCAGATGAGTGGTCAACTATTAGTATGGTAGTGTTTTAAGTTGTTCTTTTCTACTTCAACGCCGTATCTTTAAGTCGTTTTTCAACTACAGGTACGTGAATAGCCCTTATCTACAATTTTGCATTCCTACATTTCCGTTTTATTTCAGGCTTTGCTTTTCACTTTATTCTTATCTGTATTGCTATTGCCCCTGGAAAACTGACTGGCTTCTTCATCATTTTTTTCCAACAACCTTACATACCATTGGCACTTCAAGGAAAACCATTTGATTTGGCATGCAGAAAGGAGCTTCGTAAAAAAAACAAGCCGCATTTGACCACAGAGCGTGTTGGAGCTGCACGTCTGCAAGATAAAATAAGAAACTCGCATTCGTTGCTTATCTGGGAAACTACAAAATGTCCATTTCTAATTATTAATAGTACACACATAAATATTGTGCCTTGTAATCTTTTGTTGCGTATTTTTTACGAGAAAATCCGTAATTTATGGATTTCCATGTGATATTTAATTGTGCTTAGATTTCTGTATGCAACTTGCTAACCGAATATTCCTCTTGGCTTCTACTTCTGTAGTGCCTGGAAGAGTGTACTCCTCCTCCTCTTTACCATTCTCTTCGGAATCATCATCCTTAACATCTTCGTATACCGACAGTTTTTCATTTTGCCCATCTTCCTCGAATTCGGTCAAAATGTCAGCAACGTTTTCGCAGGACTGTTCGTTGCACTGGATGCAAATGAGAGAGAGAGAGAGAGAGAGAGAGAGAGAGAGAACTTTAAGCCCGTCTTCCTACAGCCACATCCTTCTTTGCTTTTGTAACAGAGGAATTTAAAGGGAACTTCAGGAGCAGATTCTTTAGTTGTTCTGAGTAGAGTAAGTCCACTCTTACTTCTCTTCCATCTCCATTTTCCAGGTTCTTCTAAATACCGTACGAAGTCTGAACAACAAGAAATATTTCCGGTAGAACCATTTTTCGTACAATTAGAGATTATTACGAAGAAATTACGTGAGTGAATTCATCGAAAAGTCAATGTTCAGTCCAATTACGAAGACGAACCTATCAAAGAAATCGTGATATGAATATTTCAGTCATCCAAAGACTAATATGTCAAGTTCGAGTTAAAATGCGTTCTATAGAAGAACAGGGGACCATCAATAGTCTAGTTTTGTTTTTATAATTTTAAGTGATTTTTAAAAATAGGTACAGGGTATCTCGCGAAGTTCTCCCGGCACTTAAGGGGCATGTTCTTGAGATCATTTCAAGCAAAAAAGTTCATATGAACATGTGTCCTATTCTCAGTATTGGATTGGTCGAGATGGCCCACACAATTGGCAGGCCAGATAAATAAAATATAAACTCAAAAACGTGCTGTTCAAGGCCAAAATATCTATAAATCAAGGTTGAGCCACAAGTAATTGATATAACACAGAACATTGGGTAGTGATAAAAACACAAGAAGAAGCCAAAGTTAACTCAGTTAATCAATTTAACCAAATAACTGCTTTCGGGCGATATCGTACTGGGACACATGGTAACAGTTTTACGTAGCTCAAAAATTAGAGTGAAGCTACGTAATAGTTATTTAAGCATCAAGGGAAGTAAGTAGCTTTTACCAGTCGAGAACGAGATTGCCAGCCCGAACAATCGAGGGCTGGCAAAGTTCAAGACTGATTGTAGATAGTTACTTCCCGAGCATGCTTATAATATTATTTTCCATGCCCAACAAAAATTTGAATATCTTTTCCTTAAAGATTCCAAGTTAATTGATAGAAAATTAATCTATTACAAACAAAGCAAATAGTCACCTAGCGTTGAATTGCTTAGTAGCAATTGTTTTTCAGTTGTTTCTGTCAATATAAACAATCACTTGTACTTGCTTTTATTTTCACTTACTTCCCTTGGGGAGTAGGTTTTACCTTACTTCCCTAATGTTATAACAACCAGTAAACAAACAGTAAAATCAACTTACCTGCAATGGATATGTCAAAGTAAGTGTAACTTACCAGATGGGCATGGAGCAAAATCCTTTACAGAAACGAACTGCTGCCCTGAATTTGCTGAACGACTCGCATGGAAGTTTCGGGGACAACAAAAATCCACGCAGACAACCCGTCTTCCAAACCAGTAGCGTCTCTGGAACATTTTAAGAATTCGATATTGTAGAGTTTCTACAGCTACAACTCCCAAATGGGGTGACATTCACCAAGATATTCAAATAGCACGAGAAGTCAGGTAACACGTCGTCTGGCAGCTTGCAGATAGGTTAATTAGGGCAATTGCTTTTAAGTTTGCTAAATTCCTTAAAAAACAGTCAACAAAAAACCTTTTGTTCAGATTTTTTCGAAAATTTAAGTAGGTATTCAAAAAAAAAATTCAGGATCTGGTCCATACTCACAATGAGGTGATTCAGTAAATTGGACTGTCCAATTTTGACATTAGCCTGAAGATGGTTTAACAGATAAACCGAAACATGTAGCTTATATAAAATATATCTTAATTGCTATGAGGAAGACTGTGTTTAATTTACATTTATTTAGGTATTCGAGTAAAATTGCACCAATTCGAAAAGGAGTTGAAAATACGATTTCACTTTTGATTCAAATTCTAATTCGCCAAACGAAGGCCAAAGCCACCCAAAATTCATTCTTGGGCGTGCTATATTTGCAAACAAGATACCCTTTCGGCACTTGTTTACATCAAATGCTGTGCTATTATCTTCCTTACCAACATTCTACGTTTTCACACCGTTGCATGCAAAGCTTTTACTAACAAAATATTAACACATGTATGACTCTTTCCTTTTCATTTTGCATTGTATCTATTCAATAAGGTATATAGTAATTTTGGTTAGAGCACACTGTATAACTACTTGCAGCTAATTTTAAATTGTGTATCTACATAATGCGCGTGCTTCATATTGGAAAAATATTTCCGCATTTCATCAAACAATTTCAGTACCGAGATCTTGTCTTTTGTTGGACACCTGCATGCTGTTACAAGGTTTTTCTGCTTTCAACAATATAACGCTGCGCTGGAGTGACGCATGGTGAAGCGTGCAAAATTGAAATACCTTTGGATATGGTATAACAATGACTAGCTCTAACATTGATCAAGAGAACAATGGTTTGATTATATGTTTACAACCACTAGAAATTTTGAATAAATCTTAAAATTTATCAGTCTTTAAAAACTATTGTAATTTTGTTGGGGTAACTATATAAGCAAGCTCGCTGTGAGACTAGTCATTGTAATAGTAATCATCATGTCAAGCAAATTCCTCTGTTTACTCGTCGCTGCAGCTTGTCTTGGTAAGTACTCAAACTTATTGAAACATTATGAGAATAATGGCAAACCAAAGTTTTTCTAATATTGGTATGAGCAGATGCTAACTTATCATTCGAAGTATGATTCTTGTAGATTCAGAAAAAAGAACTAGTAACGAAATGTCAAAATTAACTCTGAACGTACTTCCTTAACGTCTCATTATTCTGCACGTGTTTTAATAATGGTTTTATAGTAATACCGCTGGAGTTTAAGAATTTCGTAGAAAGCTTAGATTTTTTCAAACATCTTTAATTAAACCTGATATATATTTGCCACGAAACAATACCTTTGCAAACAAAATGTCTTAATAGATATCTATTTTATTAATTTACTGATAAATCGGCGCTGCTAGCTCTAAAAAATTATTATTAAAAAAGGAAAAGTATTCCGAAAGGTCGGCCTGAATCATTTGTTTTTGTGAATTTCGCTATTAACTGTAAACCTTAATTCTTCTTACAGCTGTAATGTTCCCGCAAACTCTGGCCGAACCTGCCAAAAACTTGCCCGACGATCCCGCTCCTCCAGCAGAATAATTATTGGCTGTTAGCTTGTTATCACTAAATTACTTGATGAAATAAACGTTGGCAAACAAACTGTTATTTGTGTTACAGATGAGCAACTAAACTTTTTCTTTTTAAGTGCTTTTAACTAAAAGCTCATTATCCTCGACTTCCCAGTCCGTTCTTGTTTTTTGCTTAAATCGGACATCAGAATTATGCATCTAAAAATACTGATTTTCTTTTAACAGAACAGGTACTTAATCAAAATGGGGAGCTACACGTTTGAATCTACATGAATTAAAGAGTCAATCTGTTTTTTATTATAATTGACGATAAAAATCAAACGAAATTGCCCCAATCACATTTTCCAAAAGGACATAATCGAGGCAAGAAGGTATAGACACCGGCAATGATAAAAATATGTGCATGTACAATCACACAAAAACGATGTAATTATTCTCTTAAAATGTTCGTAATGTACATCTTCTACATGTTCAGTGATCGTAACCATCTCATATTTATTTAGCAAACTTAAAAACTTTATTCTAGAATCGCCTCTGTGGGGTAGTTCATTCAATCGGAATTATATAGAAACTGATAGCTTTTCAATGCTGTTAATTGCAATTGATTTTTATTCTGGCGAATTTTCCATAATGTGAAATTAACGATTTCTAGCGAATTGTGTTTTAGAAATGATTGATACTGAAACCCGTACAAAAGGCAGTTTTTTCATTGTTGATTAAGCTTCTGGGCGATAATAAAAATTTATTAAAAATATTATTTTGAATGGACAATGATAAGGAAGGTTTTATAAATAAATTTAAGAGTTATGTATTTGTCCGAATTGCTTTATACTTAGAAATAGAAAAAGAATAATGTTTTTCTCCTGCATGTGTTCTAACATATTCCACTAATGTACTTTTGTCTGGACAACCAATAAAAGTATGTTCCAAAAAGTAACTCCTGCCTTCTACTTCATATTCACCGACTTTAGACTTTACCAATAAGTAATTTATCTACGGGGCTTGTATTTATGAGACACGTAATGTGCAATATTTTTTTTATATCAAATTCCTTTTTGTTTAATATGCGTTGTTTGATAAGTCGAGTCGAAAGTGCCGTCAATGATCGGTTGTTGTTCAACGTTAGTTACATCGACTTCTAGTGGTTTGTGTAGTCGAGTGAGAGCAGTGAATCGGAACGGATGTTTTACACGCTGTCCGATATCAGTGCGATACATTGACCTTAGAAATATTATCCTGCTTTAAACGCAGTAAGTCCAATTTATTTTCAACATATTGTACTAATTACCTTCCAATAACATCCCATGTAAATACCATGAGCCAACAAGCGCAAGTCAGATAGTTTGACACCACCGAAAAATGACGTTCAAAAACGGTACGGTACTGTACCGCTCGAAGCCTTATTGAAGGAAACAAATATTATCTGCCGCCACAGCTGGAGGCTTCGTTAACAGAGCATGAATCTACCAGCACTGAAGCACAATTGAAACCGCCGGATGCGATTAAAATTCCACCTATCTATCTGCACAATGCAGTAAATCATAAAGCTCTTATAGATGACATTCAAACTTATGCAAAAGGCGCATTTACAACGACCTACAACACATCCACGCTACGGATAAATTTAACTAAAGATGAAGACTTTCGGACCTTAACTAAATTCTACACTGAAAATCAAATCCAATACCACACATATCAAAATCCTAATGATAAACCCTTATCAGTGGTAATCAAAAATGTCCCACTATCCCTAACAGACCAGGAAATTAAAAATGAACTAGGAACTCAGATTCCAGTTCTTAAAGTAACAAGATTATATACTAAAGAAAGGAACCCACTGCCAGTCTGCGCAGTTGAATTAACCAACAACGAAGAAGGAAAATTCATATTCACACTAAAATCTATATTTCACTCCATTGTAACCGTCGAACTAAGAAGAAAATCTAAAGTTATACCCCAATGTCACAGATGCCAACAGTATGGGCACACTAAGAACTACTGTAGGCAAAAGGCTGTATGCGTCAAATGCGCAGGCGACCATCTACACACTGTGTGCAAAGAGCAGCTCAATGATCCCCCAAAATGTGCAAACTGTGGGGGCGACCATAGTGCGAACTATCGCGGCTGTCCTCATTACCTCAAACTCCAACAGCAACGCACCAAAGCTCAGACTACAGCCCCTAAAGCCACCAACACCAGAAACTGGTTCACCAACAGCAATCAGACGTTTGCAGACAAAGTTAAAGGCAGTGCAAATCTCAACGTCAATCTGTCAACCCCTCCCAATGGCCCAACACCATCCAATAACATCATTCAGCTCCTCCTCAACCTACTCACACCTTACATCGATCAAATTAAAACATTCATCACCAATACCCTCCTACCCGCGATTTTTAATGGACCGTAATCAAACACAACCAAGCCGGTGCTTAACAATTCTTAACTGGAATGCCAACGGGCTCCTAAACCAACGCTCATTATTTATTGCTTTCCTGGCACGACACAGAGTTAATATCGCTTGTATTACTGAGACGCATTTGGACGATACAATCAACCTCAAAATCCCTGGCTACCATATCTACCGCAGAAACCGAATCTCCACAACCGCATCCGGAGGGGTGGCGATCCTAATCAAAAACAGGTTCAAACATACGAGACTCCCTGATATCCCCAATCTAAATATTGAAATGACGTCAGTTAAGGTTATACTCGACGACAACAGTACTGTGACAATATCTAGCGCATACAGACAACCTAATAAAAGATTAATAGATGATGACATTAAAACAATATTTGACACAACCCAACCTCTACTGGTTATTGGCGACATAAACGCTAAGAACATCCTATGGGGTTGTAGAGCGTCCAATCCAACTGGGAATAAACTTGAAAACTTAGCAACAGATAACTCCTTCCAAATCCTTGCACCGGACAAATATACATATTACCCTTATCGTATTGATCATGAGCCCGACATACTTGATATTGTCCTACAAAAGAACTTCAACAAAACACTTTATCAACAAGTCATAACTGAACTCAACTCAGATCACCTCCCCATCCTAGTGTCCTTCACAAACAACTTAGCATATAAACAACCAAAACCCAAACTCATAAATGGCAAAATGAACTAGGAACGGTTCGAAGAACTCTTGGATAGTAAAATAACCAATCCTACAAATATACAAACCAATCAACATATTGATTCTGCTATTGACAATCTCACAACATTCATCGGCGACAGTGCACAACAAGCTTGCACACCAACACGCACACCTGCTTCGCCTGACTACAACTACCCACCGAGGTACATAATCAATCTAATCAATGAGAAAAGTCAACTCAGGCGTGAATGGCAACGAACACGAAATGCTCTAATCAAAAACCGACTAAACAACCTTTCCCACCGGATCAAAAGAGAACTAGACCTTCTCCGAATTAACACCTACAAACATCACATAGCCACCATCAGTCCAGGAGACAGGGGGCTATGGAAAACCACAAAAAAGATCCTTAAGCAAAGTGATGAAATGCCCACACTCACTAATGATGCAAGTAATGCACACTACACTTCCGATGAAGAAAAAGCCACCGCCTTCGCTTCACACTTGGCAGCAACCTTTACACCCATCATCACCTGTTCCCCCACCCACCTTAACCAAGTAATAACGTCTATCAAAACAAATGTCCCTATCCCAGATATGATTTATCCAACATCCCCTAAGGAACTTAAAAACTATGCTGACTCACTTTCACCAAAAAAGTCTCCCGGCCACGATCTTATTCCTAACTCCATCCTTCAGCATCTCACCAAGAAAGCTCTAGCTCATCTGAGCACAATATTCAATGCCTGCCTAAGATTGGGTTACTTCCCTTTGGCTTGGAAACACGCCCAAATACTAATGTTTGCCAAACCAGGCAAAAACAAAACCAAAATTAACAGCTATATACCAATAAGCCTGCTGACTACGCTTTCCAAGCTGTTAGAAAAAGTAATACTTAATCGATTAACTACTGCACTCGACAACCTCAGCGCAATCCCAACCCACCAGTTTGGATTCAGAAAATTCCATTCTACATGCCATCAGCTGCAGCGAATCAGCGAACTCATTGAGCACGGCTTTCAAAACAAGCAATACACCACGGCCTTATTTCTCGACGTTTCACAGGCCTTCGACAGAGTCTGGCTTGAAGGCCTGAAAACGAAAATCCTGGATATCAATCTACCACTCTATCTTAAAGCCATTTTATTCTCGTTTGTAGAAGACCGAACCTTCGCTGTTCTAGTGAACTCAGCACTATCAGAAACCAAGACCATCCACGCTGGCGTCCCGCAAGGCAGCGTGCTGGGCCCAACTCTATTCTGCATTTATACATCTGACCTGC
Source organism: Agriotes lineatus (assembly GCA_940337035.1). Taxonomy (NCBI): domain Eukaryota; kingdom Metazoa; phylum Arthropoda; class Insecta; order Coleoptera; family Elateridae; genus Agriotes; species Agriotes lineatus. Next base: position 62,384,547 of record OW679201.1, on the reverse strand, counting down.
CCAAAACTACAGCAACTCTGGCCACATTTGCTGATGATACAGCCATTCTTACCCAAGCAACCTCTCTGGATGAAGCTATATTAGCACTGCAACAAGCGACAAACCAAATTTACCGATGGTTCAAACAGTGGAACACTCAAATAAACTCCGAAAAATGTTAAGCCAAAATTTTCATTCTTAGAAGAGTTACTAATCCCGCCCGCCTTCACATTGATAACACATCGATACCCTGGAAACCACACGATTCCGCAGTCAAATACCTGGGCATCCATCTGGACACACGGCTCAATTGGAGCTTTCATATTAATCAGAAACTACTCCAAGGTTATACCAGACTCAAGCAATTGTATCCTCTGCTTAACCGCAAGTCCTCTTTAAAAATTGAATGTGCTGTCCTCCTCTATAAGAGCCTCTTACGACCGTTGCTCCTGTATGGATCTCCGATATGGTGCAATACATCTCTAACCAACATACGCAAATTACAAAGATTTCAGAACAAAGTGCTGCGAATTACAGTCAATGCACCCTGGTACCTCCGAAACACGCAACTGCATTACGAGCTTGGTCTCATGACTATTGAAGAATACATTAAAATGAGTGCCAACAAATTCATAATCAACTCAAGTGGGTGTAGTGGCGCGCTTTATTACGAACTATTTCAAACACAGATTCACACAAGACTCAAACGGCGCTTACCACAGGTTATAATATCAGCCGACATCGCAAATCACTGACGCTGTTATTGTGAAGTGTCCATTGAGACAGCCAAATAGTCTCCTTACCTTAGTTGTTTGATAAGTCGAGTCGAAAGTGCCGTCAATGATCGCTTGTTGTTCAACTTTAGTTACATCGACTTCTAGTAGTTTGTGCAACTTACTGGTCACTACACCAATTCATGCTTCACGTCCACTGTTATAATAAAAATCTGGTGTGATACACTCACACAACTCCCTTTTACAGTGATCTTATAATTAACCAAAAATTTGATTTTTAATTTTTAAGCATTTGTCAACAATGTTCAAACATTACAAATTCTACAAAAACGGTACAAAATAGAGCGTTCGTTGAAGAGACAAATTTTTTCCAAAATGTTAAGCTGAATTCAAAAACGTAATAATATACCGGGTGTTCTATTTAAAATAGAAGTTAATAAAAAAAATAAGAAAAAAAACAAAAGAAACCCATTTTAGAAGTATTTAACTGGAAAACACACATTAAAAATGTAATAAAAATTTGAAAAAAGTCGTTAGAGCCGTTTTTGAAAAACTCTAAAAAACTGAAAAATCACAAGAGTAAACACCTACTTCCGGTTATGCGATTTTCTTCAAAAGCTTGCTGTCTCATCTATGGTCTTATGCCGTCTCACATAAGGAGGGTAACAAAGACTTGGGCCCGTTGGTAGAGAGTCGTGAACACAGTCTAAGATAACTAACTGTATGATGTAAATTCTAAGGGTTAGAAAGTTGTTTGTATTTAATATAGTCAAATTGCAATTCTAACAACGTGGTACATTTCATAACAAACTGTAAAGTAGTGTCAGCGAACATTGGCATAATTAAAAACTAACTTAATAGCAAAAGCCATTAAAAACAATAAAACCTTCCTAATCTCTAGTCTGTTTTTTGTTTAAAACTAATTTTCGATATTTTATTTAACTTATCCACTTATTATTTTAATGTTACATATCAAGCTAATATACGTATACATTTGGTTTAAATTACATATCGTTGGCCATTTCTCTGGCTCATTAGACTGTTAAAGTCACATAAACTAATTCTATAGTTAATTGTAGTTCAAATGCAGCTTAATAAAATGCAGTGTAGACAGTGATCATAATTTTCATGGGTCTCGCGATGAATTTTATTTTTGATCGCTCTGTAGTTACTAAGTCAGTCAAGAAGCGATGCCTGCCTGAAATGCTTTTTTTGAAGTTTTTATTTTACAAATACTGTTTCATGAAATATAATAGTAATAATAATAATAATGTCATTTATTGAACCAACCAACAAATATAAGCAATATAAAGTACATAGTAATTGAGATAATGAGACAAGGTTCAAAGGGGTGAAGTTCAGACATGCTAAACTAATATCAATATGTTCTACCACTTAACCAGATACAAAAAGTGAAAATAGAATTAATGATCGGAAAAACATGAAATAAGAAAGATGGAAAGAAGGCAAAAAAGAACAGCCAAGTATACAACAAGCAAGAACAATCGTTTAGTGGTTTAGATAAATGGAGAGTTGCAGCAAAAAATTAAACAATACTCAAGCAAAATAACATTATTGTCTACCCATCAAGAAGCAGCAATAACGGAATTTAAAATTAAATAATAATAAATACTCGAAGCTTTAGGTAAACTGCTAGAAGAACTAACATTATTATAACTAAATGATCGTTTCTACATATGGGTCTTGTGCCATAGAATAGCAACTAGATTTTTATTTGTAAGATCAAATAAATGACTAGTAGAAGTAAATAATTTTGTGAAATAAACATAAAGCATGAAAATTCTTCTGTTATTCATGTTAAGCCATTTTACTTCATTTATCTTAGAAGAAACGGAGTCATATTTTCTAATGCCAAAAATAAGTCTCTAACATAAATTTAGAATTCATTGAATCCATATACAGAATTACAGTAATTAAATTGTGATAGAACCAATGACTCACAAAGTTATATCTTAATTTTTCGTTTTCAGCAATGTCTGTAGCTATCTATGTAGCTGTATATCAGTTTCAAATGGGAAAATGCTTTTTTAATAGTATTTGCCATGTGATCTCTAAATGATAATTTTGGGTCAATAAATAATCCGAAATTCTTAGTGCATTTGGAAATTTTTATATTAACAATGATAATAATAATAATTTGTCTTTTATTTCCACCAAACCAATAATAATTATCCATACATTTAAGGAACATAAATAAAAAGTTTGCTTTGCGAAAATTAAGAAGCGGTTCAGCATAGCATCCCAAGCTGCGTCGCCGTTCTTCCACCTAACCTTAAAAAAAACAAAAACAAAAAATCCCAAATAAAGTTGCAACATAATGTTGTATCTACAGTAATGAACAGATACCACACATGGAACTAATCCAGCTCACTGCATCAAGATTAAAAATGATTTAAATCTTTTCTTAAATGAAGCATGCTGCAGAGTATTCAGGGTGCAGCTCAATTTATTATATACATGAATAATTTGATAGGAGTACAAACATATAAATTTCTGTGTTCTGTGTTCTGGAATAGACAGAGAGTTCTTCCTGCGAATATTAATATTGTGTACGTCAGATCGAAACGTAATCTTATTCTACAAATAGGATGGCATTTCGTCGTAATCACTTTATGGAATAGTCAGGCTGAATGTAACAAACATCTATTACGAATATCCAGCCAACCAGCAGTTTGCAATTTATGTGATATTTTATTGTATTTTCGTATACCATAAATGTATCGTAGGCATGAGTATTGCAATTTCTGTAATCTGTTTGCGCCATCTACTCCCAGACACAGCCCATATAGGTACAACATCACATTAGTTTATGCGCGAGAGCACCACAGATTCATAAAGGTTTTTCTTTACATTGGTACTTAAGACCTGTCGGTGAGAATAAATACTTTTCAAAGTACCCTAAGATAACTTAAAAATATTTGTCAGCTATTGTTTGAATCGTAAAGAAGAGTTTATTGTAAGAGCCAGATTGTTGACCATTTCTACGGGTTTAATCAATTTTCCTTTGATTTCAATGTGAATAAGAGTCAAGGAATCACTAATACACCTGCCTGGCCCAAACTCTATCACATACGATTTATCAGCATTTATTATCAACGAATGTTTTTCAGCTTCTCTAATGATACTGCTAAAATCTTCATTTCCACGATCATTAGCTACAGCTCCTTCATTCGATGTAAACGAGAGATAAATTTGTGTATCATCCGCATATTGATGTGATTTGCAAAACTTTAAAGTTTTTGAGGTATTTATGGTATATATAGCATAAAATACTGGTCCCAGCATTGATCCTTGGGGTACACCTCTCTCAAGTACAGCCGAGTTTGACAGTATGGTACCTAACTTTACACATTGTGTTCTATTATCCATATACGTTGGCAATAGTCGCACTGCACGCTCATTAAAACCAAAACTATATACAGGAAGGTTTTGAAAACAATTATTTCCACGATTAATGTACAGATTTTCGAAAATTTTTACTCAAATTTTAATTTTGCAATTTTTCCAAAAACTGTATTTCTTAAAAGAAAATTGTTTATGCAAAAATTGTACATAGTTGCACAGTATATGATTTTGTTCTATGAAATTTGTTTTTCCACAATTATAAAATTTTCACGGAAATGGAAAATACATAAGAGCAAAGAAATACTTTCGTTTACTCGATTTTAATAAAAATCACTAGGATATCCCAATTTATATTAAAAATAAATATATACATTTTTAGGCCGATGGATTAAACCGTCTGGACCATAGAGCGGACACAGACTCACAGACTGAAGAGACAGATATTCTTTCAAAGATGACTTTTTTAGAAGACGCGAAAGCGGATATTTCCTTATAAATATCGGGTTCGAAAAAATCATGATTATTATATTTTATGTAGTAAACAAAAGTAATAGATACAATTGCAGGCATGAGATGTCGTTTGCTGGTCAAAATCTCAAGTGTTGCGAGCTTGGATGATTTTTAAAAAAATTTCAACGTGCATTTGATTAGCACAGAAGTCAGATGAGTGGTCAACTATTAGTATGGTAGTGTTTTAAGTTGCTCTTTTCTACTTCAACGCCGTATCTTTAAGTCGCTTTTCAACTACAGGTACGTGAATAGCCCTTATCTACAATTTTGCATACCTACATTTCCGTTTTATTTCGGGCTTTGCTTTTTACTTTATTCTTATCTGTATTGCTATTGCCCCTGGAAGACTGACTGACTTCTTCATCATTTTTTTTTCCAACAACCTTACATGCCATTGGCATTTCAAGGAAAACCATTTGATTTGCCATGCAGAAAGGAGCATCGTAAAAAAAAACAAGCCGCATTTGACCACAGAGCGTGTTGGAGCTGCACGTCTGCAAGATAAAATAAGAAACTCGCATTCGTTGCTTATCTGGGAAACTACAAAATGTCCATTTCTAATTGTTAATAGTACACACATAAATATTGTGCCTTGTAATTTTTTATTGCGTATTTTTTACGAGCAAATCCGTAATTTATGGATTTCCATGTGATATTTAATTGTGCTTAGATTTCTGTATGCAACTTGCTAACCGAATATTCCTCTTGGCTTCTACTTCTGTAGTGGCTGGAAGAGTGTACTCCTCCTCCTCTTTACCCTTCTCTTCGGAATCATCATCCTTAACATCTTCGTATACCGACAGTTTTTCATTTTGCCCATCTTCCTCGAATTCGGTCAAAATGTCAGCATCGTTTTCGCAGGACTGTTCTTTGCACTGGATGCAAATGAGAGAGAGAGAGAGAGAGAGAGAGAGAGAGAGAGAACTTTAAGCCCGTCTTCCTACAGCCACATCCTTCTTTGCTTTTGTAACAGAGGAATTTAAAGGGAACTTCAGGAGCAGATTCTTTAGTTGTTCTGAGTAGAGTAAGTCCACTCTTACTTCTCTTCCATCTCCATTTTCCAGGTTCTTCTAAATACCGTACGAAGTCTGAACAACAAGAAATATTTCCGGTAGAACCATTTTTCGTACAATTAGAGATTATTACGAAGAAATTACGTGAGTGAATTCATCGAAAAGTCAATGTTCAGTTCAATTACGAAGACGAACCTATCAAAGGAATCGTGATATGAATATTTCAGTCATCCAAAGACTAATATGTTAAGTTCGAGTTAAAATGCGTTCTATAGAAGAACAGGGGACCATCAATAGTCTAGTTTTGTTTTTATAATTTTAAGTGATTTTTAAAAATAGGTACAGGGTATCTCGCGAAGTTCTCCCGGGACTTAAGGGGCATGTTCTTGAGATCATTTCAAGCAAAAAAGTTCATATGAACATGTGTCCTATTCTCAGTATTGGATTGGTCGAGATGGCCCACACAATTGGCAGGCCAGATCTCCAGATATAAATCCCCTAGATTACAACATACGGGGTTGAATGAAAGAGTTGGTGTACGTAGAGAAAGTAGAAACATGCGAGGCTTTAATCCAGCGAATTTTGAACGCTGCAGCACAAATAAAAGACAGCCATGCTAAGGTAATGAATGAAACGCGTGGTATTCACAGGCGTGCGGCTAAATGCATTGATTAATTTTTGGTTTCTGGATCATATGTAGTCGCCCATGTTTGCTCTCCAGTCACAACAAACCGACAATATCTGCGCTGAAAAGTGGAAACAACATCATTACAAGTCCTACCGAAATAGCGAACAACCTAGGTCTCACATTCCAAAGAAATTCCAGTAACGACAATTACAATAAAAACTTTCTAAAGTACAAGACAGATATTGAAAAGCACAGCATAATAAATAAACACTCCAACAGCGCAATAAACAACACTTTTAGTACACACGAACTAGAATTCGCTCTAAATCATAGCAAAAATTCAAGTCCAGGACCAGATGAAATACCTTTTATCTTTTTGAAAAACTTACCAACAAATGGAAAATCTCACCTACTTGATATTTACAATGAAGTTTGGTCAAAAAATGTTTTTCCAAAGAAATGGCTTAAATCTCTTATAGTCCCGATAGCGAAACCAGGTAAAGATAGAACAAGCACAGATAACTACCGACCAATTGCCCTTACCTGTACCATGTGTAAAATAATGGAAAAAATGGTAAATCGAAGACTGGTTTGGCATTTAGAGAAAAACAACCTACTTACTAATACTCAAAATGGTTTCCGGAAATTCAGATCAACGGGTGATTCCATAATTCTACTAGAAAGTGAAATAAATCAGGCTTTTGCTAACAAACAACACGTTATAGCTGTCTGCTTCGATATAGAAAAGGCCTATGATATAGTTTGGAAATTCAAAATAATTCAGACATTAATAAGTTGGGGATTAGAAGGATCAATTGTCTCGTTCATAATTAACTTTCTCCAACAACGTAATTTCACAGTCAAATCAAATGGGGTATTATCTACTACATTTATTCAAGAAAATGGAATTCCCCAAGGATCTATTCTTAGCGTTATTCTCTTTCTAGTCGCAATTAATGATGTAGTAAGCAATATCACTGCTCCTGTTAAAACAACTATATTCGCAGACGACCTAATTATTTATTGTCAAGGCAAAAATTTAACATCGATTGGAAATCTTCTACAAAAAACTATTGACAATCTACTGACATGGTCACGCACATCAGGCTTTAAATTTTCTACATCAAAAACTAAATGTATACATTTCCATCGGTATAACAGAATAAATAACAGTCCAATCTTACAACTCAATAACACCCCTATAAATTATGTCAATGAGATAAAGATTCTAGGAATAATCTTTGACAAAAAACTCTCCTGGGTAACACATATCAAAAACTTAAAGAATCAATGCATCAGAAGACTCAACATTATCAGAGCGATATCCAACACAAACTGGGGAGCTGACTCAGCCATCCTTCTTAATTTATACAAAGCCACAATAAGATCAAAAATTGATTATGGTTCCATTGCATATGCGTCATCAAAATGTTATATTCTTAAACTACTTGATCCAATCCAAAATACAGCAATAAGATTATCAAGAGGAGCTTTTCGAACTAGCCCATCTGTCAGCATCTTGGCCGAGGCGGGAGAACCATCATTAGAATTAAGAAGAAACCAACTATCATTATCTTATGCGGCAAAAATAAGCGCCCATCCAGAAAACCCGGTACATAACATGGTATTTTCAAATCGTTTTCTCACCTTGTTCCAATCCAAACCTAAGCTACCCTTACCCTTTTACCAAAGATTAAATAACCTAATAATTAACACAGACATGAATTTTAGTCAGGTTATGCAACAAAAATTGAGTGACACACCACCTTGGATCTTAAAGCAACCAATATTGATTGAAACCCTCAAACAATTCAACAAAGACACAATAAATCACGAAATTATAAAAGCCCACTACTGCGAACTCCTTTCTAACTACCCTCAACACCATGAAATCTTTACTGATGCATCTAAGACGGAGGAAGGAACTGGAGCCGCAATAGTAACACCATCGGGCCATTATACATACAGACTACATGAACATAGCAGTGTTTTTACGGGAGAAGCATGGGCGGTTCTCCAGGGACTTAAATACATAGATGACAGTAATTATCAAAAATTTTTAATTCTAACAGACTCTTTAAGTGTCATTTCTGCATTAAAAGAAGCTTCGCTATCACACTGCTACGTCCAAGAGATTTTAGAACTATACACAAATATTCATAGCTCTGGGAAATCCGTCGTCATTATGTGGATTCCGTCCCATATAGGAATACCTGGAAATGAATTAGCGGATAAATATGCAAAAGATGCAATATACTCTCGTCAATCAATAATAAATGATAAAATTCCACATCAAGATCTTAAAACTGTATGCATATCCTACAATACAAAAAAATGGCAAGAATCTTGGGCTCATATAGAAAATAATAAATTGCGCGCAATAAAATATCAAGTGACTCCATGGCAAGATCAACACCGTTTGACCAGAAGAGAAAGAATCGCTTTGACTCGAATTAGAATCGGCCATACGAGGCTAACCCATGCTTATCTTCTCCAGAAGCAAGCCGCTCCGATGTGTGAAACATGCAACACCAGAATCACTGTTGCCCATATTATCACAGAATGCCTAAAATACTCAAAAGAGAGAACTGAATATCACATCCCCAACTCTATGGAAGAGGCTTTGAACAATAGCGAAAAATCGGAAACCAACCTGTTAAAATTTTTAACACACAGTGGCTTAATAAAACTCGTCTAATGATATGTGCTAACAATATAGTGACAACGATATAGTGACATTAATACAGTGATGCTCCAACCAAAGTGTTAATAGCTATGTGCTAACAATATAGTGACAACGATACAGTGACATTAATACAGTGATGCTCCAACCAAAGTGTTAATAGCTATCCAAGCCACCACAACGCGCTAATGACCCAAGCTGTCGAAGCGCGATAATTAATAGAAGAAGAAGAAGAAGAAGAAAATATCAATTAAAAATATAAAACTAAATAAAATCTTCAAGTTGGTATAGGCACAAATACAAAGAAAAGTGATGGATAAATATCTACCTAGGTAACACTAGTAAAATAATAGCTATTTGTGCAACAAGTGCTAAAAGTGGACGTTTATGCACGAGACATGCAAATTATGAAACGAATCCGAAGGCTGAGTTTCATAACATGTCTCGTGCATAAACACTTTTAGCACGAGTTTGCACACAATATTTTTTGTACGGCCTTAAGTTTACTGTTATTAACCCATATATGTTGATTTAGCAAAGGTTTGCATTTATGACAGTTATAATTCATGTCATAGTAAAGAGATGGCCTTGACGAACAGGTGACTGTTTCTGCAGCTGGTAGCTGTCAAAGTTAGTTATCAAAGGTAATTATAAATGTACACATTTTACTTTATTCATTACATAATGCTGTAATTATTTAAAAAACACTTTACCTCTAACGAGAAAAGTAACTAGAATAACTTTACAACCTTACTTCCAGTTCGAAATTCTAAATCCAACCCCAGCTGTTTACTTTTAGCACATGGGCTAAACATAAACAGCTGATTTCACGTGTAACACGCTGATTTATAAATTGTAATTTTTCGTGAAAAAAGCTAGCGCTATAAGGCCTAGTTTTAGTGGTGGTCGTATAAAAAATAATATTCAGGTAAAATGCTAAGAACTCACGTCAAAATAGGTAACAACTACTTAGTATTTATTTGTATCATTAATATCTGTAAAACGCCGTAAAAATAAATTGATCAGAAATAAAAAATTTATCTTTCTGGCCTTATTGAGAGCAAATTGTTCCACAAGATTTTTATGTTCATCGTAGACGATGCTTTTTGCACAATTGACAAAACCGGAAAGTCATCTAGCCTATCTTGGCTGGTAGAATTCCTTACATAATGTTTTATTACTTTCAACTTGCTAAATGATCTTTCTATTGTGGCTAATGTTACAGGAAGAGTTAAGAATAAAACCAATTCAGTAATAATTTTGCCAAAATTGCTTTCGAGAACACTATATTTCTATAGAAATAAACTTGTCAGATCTGGAACACTCATGCTATCATTTAAATCTTCGTTTAGTAAGGAAACAGCGTTCACAAACTGAATGGCGAGATTATGATTGAGGACATCAGAATACTTTTTCTGAAGCAAATCACATCGGACCTGTTCAGCTTCTTGCATACTTAAAACGGTTTTCGGTTCTAAAACTTCAGAAATATTTGTTAGTTTTTCAAAGCTCTTAAATCGAGTCTGATCACTGATGACTGGTAACTGAGAGTGGGGGACTGAGGTTGCAGTGCTATCAATGTATACCGAAATGAAGTAGAAGATATCGATATATTTAGTCAACGAAATTACCGGGCCCCCCAAAGGGCCCTCTAAGGGCCCGGGCCACTAAGCAATGCTTATTCCCGCTTATGAATATCACCGCCACTGTGTGTACCGTTCCCAATGCACTAACAATTTCTCGAACAGTCACACGTCGATCTTCACCTATCATCGCATCAATGCGCAATTTTGTTTCATCAGTTCCAACAGTAACCGGTCTTCTTGAGCGTGGCATATCAAAAATATCGGTTTCACCAGCCCTAAATTTCCTCACCATTCTACGCACATTACTAACATTAATAATTGTCGACTCACCGAACACTTTTAAAGGCCGTCCATGAATTTTCGGGGCAGAACAACCTTCTTTTTCCAAAAACTCAATAACTACTCTTTGTTTTAAGTTACTATCCATACTGAAAATAGTTTTCAACACGAATGAAATTGTTTGGCTTTTCCAGACTAACAGGCATCACTTACAATACTTACAAAACGTGTACTCAATCAACCGTTCCATTTCTAAAATCGGCTAATTAACTTAAATAAAATATAAACTCAGAAACGTGCTGTTCAAGGCCAAAATATTTATAAAACAAGGTTGAGCCACAAGTAATTGATATAACACAGAACATTGGGTAGTGATAAAAACACAAGAAGAAACCAAAGGTAATCAATTTAACCAAATAACTGCTTTCGGGCGATATCGTACTGGGACACATGGTAACAGTTTTACGTAGCTCAAAAATCAGGGTGGAGCTACGTAATAGTTATTTAAGCATCAAGGGAAGTAAGTAGCTTTTACCAGTCGAGAACGAGCTTGCCAGCCCGAGCTATCGAGGGCTGGCAAAGTTCGACACTGGTTGTAGATAGTTACTTCCCGAGCATGCTTATAATATTTTTCTCCATGCCCAACAAAAATTTGAATAACTTTCCCTTAATAATTCCAAGTTAATTGATAGAAAATTAATCTATTACAAACAAAGCAAATAGTCACCTAGTGATGAGTTGCTTAGTAGCAATTGTTTTTCAGTTGTTTCTGTCAATATAAACAATTACTTGTACTTGCTTTTCTTTTCACTTACTTCCCTTGGGAAGTAGGTTTTACCTTACTTTCCTAATGTTATGACAACCAGTAAACAAACAGTAAAATCAACTTACCTGCAATGGATATGTCAAAGTAAATGTAACTTACTAGATGGGCATGGAGCAAAATCGTTTACAGAAACGAACTGCTGCCCTGAATTTGCTGAACGACTCGCATGGAAGTTTCGCGGACAACAAAAATCCTCGCAGCATCCACGCAGACAACCCGTCTTCCAAACCACTAGCGTCTCTGGAACATTTTAAGAATTTGATATTGTAGAGTTTCTACAGCTACAACCCCCAAATGAGTGACATTCACCAAGATATTCAAATAGCACGAGAAGTCAGGTAACACGTCGTCTGGCAGCTTGCAGATAGGTTAACTAGGGCAATTGCTTTTAAGTTTGCTAAATTCCTAAAATACAGTCAACAAAAAACCTTTTGTTCAGATTTTACTCGAAAATTTAGGTAGGTATTCAAGTAAAATTGCACCAATTCGAAAAGGAGTTGAAAATACGATTTCACTTTTAATTCAAATTCTAATTCGTCAAACGAAGGCCAAAGCCACCCAAAATTCATTCTTGGGCGTGCTATATTTGCAAACAAGATACCCTTTCGGCACTTTTTTACATCAAATGCTGTGCGAGTTTCTTCCTTAAGAACATTCTACGTTTTCACACCGTTGCATACAAAGCTTTTACTAACAAAATATTAACACATGTATGACTCTTTCCTTTTCATTTTGCATTTTGTATCTATTCAATAAGGTATATAGTAATTTTGGTTAGAGCACACTGTATACTTGCAGCTAATTTGAAAATTGTGTATCTACATAATGCGCGTGCTTCTTATTGGCAAAACATTTTCGCATTTCATCAAACAATTTCAGTACCGAGATCTTGTCTTTTTTGTTGGACACCTGCATGCTGTTACAAGGTTTTTCTGCTTTCAACAATATAACGCTGCGCTGGAGTGATGCATGGTGAAGCGTGCAAAATTGAAATACCTTTGGATATGGTATAACAATGACTAGCTCTAACATTGATCAAGAGAACAATGGTTTGATTATATGTTTACAACCACTAGAAATTTTGAATAAATCTTAAAATTTATCAGTCTTTAAAAACTATTGTAATTTTTGTAGAAACAACTGGTAATTTTGCTGGGGTAACTATATAAGCAAGCTCGCTGTGAGACTAGTCATTGTAATAGTAATCATCATGTCAAGGAAATTCCTGTGTTTACTCGTCGCCGCAGCTTGTCTTGGTAAGTACTCAAACTTATTGAAACATTATGAGAATAATAGCAAACCAAAGTTTTTCTAATATTTGTATGAGCAGATGCTAACTTATCATTCGATTTTTGTAGATTCAGAAAAAAGAAATAGTAACGAAACGTCAAAATTAACTCTGAACGTACTTCCTTCACTTCTCATTATTCTGCACGTGTTTTAATAATGGTTTTATAGTATAATTTCGTAGAAAGCTTAGATTTTTTCAAACATCTTTAATTAAACCTGATATATATTTACCACCAAACAATACCTTTGCAAACAAAATGTCTTAAGAGATATCTATTTTATTAATTTACTGATAAATCGGTGCTGCTAGCTCTAAAAAATTATTATTAAAAAAGGAAAAGTATTCCGAAAGGCCGGCCTGAATCATTTGTTTTTGTGAATTTCGCTATTAACTGTAAACCTTAATTCTTCTTACAGCTATAATGCTCCCGCAAACTCTGGCCGAACCTGCCAAAAACTTGCCCGACGATCCCGCTCCTCCAGCAGAATAATTATTGGCTGTTAGCTTGTTATCACTAAATTACTTGATGAAATAAACGTTGGCAAACAAACTGTTATTTGTGTTACAGATGAGCAACTGAACTTTTTCTTTTTTAAGTGCTTTTAACTAAAAGCTCATTATCCTCGACTTCCCAGTCCGTTCTTGTTTTTTGCTTAAAACGGACATCAGAATTATGCATCTAAAACTACTGATTTTCTTTTAACAGAACAAGTACTTAATCAAAATGGGGAGCTACACGTTTGAATCTACATGAATGAAAGAGTCAATCTGTTTTTTATTATAATTGACGATAGTCCAAGTTTGAAGATAAAAATCAAACGAAATTGCCCCAATCACATTTTCCAAAAGGACATAATCGAGGCAAGAAGGTATAGACACCGGCAATGATAAATAGATATGCATGTACAATCACACAAAAACGATATAATTATTCTCTTAAAATGTTCGTAATGTACATCTTCTACATGTTCAGTGATCGTAACCATCTCCTATTTATTTAGCAAACTTCAAAACTTCATTCTAGAATCGCTTCTGTAGGGTGGTTCATTCAATCGGAATTATAGAGAAACTGGTAGCTTTTCAATGCTGTTAATTGTAATTGCAATTGATTTTTATTCTGGCGAATTTTCCATAATGTGAAATTAACGATTTCTAGCGAATTGTGTTTTAGAAATTATTGATACTGACACCAGTACAAAAGGCAGTTTTTTCATTGTTGATTAAGCTTCTGGGCGATAATAAAAATTTATTAAAAATGTTGTTCTAAATGGAGAATGATAAGGAAGGTTTTCTAATAGTTATTTATGTATTGAGGGCGTAATCAATAGATTATAGCACGAGGGAATGTTTTCCCGAGAGCTATAATCATGATTAGGCACGTGGTACATACAACGTCTTATTTCATTTTAGTCCTCAAAATGGACAAAATTCAAGGAATCAGTATTTTGGCTACAGACTACTGCATCGTCGTAATGCCGGCGCTGCTAATTTCTGGTGTGCTATGGTTTCTATGCAGATTGCTGGTGTTAATATACTACATTGTTGGTGCTTGTTATACTGCTTAGCAACTTTATAGGCCCTAGGGCTATAAAAGCCATTTTACGCCCTCTATCGAGGCCCAATAAACAAGATTATGGTTCCAAAATGAAATAAATAAATTTAAGAGTTATGTATTTGTCCGAATTGCTTTATACTTAGAAATAGAACAAGAATAGGGTTTTTCTCCTGTATGTGTTTTAACTTATTCCACTAATGTACTTTTGTCTGGACATGTTCCAAAAAGTAACTTCTGCCTTCTACTTCATATTACCAATACCTAAGTAATTTATCTACGGGGCTTGATGAGTCACGTAATGTGCATTATTTTTTTATATCAAGTTCCTATTTGTTTAATATGCGTTGTTTGATAAGTCGAGTCGAAAGTGCCGTCAATGATCGCTTGTTGTTCAACTTTAGTTACATCGACTTCTAGTGGTTTGTGCAACTTACTGGTCATTACACCAATTCATGCTTCACGTCCATTGTTATAATAAAAATCTGGTGTGATACACTCACACAACTTCCTTTTACAGTGATATTATAATTAGCCAAACATTTGATTTTTAATTTTTAAGCATTTGTCAACAATGTTCAAGCATTACAAATTCTACAAAAACGGTACAAAATAAAGCGTTCGTTGAAGAGACACATTTATTCCAAAATGTTAAGCTGGATTCAAAAACGTAATAATATATCGGGTGTTCTATTTAAAATAGGAGTTAATAAAGAAAATAGGAAAAAAACCCATTTTAGAAGTATTTAACTGGAAAATCACCTCTCTCACATCAACACACATTAAAAATGTAATAAAAATGCAAAGTTTGAAAAAAATCGTTAGAGCCGTTTTCGAAAAAATCTAAAAACTGAAAAATCACAAGAGTAAACACCTACTTCCGGTTACGCGATCTTCTTCATAATCTTTCTGTCTCATCTACATAGTACACAAAACTTATACAGTGAAATCTCCCATAAGCGGACACGCACGGTTCCAACGTTTTTGTCCGGTTATTAGAGGCGTCCGCTTAAGAGAAAAATCCATTTTTATGTTTAAAAAAGTTGTATTATGCAAAGGTATACACGCTAACTATACAAACAAGAATCTAAATAATTGCAACAAAGTTATGTAATAGTTGTTACTAAATCTAAAATACTCATTTGACGTAAGGGTTTTTCTGACTGTTTATTATACTTTCCGCATGTATTTCTAAATATTTTGACAGTTTGAATACTTTAAAGTTATTACTTTCTTTAGCAAAGAATTTAAAAATTTTCACTGTTAATGCTTCCGTGTGGGTCTTGATTACATTCTCACAAATTTCTAAGTCGCCATCGTTTTCTAGTTCTGCCAAATGCACATCAACGGCAGCTGATTCACCTAAAATTTCGGTTACATCATCTTCCTCGCTTACTTCCTTGTCAATGTTTATAAATTCGTCAGGGTCGACGTCTTCGATTTCTGGGATACTCCTATACAGGTCACCAATTACTGATAAGAGTAAATCGTCCTCTGGTTGGAATAATTGATTACACTGGCGTAACTTGATACCGGCAGACACCGCGGTCGCGGGGGCCCTGAGCCTAGTTTTCTTATTCTTTCATTCAATAAAAGCAAGCAGGAAAAATTCTTGCTATTTTTATTTTTATCTTAATGGGATGCCCACGCAAAAGGCAAAGTAGTTTTGAATGCAGGCCTCTAAAATCAAGCGACATGGATTGTTTTGTAATAATATCGCGCATAGGGTAATGAAAGTGTCGAATTTCCTGCAGTCGTAACGCTGATTTGAGTTGAAAGAATTCTATATTTTAACAACATGATCATTAAATGTTGGATTTATGGATTGGTTTGACGCCTCGCGACATTAGCTAGGCCTGCATTTTAAAGTGTCCGTACAAGAGAGATTCACAGTCTAAAAATTGTCGAAAAATGATGTCCGTGTCCGTTTAAGAGAGTGTCCAGTTAATAGAGGAAATTTTATTAGTAAAGTTAATGCAAGCAAGTTGGTTCCCAACAAAATGTCCGTGTAAGAGAGGTGTCCGCTTATTAGAAGTGTCCGGTAAGGGAGATTTCGCTGTATATGAAGTTTTAACGCCATAGCTATTTTCGTTTTTGAGATATTCTGTTCACAGACAGACACACAGACAGACAGACAGACAGATAGACCAATGAAGAAAGTATGTTTTTTGGGATCAGGGGACTCTAAAACGTGAAGATCTGTTGAAAACTCAATTTCAAATTTTTAAGTGAATCCAATACTTCCTTTATCGTAAAAGGAAGTAAAAATTGAGAGTTCCTGTTTAGCAAATGCAATAACTGTAATAAAAGACAATAAGTTGTTGATTGAGGTTAAGGAACTAACCAGGAACACCTGAAGACGGGAGTAAAACAAAACTCCCGAAACGTTGTGTGATTTACACCCTACACAGTGGAAAAAGTCCGAAAAACATATCAGAGGTTAAGATAGTTTATATTTAAAATTGAACAAAAAACAATCCTACAACTGTGTCTACTACTTTTACTTACGTGGAACATAATTTTGTAATATGAAATTCAAATAAATAATTTATTGGAAGAACAGTTTAGCAGCAAACACAATAGTAGTTAATTAAAGAAATTTCTGTTAAGTGTTAAGACGATTCGCCAAAACAAATAATCCACGACAGGAATAAAATAATTGGATTAGGGGTATTTTTCTAAGGGTTAGGCAAAGTTTGGAAACGACACTTTCTTCATTTTATTAATAAGATTAGATTACTGTATCTGTTCATGATATTTACAGCTTGTAGTGTTGGGTGGCTCAAGTCAGTTACAGAATAATTCTATGGAGTGGAGAAATGGAGAAGGATGGTGTGCCAAGGTCTTATGCCGGCTCACATAAGGAGGGTAATAAAGAATTGGGTCCGTTGGTAGAGGGTCGGTAACACAGTCTAAGATAACTAACTGTATGATGTACATTCTAAGGGTTAGAAAGTTGTGAGTATTTAATATAGTCAAATTGCAATTCTAAAAACGTTTTACATTTTATAACAAACTGTAAAGCAGTGGCAGCGAACATTGGCATAATTAAAAATTAACTTCATAGCGAAAGCCATTAAAAACAATAAAACTTTCCTAATCTGTAGCCTGTCTTTTGTTTAAAACTAATTTTCGACATTTTATTTAACTTATCCACTTCTTAGTTTAATGTTACATATCAAGCTAATATACGTATACATTTGGTTTAAATTACATATCGTTGGCCATTTCTCTGGCTCATTAGACTGTTAAAGTCACATAAACTAATTCTATAGTTAATTGTAGTTCAAATGCAGCTTAATAAAATGCAGTGTAGACAGTGGTATACGTATACATTTCGTTTAAATTGGTCTAGGACAAGTGGGCGCAGCGAACTCGGCGCGGCCTACTCGGCGCGAGCCAACTTGGCGCGGAACCTAAGCATACCGGGT
The DNA here is from genome assembly GCA_940337035.1 of Agriotes lineatus. NCBI lineage: Eukaryota > Metazoa > Arthropoda > Insecta > Coleoptera > Elateridae > Agriotes > Agriotes lineatus. The sequence goes on along the minus strand of OW679201.1, from coordinate 62,366,669 downwards.
CCGGCAATTCTGCGGAGCTGGAAAATATTTCGTGAACAACGAGAGTTGCATAAAATTTGCTCATATAAAAGTTGAAGGTACGAAGATTTTGCATATTGCTAAAATAGTTTTGGTTATACAGAGTGGCTAAGAAATTTATTGCAGTTAGCAAGTTTTTTTTTGCGAAATTGTCTGTACTTGGGTGGCTTAAAGGTGTTGCGCCAAAATGCTAATTATTTTAATATAAATGTGTATGGGTCTTACGTCACCTCTTTTGGAGATATTAACGATTTTTGGCAAAAATTTTAAGCTTTTTATAACTTTGCTATTTGTAAAAATAAAAGTATCATAAAAGAATAGAAATGGCCCTGTCTAAGCAAGTATAATGTTTTATCTAATCTGCTTTACGAGAAAGCGATAAATCACTTCTTGTAGAAAATATTAAGAGGATAATATTTCTGTGCGGATAAGGATTGACAGCCAGCAGATTCTCATCAGATAAGCAAAGAAATACTTCCTTTAAAAATTCGCGTTTCAAAATTATTTCGCTTCGGCTTGTCTGGCGCCCAGTTGGTTCACGCCGAATTGGCCGCGCCGAAATTGCCGCGCCCAGTTGGCTGCTCCCACTTGTCCCATTACGGGTTTAAATAACATATCGTTGGCCATTTCTCTGGGTCATTAGACTGTTAAAGTCACATAAACTAATAATATAGTTAATTGTAGTTCAAATGCAGCTTAATAAAACGCAATGTAGACAGTGGTCATAATTTTCATGGGCCTCGCGATGAATTTTATTTTTGATCGCTCTGTAGCTACTATACCTGAATTTTTGAGCCCGTGCGTGCACGTCATATCATATTGATGACATCATATCCTAGTATGTTTATATGAGGTTGGCAGTGCTACCAACAATGTGAATATGTAATTTTTTGTCGCCTAGACGATAAAATTGCATTTTAACTTGAAGTGAAGGTAGATAAAATACAACTTTAACAGTTAGAATTGAATGAATATATTAAATTAAAATTTTAAAGATGAAAGAAAAAACCACAACAGGAAAACTAAAGACTAACATCATATTAATTTACATAAAATTTTATTGTAAATGTTGACAACTATCAATGAATGTAAAATTAAATGACCAAACTACCTTAGAAAATCAGCACTTTAAAAACTTGTGTAGCTTGTGTGAAATGAATTGGCGCACTTCAGGTATACGGATTAGGCGCATTTTCCTGTAACTGATACTTTGCTTACTTGCTGTCTTTACTGTATATGTTATTTACCTGTTGAGGCTACTTATAATACTCTGCAGGTATTTATGTAATTTTTCGTGCTCAACTTAAAATCAATTAAAAATATTTTGCTGGATTTATTTTAATAAAAACATTGTATTGAGTACCACATAAAATCAAGAATAAATTGACTATAATAGTAAAATAATTTACATATTATAACAAAGAATAATAATTGGAATTGCGCAGTATTTTAACAACTAAATCAAATAAATCATTTTGTATTTCTGCCTTTTTCCAGGAAGAGTTTGGCAATTTTTCTATTAAACTACTGTGGTAACTCGGATTATCCATAATAATAATAGAAGGTTCTTCCAATTTTGGCAATAATCGCTCGCTAAACCACTTTAGAAAATTTTCTTTGTTCATTTCACCATGGTAGTCAGCATCTTTGATTTTTGAAGCAAAAATTAATGATGCTTCAGGAATAAAACCTTCACTGCTTCCTGCATGAAGTACTATATATCTATAACAATTCAAGCATGAATTACATAGTTGTTTACTACAATTAATAACTCATTTACCTGCGTCCTTCTGGTTTAATTTTTCGTACGCTTCTTACATCGTCATCTTGCCATGATTTGCAAATTGTTCCATTTTCAAATACCCAAGTTTCATCTAAAAATAAACATAGGCGCCCACTTTCAGCTTGCAAATTTTTCACGCGAGGGTCATCTTTCTTATAACGAAAACCAATGTTGTGAAGAATTTTTCTCAACGAACTAATTGAACCATGAATGATATCTTTTTCTCTTAAAAGTTGCGAAAGTGTTTTTTGGGTAATGTATTTCTCTAAAAACGGCAAACTTTGTAGCAACCCAAAATTCAAATACTTTTTACATTTTTATCATTAGAGTAATACCAACTTACTATTTTGAACCTTGGTATATACAGCATTACGAATCGCAACCTGCAAAATCATCGACATCACTTACAGGTCTGTCTCGGTTTTTTGTTTTTTAGGGCTACGCAGAAGTTCACCAGATTAGCAGGTCTGCGAAATAAAAGAGACTGTTCGTATGCTTAAATTTAAAGCATTGGCAACTCTCTGTAACACCAAAACATTAGAAAGTTTCGATTAATGTAGTTGGTCATTATATTACGAATTATGATACGATAGAAGAAGGGCAGTTGAGATGGTTAGAGCATGTAATGAGGATGGTAGAAGATAAGACGGTGAGAAGAATATTTGAAGCACGCACACATAAAAAGAAAACGAAAGGAAGGCCGAGAAATTCGTGGAGGGAAGAAGTTAGGAATGCAGCCTTTAAGGGAGGCATAGAGTACAAAATAGGAAAGAATGGGAACGGAAATGGAGAAAGATACCGAAGACATAATAAAACCCTACCCACACTCCCTGACCATACACCCGCAAGGGTAGAAAGGTCCTAGGATTAAGTAAGTAAGTATATTACAGGTGTAAATTACTTACTACTCTCACAGCAGTTAGCTGTATAAGTGGACCACCGTTGTCTCTTTCTCGTTCAAAATATCTTATTAAAGCGGCAACAAGCTCTTTTGACTTTCTGGACAACGCGGTCGACATTTTAGCTTAGAGTTCACAACCCGTTTCCAGCAGCTAAACTCTTCCGCAAAGTAATTTGTAGCAGTGAAAAAACGACAGTATAACTTGTTCGCAATGTTCGTTATGCAAACAACGGATTTTTAAAATGCAAAGCTAAACTATATGTCACTGTCAACATCTGTCAAAACCACTATAACAAATATCAAGAGATCCAAAAAAAAAAACTGTTCTTCAGCGGGCTGTGGAAATTCAACGTATGAATAATATGTTGGTGACACTGTACGTCAATGTCAAATTCGAGGTTAGCAGGTTAGGATTTGCGTCACTTTGTGTCATAACTGACAGAAAACCTAACCTGATAACCTCGAATTTGACATTGACGTACAGTGTCACCAACATATTATTCATACGTTGAATTTCTACAGCCCGCTGAGGAACAGCTTTTTTTGGATCTCTCGATAAGTCGTTTTAAAGAGTGACATGTGTACGTATTAACTCCCTGAGCAGAACTTGAAAACACAAAGTACCCCGACATATTATAATTTTTGCTATTGTTCATGGAAATTATGAAATATTAAAACAACAAAATGTACGGCTTAGCAATATATTAAGCTATATTATTAGCAAAAGCAATTTTCATCATGGTTTTATTGAAAACAAAAAGTAGTTTTATATTTTTCAAATGTTGGTACCGACAGCCTTACTAAAAGGCGGATTGATGACGTGCACGCACGGGCTCAAAAATGCAGGTATAGGTCAGTCGAAAAGCGATGCCTGCCTGAAGTGCTTTTTTTGAAGTATTTATTTTACAAATACTGTTTCATGAAATATAATAGTAATAATAATAATAATGTCATTTATTGAACCAACCAAAAAATATAAGCAATATAAAGTACATAGTAATTGAGGTAAATAATGAGACAAGGTTCACAGGGGTAAAGTTCAGACATGCTAAACTAATATCAATATGTTCTACCACTTAACCAGATACAAAAAGTGAAAATAGAATTAATGATCGGGAAAACATGAAATAAGAAAGATCGAAAGAAAGCAAAAAAGAACAGCAAAGTATACAACAAGCAAGAATAATCGTTTAGTGGTTTAGTTAAATGAAGAGTTGCAGCAAAAAATCAAATAATACTCAAGCAAAATAACGTTATTGTCTACCCATCAAGAAGCAGCGAAGACGAAATTTAAAATTAAATAATAATAAATACTTGAAGCTTTTAGGTAAACTGCTACAAGAACTGACATTATTATAATTAAATGATCGTTTCTACAGATGGGTCTTGTGCCATAGAATAGCAACTAGATTTTTATTTGTAAGATCAAATAAATGACTAGTAATAATAATAATAATAATGGTGAGGCACTAACACCCCATGAAGGAGCTTGGCCTGCAAGGCGGAAGGTCAGAGCTTCCGTATCCTCGCTATCACACCCGGCTGTCGCATGTCAAATTCATGACACGTAGTGATGTGTTGAGCATCAAGCATTAGACATCCGCATTATTATCCCTTATTCCTTCGAACGCAGGTTCCCAATTATTTAAAGCTACTGGGTAGGCCGCCCGCCAGGCATCGATCTGGGATTTGAACTCCAGACTTCCGCGCCGCAGTCCAATGCTCTAACCACCGAGCCAAGCTGGCGCCAATGACAATAAGTCTCTAACATGAATTTTGAATTCATTGAATTCATATACAGAATTGCAGTAATTAAATTGTGATAGAACCAATGACTCACAGAGTTATATCATAATTTTTCGTTTTCAGCAATGTCTGTAGCTATGTAGCTGTATATCAGTTTCAAATGCGAAAATGCTTTTTTAATAGTATTTTCCATGTGATCCCTAAATGATAATTTTGGATCAATAAATAATCCGAAATTGTTAGCGCATTTGGAAATTTTTATATTAACAATGATAATAATAATAATTTGTCTTTTATTTCCACAAAACCAATTATAATTATCCATACATTTAAGGAACATAAATAAAAAGTTTGCTTTGCGAAAATTAAGAAGCGGTTCAGCATAGCATCCAAGATGCGTCGCCGTTCTTCCAACTAACCTTAAAAAACATAATGTTGTATCTACAGTAATGAAAAGATACCACACATGGAACTAATCCAGCTCACTGCATCAAGATTAAAAATGATTTAAATCTTTTCTTAAATAAAGCATGCTGCAGAGTATTCAGGGTGCAGCTCAATTTATTAAATACATGAATAATTTGATAAGAGTACAAGCATATAAATGTCTGTGTTCTGTGTTCTGGAATAGACAGAGTCCTTCCTGCTGATATCAATATTGTGTACGTCAGATCGAAATGTAATCTTATTCTACAAATAGGATGGCATCCCGTGCGGGGTTGCTAAATCCCCCATCGGGCGCCTCCCCAGGTGGCGGATAGGGGAGCGCTCGCCAGATATGGTGGGCACCGAGATAATAAAATACCCGGGGCGGACCAATACTAGCAACGAACTCACTAGAGCTATTTACTAATGAAGTATCTAAAGACCTAGTATGTTGAATACTCTAGAGTTAGGAGATATCGACAGGATCGGTGGCGGAAGAATCTCTTATAGTTCAACGGCAGCGGCCAAAGCCTAAAGAAGACGGGACACAACTCACTCACCAAGACGCCTGGCGAATGCGGTGTTTTATCGCCAATTCCCCCCCAAATGAAAATGTCAGTTAATAGAATACAGTTACCCCAGGAGGGTAGGGCTACAAGCCCTGAATCCCTCGCTGAATTAGCAGCCTGCCTCACGGATTCTGGGGGAGGCAAAAGACTGACGAAAACCCATTCAAACCGAAATACAACACATCTTGACATCTGCACATACAATATAAAATCTATGTTACGAGACGAAAAACTATATGAATTACATAAAAAACTAAAAAGGATAAAGTGGGATATTTTAGGTATAAGCGAACTGAGAAGAAAAGGCGAGAAACTAACAGAATTGCTATCTGGAGAAACCTTATACTACAAAGGAGAGGACAACACAACAGAAGAAGGGGTCGGTTTTATAGTAAAGAGAAATATCACTAACAACATTAGGAAATATGTAGGAATATCTAATAGAGTGGCATACCTAACGCTTAAGATTAATGACAAACTAAATCTAAAAATCATACAGGTATACGCCTCAACATCAGCACATCCTGAGGAAGCGATAGAACTATTCTATGAACAAGTCACACAGGCGCTAAAAGCGGATAACAGCCGATATAGTTTGATTATAGGACACTTTAACGGCAAAATAGGAGAAAAGTTAGAAACAAATGAAGAAAAAATAGGAAAATTTGGCCTAAGAAAAAGAAATAATAGAGGACACACACTAATACAATACTTAGAACAAAACAAACTCTTCGCAATGAACACTTTCTTTAACAAAAGACCAGAAATAAAGTGGGCATGGATATCTGCAAACAAGACTACTAAGAACGAAATCGACTAGATTCTATCTTCTCACAAAGAAATAGTGACAGATGTGTCCGTTCTAAACACTTTTTCTACTGGAAGCGACCACCGACTAGTAAGAGGACACATAAAAATAAATGCAAAAATAGAACGCATTAAAATGCTAAAGTAAGTAAGTAAGTAAGTAAGTAAGTAAATTTATTCATCAAGATAGATGTTTACAAAAAAAAGACACATAATTCATTTACAAACAGATTTGACATAGTTAGAACATAACCTTTTAAATTGCGATACATTTGTTGCCTGTTTCGCTTCATCAGGCATTTCATTATATAATTTTAAACCTTTGTAATATAGATTTTTTTGTGAACACGCTTTCGTTGTTGTAGGTAATCTAAAATTATTTACACTTCTTGTCTCATAACTATGTATATCTCTATTGTATACAATAAATTTATTTAAATATGCAGGTAATTTGTTATTAACAATTTTAAAGATCAGAATTAAAGTATTAAAATAAATTCGCTGTTTAATACTAAGCCATTGCAGCGTTTCTAACATTAAATTGATGCTGGTTCGTTTATTACAAAATAGAATAATACGCATTGCTCTATTTTGCAGTTTTTGTAGACGCTGCAATTCACCTTCGTTGGCTATAAATAACACGCTAGCACAATATTTAAAATGTGGTGCAATAATTGTTTTGTAAACAAGTATCCTCGACCACAAGTTTAATTTGGAACTGATTCGCCCAAAGAAACCTATTTTTTTAGCCGTTTTACCTACAACAAAATCCACATGTTCCTTAAAAGATAGCCTATTATCTATTACAATTCCAAGATATTTTATTTTAGGGACATATTCAATTACTACATCGTCAACAATTACACTAGTTATCGTATCGGTTAATAATCGTCCGCTACTGATAACCATTGCTTTTGTTTTAGATGTATTTAACTTAAGCTTGTTCAATTTTAGCCATTTAGATATATTTTTCAGGTCACTATTTAATTTATTTACTGCATCGTTCACATTTATATCGGCACTAGTTACCAGAGTGTCATCTGCGAATAAGTTATATTGACAACCTTGCACTGCTGAGTTTATATCATTGATGTAGAGGATAAACAAAAGAGGGCCTAAAATTGAGCCTTGAGGAACCCCTAAACACACTTCAATTGCTCGAGAATCTTCACCTTCGTATCTAGTAATTTGCTGCCGGCCACATAGATAATTCTTGAACCATCTTAATTCGAATCCTTTTATTCCGTATTTTTCCATTTTTGCTAAGAGCAGATCTCTGTCGATTGTTTCAAATGCTCTTTTCAGGTCTATGAACGCTGCCACTATTTTTTTCCCATGTTCTATATCCTCTTTCCAGTTCACTAAAACTAAATTTAATGAAGTTTCACAAGAGTGATCTTTTCGGAAACCTGATTGTTCACTAATTAGGATTTTATTTTCCTCTAAATAATTTTCCAGTTGTTCCTTAGCTATATGTTCTATGATTTTTTCGAACGCAGGTAACATATTGATTGGTCTGAATTCTGAACTATTTTTTGTTCCGTTTACTTTGGGTATTGGACTAACAATCGCCGTTTTCCAAATTTCAGGAAAAATCCCAGTTGCAAACGATTAAAAAGGAATGTAACAAAGATAGATACCTCCCGACTACAAGAAAAAACCCACACATACCAACAAAAGTTATCCTATAAATTACAACAACAAAATATATCAGAAGATAAAAGTATAGACGAAATAAACACAATTATAACAACATCATTACTAGAAGCAGGAAAAGAAGTTGCAGAAAAGCAACAAACCAAAATAAATTGGCTAAGTGACGACACAAAGAAACTATTTGAAGAAAGAAGAAAACAAATTATACAACACAAACGTGGAACTGTAGAATTTGTGGAGTTGAATAAATTGATTCGAAAAAAGTAAAAGAAGACAAATGTAAGAAAACCGAAGAAAGAATAATAAAATGTATAGAACATAACAAAGGAATAAAATGCCTAAGAAGAGAAAATAGGCGCACTCAAATAATTTCAATTAAAGACAATGCCGAGTTTGACAGTATGGTACCTAACTTTACACATTGTGTTCTATTATCCATATACGTTTCCAATAGCACGCTCATTAAAACCAAAACTATATATAGGAAGGTTTTAAAAACAATTGTTTCCACGATTAATGTATAGATTTTCGAAAATTTTTACTCAAATTCTAATTTTGCAATTTTTCCAAAAACTGTATTTCTTAAAAGAAAATTGTTTATGCAAAAATTGAAGATAATTGCACAGTATATGATTTTCTTCTATGAAATTTATTTTTCCACAATTATAAAATTTTCACGGAACGGAAAAAACATAAGAGCAAGGGAATACTTCCGTTTGCTCGATTTTAATAAAAATCACTGGGATATCCCAATTTATATTAAAAATGAATATATACATTTTTAGGCCGATGGATTAAACCGTCTGGACCATAGAGCGGACACAGACTCACAGACTGAAAAGACAGACATTCTTTCAAAGATGACTTTTTTAGAAGACGCGAAAACGGATATTTCCTTATAAATATCGGGTTCGAAAAAATCATGATTACTATATTTTATGTAGTAAACAAAAGTAATAGATACAATTGCACGCATGAGATGTCGTTTGCTGGTCAAAATCTCAAGTGTTGCGAGCTTGGATGATTTTTAATAAAAATCTCAACGGCATTTGATTAGCACAGAAGTCAGATGAGTGGTCAACTATTAGTATGGCAGTGTTTTAAGTTGCTCTTTTCTAGTTCAACGCCGTATCTTTAAGTCGCTTTTCAACTACAGGTTCGTGAATAGCCCTTATCTACAATTTTGCATACCTACACATTTCCGTTTTATTGCGGGCTTTGCTTTTCACTTTATTCTTATCTGTATTGCTATTGCCCCTGGAAGACTGACTGACTTCTTCATCATTTTTTTCCAACAACCTTACATACCATTGGCACTTCAAGGAAAATCATTGATTTACCATGCAAAAAGGAGCTTCGTAAAAAAACAAACCGCATTTGACCACAGAGCGTGTTGGAGCTGCACGTCTGCAAGATAAAATAAGAAACTCGCATTCGTTGCTTATCTGGGAACCTACAAAATGTCCATTTCTAATTGTTAATAGTACACACATAAATATTGTGCCTTGCAAACTTTTGTTGCGCATTTTTTACGAGAAAATCCGTAATTTCCATGTGATATTTAATTGTGTTTAGATTTCTGTATGCAACTTACTAACCGAATATTCTTCTTGGCTTCTACTTTTGTAGTGCTTGGCAGAGTGTACTCCTGCTCCTCTTTACCTTTCTCTTCGGAATCATCATCCTTAGCATCTTCGTATACCGACAGTTTGTCATTTTGCCCATCTTCCTCGAATTCGGTCAAAATGTCAGCAACGTTTTCGCAGGACTTCCGTTGCACTGAATGCAAATGAGAGAGAGAGGGAGAACTTTAAACTCGTCTTCCTGCAGCCACATCCTTCTTTGCTTTTGTAACAGAGGAATTTAATGGGAACTTCAGGAGCAGGATCTTTAGTTGTTCTGAGTGGAGTAAGTCCACTCTTACTTCTCTTCCATCTCCATTTTCCAGGTTCTTCTAAATACCTACCGTACGAAGTCTGAACAACAAGAAATATTTCCGGTAGAACCATTTTTCGTATAATTAGAGTGAATTCATCGAAAAGTCAATATTCAGTCCAATTACGAAGACGAACCTATCGAAGGGATCGTGATATGAATATTTCAGTCATCCAAAGACTAATATGTCAAGTTCAAGTTAAAATGCGTTCTATAGAAGAACAAGGGCCCGTCAATAGTTTAGTTTAGTTTTTATAATTTTAAGTGATTTTTAAAATTATGTATATACAGGGTGTCTCGCGAAGTTCTCCCGGCACTTAAGGAGCATGTTCTTGAGAACATTTCAAGCAAAAAAGTTCATATGAACATGTGTCCTATTCTCAGTATTGGATTGGTCGAGATGGCTCACACAATTGGCCGGGCAGATCTCCAGATATAAATCCCCTACTTTACAACATATGGGGTTGAATGAAAGAGTTGGTGTACGAAGAGAAAGTAGAAACATGCGAGGCTTTAATTTAGCGAATTTTGAACGCTGCAGCACAAATAAAAGACAGTCACGCCAAAGATAATATAGGTACCGTGTGTAAATGAATCGCGTGGTATTCACAGGCGTGCGGCTAAATGCATTGACTAATTTTTGAGATTCTGGATCATATGTAGTCGCCCATGTTTGATCCCCAGTCACAACATTATAGAAAAAGATGGTCCTCGTTCTTCGAAGGTGTTCACGAGATCAGCACAAATCTCCATTCTTTTTTCCTTTAGTACTTCGGTTAACTGGTGAGGAATCCACTTAGCAGACACCTTAAATTAACCAAGATCATTTATAATCTTCTCCACAACATTGTGTACCGTTCCCAATGCACTAACAATTTCTCGAACAGTCACACGTCGATCTTCACCTATCATCGAATCAGTGCGCAATTTTGTTTCATCAGTTCCAACAGTAACCGGTCTTCTTGAGGGTGGCTTATCAAAAATATCGGTTTCACTAGCCCTAAATTTGGTCACCATTCTACGCACATTACTAACATCAATAATTGTCGACTCACCGAACACTTTTAAAGGCCGTCCATGAATTTTCGGGGCATAACAACCTTCTTTTTCCAAAACCTCTATAACTACTCTTTGTTTTAAGTTACTATCCATACTGAAAATAGTTTTCAACACGAATGAAATTATCAGTTTAATAAACGACTGCCATAACAAAACAATAAGTGACCAAAGCTTTATTTGATTATTTTGTTTGGCTTTTCCAGACTAACAGGCGTCACTTACAACACTTACAAAACGTGTACTCAATCAACCGTTCCATTTCTAAAATCGGCTAATTAACTTAAATAAAATATAATCTCAGAAACGTGCTATTCAAGACCAAAATATCTATAAAACAAGGTTGAGCCACAAGTAATTGATATAACACAGAACATTGGGTAGTGATAAAAAAACAATAGGAAGCCACAGTTAACTCAGTTAATCAATTTAACCAAATAACTGCTTTCGGGCGATATCGTACTGGGACACATGGTAACAGTTTTACGTAGCTCAAAAATCAGAGTGGAGCTACGTAATAGTTATTTAAGCATCAAGGGAAATAAGTAGCTTTTACCAGTCGAGAACGAGTTTGCCAACCCGAGCTATCGAGGGCTGGCAAAGTTCGAGACTGATTGTAGATAGTTACTTCCCGAGCATGCTTATAATATTTTTCTCCATGCCCAACAAAAATTTGAATAACTTTTCTTTAATAATTCCAAGTTAATTGATAGAAAATTAATCTACAAACAAAGCAAATAGTCACCTAGTGTTGAATTGCTTAGTAGCAATTGTTTTTCAGTTGTTTCTGTCAATATAAACAATCACTTGTACTTGCTTTTCTTTTCACTTACTCCCCTTGGGGAGTAGGTTTTACCTTACTTCCCTAATGTTATGACAACCAGTAAAACAGTAAAATCAACTTACCTGCAATGGATATGTCAAAGTACGTGTAACTTGCTAGATGGGCATGGAGCAAAATCCTTTACAGAAACGAACTGCTGCCCTGAATTTGCTGAACGACTCGCATGGAAGTTTCGGGGACAACAAAAATCCTCGCAGCATCCACGCAGACAACCCGTCTTCCAAACCAGTAGCGCTCCTTTGGAACATTTTAAGAATTCGATATTGTAGAGTTTCTACAGCTACAACCCCCAAATGGGGTGACATTCACCAAGATATTCAAATAGCACGAGAAGTCAGGTAACACGTCGTCTGTCAGCTTGCAGATAGGTTAATTAGGGCAATTGCTTTTAAGTTTGCTAAATTCCTAAAAAACAGTCAACAAAAAACCTTTTGTTCAGAATTTTTCGAAAATTTAAGTAGGTATTCAAAAAAAATTCAGGATCTGGTCCATACTCACAATGAGGTGATTCAGTAAATTAATGTAAATTAAATACAGTCTTCATCATAACAATTAACATATATTTTATATTCGCTACATGTTTCGGTTTATCTGTTAAACCATCTTCAGGCTAATGTCAAAATTGGACTGTCCAATTTTGACATTAGCCTGAAGATGGTTTAACAGATAAACCGAAACATGTAGCTTATATAAAATATATCTTAATTGTTATGAGGAAGACTGTGTTTAATTTACATTAATTTAGGTATTCAAGTAAAATTGCACCAATTCGAAAAGGAGTTGAAAATACGATTTCACTTTTAATCCAAATTCTAATTCGCCAAACGGGGCCAAAGCCACCCAAAATCCATTCTTGGGGGTGCTATATTTGCAAACAAGATACCTTTTCGGCACTTGTTTACATCAAATGCTGTGCTATTTTCTTCCTTAAGAAAATTCTACGTTTTCACACCGTTGCATGTAAAGCTTTTACTAACAGAATATTAACACACGTATGACTCTTTCCCTTTCATTGTTGCATTGTATCTATTCAATAAGGTATATAGTAATTTTGGTTAGAGCACACTGTATACTAGTAGCTAATTTTAAATTGTGTATCTACATAATGCGCGTGCTTCATATTGGAAAAATATTTCCGCATTTCATCAAACAATTTCAGTACCGAGATCTTGTCTTTTGTTTGACACCTGCATGCTGTTACAAGGTTTTTCTGCTTTCAACAATATAACGCTGCGCTGGAGTGACGGATGGTGAAGCGTGCAAAATTGAAATACCTTTGGATATGGTATAACAATGACTAGCTCTAACATTGATCAAGAGAACAATGGTTTGATTATATGTTTACAGCCACTAGAAATTTTTAAAACTATTGTAATTTTGTTGGGGTAACTATATAAGCAAGCTCGTTGTGAGACTAGTCATTGTAATAGTAATCATCATGTCAAGCAAATTCCTGTGTTTACTCGTCGCTGCAGCTTGTCTTGGTAAGTACTCAAACTTATTGAAACATTATGAGAATAATGGCAAACCAAAGTTTTTCTAATATTTGTATGAGCAGATGCTAACTTATCATTCGAAGTGTGATTCTTGTAGATTTAGAAAAAAGAACTAGTAACGAAACGTCAAAATTAACTCTGAACGTACTTCCTTCACGTCTCATTATTCTGCACGTGTTTTAATAATGGTTTTATAGTAATACCGCTGGGTTTAAGAATTTCGTAGAAAGCTTAGATTTTTTCAAACATCTTTAATTAAACCTGATATATATTTGCTACGAAACAATACCTTTGCAAACAAAATGTCTTAAGAGATATCTATTTTATTAATTTACTGATAAATCGGCGCTGCTAGCTCTAAAAAATTACTATTAAAAAAGGAAAAGTATTCCGAAAGGCCGGCCTGAATCATTTGTTTTTGTGAATTTCGCTATTAACTGTAAACCTTAATTCTTCTTACAGCTGTAATGCTCCCGCAAACTCTGGCCGAACCTGCCAAAAACTTGCCCGACGATCCCGCTCCTCCAGCAGAATAATTATTGGCTGTTAGCTTGTTATCACTAAATTACTTGATGAAATAAACGTTGGCAAATAAACTGTTATTTGTGTTACAGATGAGCAACTGAACTTTTTCTTTTTTAAGTGCTTTTAATTAAAAGCTCATTATCCTCGACTTCCCAGTCCGTTCTTGTTTTTTGCTTAAAACTGACATCAGAATTATGCATCTAGAAATACTGATTTTTTTTAACAGAACAGCTAATTAATCAAAATGGGGAGCTACAGGTTTGAATCTACATGAATTAAAGAGTCAATCTGTTTTTTGATTATAATTGACGATAAAAATCAAACGAAATTGCCCCAAATCACATTTTCCAAAAGGACATAATCGAGGCAAGAAGATATAGACACCGGCAATGATAAAAATATGTGCATGTACAATCACACATCTTCTACACGTTCAGTGATCGTAACCATCTCATATTTATTTAGCAAACTTCAAAACTTTATTCTAGAATCTCCTCTGTAGGGTAGTTCATTCAATCGGAATTATATAGAAACTGGTAGCTTTTCAATGCTGTTAATTGTAATTGCAATTGATTTTTATTCTGGCGAATTTTCCATAATGTGAAATTAACGATTTCTAGCGAATTGTGTTTTAGAAATGATTGATACTGAAACCCGTACAAAAGGCAGTTTTTTCATTGTTGATTAAGCTTCTGGGCGACAATAAAAATTTATTGAAAATGTTATTCTGAATGGACAATGATAAGGAAGGTTTTATAAACTTCCTTTTACAGTGATCTTATAATTAGCCAAAATTTTGATTTTTAATTTTTAAGCATTTGTCAACAATGTTCAAACATTACAAATTCTACAAAAACGGTACGAAATAGAGGGTTCGTTGAAGAGACAAATTTTTTCCAAAATGTTAAGCTGAATTCAAAAACGTAATAATATACCGGGTGTTCTATTTAAAATAGAAGTTAATAAAAAAATAGGAAAAAAACAAAAGAAACCCATTTTAGAAGTATTTAACTGGAAAATCACCTCTCTCACATCAACACACATTAAAAATGAAATAAAAATTTGAAAAAAGTCGTTAGAGCCGTTTTTGAAAAAATTTAAAAAACTGAAAAATCACAAGAGTAAACACCTACTTCCGGTTATGCGATTTTCTTCAAAAGCTTGCTGTCTCATCTATGGTTTTATGCCGTCTCACATAAGGAGGGTAATAAAGACTTGGGCCCGTTGGTAGAGGGTCGTGAACACAGTCTAAGATAACTAACTGTATGATGTAAATTCTAAGGGTTAGAAAGTTGTTTGTATTTAATATAGTCAAATTGCAATTCTAAAAACGTGTTACATTTCATAACAAACTGTAAAGTAGTGTCATCGAACATTGGCATAATTAAAAATTAACTTAATAGCGAAAGCCATTAAAAACAATAAAACTTTCCTAATCTGTAGTCTTTTGTTTAATACTAATTTTCGACATTTTATTTAACTTATCCACTTATTATTTTAATGTTACATATCAAGCTAATATACGTATACATTTCGTTTAAATTAGATATCGTTGGCCATTTCTCTGGCTCATTAGACTGTTAAAGTCACATAAACTAATAATATAGATAATTGTAGTTCAAATGCAGCTTAATAAAATGCAGTGTAGACAGTGGTCATAATTTTCATGGGTCTCGCTATGAATTTTATTTTTGATCGCTCTGTAGTTACTAGGTCAGTCAAGAAGTTTTTATTTTACAAATACTGTTTCATGTAATATAATAGTAATAATGATAATAATGTCATTTATTGAACCAACCAACAAATATAAGCAATATAAAGTACATAGTAATTGAGATAAATAATGAGACAAGGTTCAAAGGGGTGAAGTTCAGACATGCTAAACTAATATCAATATGTTCTACCACTTAACCAGATACCAAAAGTGAAAATAGAATTAATGATCGGAAAAACATGAAATAAGAAAGATGGAAAGAAGGCAAAAAAGAACAGCCAAGTATACAACAAGCAAGAACAATCGTTTAGTGGTTTAGTTAAATGGAGAGTTGCAGCAAAAAATTAAACAATACTCAAGCAAAATAACATTATTGTCTACCCATGAAGAAGCAGCAAAGACGGAATTTAAAATTAAATAATAATAAGTACTTGAAGCTTTTAGGTAAATTACTACAAGAACTGACATTATTATAACTAAATGATCGTTTCTTCAGATGGGTCTTGTGTCATAGAATAGCAACTAGATTATTATTTGTAAGATCAAATAAATGACTAGTAGAAGTAAATACTTTTGTGAAATAAACATAAAGCATGAACATTCTTCTGTTATTCATGTTAAGCCATTTTACTTCATTTATCTTAGAAGAAACGGAGTCATATTTTCTAATGCCAAAAATAAATCTCTAACATGAATTTTTAATGCATTGAATCCATATACAGAATTGCAGTAATTAAATTGTGATAGAACCAATGACTCACAAAGTTATATCTTAATTTTTCGTTTTCAGCAATGTCTGTAGCTATGTAGCTGTATATCAGTTTCAAATAGGAAAATGCTTTTTTAATAGTATTTGCCATGTGATCCCTAAATGATAATTTTGGATCAATAAATAATCCGAAATTCTTAGCGCATTTGGAAATTTTTATATTAACAATGATAATAATAATAATTTGTCTTTTATTTCCACAAAACCAATAATAATTATCCATACATTTAAGGAACATAAATAAAAAGTTTGCTTTGCGAAAATTAAGAAGCGGTTCAGCATAGCATCTAAGATGCGTCGCCGTTCTTCCACCTAACCTTAAAAAAACCAAAAACAAAAAATTCCAAATAAAGTTGCAACATAATGTAGTATCTACAGTAATGAACAAATACCACACATGGAACTAATCCAGCTCACTGCATCAAGATTAAAAATTATTTAAATCTTTTCTTAAATGAAGCATGCTGCAGAGTATTCAGGGTGCAGCTCAATTTATTATATACATGAATAATTTGATAGGAGTACAAACATATAAATTTCTGTGTTCTGTGTTCTGGAATAGACAGAGTCCTTCCTGCGAATACTAATATTGTGTACGTCAGATCGAAACGTAATCTTATTCTACAAATAGGATGGCATTTCGTCGTAATCACTTTATGGAATAGTCAGGCTGAATGTAACAAACATCTATTACGAATATTCAGCCAACCAGCAGTTTGCAATTTATGTGATATTTTATTGTATTGTCGTATACCATAAATGTATCGTAGGCATGAGTATTGCAATTTCTGTAATCTGTTTGCGTCATCTACTCCCAGACACAGCCCATATACGTACAACATCACAGTAGTTTATGCACGAGCGCACCACAGATTCATAAAGATTTTTTTTTACATTTGTACTTAAAACCTGTCGGTGAGAATAAATACTTTTCAAGGTACCGTAAGATAACTTAAGAATATTTGTCAGCTATTGTTTGAATCGTAAAGAAGAGTCTATTGTAAGAGCCAGATTGTTGACCATTTCTACGGGTTTAATACATTTTCCTTTGATTTCAATGTGAATAAGAGTCAAGGAATCACTAATACACCTGCCTGGCCCAAACTCTATCACATACGTTTTATCAGCATTTATTATCAACGAATGTTTTTCAGCTTCTCTAATGATACTGCTAAAATCTTCATTTCCACGATCATTAGCTACAGCTCCTTCATTCGATGTAAACGAGAGATAAATTTGTGTATCATCCGCATATTGATGTGATTTGCAAAACTTTAAAGTTTTTGAGGTATTTATGGTACATATAGCATAAAATACTGGTCCCAGCATTGATCCTTGGGGTACACCTCTCTCAAGTATAGCCGAGTTTGACAGTATGGTACCTAACTTTACACATTGTGTTCTATTATCCATATACGTTTGCAATAGCACGCTCATTAAAACCAAAACTATATATAGGAAGGTTTTAAAAACAATTATTTCCACGATTAATGTATAGATTTTCGAAAATTTTTCCTCAAATTTTAATTTTGCAATTTTTACAAAAACTGTAGTTCTTAAAAGAAAATTGTTTATGCAAAAATTGTAGATAATTGCAAAGTATATGATTTTGTTTTATGAAATTTGTTTTTCCTCAATTATAAAATTTTCACGGAAACGGAAAAAACATAAGAGCAAAGGAATACTTCCGTTTACTCGGTTTTAATAAAAATTACTGGGATATCTCAATTTATATTAAAAATGAATATATACATTTTTAGGCCGATTGATTAAACCGTCTGGACCATAGAGCGGACACAGACTCACAGACTGAAGAGACAGACCGTCTTTCAAAGATGACTTTTTTAGAAGATGCGAAAACGGATATTTCCTTAGAAATATCGGGTTCGAAAAAATCATGATTACTATATTTTATGTAGTGTACAAAAGTAATAGATACAGTTGCAAGCATTAGATGTCGTTTGCTGGTCAAAATCTCAAGAGTTGCGAGCTTGGATGATTTTTAATAAAAATCTGAACGTGCATTTGATTAGCACAGAAGTCAGATGAGTGGTCAACTAAGTTGCTCTTTTCTACTTCAACGCCGTATCTTTAAGTCGCTTTTCAACTACAGGTACGTGAATAGCCTTTATCTACAATTTTGCATACCTGCATTACCGTTTTATTTCAGGCTTTGCTTTTCACTTTATTCTTAGCTGTATTGCTATTGCCCCTGCAAGACTGACTGACTTCTTCATCATTTTTTTCCAACAACCTTACATACCATTCGCACTTCAAGGAAAACCATTTGTTTTGCCATGCAGAAAGGAGCATCGTAAAAAAAACAAGCCGCATTTGACCACAGTTGGAGCTGCACGTCTGCAAGATAAAATAATAAACTCGCATTCGTTGCTTATCTGGGAACCTACAAAATATCCATTTCTAATTGTTAATAGAACACACATAAATATTGTGCCTTGTAATCTTTTGTTGCGTATTTTTTTCGAGCAAATCTGTAATTTATAGATTTCCATGTGATATTTAATTGTGCTTAGATTTCTGTATGCAACTTACTAACCGAATATTCTTCTTGGCTTCTACTTCTGTAGTGCTTGGCAGAGTGTACTCCTCCTCCTCTTTACGCTTCTCTTCAGAATCATCATCCTTAGCATCTTCGTATACCGACAGTTTGTCATTTTGCCCCTCTTCCTGGAATTCGGTCAAAATGTCTGCAACGTTTTCGCAGGACTGTCCGTTGCACTGAATGCAAATGAGAGAGAGAAAGAGAGAGAGAGAGAGAGAGAACTTTAAACTCGTCTTCCTGCAGCCACATCCTTCTTTGCTTTTGTAACAGAGGAATTTAAAGGGAACTTCAGGAGCAGGATCTTTAGTTGTTCTGAGTGGAGTAAGTCCACTCTTACTTCTCTTCCATCTCCATTTTCCAGGTTTTTCTAAATACCGTACGAAGTCTGAACAACAAGAAATATTTCCGGTAGAACCATTTTTCGTACAATTAGAGATTATTACGAAGAAATTACGTGAGTGAATTCATCGAAAAGTCAATATTCAGTCCAATTACGAAGACGAACCTATCAAATGAATCGTGATATGAATATTTCAGTCATCCAAAGACTAATATGTCAAGTTCGAGTTAAAATGCGTTCTATAGAAGAACAGGGCCCATCAATAGTTTAGTTTAGTTTTTATAATTTTAAGTGATTTTTAAAAATAGGTATGTACTGGGTGTCTCGCGAAGTTCTCCCGACACTTAAGGAGCTTGTTCTTGATATCATTTTAAGCAAAAAAGTTCATATAAACATGTGTCCTATTCTCAGCATTGGATTGGTCGAGTGGGCCACATAATTGGCCGGCCAGATCTCCAGATATAAATCCCCTAGATTACAACATATGGGGTTGAATGAAAGAGTTGGTGTACGGAGAGAAAGTAGAAACATGCGAGGCTTTAATCCAGCGAGTTTCTTTTAACAGAACAGGTACTTAATCAAAATAGGGAGCTACACGTTTGAATCTACATGTCAATCTGTTTTTTATTATAGTTGACAACAGTCCAAGTTTGAAGATAAATATCAAACGAAATTGCCCCAATCACATTTTCCAAAAGGACATAATCGAGGCAAGAAGGTATAGACACCGGCAATGATAAAAAGATATGCATGTACAATCACACAAAAACGATGTAATTATTCTCTTAAAATGTTCGTAATGTACATCTTCTACATGTTCAGTGATCGTAACCATCTCCTATTTATTTAGCAAACTTCAAAACTTCATTCTAGAATCGCTTCTGTAGGGTGGTTCATTCAATCGGAATTATAGAGAAACTGGTAGCTTTTCAATGCTGTTAATTGTAATTGCAATTGATTTTTATTCTGGCGAATTTTCCATAATGTGAAATTAACGATTTCTAGCGAATTGTGTTTTAGAAATTATTGATACTGAAACCAGTACAAAAGGCAGTTTTTTTATTGTTGATTAAGCTTCTGGGCGATAATAAAAATTTATTAAAAATGTTGTTCTAAATGGAGAATGATAAGGAAGGTTTTCTAATAGTTATTTATGTATTAAGGGCGTAATCAATAGATTATAGCACGAGGGAATGTTTTCCCGAGAGCTATAATTATGATTAGGCACGTGGTACATACAACGTCTTATTTCATTTTAGTCCTCAAAATGGACAAAATTCAAGGAATCAGTATTTTGGCTACAGACTACTGCATCGTCGTAATGCTGGCGCTGCTAATTTCTGGTGTGCTATGGTTTCTATGCAGATTGTTGGTGTTAATATACTACATTGTTGGTGCTTGTTATACTGCTTAGCAACTTTATAGGCCCTAGGGCTATAAAAGCCATTTTACGCCCTCTATCGAGGCCCAATAAACAAGATTATGGTTCCAAAATGAAATAAATAAATTTAAGAGTTATGTATTTGTCCGAATTGCTTTATACTTAGAAATAGAACAAGAATAGGGTTTTTCTCCTGTATGTGTTCTAACTTATTCCACTAATGTACTTTTGTCTGGACATGTTCCAAAAAGTAACTTCTGCCTTCTACTTCATATTACCAATACCTAAGTAATTTATCTACGGGGCTTGATGAGTCACGTAATGTGCATTATTTTTTTATATCAAGTTCCTATTTGTTTAATATGCGTTGTTTGATAAGTCGAGTCGAAAGTGCCGTCAATGATCGCTTGTTGTTCAACTTTAGTTACATCGACTTCTAGTGGTTTGTGCAACTTACTGGTCATTACACCAATTCATGCTTCACGTCCATTGTTATAATAAAAATCTGGTGTGATACACTCACACAACTTCCTTTTACAGTGATATTATAATTAGCCAAACATTTGATTTTTAATTTTTAAGCATTTGTCAACAATGTTCAAGCATTACAAATTCTACAAAAACGGTACAAAATAAAGCGTTCGTTGAAGAGACACATTTATTCCAAAATGTTAAGCTGAATTCAAAAACGTAATAATATATCGGGTGTTCTATTTAAAATAGGAGTTAATAAAGAAAATAGGAAAAAAAACAAAAAAAACCCATTTTAGAAGTATTTAACTGGAAAATCACCTCTCTTACATCAACACACATTAAAAATGTAATAAAAATGCAAAGTTTGAAAAAAATCGTTAGAGCCGTTTTCGAAAAAATCTAAAAACTGAAAAATCACAAGAGTAAACACCTACTTCCGGTTACGCGATCTTCTTCATAATCTTTCTGTCTCATCTACATAGTACACAAAACTTATACAGTGAAATCTCCCATAAGCGGACACGCACGGTGCCAACGTTTTTGTCCGGTTATTAGAGGCGTCCGCTTAAGAGAAAAATACATTTTTATGTTTAAAAAAGTTGTATTATGCAAAGGTATACACGCTAACTATACAAACAAGAATCTAAATAATTGCAACAAAGTTATGTAATAGTTGTTACAAAATCTAAAATACTCATTTGACGTAAGGGTTTTTCTGACTGTTTATTATACTTTCCGCATGTATTTCTAAATATTTTGACAGTTTGAATACTTTAAAGTTATTACTTTCTTTAGCAAAGAATTTAAAAATTTTCACTGTTAATGCTTCCGTGTGGGTCTTGATTACATTCTCACAAATTTCTAAGTCGCCATCGTTTTCTAATTCTGCCAAATGCACATCAACGGCAGCTGATTCACCTAAAATTTCGGTTACATCATCTTCCTCGCTTACTTCCTTGTCAATGTTTATAAATTCGTCAGGGTCGACGTCTTCGATTTCTGGGATACTCCTATACAGGTCACCAATTACTGATAAGAGTAAATCGTCCTCTGGTTGGAATAATTGATTACACTGGCGTAACTTGATACCGGCAGACACCGCGGTCGCGGGGGCCCTGAGCCTAGTTTTCTTATTCTTTCATTCAATAAAAGCAAGCAGGAAAAATTCTTGCTATTTTTATTTTTATCTTAATGGGATGCCCACGCAAAAGGCAAAGTAGTTTTGAATGCAGGCCTCTAAAATCAAGCGACATGGATTGTTTTGTAATAATATCGCGCATAGGGTAATGAAAGTGTCGAATTTCCTGCAGTCGTAACGCTGATTTGAGTTGAAAGAATTCTATATTTTAACAACATGATCATTAAATGTTGGATTTATGGATTGGTTTGACGCCTCGCGACATTAGCTAGGCCTGCATTTTAAAGTGTCCGTACAAGAGAGATTCACAGTCTAAAAATTGTCGAAAAATGATGTCCGTGTCCGTTTAAGAGAGTGTCCAGTTAATAGAGAAAATTTTATTAGTAAAGTTAATGCAAGCAAGTTGGTTCCCAACAAAATGTCCGCTTATTAGAAGTGTCCGGTAAGGGAGATTTCGCTGTATATGAAGTTTTAACGCCATAGCTATTTTCGTTTTTGAGATATTCTGTTCACAGACAGACACACAGACAGACAGACAGACAGATAGACCAATGAAAAAAATATGTTTTTTGGGATCAGGGGACTCTAAAACGTGAAGATCTGTTGAAAACTCAATTTCAAATTTTTAAGTGAATCCAATACTTCCTTTATCGTAAAAGGAAGTAAAAATTGAGAGTTCCTGTTTAGCAAATGCAATAACTGTAATAAAAGACAATACGTTGTTGATTGAGGTTAAGGAACTAACCAGGAACACCTGAAGACGGGAGTAAAACAAAACTCCCGAAACGTTGTGTGATTTACACCCTACACAGTGGAAAAAGTCCGAAAAACATATCAGAGGTTAAGATAGTTTATATTTAAAATTGAACAAAAAACAATCTTACAACTGTGTCTACTACTTTTACTTACGTGGAACATAATTTTGTAATATGAAATTCAAATAAATAATTTATTGGAAGAACAGTTTAGCAGCAAACACAATAGTAGTTAATTAAAGAAATTTCTGTTAAGTGTTAAGACGATTCGCCAAAACAAATAATCCACGACAGGAATAAAATAATTGGATTAGGGGTATTTTTCTAAGGGTTAGGCAAAGTTTGGAAACGACACTTTCTTCATTTTATTAATAAGATTAGATTACTGTATCTGTTCATGATATTTACAGCTTGTAGTGTTGGGTGGCTCAAGTCAGTTACAGAATAATTCTATGGAGTGGAGAAATGGAGAAGGATGGTGTGCCAAGGTCTTATGCCGGCTCACATAAGGAGGGTAATAAAGAATTGGGTCCGTTGGTAGAGGGTCGGTAACACAGTCTAAGATAACTAACTGTATGATGTACATTCTAAGAGTTAGAAAGTTGTGAGTATTTAATATAGTCAAATTGCAATTCTAAAAACGTTTTACATTTCATAACAAACTGTAAAGCAGTGGCAGCGAACATTGGCATAATTAAAAATTAACTTCATAGCGAAAGCCATTAAAAACAATAAAACTTTCCTAATCTGTAGCCTGTCTTTTGTTTAAAACTAATTTTCGACATTTTATTTAACTTATCCACTTCTTAGTTTAATGTTACATATCAAGCTAATATACGTATACATTTGGTTTAAATTACATATCGTTGGCCATTTCTCTGGCTCATTAGACTGTTAAAGTCACATAAACTAATTCTATAGTTAATTGTAGTTCAAATGCAGCTTAATAAAATGCAGTGTAGACAGTGGTATACGTATACATTTCGTTTAAATCGGTCTAGGACAAGTGGGCGCAGCCAACTCGGCGCGGCCTACTCGGCGCGAGCCAACTTGGCGCGGAACCTAAGCATACCGGGTCCGGCAATTCTGCGGAGCTGGAAAATATTTCGTGAAGAACGAGAGTTGCATAAAATTTCTCATATAAAAGTTGAAGGTACGAAGATTTTGCATATTGCTAAAATAGTTTTGGTTATACAGAGTGGCTAAGAAATTTATTGCAGTTAGCAAGTTTTTTTTTGCGAAATTGTCTGTACTTGGGTGGCTTAAAGGTGTTGCGCCAAAATGCTAATTATTTTAATATAAATGTGTATGGGTCTTACGTCACCTCTTTTGGAGATATTAACGATTTTTGGCAAAAACTTTAAGCTTTTTATAACTTTGCTATTTGTAAAAATAAAAGTATCATAAAAGAATAGAAATGGCCCTGTCTAAGCAAGTATAATGTTTTATCTAATCTGCTTTACGAGAAAGCGATAAATCACTTCTTGTAGAAAATATTAAGAGGATAATATTTCTGTGCGGATAAGGATTGACAGCCAGCAGATTCTCATCAGATAAGCAAAGAAATACTTCCTTTAAAAATTCGCGTTTCAAAATTATTTCGCTTCGGGTTGTCTGGCGCCCAGTTGGTTCACGCC
The DNA here is from genome assembly GCA_940337035.1 of Agriotes lineatus. NCBI lineage: Eukaryota > Metazoa > Arthropoda > Insecta > Coleoptera > Elateridae > Agriotes > Agriotes lineatus. Next base: position 62,342,136 of record OW679201.1, on the reverse strand, counting down.
GAATTGGCCGCGCCGAAATTGCCGCGCCCAGTTGGCTGCTCCCACTTGTCCCATTACGGGTTTAAATAACATATCGTTGGCCATTTCTCTGGGTCATTAGACTGTTAAAGTCACATAAACTAATAATATAGTTAATTGTAGTTCAAATGCAGCTTAATAAAACGCAATGTAGACAGTGGTCATAATTTTCATGGGCCACGCGATGAATTTTATTTTTGATCGCTCTGTAGTTACTAGGTCAGTCGAAAAGCGATGCCTGCCTGAAGTGCTTTTTTTGAAGTATTTATTTTACAAATACTGTTTCATGAAATATAATAGTAATAATAATAATAATGTCATTTATTGAACCAACCAAAAAATATAAGCAATATAAAGTACATAGTAATTGAGGTAAATAATGAGACAAGGTTCACAGGGGTAAAGTTCAGACATGCTAAACTAATATCAATATGTTCTACACTTAACCAGATACAAAAAGTGAAAATAGAATTAATGATCGGGAAAACATGAAATAAGAAAGATCGAAAGAAAGCAAAAAAGAACAGCAAAGTATATAACAAGCAAGAATAATCGTTTAGTGGTTTAGTTACATGAAGAGTTGCAGCAAAAAATCAAATAATACTCAAGCAAAATTTAAAATTAAATAATAATAAATACTTGAAGCTTTTAGGTAAACTGCTACAAGAACTGACATTATTATAATTAAATGATCGTTTCTACAGATGGGTCTTGTGCCATAGAATAGCAACTAGATTTTTATTTGTAAGATCAAATAAATGACTAGTAATAATAATAATAATAATGGTGAGGCACTAACACCCCATGAAGGAGCTTGGCCTGCAAGGCGGAAGGTCAGAGCTTCCGTATCCTCGCTATCACACCCGGCTGTCGCATGTCAAATTCATGACACGTAGTGATGTGTTGAGCATCAAGCATTAGACATCCGCATTATTACCCCTTATTCCTTCGAACGCAGGTTCCCAATTATTTAAAGCTACTGGGTAGGCCGCCCGCCAGGCATCGATCTGGGATTTGAACTCCAGACTTCCGCGCCGCAGTCCAATGCTCTAACCACCGAGCCAAGCTGGCGCCAATGACAATAAGTCTCTAACATGAATTTTGAATTCATTGAATTCATATACAGAATTGCAGTAATTAAATTGTGATAGAACCAATGATTCACAGAGTTATATAATAATTTTTCGTTTTCAGCAATGTCTGTAGCTATGTAGCTGTATATGAGTTTCAAATGCGAAAATGCTTTTTTAATAGTATTTTCCATGTGATCCCTAAATGATATATTTGGATCAATAAATAATCCGAAATTGTTAGCGCATTTGGAAATTTTTATATTAACAATGATAATAATAATAATTTGTCTTTTATTTCCACAAAACCAATTATAATTATCCATACATTTAAGGAACATAAATAAAAAGTTTGCTTTGCGAAAATTAAGAAGCGGTTCAGCATAGCATCCAAGATGCGTCGCCGTTCTTCCAACTAACCTTAAAAAACATAATGTTGTATCTACAGTAATGAAAGGATACCACACATGGAACTAATCCAGCTCACTGCATCAAGATTAAAAATGATTTAAATCTTTTCTTAAATAAAGCATGCTGCAGAGTATTCAGGGTGCAGCTCAATTTATTAAATACATGAATAATTTGATAAGAGTACAAGCATATAAATTTCTGTGTTCTGTGTTCTGGAATAGACAGAGTCCTTCCTGCTGATATCAATATTGTGTACGTCAGATCGAAATGTAATCTTATTCTACAAATAGGATGGCATCCCGTGCGGGGTTGCTAAATCCCCCATCGGGCGCCTCCCCAGGTGGCGGATAGGGGAGCGCTCGCCAGATATGGTGGGCACCGAGATAATAAAATACCCGGGGCGGACCAATACTAGCAACGAACTCACTAAAGCTATTTACTAATGAAGTATCTAAAGACCTAGTATGTTGAATACTCTAGAGTTAGGAGATATCGACAGGATCGGTGGCGGAAGAATCTCTTATAGTTCAACGGCAGCGGCCAAAGCCTAAAGAAGACGGGACACAACTCACTCACCAAGACGCCTGGCGAATGCGGTGTTTTATCGCCAATTCCCCCCCAAATGAAAATGTCAGTTAATAGAATACAGTTACCCCAGGAGGGTAGGGCTACAAGCCCTGAATCCCTCGCTGAATTAGCAGCCTGCCTCACGGATTCTGGGGGAGGCAAAAGACTGACGAAAACCCATTCAAACCGAAATACAACACATCTTGACATCTGCACATACAATATAAAATCTATGTTACGAGACGAAAAACTATATGAATTACATAAAAAACTAAAAAGGATAAAGTGGGATATTTTAGGTATAAGCGAACTGAGAAGAAAAGGCGAGAAACTAACAGAATTGCTATCTGGAGAAACCTTATACTACAAAGGAGAGGACAACACAACAGAAGAAGGGGTCGGTTTTATAGTAAAGAGAAATATCACTAACAACATTAGGAAATATGTAGGAATATCTAATAGAGTGGCATACCTAACGCTTAAGATTAATGACAAACTAAATCTAAAAATCATACAGGTATACGCCTCAACATCAGCACATCCTGAGGAAGCGATAGAACTATTCTATGAACAAGTCACACAGGCGCTAAAAGCGGATAACAGCCGATATAGTTTGATTATAGGACACTTTAACGCCAAAATAGGAGAAAAGTTAGAAACAAATGAAAAAAAAATAGGAAAATTTGGCCTAGGGAAAAGAAATAATAGAGGACACACACTAATACAATACTTAGAACAAAACAAACTCTTCGCAATGAACACTTTCTTTAACAAAAGACCAGAAATAAAGTGGGCATGGATATCTGCAAACAAGACTACTAAGAACGAAATCGACTAGATTCTATCTTCTCACAAAGAAATAGTGACAGATGTGTCCGTTCTAAACACTTTTTCTACTGGAAGCGACCACCGACTAGTAAGAGGACACATAAAAATAAATGCAAAAATAGAACGCATTAAAATGCTAAAAAGGAATGTAACAAAGATAGATACCTCCCGACTACAAGAAAAAACCCACACATACCAACAAAAGTTATCCTATAAATTACAACAACAAAATATATCAGAAGATAAAAGTATAGACGAAATAAACACAATTATAACAACATCATTACTAGAAGCAGGAAAAGAAGTTGCAGAAAAGCAACAAACCAAAATAAATTGGCTAAGTGACGACACAAAGAAACTATTTGAAGAAAGAAGAAAACAAATTATACAACACAAACGTGGAACTGTAGAATTTGTGGAGTTGAATAAATTGATTCGAAAAAAGTAAAAGAAGACAAATGTAAGAAAACCGAAGAAAGAATAATAAAATTTATAGAACATAACAAAGGAATAAAATGCCTAAGAAGAGAAAATAGGCGCACTCAAATAATTTCAATTAAAGACAATGCCGAGTTTGACAGTATGGTACCTAACTTTACACATTGTGTTCTATTATCCATATACGTTTCCAATAGCACGCTCATTAAAACCAAAACTATATATAGGAAGGTTTTAAAAACAATTGTTTCCACGATTAATGTATAGATTTTCGAAAATTTTTACTCAAATTCTAATTTTGCAATTTTTCCAAAAACTGTATTTCTTAAAAGAAAATTGTTTATGCAAAAATTGAAGATAATTGCACAGTATGATTTTCTTCTATGAAATTTATTTTTCCACAATTATAAAATTTTCACGGAACGGAAAAAACATAAGAGCAAGGGAATACTTCCGTTTGCTCGATTTTAATAAAAATCACTGGGATATCCCAATTTATATTAAAAATGAATATATACATTTTTAGGCCGATGGATTAAACCGTCTGGACCATAGAGCGGACACAGACTCACAGACTGAAAAGACAGACATTCTTTCAAAGATGACTTTTTTAGAAGACGCGAAAACGGATATTTCCTTATAAATATCGGGTTCGAAAAAATCATGATTACTATATTTTATGTAGTAAACAAAAGTAATAGATACAATTGCACGCATGAGATGTCGTTTGCTGGTCAAAATCTCAAGTGTTGCGAGCTTGGATGATTTTTAATAAAAATCTCAACGGCATTTGATTAGCACAGAAGTCAGATGAGTGGTCAACTATTAGTATGGCAGTGTTTTAAGTTGCTCTTTTCTAGTTCAACGCCGTATCTTTAAGTCGCTTTTCAACTACAGGTTCGTGAATAGCCCTTATCTACAATTTTGCATACCTACACATTTCCGTTTTATTTCGGGCTTTGCTTTTTACTTTATTCTTATCTGTATTGCTATTGCCCCTGGAAGACTGACTGACTTCTTCATCATTTTTTTTTCCAACAACCTTACATGCCATTGGCATTTCAAGGAAAACCATTTGATTTGCCATGCAGAAAGGAGCTTCGTAAAAAAACAAGCCGCATTTGACCACAGAGCGTGTTGCAGCTGACGTCTGCAAGATAATATAAGAAACTCGCATTCGTTGCTTATCTGTGAACCTACCAAATGTCCATTTCTAATTATTAATAGTACACACATAAATATTATGCCTTGTAATCTTTTGTTGCGTATTTTTTACGAGGAAATCCGTAATTTATGGATTTCCAAGTGATATTTAATTGTGCTTAGATTTCTGTATGCAACTTGCTAACCGAATATTCTTCTTGGCTTCTACTTCTGTAGTGCTTGGCAGAGTGTACTCCTCCTCCTCTTTACCCTTCTCTTCCGTATCATCATCCTTAGAATCTTCGTATACCGACAGTTTGTCATTTTGCCCATCTTCATCGAATTTGGTCAAAATGTCAGCAACGTTTTCGCAGGACTGTCCGTTGCACTAAATGCAAATGAGAGAGAGAGAGAGAGAGAGAGAGAGAGAGAGAGAGAGAGAGAGAGCTTTAAACCCGTCTTCCTGCAGCCACATCCTTCCTTGCATTTGCAACAGAGGAATTTAAAGGGAACTTCAGGAGCGTGAGTGAATTCATCGAAAAGTCAATATTCAGTCCAATTACGAAGACGAACCTATCTAAGGGATCGTGATATGAATATTTCAGTCATCCAAAGACTAATATGTCAAGTTCGAGTTAAAATGCGTTCTATAGAAGAACAGGGGCCCATCAATAGTTTAGTTTTGTTTTAATAATTTTAAGTGATTTTTAAAAATAGGTATATACAGGGTGTCTCGCTAAGTTCTCCCGGCACTTAAGGAGCATGTTCTTGAGATCATTTAAAGCAAAAAAGTTCATATGAATATATGTCCTATTCTCAGTATTGGATTGGTCGAGATGGCCCACACAATTGGTCGGCCAGATCTCCAGATGTAAATCCCCTAGATTACAACATATGGGGTTGAATTAAAGAGTTGGTGTACGAAGAGAAAGTAGAAACATGTGAGGCTTTAATCCAGCCAATTTTGAACGCTGCAGCACAAATAAAAGACAGCCATGCTAAGGTAATGGATGAAAAGCGTGGTATTCACAGGCGTGCGGCTAAATGCATTGAAGTAGGAGGTGGAATTTTTGAACATCTATGACTACGTTCTCTTAAATTATTAGTCTGCAGTCATTTATTTTGTTAATTTTGATATCATAGAAATAAAAATTATTTAAGGTTAATTTAGTTTGAAATGTGTATAGCTCAATAAATACTGAGAATAAGACACATGTTCATATGAACCTTTTGCTTGAAATGATCTCAAGAATATGCTCCTTATGTCCCCGGGAGAATTTCGCGAGACAACCTGTTAAAACAGGCTGATTCTTTTAATCATGTAACAACTTATAGACAACCCATTATGCAGAAGCATGCATAGTGCATTTAAATGCAATGAATTAAAAAAAATCAAACTAGCACTTTTACAAAAATCAGTAATGCCATGGAATTATCTAAAAAAAGGCAATGCACTTACATTTTTTCTGTTATTGCAGTTGAATTTTTCGTATTCGGGTTATTACAAAACCATAAAACGCATAATAAGAAACAATTTCATTTTTTTAACACAACAATAATGGAAAATCAAATTAGATGTTCAAATAACCACCATTCGTTTGTGCCATTGTAAAAATTAGCCCCAACATGTCGTACAATTCTTGCCTAATATTTGGTAATTGATACTGAGTTATTTGCCCACTTTTCGCTCTAATCCAATTTTTCAGCTCTTCTAGATTTTGAAATACTCATTTAGTAAATTTTTATTATCAAATGTAGCAAAAGAAAAAATCATTTGGTGAAAGATGAGGGGACCTAGTAGTAGCTTTACTTGAATTTGAAAATGTCGCGATTGTAGAATGCAATAGATGTCTCTGTCGGGTTTGCTTTCGATGATTTAGTGGATTTGAAAAACGGCCATGTTAGCGTTGTTTGTTGACTCACCCTTGTTTAGAAATCGGTGGGTGAAACAAGCCTTACATTCCTCGCTAGAAATGTTTGTTTGCCAGCTAAAGCTCAAACCAACTTCTATTTTTAAATGTGCTTTCTTATGTGTTAAACTTAAGTATACTGTATTCTATGTAAGCAAATATTCTCCAAGCCTGTCCTGCGCTGGAATTGTATTGTATTGTGCTTTAACGCAACTGCAAAAAGAATGAAGGGAGTTGGTAGCTCATGTAAAATTAACCAAAGGCAGCAGTCGCATCTGATGCAAGCTGCACGTGCTGGCGACTCGAAGGTTTAGTACGTGAATATGTCCAGGGCGATATACGTTAATTAGAAGCGCCCTAAAAGAGCCTGCAGTAAATAGTTTGCTGTATACAGTTTAAAAGTGAAGCGAGCCAACGCTTGTAAAGTACAGCAAAAAAGCGTTTTCCACTTGTACCGCTGGCTTTTTCACAAGTTGTAACGTCATTCAAACGATTGGCACCAAGCTAGCAATCTAAGGTTCCCCAGGATTACGCCAGCCAGGAGCGGGTGATACCATCCAAGACATGTTGAATCCAAGGGTATGCAACAGTGTTCTATGTAAAATGTTTTCGGGTCAACACAATAAGATTGCGTTCAACTGCGAACTTTTTCAAGCGCAAAGGAATGTGTTTTATCATCCATAAAGGGGACCGGCTTCAAATAAGTATTGGCTTCGGGCAATATTGACATTGCGTTTACGATGAAGATATTTTGAATTTTGCATTTTTAAAGGAAAATTATTTCAACGTTATTTTGATACGTTTTTATTAATGTTTTATGGGTATTTGATATGTTTAAATGTAGTTTGTGTCAGGATTAAATCCTGTGTTTATTTGGGTTTCTCTGTTTTTATTTGTGTTTTTATATGCTTTTATTTGTGTTTTGAAGTCAATAGTTTGTAAATAAGTTGGACTTTCTTATTCATCGTTTCAGTTCGACGACACTACAAGGGGTAACCAAATTCTTGTTTTGGTAGATAGCATAAGCTACTAAGTAAGAGATTAAGAGAGTTTCATGTTCACTGAGTTAGCTAACCGGATAAAAAGGGAAACAGTAATTCAAATATTAAGCCATATGAGAAGCCTTCTTTAAATTTAAAAGGGATAAAAAAATACAAAACCTTCTTATGGGTTTTTTGTATGCATATTTTCCTGGCAGCAGGGTCACGCAATTTTTTTAATGAGAAATATAACTGTACCGTACATGTGACGTAAACCTTATATTTAATAGATATTTACATAACTTTTAAATTCATTTATAAAACCTTATTTATCATTTTTGATTCAGAATGACATCTTTAATAAATTTTTATTGTCACTCAAAATCTTAGTCAACAATGAAAATAGTGGTCTTTTCGATGTCAATCATTTCTAAAACACAATTTCCTAAATAAATATGAGATGATTAATATCTCTAAACATGTAGTACATTAGGAACATTTTAAGAAAATAATTACATCGTTTTTGTATGCATGTACATGCACATATTTTTATCATGGTTGGTATCTATAACTTTTTGCCTCGATTATGCCCTTTTAGAAAATGTGATTGAATCAATTTCGTTTGATTTTTATCCTTAAACTTGGACTATCAATTATGATAAGAAACAGATTGCCTCTTTAATTCATGTAGATTCAAACGTGTAGCTCACCATTTTGATTAAGTACCTGTTCTGTTAAAAGCAAATCAGCAGTTTTAAATGCATAGGTCGATGAAAATGAGCTATTAGTTAAAAACACTTAAAAAGAAAAGTTTAGTTGCTCTTCTGTAACACAAATAACAGTTTGTTCGCCAATGTATATTTCATCAAGTCATTTAGTGATAACAAGCTAACAGTCAATAATTATTCTTCTGGAGGAGCTGGAACGACGGGCCAGTAGTGCATAGGTTCGGCCAGAGTTTGCGGGAGCATGATAGCTGTAAGAAGAATCAAGTTTACCAATTAATAGCGAAATTCACAAAAACAAATGGTTCAGACCGGCCTTTGGGAGTACTTTTCCTTTTTTAATAATAATTTGTTTAGAGCTATCAACGCCCATTTATCAGTAAATTAATAAAATAGGTACCTATTAACACATTTTGTTTGCAAAGGTATTGTTTCATGGCAAATATATATATCAGGTTTAATTAAAAATGTTTGAAAAAATCTAAGCTTTCCAGGAAATTCTCAAACCCCAGTAGTATTGTTATAAATGTATATGTATGTATGTATAATCTGTAACCTCATTTACCTTGCGGTGTGGAGGCTGGTGCTTTATGTGCTGGCATCTGACGGTACAATGCTCAACTTGTCCCGGATTCGGGATACAGAGTTGGAGCGCGCCTTTGGTGCTTGCGCAGCAACCATTGTGTGAGTTGTGTGTCTTGGTGATGTGTTGACCTTGTTATTCTATCTCTTAGGTCTGTGGTTCTGAGTAGAGCATAGTTAATTTGGTGGCCAACTGTGAATGGTCTCACTGAGCCCGATTCTAATCGCCAAAGATACGGAAAAATTCCGACCCCAGCGGGATTCGAACCGAGGACTTGCTTAATGCAAGCCTGGCGCTTACCCATCTGCGCCACGCAGCTTCTATTATTATAAGACTATTATTAAAACATGTGCGAAATAATGAGACGTGAAGGAAATACATACGTTCAGAGTTAATTTTACCGTTTGCTTACTATTTCAAGTAGTATTTTTTCCGAATCCACAAGAATTATACTTCAAATGATAAGTTAGCATCTGCTCATACAAATATTAGGAAAACCTTGGTTTGACATTATTCTCATAATGTTTTAATACGTTTGAGTACTTACCAAGACAAGCTGCGGCGACGAGTAAACACAAGAATTTGCTTGACATGATGATTACTATTACAATGACTAGTCTCACAGCGAGCTTGCTTATATAGTTACCCCAACAACCAGTTGTTTCTATAAAAATTGCAATAGTTTTTGAAACTGATAAATTTTAGGGTTTATTCAAAATTTCGAATGGCTATAAACATATAATAAAATCATCAATGTTAGAGCTAGTCATTGTTACACCATATCCAAAGGTATTCAAATTTTGCACGCTTCACCATGTGTCACACTGCGCAGCGTTATATTGTCGAAAGCAGAAATACCCTATAGCAGCATGCAGGTGTCCCAAAAGAACACAATTTCTCGATCCTGCCATGATAATGCGAAAATATTTTGTGCAGTGTGCTCTATCTACCAGTTTCTAACCAAAATTACTGTTTACCTTATTGAATAGGTACGATGCAAAATAAAAAGTAAAGAGTCATACATGCGTTAATATTTTGTTAGTAAAAGCTTTGCATTCAACGGAGTAAAACCGTAGAATGTTCCTAAGGAAGAAAATCAAATTCAGCATTTTATGTAAACAAGTGCAGAAAGGGTATCTTGTATCTTGCAAATATAGCACACCCAAGAATGAAATTTGAGTGGCTTTGATCTTAGTTTGCCGAATTCGAATTAAAAGTGAAATTGTATTTTCAACTCGTTTTCGAATTGGTGCAAATTTACTTGAATATCTAAATTGTCGAGTAAATTCTGAACAAAAGGTTTTTTGTTGACTGTATTTTAGAAATTTAGCAAACTTAAAAGCAGTTGTCCTAATCAACCTATTTGCAGGCTGTCAGACGACGTGTTACCTAACCCATGTTGCTATTTGAATATCCCAGGGTGATTGTCACCCTCCTTTGGAGGCTGTAGCTGCAGAAACTCTAGAATATCGAATTCTTAAAATGTCCGGAGAACGCTACTGGTTTGGATGACGGATTGGCTGCGGGGGATGCTGTGAAGGTTTTTGTTGTCCCCGTAAACTTCCATGTGAGGCGTTCAGCAAATATTATTATTGAATTATATGCGCCTTAGATCCTCTCAAATAACTGAAGAACGGTGTGTCCAAACATGCAATTTAATAAAAAAAATGCATTTAGATGTTTAGCTACAAAATTAAATTTGACGATATTTTTAAAAGTTTTTTTAATTTTTTTATAAATAATAAAAACACATTAAATTGATGGCGCTCGAGTTATGTAGACGTATTTTATTATATTTTGTCATAAAAGTGCCATCCGTTGGTAAATTCTTTAGCAGAATAGTTTGCATTTGAATATTATTTTATGATCTCCTTTATATACGTACGCGTTACGGATAAAATACTACCACTCTTCCATTATACAGACTTACAAAAGTTGTCCGTCTTAATAAAACTCTTTTAGGATTAATTATGATTCTCAAGATAATTTAGTCTGCCGCAAGTATATTTTAAATGTAAAATGTCAGTTAATAAGTTTTAATACATAAATTTAAAGTTGCCTTGAAGAACTCTTCAGGAATATAAAATTAAAACTAAATGGTGTTCATATAGTTTTAAAGTTTAGTCTTGAAGGCCCTTTTTGGTTAGAAGCTGCTTTATGGTGGTCTTGGGGCTGTCTTGAAGATCATTGGTTTTATTCGAAATTTTATTGTATAGTTTTAAAGCGACCTTGAAGATCGCAATAAGAGCATTAGTGTTACTTGGGCCAGTACGATATCGCCCGGAAGCAATGGTTAAGTTGATTAACTGAGTTACCTTTGGCTTCATCTTGTGTTTTTATCGGTACCCAATGTTCTGTATTACATCAATTACTTGTGGCTTAACCTTGTTCTGCAGATATTTTTGCCTTGAGTAGCACATTGCTGAGATTATATTTTATTTAAGTTAATTGAACGATTTTTGAAATGGGACGGCTGATTGAGAACACGTCTTAGCACGACTTACCAAGTTATTATAGCCCGAACATTTTATAAAAGTTGCCGGCTGGATTAGTGTTAGCCCGCAAATCATGCTTCAGTACTTTAAGGCTTAATGAAATCATGTACCTGGTTTGAAAACACCCTCGATTAATAAAGTTTAGTTTTCGTGAGGAGCTTGTAGAAGTTTTCACATGCTCAAAATGTTTCCCTTTCCTCACCCTTTATATACAATAAAAAATCAAAATATTATTAAAAAGTATTAAATTGATTTCTCGAATAAAATTAAATTTCAGCCATTATCATGATGAAACAATGCATTTTTATTCGGGTCTCTACCTAGTATTTAGCATTAAGTAACAAAAAAAAATACTACAAAATATGTTTGAGGAAGTATGATACAATATTAAATAGCTACTCACATACATTGGTTTTAACTTTTAAAAAACATGCAATACCTATCAAATATTGTTAATAAAATTACAATTTCTTATACATGGGCATATAAATAGTGTTTAAAAATACCACATAAGCTTGAAGGTACGTTACTTGCGGATGTTTAGAGCCCTAGTAAAATGCAAAAAAGTGAAGTACGTGTACCATCTATTAAAATGCAAAAACAAATAAATGTAAGACAATATAAAAAAATAGTTTCCACATTTAGTTTTATACAAATTGGCACCGTATACTTTATGCTTCATATTTAAACACCCTGTATTTACAACCCTTTCCCCCGTTCCCTTCTTGTTCATCAGTAATTCGCCGTGGTAACATGCATTCATAAAAAAATTTAATTTTGGTACCATCCCTTTCGACCAAAATTTTGTATCTTTTTCTACCCTAATAATTGGAACGCCTTTATCATTGTATAAAATAAATTTTCTGCGAGTATTCTCTGCAATAATATATGTTCCACGTTGATGTTTTTATACTAAACACATAAATGCTGAACTTTTGTGCAAATACAGAGTTGATAATTAGCGACCTGACAGTCTTTCAAAATATACGACGGAGATGTGGCAAAAATTTGATAATCAATGCGAAAAACTGATTTTGAAGAAATGAAATAAAAACATGGGATAATTTTTCGGTGAAAATATTTCGCCATTTATTATTTCATTAGAATAATCAGAATCAGAGAATGATAGTGATTCTGATTATACTGACGAATTAATGGATGTGGAATAAGAGGTTTACATTAGGCTTCAAATTCTTGGTTAAAATATAGCAATATTTAGTAAACCTACACCATCCTCAAATATCACTAAATTTATTAGTTCCACTGTAATGCACATAAGACATACAGAAGAAAACTACTTTTTGTTAAATTTGAAGAAGTTGTGGCAGTTGGCTAACCGAAGAGCACAATGGAATAACGGCCGAGAGACACTCAATTATCAAGGGAAGAATCTCTGGGTAGTCAACACGATGGTTCCGTGAGCCTCAACCCTGGACGTAAATGCAGATTTACTAACACCAGCACGAAGGAAGGTTTTGGGTCAGGTGTGAATCTCAGGCAGTTCAACTTAGGCATATAACTGTTCTTACATAAACGCGGTTTGCGAAAATAAAGTAAAATACAGGATGATGGTCTTCTCAGGTACTGGACTTGCCGTTCCTCGCTTATTAGGACCAAGCAAAGACGGCGGTGACTGGTGGATCCCTTGGGCCCTGGAACTCGAGGTAGCTCCCGGCTGAGGCTGAAGTTCTGGTATGGACTCAGGAAAGAACTGGTTAGATCTCTTTCGACTGACCGGACATCGCTCTCTTATACTATTTTTCGACCTTCTTCCACGTCGTGGAAATCTAAGTGGTGCAAACAGGGGATTTTCAAGAACTCACGTGTTGCCCCCCCCCCCCAAATAAAACACTCGCAGCAATCAGGTACATCGTTTTACGATTGGGTTTTCGTAACCCCTGGTGGGGCTCAGATGTTTTCATGTCGCGCCAACAAATTGATAACGGTGATGAGCACGTTTTCAAACAATTTGTAGACACGCAAACGTCCCAACTTTACTAAACGTTGCACGTAGAAGTACAGTTCATTTTAGTTATTATTTATAAAGACGTGTCAATGAAAAATATTATAACGGTAGTATTCAACTAAAATAACTAACGATTGCCCTGTGTTTATTGATAACGATTTATATAATCTGGATTTGCCTTTTTACATAAAATTTTGACCGTACATAAAGTTTTGTATGCACCTCAGGTATAACCAGGGTCTTTGGTCCTTGTCATGTTATTAGAGTCCTCGGTGCTTCGCACCTCGTACTATAACTTTGGCGCCACGGGCCATAAAGCCTGTTGACATATAAATAACCATTTTTATTGTAAAGCTAGCTGACCAGTTAAAGTCAAATTTTATCTAGTTTGAGGTCATGGTTCACAGCAGAATCCACTGTTACCAGTTGAATCTGGCTCGGTGTTTGAGCTAAACGATAAGCTTTAAAATACCCATATTTTTTTAATTCAAATTTAATTTTTTAATCATATTTGGACTTTTATCATTTTATTATCACCCAATAATTAACGAAACTCTTATCTACTGATAGAGACTGCTCAAAAATAAATACTGGAGTGCTTGCTGCAATACATAAAAATTGAATATACTTACCTTATCTAACTATAAATGCTCAGTAAAAAATTGTGCGATGCTTCGCTAATCAAGATACCACAAGCATATCGTATTTACGTTGCAACAACTCGATGATGGTTTAGAATGACACTCAATACCTTACCCTTACATCCACACACATACCCAATTTCTTGAAATAAAATAGTAACGCTTCTTCAAACTGGTTTAATTGATACAAAAAATGTTTGTTGTTTTGGTATACTAGTACATACAGGGTATAATTTTAGTTATATTTCATTTTTAACAAGATTAACTTCGGAATTTTTAAAAATGTTAAACCTTAAACCGACATAATTTATACGCTATTGACTTAGAAGTCAAATCGACATAGTTTCTACGCTATTATATTCGAAGTGACGCGAAAATCTCCCCAATTTGTTTTTATACTCGAATTTAGCCGTGTCCGAAAACGTTTTTCAGTTGTTTCTTAAACTGGCTGTTATTCGCTGTAAATTTGTCACGTTTACCTAAATGACGGTAAAAGCAAAGCGGGTCATGCCACATGGCTGCACCGAATAGTCAATACTTTTGCGCCCCAAATACATAAAAAAGCGGAAAACCTACAACTTAATTAACTATTACACTAGTTGTCCATGTAAAATTAAAATTTATGCACGTGTTAGCTGAATCACTAAACGACGGAGCTGGAATCCACCCTTCAAGCAAATCCCTTGTATGGTTATAGCGAAAACCGTCCTGCAGATCGGAGTTGATCCAGTTTCAGCTATGCAGGTACAATCAATCAATACAAACAATCCCCGCATCATATCGCTCCTTCTGGGTGTGTTTGTTTATAAGGTTACATCAACACCTTCACCATGACTTTGTTTGTGTTGGCTGCTCCCTTTACTACTTTGGAAATTGCTCGAAAACTAGCCCGAAGCTGCCAATCAACTCGTCCGGACTTGGAGGTACTTTGTAAAGATGCCATCGTGATTTCCAGGTATTCTGTGATCTGCTCGTGCTTCACCAACTGTTCCTGCTACTCGACCAACATATGCACAGCGCTGCTTTATCGTTAATTCACCCACTATTGTTTATGTTCGCACATAATGTGATCTTGTTATTCGACCGCATATACAAAACTTCATATTGTGAGTATTTGTTGTACGTATGCTCCATTTAAGAGTACATCTTGAATTGTTGCTTTGCTCCAAACATTTTTTTATTGATATTAACTAAGTTGCAACTTTTTACTCTTTGAATTTTAAATGCATAGTTGTACCTTTCTTTTAAAAAAAAACGTTTTATTTTATAAACAAATTTCTAACATCAAGCTTTCTGATGCTTTTTATATCATTTATTAATAAATTGCTTATATGACTTTATAACATTCTTTATCAGTACCGCCCTTATTTCTTTAAAAATTTACTTATTTAACTTCGAAGGTTCTGTTATAAATTGCTTCTATTTGTAAATATGGCAATACATTAACGGTTGTTATTGTAATTAGAGGTTTGGATAATTTTATAAATAAAAGTATATTTGGCAACAAAAGTGGATCTACATGATCTAGCATTTTACAATATAACATTAGCATTCTATCGTAAACTGAACACCAATTCATTGGAGGTTGGTCGTTTTTCCTTCCAGTGAAAAAAAGATAAGTTCTTATTCGTTTTAATTGTTATTCGTTGATAACGAGGGCAGATTGTCCCTCGAAACGTTCGTTATTAATATTTTCGTTATTTAATATTTTTAATTTGCAGAGTGGCGAAATACCCAAATAAGAATATGAATAATTTCTTGCTTACAATTATCTGATACGTCTGTTTCAGACGTTTGAATTGATGCAAAGTTTGGGATCATAACTAAGTGCGCGACAAAACGGTAAATTTGCGAGTTTTCTAAGAAAGTGCGAGCAAAATAAAACACTAAAACGTATTTTTATTAAGAAAAAAACTGAATATACAGTGTGTCCCCGGACTGACTTTGCGATAGATGTAATGAATAAAAAAAAGTTTTTGTACGGTTTTCATCTTGCTTCCCCTGCTTGATATAAAATGGTGGACCACTACGATCAGTAGCCAGGATGCTTACCACTGAGCTACCAGCCCCGGCTAACACCTTGTTTTTCAATATTTTATTAATTCATAGTAGCCATAAAAAAATTATCCAACTTTTTCCGCCGTTTGCTCTACTCTTACTGAAGTATTATACAGGTACACTAATTAACGCTAGCGATCCTATTTTGTGTACTATTTAATGGCAGCACTCATATCTCATATTTTGTACGCTAACTAACATCAGCAATCGTATTTTGTGTAATATTTAATGGCACATATCATATTTCGGGCACTAATTAACGCTAGCGATCCTATTTTGTGTACTATTTAATGGCAGCACTCATATCTCATATTTTGCACTCATAGGGGTTAAGTGGAAGAGCAGCGAGCGCTGACAAGGCGCCTACGCTGAAGTTCGCCTCAGATATGTATAAATAAATGTGTTTTTTGTAGTTAAAGAAAAAAATAATAAAGGTTTTAATAATAATAATAATAATAATAATATCTTATATTTTGTACGCTAACTAACGCCAGCAATCATATTTTGTGTAATACTTAAAGGCAGCTATCATATTTCGGGTACTAATTAACGCTAGCGATCTTATTTTGTGTACTATTTAATGGCAGCACTCATATCTCATTTTTTGTACGCTAGATAACGTCAGCAATCATATTTGAGTACTAATTAAAGCCAGTAATCATATTTCATGTACTAGTGAATATCTGTAACCCTATTTTGTATGCTGTTAAGTGGCAACAACCTTATCGGAGTACTAATTAATGCCAGCAACCATATTTTGTGTACTAATGACCATATTTGTGCGTAAGAACAATAGACCTACTTGTGGAATGCTACCGACGTATTTTATTTGTGTGTTGCATGCCGAGTGTCAGGTTACGCAGTCTGTGGTGTAATATTGATGTGAAAAAGAGCCTGAATGAAGTTGCGGACGTCAAGGTAGGTCAGAACGCTCCATTTGCCGGTTCCGGGGAGTCACAAGACTGCACGCCTACCCTACCTCGTTTGCCTTTAGGAGTTCTGTCAAACGTGGGTCCCAAATTCCGAATCCCGTAGCGCCCTATTATTTTGTAACACCCTGTATATGTCGTCGCACTTGTCCCTATGGCGTCCCATTCATAGGACCACGCCCATCTTCCTGCACGCATTCAGCCGTGGCTTTTAGTCTGTTTTCGAGAATTCTAGGGCAAGTGGTGACGTTTCCCGGACGTGATAAGTTAGGTGGCACTCTCATACCCCGAGGTGTCACTAAAACAGTTTTATACCGTAACAACTACTGGCACGTCATTGGTATATAACAAACAAATATGATACAACAAAATGATTATGTGACCTGTGCTTATAAAGTGAAAAATATGTCAGCTGTAAATACTAAAGTTGACAAAACGTAGTACGGTAAAAATATAATGCATTCTTTTCCATAACAATTAAAGTCCAGCTTAGTCAGATGATATTGGGTCATGATAATTATTCATTATTTTAAATTTGCTTTTTCCAAACGATATGGGGTGCAATTACAATTACCAAGTAATTGATAATTGAGTTACTATTTTATTTGAGTAATTGAAATCTCTGGTAATTCAATTACTTCGTTGGGCGGTAATTGGTAATTATTAATTAATTACTTTTTAAAAGTAATTTGCCCAGCTATGCCTATAATGATTTATATTCTTCTTAAACCAACTGGATCCCATCTGAACTGTAATTTGGTAAAAATCCGTTTTATACCAAGCAGGCGTAGACTACAAAAGACAAAAGGCATTCTAACAAGTTTTTGATCTATTACACCTATCATCAAGTCACTGTATACAGGGTGTTATGGAAATGAGTGCAAATATTTTAACCCGTAATAGAACTCCCATGATGTTTTTAGGGTTATGTTGTTTTGGGATGGAATTGTACACTTTTTATAAACTTATACGTATAACATAACTGAACAACGTCTCCACTTATTTTTTCGAAAACGCCCTCAAAACTGAGTTAATATTCAAAACAGTTTTGCTATAAAAATGCATACCTGCCTATGAAATAATATTTTAATTTAATGCCACAAAACACAATAGCTATTTATGCAACAAGTGCTAAAAGTTGACGTTTATGCACGAGACATGAAAATTATGAAACGAAGCCGAAGGCTGAGTTTTATAACATTGTCTCGTGCATAATAGTATATTATGTTATTAGGAGCAAAAGTTATATTTTATGTGGCGAGGCTGGATGGGTTATCTGCCGAGCTTGCGAGGCAGATAAGTACAACCGAGCCACATAAAGATACTTTTGCTCCGAATAACATATAGTATTTTTTCTTCAAACGTTTTTATAACAAATTATTTACAACTTTGTGAACAAAATTCGAAGAAAATTACTTGATCTCGTCAGCGGCAGATAAAGTTGTCAGCGGCAGATAAAGTCGTCAGCGGCAGATAATAACTTTATCTGCTGCTCGTCAGCGGCAGATAATATTATCTGCCGCTTGGCAATAAAGTAACAGTTTAGCATCATCAATCCAGCAGTATAATGCTATATTTTACTGCCGTTTGAAGGAAAACGACTTTTAGCAAGCGTTGCATACAATATTTTATCTACGACCTTAATTTTACTGTTATTAATCCATAAATATCGATTTAACAAAGCTTTGGATCTACGACACTTATAATTTATGTCATAATAAACAGTAGGCCTTGGAGCGCGGGGAATATTTGCGGAGCCAGTACTGTCAAGGTCGGTTACGAAAGATAATTATTAATACTACACATCTGACTGTATTCATTACATAACGCTTTAATTATTTCAAAAACACTTTACCTGTAACGCAAAAAGTAACTAGAATAACTTTACAACTTTACTTCCAGGAATAAAAAGGTGCCGATTTTCGATTGTTTTCAATTGTTTTATTTTTCACGACAGTGGGAAAAGTTTTAATTCTCAACTTACCGTTTTTTCATCCTGTTTTTGTTTTATGCCACTGATCCTCGATGCCACGACGCGGTATTTAATACTATTGCTTTTCCAGTAGTTTCGCGTTTCAGTTCGCTTAATATAGTCACGTTACGCGTGATATTGACGTTTTGTGAACACGTTTTAGCGGCGTCAATGTTAAGCAAAAAATCCAGTGGCATTCGCCAACGACTAAACAATGCACATGCAGAGTCCCTAAATAAAATTTGCTAAAATCTGCAACAAAATTGACCAATTACTGCCGAACCCACTTGATTTCGTATTACACTAGCTTCAGATTGCACTGAATTTCGGATATCTTCGAGTTAATAGGACTTCGCCGTATTGCCAAATAAAGATTATTAGTTGTGGCAGATTGTTTTTTATTTAAAATAAAATTTGTATATATGTATAATCATCAATAATATAACAAAAGTGGTTACATTTACTTCGATAATAGGCTATATGATACTATACTTCGATTAACGAACAGGTAGGAAATTTAAATTACTGGGAGAACTAGACTGCAGAAACCTTTTTACAAGCTACAAATAAAAAACACGGGAGAATTAAAAAATTGTTACACATCAACTAAATTGAGGTGTGTACAACCGGCTTACCAATAGCAATATTCCATTCAAATTTAGCGCCAATTTGTGGGAGGAGATTCTACTCTAACTGTTGGTTTAACGTGGTATAAGGAATATTTTAAAATGCTGTTGAACATATGGGTATATATAAGTTGGCTTAATTCCCATCATTTAGGTAACTTCCCATATCAGTGGTATACCTAATGATTGGAACTTTACCACCCGAAGCTCTATTTGCATATTTGATTTGATATATTGTAGTGATATATGATAATTAACTTTAATAAATAAACTCACTACACATCCTTCGTTTTATTTAAATCAAATTTTGACTGATTAAAAGTAAATAAATAATTGTATAAATGGGTTCATTGATTGTAGTGTTTTGCCCTTTATAGTAATTCGCACATCTGCAAGTAAAGTTATTTTATGGCTAGCTTCAGTAGGCATGAAATCTCAAAATCTGCAAGTTAGGTTCACCGATATGTTCATATTTAAACTCCCGTGTTACGCCACTGGGCTGTGAAATTTAAAAGCAGCAACGCGCAGACTCACTACGCTGTCAAATGTAGCAAATTGATTTTTCGTGCGGTTCGTTTCTGTGCATTCATAAATTAATTCAAAGGCAAATCTATGAACAAATTATCAGGTATTTATTCGATTTATGGTATTTTCGCGGTCTAATCTCTCTTTTGTTTTAGAGCTCGTTGTTTCGTGACGTAAATCGACGTCGCTTGGGTTAATTCATTTGTTATACGCTCACTTAACCTCACAATTCTAATTTGGTTAATTATTGGCAAAATAATTTATCTGGAGACTTGGATATGCCTGCTGCTTACTCGAAATGGTAACGTCTCGCTGGTACATAAATTTTCGGCTCCTCAAGCTGTCAATGAAGTTTTAACTGTACCTTAAACTTTTCAGGTGATGGTACTTTCTTCCGGAACGGAGCCCCAAGCTGGATCTTCTCTAGAACTCGCTGCCTTCGATGTTGATGATGCTGGCCTTGGTGCTTCAGCTCCACACGATACCTCGCAGTCGTCAGCTCCGGTCTTGGACCCCTGGTTTGATTGCAGTCGACCCTCGTAAATTTGAGTTGGTCACCGATGCACGTTCGGAAGCTTGCTGTGGTGAAATAACTTTTTGATTGGGAAAAACGTTGCCCACACTTCCACTTATGCTCCACAATTTGCTGATCACAATTATATAATTATTATTCTGATATTTTGTATTTAAATTGGTAAAATCAATGATTAAATGAGAAACCAAAACTAGCATAACATCAATTAATTTTATTCAACTGTCTTCTTTTTTGTTAGTTAACAACAATTGCCTATCTGGCTTCATATATGTGGATGTCAACTAAGTACAAATCAGTTACTTATAAACTAAATTTCAACTTATTTTATAAATCTGTACATCTTAATTCTAAAATTATTTTTTGTTCACGTTCTTATTTAAACTAGGTTATAGCGCCACTCACTATGTTTTATTTGGATTGTTTTTTCACTTATGTCATTTCACTGACTCATTTTTATAAACACAAATCTCGTTCATTTCCTGTTGTGTGAATTTCTTGCATTTTATAAAACTTGTCTGATTTTCACCATTCTTCAAATATTACCGCTCCATTCCTTTATAGCCTTATTTGATCTAGTATTGTGCTCTCTTTGCACTGTATTGAGAACATTCTGTCCTTTTCACCTTTATTTAAAAAGTTCATAGAGCTGTACTTATTCAATTAAACTGACATGTAAATTTGTTTAACACGCATGTAATAAACCCTTTGGTGATAGATTTGTTGAATTTTGATTGGCTTTACTTTGCACCAACCTCTTAATTTATGCTAATTGATATTTCTGTGACTCTAATTTACGAATTGAACTCTGCCTTATTGCCATTTATTCTGAAGCAATTCTATTTAATATCGGCAATCCATTACCAATGTAGTTATGAATTAAAATTTCTGATGTAACTTTTTGCAGTTGCCTGCTTTACCCCAGCTCTGTGCTTTATTGACTTGCTTTATTTATTTATGCTGCAAGCAGAGTTGAGTAACGGGCTAAAGACCATCTCAATATCTATACTTGATTTTTTAATGCCGCGGACAAAGTTATACAATCCATTATTCAATTATACTAGTCAACTTGATTTTCTTTAAAATTTAATTTTATGAATCAACGAGCATAATGCACGTTCAGCTTAACAGTGTCAACTTATGGGATAAGAAATGTCTTCAAACGAATATAAGTGTCAAAAGCAGTAATAAAATATAACTTTGCTTTGTTTTCTTACTTTATAATTAACAAACAAACCTCTGACATTAATGGAACCGCCACATAATATAATCTAACTTCATGACAAATATTTCTTCATTGTTTTCCTGGATTGCAATAAAATTTTTGAATCTATACTTCTTTGAAAAAGTAAACGAAGACTTCAAAATAAAGAACATACACGGCAACAGGAGCTACAAGTTTAAGTTAACAGAGAAAGCAGTGTACTTAGGAATAGAGCTTAACAGCAAGGGGGACATAACACCAGAAATAGAAAAACGTTTGGCAGCGGGGGCTAGGTGTGCAGGATCTCTAAAGAACATTTTAAATAACAAAAGTATTGTGCGGTCCTTAAAAATAAAAGTGTACAAGACAATAATCAGACCTATAGTGACATACGCCAGTGAAACGTGGGTGTTGACTCAAGAAAACAGTGAAAAGATAAACATCTAGGAGAGGAGGATATTAAGAAAAATATATGGTAGAGTGCAAGACGAGGAAGGATGGAGACGTAGGACAAATGCAGAGTTAGAGGCTTTATATAAGCAACCAAAAATAAGCATGGTCATTCAACAAAACTAGTTACGATGGTTTGGTCATATTATGAGAAGTGACGACACATTTGGCAAAGCAAACTTTTAGGAAAAATATGGGTGGAAGAAACCGAAGAGGTCGTCCAAATAAGACATGGTGGGAGAATGTTAAAGAAGCCATTCAGCAAGCGAGAATAACAAACTGGGAGGTGTTGGTGCAAGATAGGAAACAATGGAGGAAAAAAATTCAAGCTATGGGCCTACAGGCCTAATTAAGCTGACATATATATATACTTCTTTGAAAATAGTCTTAGGTTGCATAACTTTGTCCGCCGCAATAAAAAATAGAGTACAGGCGATATTCCTTTGCTATTTTATATCCACTAATACTACATCAATGACTTCTCATATGTGAAACTAGGTGACTCTTCTGGGCTGCTTTATACTCGCAAATAGTACAAGAATACGGCTTTTCTTTTGAATGAGTCCTCATATGTCTAACTAAATTACTTCTCTGGGCTGCTTTGTACTCACAAATAGAACAAGAATAAGGTTTTTCTCCTGTATGCATCTTCAAATGATCAACTAACGTTTTTTTGTTTGATGCTTTATATTCACAAACTGAACAACCATATAGTTTTTCTCCTGTATGAGTCTTCATATGTGTAACTAAATAACTTCTCTGGACTGCTTTGTATTCACAAACGGAACAAGAATACAGTTTTTCGCTTATATGCGTACGCATATGTACACTCAATGTTTTTTTGTTTGTTGCTCTATATTCACAAACTGAACAGCCATATGGTTTTTCACCTGTATGATTCTTCATATGTATAGCTAAATAACTTCTCTGCGCTGCTTTATAGTCACAAAGAGAACACAAATAAGGTTTTTCTCCTGTATGCATCCTCAGATGTATAATTAAATTACTTTTCTTGACTGCTTTATACTCACAAATAGAACAAAAATAAGGTTTTTCTCCAGTATGCGTCCTAACGTGTTCCACTAATGTATTTTTTTCTGTTGCTCTATATTCACAAAACGAGCATCCATAAGGTTTTTCTCCAGTGTGTGTCTTCATATGTGTAACTAAATGATTTTTCTGGGCTGCTTTATAATCACACATAGAGCAATTATATGGTTTTACTCCCGTATGAATTTTCATATGTGTAACTAAGTTAATTCGCTGGGCTGCTTTATACTCACAAAGAGAACAATAGTAAGGTTTTTCACCTGTATGAGTCCTCGCATGCCGAATTAAAGTACTTCTCCGAGTTACTTTATACGTACAAATAGAACAAGAATAGGATTTTTCTCCTGTATGTGTTCTAATATGTTCAACTACTGTACTTTTGTCTGAACATCCAGTATGAGTAGGTTCCAACAAGTAACACTTGCTTTCTACTTCATATTCACCGACTTTACCAATAACTAATTTATCTACGGGGCTTGTATTTGTAGGAAACGTAACATGCAATTCTTCTTTGATATCAACTACCTCTTGTTTAATTTTCGTTGTTTGATAAGTCGAGTTAAAAGTGCCGTCAATGATCGCTTCTTGTTGAACTTTAGTTACATCGCCTTCTAGTGGTTTGGGCAACTTGCTGGTCATTGGAATGCACCAACTATAATCAGATAATTCATGCTTCACGTCCATTATTATAATAAAAAATGAAGAGTTTCCGTTTAGCAAATGCAATCACTGTAATAAAAGACAATAGGATGTTGATTGAGGTTAAGATAGTTTATATTTAAAATTGAACAAAAAATGTCTTGTAACTGTACCTACTAGTATTACTTACGTGGAATATAATTTTGTAATATAAAATTCAAATAAATAATTCATTGGAAGAACAGTTTAGCAGCAAACAATATTAGTTTATAATGGGAATTTCTGTTAAATGCAAGGCGATACGTCAAATGGCATTCAAAAGAACTACGGTGGGAAAAGAATAAAATAATTGCATTAGGTACAGTGGCGGCCAAAAAAACCGGGATACTTATTTTGACCTTATTCTCAAAATGCATCGAAGGCAAAGCAAATCTCGTTTTATCCGTACTTCCAATATGTGCCGACATTTTTCAGAATTGAATAATGACTTTTGATGACATTTATTAATAATTAGAATTATCAATTTCAGCAATTGTTTTCGCATTTTGAGAATTAGGTCGACCGCGACTGTATATTTATCTAAGTGTTTGTTTGGAAGTTGAATTATAAAAAAACTGACTGGTGCATGGCTTAATTAAATTATTAATAGTAACTTACTCAAAATGTTAATATCGACAATTTTATAAGTATCTAACATTTATGTAGGGTTAGGCAAAGTAGAAAACGACACATGCTTCATTGCTTTAATAAGATTAGATTACTGTATCTGTTCATAGTACTTACAGCTTGTAGTGGACTGTATGTTTTACTGTTGGATGGCTCAAGTCAGTTACAGAATAATTCTATGGGGTAGCGAAAAGGAAATGGTTATTGTACCGACGCTTTATGTCGATTCACATAAGGAGGGTTGAAAGACTTGGTCCCGTTGGTCGTGAACACAGTCTAAGATAACTAGGGTCAGGTGGGCCACGTTGGGACAAAATTTACAAAAAAAATTTTTTAAATTTTGTTGACTGAGATATACGCTTAAATTTTTTACCACATGTTCAACATATCTTTTTTAAACTAATGGTAAATTGGGAACTTTCTAGCTTTTGTCTAACTATGTTCTATATATATTTTTGTAAAATACTGCACCATGTCTCATTGTGGCCCATGAGTGGGCCTCCACGAGACAGTTGTTTATTTATGAAAAATAGTAACAATGTACTATAAACAAGATATATTTATTGTACTATATTAAATACATTATACCGAGTGTTTCACTTAAGGTGCAAACATAAGGAAATTGCATGGGAAATCGTATATATGCAGATTCCTGCTTGCCGCACGAATTGATAGGATTTATAGTGATATCATTCGAAAGAGAAAAAAAATGCGCTTAATTTGATGCTACTTTACTTAAATTTGTTGTTTATTTCAGACAGAAATAGCTTAAAACTGTAATAAATAGTTTACACCACCTTGGGACGTGTCTCATGGTGGCCCAAAACGTTTGTCTCAAGGTAGCCCTTTTGATCAGTAATTAAAATGACATTGTCATTTTGGTGCTGACTTCAAAATATACTTTGAACTAATGAGATTTGAAAAGCAAGTATTAAGCAAATAAGGATAAATTAAAACATTTTGGAAAAAGTCACTCCTACTAACATTTGAGCTAGGTTGAAGTCGGCACGTGCAAATACTTTAGGGTTGCAAAAACCGGAAAGAGGTCACAAAACTTTAAATTTTCAATTTTTGGTTTCCACGCTCTGTTAATCAACGTGTCATACCAAAATGCAATAGCTTCTAATGTATCGCCTTTCTAAAAGCGCCAAATTTAAAATTATCGTATGAGTCTCAAGGTGCACTTGTCTCAACGTGGCCCACCCGACCCTAACTGTATTGTTTATTGAATAGTAAATGTCCTATATAATGTAATGGTTACCATAAGAATAATAATTTATTTGGTGAAAATATTTCAAGGGTTTGATATTATTTTTAAAAAAATGATTAAAAATATTTCATTATTAAATCTCAAAGATGAATTTAAGTATTACAAAAATAACATGTGTATTTGGTAAAATAATGGATTAGAATTTAAATTCAGTCGAACAATTCAAAATAAGAAACAGAAAGGTTCTAACATATGTTTTAAATATTACCAGAATTAAAGTGGAAAGTTAATATCAAATACTTATTTGAAGAAATAGTTCAATATGTCGGGTGCTAAATAAATGTAATAATATATTTTTCCGTCAATCGTTTATATATCGACTCATTAATGCATGATTTTGTCTAAAAAATCATGTATTAATAGACCCGTTTTCGCAATGATTTTATATAGGCAACCATACGTACTAAACGTCAAATGTATCTGAAATGTTAAAACTAAAGGTTAAATTATTCCTTGGATTTATTAATATAAATATTTACATTAGAAAACTCTCCGCTCAATATC
The DNA here is from genome assembly GCA_940337035.1 of Agriotes lineatus. Classification (NCBI taxonomy): domain Eukaryota; kingdom Metazoa; phylum Arthropoda; class Insecta; order Coleoptera; family Elateridae; genus Agriotes; species Agriotes lineatus. The sequence continues at coordinate 62,315,936 of OW679201.1, read as the reverse complement.
TTTGTGGCAGTTTGTATTTTATACCTATCGAGTTCTCAATGTATCCTTCGGCAACAGAGGTGGGTTTCCAACCGCCAAGTATTTTAATTGCCGCAAAATTGCTCCGGCATCGGCAACCATACGTACTAAACGTCAAATGTATCTGAAATGTCAAAAGTAATAAATATTTTTGATGGATTTTAATAAACTTACGATTGACGGAAAAGTCTTGTAACCAACTCTTATGTTAATCGGTGATTAATAATCTCGCTCATTAACGCGTTCGCTCGCTCCACTCGCTCACGCGTTAAAATCTCTCGATTATTAATCACCTTTATTAACACACTTGTTGGTTAAATAACCATTATGTCCTACCAGTACATTAATTGAAATTAATGACTCTATTTTAAAGTATCTTAGATACAAAATAACGCTCCAGGGCAATTATTTTCTTCATAAAAACCCTAGAGTTATTATGAAAAGTTAACAGTATTTGTTTCCATGGATATGCACCACTGTCACAATGAAAATTAATGACAGCTCAGCTAATTTTTCCTACACCAAATGATGCTTTGACGGTTCTAAAAAACAAAAACAAAATCGACAATAAAAATGGATACCGACTATTTAGCGACCAAACACCGCTACAACGCAATTTTATGATGAACTTGAAAAAGGAACTGCAGCAACGCACGGAAAGCGGTGAAAACAATCTATGCATAAAATATATTCGGGGCGTTCCTCGCATTATCCAGAATACTCAGCCAAAAAACCAGAATCTGTAATTATTACTAAAGATCATAAATGTCTTCGCATATGTCATATCAACATCAGATCTCTAAATTCGTGTTTTGAAGATTTTTCTGATTACGTATATGAACAAAACTTTCAACTTATAGCGTTATCTGAAACTTGGCTTTCTCCTGACATGTCTAACGATTTATTCGGTTTACCTAATTATTCTATGTTTCGTCAAGATAGACCTTCTAGAGGTGGGGGAGTTTGTTGGTATGTTCGTAGTGATTTGAAGGGCAAATTGATTGACACCTCGTGCTTCCTGGAATCTCAACTGGAACAGCTCTGGATTAATCTTACAATTGATTGCGAAAAAATCGGCTTCGGCGTAATATACAGACCTCCAGACGGCAATATTTCAACATTGGATGAACTTGAATCTACCTTATGTCATATAAATTTAGAAGTACATAAAGTTGTTATGGTAGGCGATCTCAACATTGATATGTATAAAAAAGATTCTCGGCTTTGTAAGCACCTTATGAATATTTTGGAAATATACAATTTGTTACAAATTGTAGTTGAACCCACGGGAGTCACAGATACGACATGTACTCTTCTGGATATTATCTGTATCAGCAACAATGTAAGTGTTGGCGAATGTGGCACAGCAGATTTACTCAACATGACCGACCACAGACTTACCTACTGTACGATAAAATGCTCAACAAATAAGAACATTCCACTTAAACTGACTTTTAGGGACTTTAATCAATTTGATTTTAATTTATTCGCTAGAGATGCTGCTGCAATCAACTGGGATTTCGTATATACTTTAGAAGATGTAAATGATAAACTTTTGTTTCTGAATAATACTGTCATCTCTCTATTTGATGTACATGCACCCTTGAAAACTGTAACAGCGAAAAAACCTGGTCGACCTTATATCACCCCTACTATTAGAGAAATGTCACGTTTAAAAGATAAAGCCTACAAAAAATTTCTCCATACTAAAACAGACAAGGATTACATATTCTATAAAAATATTAGGAACTATCTAACATCAGCTATTAGAAGGGAGAAGAAAGCCTATATTCAGTTTGAGCTCAATAATAATAGAGATAACCCGAAGAAATTGTGGAGCAGTCTTAGAAAGTTCAACATACACAAAACTAACAAACCATCTATTCCGTTACACATCTCCGAGCCTAACTCCATCAATGATTATTTTCTCAATTCATTAAGTACGCCCAGTGTTGATAACAATTTAGTGATGTTTTATAAAAGCAATGTGAAGTGCGATATTAAATTTAATTACAATCAAGTAGCGGAAGCTGAAGTATTGAGTATCGTTGAAAATCTGAAGTCCAATGCTGAAGGAAGGGATGGAATTAACTTAAAGTTATTGAAATTGGTCATACCATACTGTAAAAACGCGCTAACGCATATAATAAACAGTTCTCTGCTACAGTCGGTCGTACCTGATGTGTGGAAAATGTCAATTATAATACCTACTCCAAAAGTGGCTAATCCGTGTAGTGTAAGTGAACTTCGACCAATAAGTATACTTCCCACAATGTCGAAAGTAGTGGAAAAGGTTATTTTTAAACAGCTATCGCAATATGCCAGTAAACATATTTTACCACCTATCCAATCTGGATTTAGAAGTCCTTATAGTACTTCTACAGCTTTACTGAATATATCTAGCGACATTGCTCAAGCTATAGATGAAGCCAAAGTCACAATATTAGTTCTATTAGATTATAGTAAAGCGTTTGATGTAATAAATCACAAATTATTGCTGGCAAAACTGCATTACTATGGGCTATCCGATACTGTGTTAACTGGTTTGATAGTTATTTATCTAACAGAACACAAGCTGTCAAGGTACACGGGCAACGATCAGAAGATATGATCATAGCTAAGGGAGTTCCTCAGGGGAGCATTCTTGGACCTCTCTTGTTCACCATATTCACTTCAGATCTGACAGAAGTAGTAACTCGTGATTGTCTTCTACATATGTACGCAGACGATACGCAACTGTATAAATCGTGTTTGCCACATGAAATAAATAAAACTATTGATGCTTTAAACATCAACCTTAAAAATATTATGGAGTGGTTTAATGCAAACGGGCTAAAAATAAATGCGTCAAAAACAATTGCCATGTGTTTAGGTTTAAGTAGTGTACGTGAGCGCGCCTGTCAGTTTCGTATAAAAAGTATAGAAATAAATGGTACAGTCATTAATTTTTCAGATACAGCAAAGAATTTAGGTGTTTATTTTGATAGCAACATGACTTTTGAATTGCATGTTACCAAATTGTTAAGCGCAGCTTATGCTAAGTTTAAGTCTATATATAAGTTTAAGCAAATATTATCTTGTGAGGTCAAATGGATGCTTTGTAATAGTATAATTTTAAGCAATCCTAACTACTGTAGCACAGTTTACTATAGCTTTCTTACAAAAAAGTTTAAACTTAAGATGCAAATGTTACAGAACTGCTGTTTAAGATTTTCATTTAATATTAGTTACCGGGAACATGTTACTCCGTATTATACTCAAAGAAAATTGTTGAAAATGCAAAATATCTTTTGTGTTCAGTATGTTATGTTTATCTATAATTTAGTTACAAATAGCGAACCGACATATTTGTGCAATAGATTACATAAAAGATCGGATATACATAGCATAAACATAAGATTTAAATGTAAATATCAAATACCTGCGCACAAAACTACTAAATTCGAGTGTTCATTCAGCTATATGGCACCAAAATTGTTAAACGATTTTTCTAACATCTTAAGCACTGGTAATTTTCAAACTGTCAAAAGTAATTTAAAAAAATATTTCATTCAAACTATTGATGTAACTTAAAACTATTCTCTATAGTAGTAATTGTATGTATAGGGTGAGTGGAAGATCAGTCTTGGCTGAACCCATTCCTTTTGTGTATGCTTTTTGTATTGCACAATAAATTTTGTATTATTATTATTATTATTATTATAATGTCACAAATCAAACTTAGATCAGCGAACTAGATCAATCTTAAATACTATATCATAGTAATTATATGAATTGAATATGAATATGAATTAGGTAAGAAAATTGGTAGGACATAAAACCTTGAAGGCCCGTAGAAGAAACCAACCAACCTGAGGCATGTCCGGAAGCTACAGTGGGCAAATCCCACACCAGACTTGGACACAATTAGGTTAACGTTTCAGAAAGTTTGCGAAACATACCTGAAGCTCCCATTAAATATATAAAAACAACTGAGCCGAAAAGAAAATACTGAATATCTGATGACAAATTGTCTAAGATTAAAACACGGGAAAAGGTTAAAGAAAGACTACAGAGCACAACTAGCAACTAGGAACGTTAACCCTTAAGTAGGCGCGTGCCATTTCGTTGCATAAGTAGGCGCGTGGGGGTCATGCTGACCCCCACCCATCAAATGGGGTCAGTAAATCAGTTTGAACTTTTTTTTCTTCTAAGCTTTCGTTTTATGTAATATGGAAGTATATACTGACTGATTATATGTATTCTAATCGAAAAAGATTGATAAGAAAGAAATATATTAGCTTAAAAGTTTTTATTGTGATTTTCACCTTTGAGGATGTAATGAGTTTTGGAAATCAAAATAAAATACGGTTTTGTTACAAAAGCTAACATTTTATTTTTATTAAATGGTTATTAACATTACACTTTAGCTGAAATCAGCTACATTAAAAAAAAAGTACATATATTAAGAAAAATATATGTAAAGCAGTATTGGTAAAAACTGTAACGTTAGTAGGCGCGTGGGGGCCAAGCCAGCCCAGCTGCAAAACAGATGTAATACTATCCAACAGTGTACGATTTTTTTCGTTTTATTTTCTAAGAAATGCATTGCTGAATCTGTTTTAGGAAGGTACCGAAACGTTCCTTGATTTAATGCAAAAAACCTGCAAGTTATTAGCAAATTTACATCAGTGGGGGTCAGCCTAACCCCCACGCGCCCACTTACGGGTTAAAACAAGAATACGGCGAAGCTCACAGTTAAGTAGCAGTAGAATCCAACAACACACGATAACTACAGAATAACCAAGCATTAGCAAATAAAAACTTTGCGAGAACCGGCAATAGCTATAGGCGCAGAAAGCTCAAAGCTTTAGTAGCCAACATTGAAAACCGATAAGCACTATAAGAAGAAGAAAAAGTCAGTTTCCATGGTAACGAGCAACTGAAATTTGTTGCAATAGATGTGATGGGATAATAAATAAATAAACGAACATCTTCTTTGTTCAAGGTGTTCCTTGGCAATCACTTGTAGAAGCCAATGTCCACAGTTTGCTCAGCTGGGGTTAAATTTTCAGCGAATTGGGGTTTACATTCCATACTCTGACCCTTCTAGGAGGTTCACACATGGAGACAACTCAATCTGTTCGACAAATTTTACATTTCTTTCATCTCCCAAATTGACAGTTACCGTAGCATTTCAACTTGAAGTCGTCGATGCATTTACCCAGGATCCCTAGGTCCTTGTAGAACCTCTTTGTGTAGGTACATACTATAAATCGTAGCTGATTACATTTTACTTTCGACATGTTTGCGGAAGTTAATTGTTCTTCATAAGAAATGTTTTGGTATTTCAAAAGCCTGTATCTGCACTTGTAGGTACACCATTGTAAGTAGACACAGATTGTATATTTCACTAGCGTAACACTTTTAAACACTGTCGTATACTTGTTCTTGTCGTTTATCGTTGCAGACGATATGTTTTATTCTACGTCAATCTATGTTTTTTTTCAAATATTTGACAGATGTGTAGTGCTTATGATTGCCTCAATATGGACAACCTTTCAATTAATCGCAATGCTGTCCCGCATAACTTATATGAGCCGGTTCTCAAAGATTCAATAACCGTCACTTGAATAGATCAGAAGAATTGAGCTTTTATTGCAAAATGAGCAAAATCAGCTAATAAACATATCCTTATTTTCTTTTAATCGTAAAATTGCAAATTAAGTTTCTTTTAAATTTAATTTCTATTTAAGCCCAAGCCAAGTTTACACGAATAAATTATGTCATTGTATTTTGCATTTCATGTTCATGTTAAAATGAACCTTAATGTAGCATGCGTTGTCTACTATCCATGACTTCTTCTTCTTCTTTGGTCCGTTAGCTGCTGTCGGTGCCGCTGGGTCTCGAACTCCATTCACGATTCGTTTCAATTCTTGACGATGTTTGGCGACGTCTCGGGCATCGATAACCGATAATCGCTAATTCTTTAAGTCTCCCTCGATATTCTTTAACCAGGTTTTCTTCGGTGCCGATCGCTGAATTCTCCAGTCTGCCGGACGGTCTCGCCAAAGAAGTTTACATGGCAAACGGTTATCATCCATTCGGCAGACATGTCCGAACTATCGTAGTCGACGTTTTTGTATTTCTTCTCATATCAGTGTTTGTTGATCACATCTTCCTCTAATTGTTTCGTTTCGAATGCGGTCGCGGAGTGAGATACCGAGAATCTGCCTCAAGCATCGCATTTAGAAGACCTCAAGTTTGTCAACGTCTGGCTTGAGCAAAGTCCACGTTTCCGATCCATAAACAAGGGTGGGAAGGATCAGCGTTCGGTATAAGCGTACTTTCATTTCCATATACACCATTTGAGCGAGACGAATGTTGCTGTTGCCTGCCGGATGCTACTGTAAACGTAGGCCGTCGATGCCACTTTCTTTTCTTCAACTAGCGATCCCAAATATTTGAACATTGGAACCTGCTCGATTTGGGTTCCATCAAGGTAAACTCTGGCATTCGATCTGTCCGTTGTGAGCACTTTGGTCTTATCCGCATTTATTCTTAATCCGTATGACTGGGCGAGACGGGAAATGTCGTACAAAGTGTCCGTAGCTTCGGCGTCCGTGTCAGTGAAGACGGCGCTGTCAGCGGCGAACATTAAATCGGTTAAGGAGTTGATGTCGTCGTACCTTACTCCATGTCGTCCATTAAACGCTTTTCTCATAATTGCATCGATCACCACGTTGAAAAGTAACGGCGAGGCGACGTCTCCTTGTCGAACTCCAGTTTGAACCGGGAACTCTTCGGACAAGTCGTTTCGGACACCAACGGTACTGGTCGAGCCGGTGTACGATGCTTGGAGAAGTTCTATGATTTTCAATGGCACGTGTTTGGTCTTCAGGGCACTCCGCAAGCTGTTCCAGTCGATGCATCCTCGATGTGGTCTAAATCCTGCTGGCTCTTCTCGACTCGTTTGCCCTCGATGTTTATGTAGCCTCAATTGTATGATTTTCGTAAATACTATCCCTGTCAATGTATTAAATACGTGTATGTGTCCTAAAAGTTGAACTGCAATCGCAAAACAATAAAGAACAGTTGGAACTACGTTTTCACTTAATTAAAGTGAGAAGTTTTTGGATATCACAATTCAACTATCACCTATGCAATGATCCCAATGACATTTATATTGCAACATATAGAACAACAGCATAGCAGATGCTATTCAATGCAACAGAACAAGTGAATGAATCTAGTTCGTGGATATTTGTGGAAGTGATATTTAATTTCAATATATCTACCTATACAGAAGCTACCAAATTCGAAAAATCAAATTAATATTCCAAAATGCTCTCTAGAAACCAAATGCAAAATGGAGTAAAATAGTTTATACGAATTGTAAAGTTCAGAGCACTATACTACACAGAGGTGTATTTTTAATTATTATTATTTAAAAACTTTTCTTGTACAACTTCTGTTATTTTCTTAAATTATTGAATAAATATGAGGTAGACAGGTAATCCTTCTAAACTTAAAAACTTTCCAGCCAAATACTTTAAAGAGATTAAGAAAAAAATATTTAGTATGGGAACAAATTCTACTGTTCTACAATCTGAAATTAGTAGCATTGACTCATTTCCGAAGTTGTCCATATGTGGCTGTACATGAAATATTGGTAATATACTGCTATGTGGTATGGTATTGTATCCGGAGGCTAATCTGTTCAATTGATTATTTTATATTTAAATAATTGTGTAAATAGTATTGATTACAGTTTAGTTATTAAAATTGTTGATACCTACTAGAGAAAATAAAAGTTTCCTATTAAAATGATACGTCATATAATAATATAAAAGATAAATGGGTTTAGCGCGACAGGATTAACTATAAGTTGAAAGCAGGTTTTCATTTGAAAAAATAGTAACTGGATAAGAATGTTAATAGGTACCTAATTGCTTTTAGGTCAGCACAAGGCGATGTCATATATAATAAGTGGTTCCGCTAACGTAATGTAATTAAGCTGAAGTTTACTGTGACATGGTCTTAAAAGTAATGCTAAATAATGTTAATTCAAGCTAAAATTAATATTGAATTCAAGTTGTTTAAAAAGGGCAAGATTAGTCACGTAGAGCCTATTGAGAATTGCATAGATGTGAGCACAATTGAGGAATATTTCCACATGAATCACATAACAAATGTGTAATTGTAAATAATAAATGCATTGGAAGTACCTAAAAGCAAGATTAAAGGCGTAAACTGAAAAGAATCATTAAAATGTTTGCAAGTGAAGTGTCAAATTTGTTGAAATTTACAAAAATTAAAATAGAATCTGGTATTAAGGAAATCTAAAACAAATGAAATATTAGTTACTAGGTAATAATGGAAAATTAAAGGGGCTAGGGTTGTGAAGGTAATATCAGAAGACATAAATTAATTCATAGACCATAAGTAATGAAGGTAGTTTGTGATGAGTGCAAGCGGAGGCAATTGGTGGAGCCCGTCTATGAATGTATGGTCTCGCTGACAGAAGATGTGACTGAGTGCGACGCATGGTGAATCATGGACCGGTAGTAGCAACTATAGAAAGGAGGAAAGATTCGTGCAGCTGAAGATGGTACCGTTGCAGCCAACTGGGATCGGCACGTAATTCTGAGTTTGGTGTTCGTTGCAATTCCTGGTTTCCAGACTTCCTAACCCACCGGTTGAATTGGAAGTAGAGCTGGGAAGAAAGACATCTGATACGACAGTGATGTGGTGAACGAATACACAGGTATCTAAAATGATCATTCTTTTATCACATGCAAATTAAAAGATACAAAGAGATAAGACTTATCTGATTAAACAAATTGTAATTGTTTGTTTCATTCAGTATTAAGCCCAGCTGAGGTTATTTCAGAGCGTAAATACAGCTTCACTAAAACTAATGGGAGAATATGATATAACCAAGTTTGCAGTCAATCTAATGGCTGTTTAATAAAAAGTATTATTATACTCAAGTGTTAAAACCCAACCCTGATTTGGGTTATTCATGTTTTGCCGAGCTATGTTGTTGAAATAGGGATTTGACAGGTAAACTAAACGGCAGAATACTTGGCCCTGTAGCAGCCCGTCCCCAGTTATAGGAAGTGAAATGTCTTTAACAATAAAAATGAACAGGTAGACATTTTATCCACAAGAATGGCTTAGATAGCAGTGCAAGATTGAGAACTAAACCATTTTATTACGTGGTCTCTTATCTTGGACTCTGAAACAAAACGATTAAATTATTTAACTATGTATTTCCAAGAATTATAAAATACTGATAATTTACAAAAAGAAAATGGTATATTCTACATCAATAGTTTATGCAAGTAATAAATCCCTCGAAGCTTTGCAATTTAAAATATTGGTATATGTTGATTGATAGGGCAAGACTTAATTTGGAGTTTTAGTAAGTTGCAGTAGTTCATCTGCATTAAAATCGGTATAATAAACCTTCGGGGTCAAAAATGGTGGTGGGTGTCTAAGATATTTGGGGTTTATTTATTATTGCGTTGCCTACTAAACTGTTCTCTGGAATTGATTACTCCTGGAAACTGCAAATTGGAAAAATTCATGTAAATAGCAATTTTTGAATTCATTTATTAGAAATCTATTGTTTAATCATAACCAGCATAACCTAACTAAATGTTATATTTCCAGATATCAATTTGTGTTACAATCATGGATTTGAAGCAGGAATTAGTAGATTACGAACCACTGAAAGTTGAAGAAACTGAAGCAGTTGACAATTTATATGCACAGCAAGAGATCATTGACAGTGCTTCCGAAAATACTACTTACTATTCTAATATTAAACAGGAAAATGTTGCTGTAAAAGAAGAATTAACTGTCATTCACTCATGTTGTCTTTGCGAATATAAAACGATATTTAAAAACAGCTTATTCGCACATATAGACACACATACAAAAGAAAAACCGTTTTCCTGTTCAGTTTGTGAGTATAAAACATCCCAAAAAGGTCATTTAGTTCAACATATGCAGATACACACCTGGGAAAAGCATCACTCATGTTCTACATGCGAATATAAGACAGCACACAAAAGAAGCTTAGCCGAACATATGAAGATACATACAGGAGAAAAGCCTTATTCTTGTGATCTATGTGAATATAAAGCAGCACATAAATGCAGCTTAGATAAACATATGAAGACACATACAGGAGAGAAACCTTACTCATGTACTGTTTGTGTATATAAAGCAACACAGAAAGTGCATTTAGTTCAACATATGAAGACACATACGGGAGAAAAACCCTATTCCTGTTCCATTTGCATATTTGAAACAGCACATAAGAGAAGTTTAATCGACCATATGATGACACATTCAGGAGAAAAACCTTATTCATGTTCCATGTGCAAATATAAAGCAGTGCAGAAAAATATCTTAGTTGAACATATGAGGACACATACAGGAGAAAAACGATATGTCTGTTCCATTTGCGCATATAAAACAGGACATAAAAGTAACTTAGCTAGACATATGAAGGCACATAAAGAAGAAAAATGTTATTCGTGTTCTATTTGTGAGTATAAAGCAGGACAAAAAGCGCACTTAGTTCAACATATGAAGACACACATGGAGGGAAAACCATATTCCTGTTCTATTTGCGAATATAAGACAGTATATAAAAGCAGTATAGATAAACATATGATAATACATACAGGAGAAAAACCTTTTTCGTGTTCTCTTTGTGAATATAAAGCAGCACGAAAGAGTAACCTTTTGAATCACATGAATAAACATAGAAAAGATAAACCTTCTAATGCTATGTGTGAATATGAATCAAGTGATAACAGTAACTTGTACCATAATATTAAAACATATATGAAAAAGAAAACTAATTTATGATATTTACTGTGACCTTCAGTTTTGCCTAATATTTTTTAATTTTTATACAATGAATACCCCAAACATAGAATATATTTGAAGGTTTGTGTAATATTAACAATTATCTTGAAATATATAACAATCAATATGTAGTGTATGCCCTTTATTCCCTCGTGGACTTTACACATCCACTTTGAGGGTGCATCTTATGCAGATAACACCCAACTAATTGATTTCTTCCATTGCGATAATGATCCTGAAAACAAATATAATCTAAATAAGGACCTAATCAAACTGGAATCACAAGCTAAGTTTAAATCCAAAAACAACTAATGCACTTCTATTTTGTATTGATAACCGCAAAACAGAAATTAAATCATATTGCAAAATAAAAATGGGGAAGTTGATGTTAAATTATTCAGCGAGGATACTTGGAGTAATAATTGATGACAAGCGAAAGTTTAGAAATTGTGTAGGTAACCTCACACAAAGAACTTATATTCATTTAAGAATGCTTTATGCTAACAAATTTATTCTGAATTTTAAGATAAGAAAACACTGTGAAATACTAGTTCTACTTATCTTTAATTACTGAATGTCGTTTATTATCCCTGTTTGGACTCCACGCTCAAAAATGGAATCGAAGTTGTTCAAGATCATTGTATATATTAGCGTTGCCTCAGGTTGGGTCTCGTTTCATCATCAGCCACAGCTGAAGACTAATACACTACTGGCCATAAGATCCTTTTCGATAAAACTTCTATTATCTACAAATTCCCATTCAGCAGAAAGATTGGTGAAGCCATTGAGATTTACAAATACCCTAATAATCTCAATCAAAATTAAGGCTATCCCCTCCCTCCATGTGGAAAGGGCTAATTTCTAAACGCCGCCCAATGCTTTTTTTTTAACCGCTATGACACTTGCCTATAAATATTTCCTTCCGATCATTGGAAGAGTCTTGTCTCTGATGTGGTTCACACGAGTTACCATGCTTTTCTATCCTTTCCCTTACAAAAGTGTTTCGCCTCTGGCGTAGTTACACGTTACCATGCTCTTTTTCTTATCTCCTGATGAAGCCCCCTATGAAAATGGCCAAAACGTTGAGTTCGTCAATTTCGGTAATGACACAATCCTATCTCAGTCGTTTGTTACATAATGACAATGCCGGTAAAATCCTCCGAAATTATTCTCTTTTCATCTGCATCTTGCAACAAAGGTCTTGGCCACTTATTATCTTTGTGACAAGCTTATTTTTTTAAAGAATATCCATTAGCGACAACTAAGAGTTACTCGAATAATCACTATTCTATTACACTTTACAACTTTGTTTCAGAAGCCTTACAGTTATATCCTTTACACTCTCGAAACTATCTGAAACTTGATAATTTTTTGTCTCATTTTTTGTTACTTAAGCAAAGCCTTTATCTAATTTTATTCAGATTCTTCCTGGACTCAAATCCTGGAATTCCAGGGTATTCAGAATTATGTAGCTCGGGAGCGTTCTGTTAATACTCACAATTGTGCATGTGTGATAATTGTGAGTAGTACGAGTGTATACATAGACTAAAAATAAAATGTCTAATATGTTTATTTACAATGAAATTTCATAAAACCGTACTTATTTTTAGTAACACATAGATAAACGTTGCATTTATTAAGTGCACTCTAGATCTGCTTTTACACGATTCTAAACGACAACATAGTGGGTTTTTGAGGTCATCGGTAACTGGCCGGTAATTATACAAATCATATCGTTTATCATCGCAAGGGCATTACATCAGGCACATCTTGTATTTTATTAGGTTTCTGCCTCTTCATTGTCCGTGAACTTGGCCTCGTGGTTTCGTTTTCTACTTGGTTCTATTAAATACAGCTGAAGAGCCAGTCAGAATCCAAAAGTTCCATGATATATTATTTAGATTTATATATATTGTTGATACAATCTACTTCGTATTCCATACAACTATTAACAACAGCCAAGTCAAACAAGTGCAATATGACTAATGAATGTCCATTTCCGTGTTTTGAAGAATGTTCGATAACATTCAAGCAGTTGGTAACAAGTATCGACCCCTCCCATCTTATGATTGTATTCGCGGCGAACTATCTTTGAACAAGATACCTCTACATACTTCTTGTTTACTTTATCCCACCTTCTGATAGTTGATTGGGGATTTATTCCGAGTATCGTAGAAGTAGTTGTTAGTTTTTAGTTTTGTACGAACGTACGGCTAATTAGCGTGTTTTATAAATTACGACCCCACTTGTATATGGGCTTTTCGAATTATTCCGCCTGAATTCGAGCATATCGAGTTATGTGCAAGTATTTAGTAGCCTTATAACGCACACAGCTGTATTATGCGCTTACAGTCGACGGTTCTAAAAGGCACTCATAATGTATATTTTCAATTCGATGGCACGCTAGAATATAAATATCGATCCGTCTGCGAGGCGCATTTCTATGCGTTCCTTGACGTGAATTTAAGAAACAGCTGCCACGGGTGCAAGAGAGCAAGCTTCAGCTCTTCTGGCCCGCTACTTTATCGATCGGTCTGTTTGGATGCATTTTCGAGGCTGGCTAGGCGCGGTCTTAACGACAGTTTGCATCCGCGTCTGAAAACAGCTCCGCGGCGTTTTCCCTTCAGGGATGGCAACCGCGAGGTAATTGCGACGTCTGATTGTTGAGTGTTTACCAGCTAATGTTTTGTGCTTTTTAATATGTGTGCGAGTACCGCTGCCTCCCTTCGCTTCAATGCATTTAGCCGTGCGTTACGCATCTTATGTGACGTGCTGACCGTTTGGGGTGTTGTTTGTCGTTATTGTAAGCCTTATGAGTTTTTGCTTTGCCGTGAAGTGGCAGACTCCTTATCTCGTCGGTTAGACGGATTCCTTTGTGAGAACTTATTAGCAGTGTCTTGTGTTTGCAAAGCTCCTCTTTGCCATTCTGCCAAATTTCCGAAGCGGGCTTCCATGTCTCGTATAGGATAAATCCCCATGTGTACGGCCCGCAGCTCGTTAAGATGTTGCAGTATTTCCGAATCGTCTATGCAGTGTTTGGGGACGGTAGCCGAGTGCAGTAGCATAGGACATCAAGCTGCCGCACAGCCAAGCTCCTTACAAGTATCGTTTGTACTATTTATTAGCGTTTAGAGTGCAACTTAACATAAACAGTGTGCTTCATCAAATTATCGGACAGTTGGTTTAACGTCTCGGTTATTTAACTTTTATTGTGTACCTGTCATTACATTTCATTTACCATCAGTTTACATAGTTGTATTCAGCTTTATGCAGTAGCCCTTACCATGTGTCACACACGCTACTTATTATAATTGAATCTCGCCTTTATTACCGCTATTTGATTATATTTTACTGTTCATATCATTTGTCAGAGTCAATGTCATGTTTACCGAATTATTTCAATAGAGTTAAGATGTTGCGCAATTAACCGAACTGCCGTATACACATTTCATATTTACATGTGCTTTTTTCTATATATTCAAATATTTTGGTCAATACAGGTCATGTTAATTCAACTGTGTCTTTTTTTGTTATGGTGCTTGTGTTGTGTGTATTATATTTTAAAGTTGTAAGAGGATTTTGGCCAGCTGATCAAGGTAGGTCCGATGGTGCTGAACCGGCTCGCTGTCTAGATTACTGTCAAGTTTAAAGTTGAAAGGTGAATTCATATGCTTCCACTGTTCCTCAGTGAGTTTACCTATGCATTTTTTCATAGTGATGGAATTGTGGTGATGCCTTATCATTTTAGTTCTGTTTGCCGTTTATTAGGTCATTGCGTTTGTGTTATCTTGTGTTGGAACACCCCACGATCAACTGCAGCATAGCCGGCAACTCTTGTTATGGGCTGAGCAGCGGTCCTATGTGAGTTACATTCTCGATTTTGTGAGTTATTGTACGCGCTACTCGTCTAGCTTTATCATGGCTTTTCGTAAATACCGTTATAAGATGGAGCGTTGTCGTAATTGCCATTTTAGCCTGTAACATCATTAACACTGATTTAATGTCTTTCCACTTTACCAACCATATTTTATGATTGTTGCTTACAAGTCCTTGGGATTTATTTGCATTGAGGTGTCCTTCTTAAATATATGCCCTTTCAACCTCTTCCCTTGAAAAGGTCGCTGTTCCATGAATGTTTAAAATATATATCGAAGAATATATAGTTGTAGGGTGGTAGAGTTTCGATAAGCCTTAAAATAACCGCTGGGCCTAATCCAAGCTCTTTATTTTGAAATGGTGTTACAGATCTTCAATAAATTTCAAAGTCAAGGGCTACTCCAGTTGAGATGGTTGGCCTTGGTTTGTTTTTGACATACTGTCGTATTCCACATCTTCCAAGCAACGGAATCATTTGTTCATCGATGGCAAAGCAACCATTATTACTCATTTTATGGCTTTGCATCGATTTTTAACTAAATCTGTCATTGGTTGCAGCTTCCAAAGCCAATATTTCTTTCTGATCTCCTCTGGAACAGCAAGGACATCCTCTACGTGGAAATTGACTCCCAATGTGTAAAACCTATTCCGTGGAATTGCATTAGCAACTAAAGGAATCCTATATTTAACATTCCAATACATGTGTATTCTTAGAAACCTGATGCAGCCGATGATAGCATGCATACCGAAACATCTTTTAATTTCATCAGGAGTTACAGCTGGTTTTAGTTCTTTACACCATTTTTTTAAGTAATACGGAATAGTACGTAAAGCTCCCAATTCAAAGAAATCCTTCCCTAAGTATTTACTAAAATAACCCCATGGGGTCAATACCTCATCAGGATTATCTTCAATATCCTTGTCCAGTTTTGAAAAAACATTTTTTCCAAATTAATGGAATGTTTTTATTATTTTACCCTAGGAGTTGTTCGCTGGCATCCGCACCAATTTCATCGTTGTCTTTTTCACCCTCACTATTAGCTTTATCGTGCTTATCATTGCTCGCACCATCGTTGTTTCCTGGGTATTTATGTATCCAATCATTGTCATTATTGTCTTCAAGAACTGTTTCAAAATCAGAATCGATGTCGTCTAGCAAATCATAAATTGCATCTGGGTTGGCCGCTCCTGAGCTCCTCCCAATTCACCTTTTCCTTCGATTCTAAAAAAATATGTTTCAATTTTATTACAAACTAGCAAGATACCCGTTCTTCAAAAAACCCTGAAACCCTTTTCTAAATATTTTAAAGATATATATGCCAAAAAAGAAGAGTCTTGCCCAATAAACATACACAGATAAAAAGGGTTCTTAAATTCATCCCGATTCCAGATTTGCACCTTTAGGGGTCCTGGGTGGTGTAGCTTGGACAAGCGTCCACGTTCGATCAGCAGAGTTAAGCAACGCTCTCTCTGGTCAGAACTTGGATGGGAGTTCCACGGCTGCATCTCTCGGCGCCTCGTGGTACGGATATCACGGAAAAAAGTTGGTACCGGCGGTCATAAAACATCATGACAGTCGTTAGTGGGGTTGGAAGTCCTCATAACTGCACAGCGACGCCTATAATTGGCCTAACGGCTGTTGGCTGAGTGCGAATTAAATAAATAAATAAATAAATAAATAAATAAATTAGGACAAGAGCTTGAAATACGTTTCTATTGACAATCTTTTCAAGTAAAGACCAAATCGTGATCTCAACGAGCCTAAGAGATATTGAGGAATTCGTGAAAACACATTTCATCCATTTTCACCTTCTTAAGGGCCGAATTTCAAAAAAAATTTTCTTAGCACTACCTGACGTAACAAATTGAACCTTCCACCCAAATTTCAAGTTCCTAGTACCAGCGGTTACGGCTCTGCATTGATTAGTCGGAGTTGTGACTTTCGTTTATATACAGTTTATATACAGTGGCCCATTTGTTTGGTTGTTTGGTCAACCTGACTTGGTATTTGTGATTTTAGTTTTCGTTTTTGATTAATCGAAGTCCTTAAGAAAATGGTATGTACGCATAACTGAGTATTGGATTCAGCTGTCTGAGAAGCAAGTAGCTTCTGCAATTGGGCACTTGCAAAGATAATTGCAAATGATTGTTAATAACAATTGTGGGCATATTGAGCCATTGTTTTAGATAGCATATTCAATAATTATTTAAATAGTATTTGCTATTACTGTTGTATTTTCTAAATAATAATTTCATTAAAAACAGCATTTTTTGAATGGATTTGTTTAACCACGAACAACTTTGAATTGGTACTATGTTTGGAATAAAAGTGTTTTATTTCCATCTATAAAGATTGAGCTTTTCGATGGTATAGTAATCATATAAAGATATTAGTGACCTACGAATATACGGGGCTATAAAATCTGTACCGTTTTTTTCTTGGCCCACTGTATATATACTGTGTCCGCCAAAAAGTCGGCCTAATGAAGAAAATATTTTTATTTTTCATTTTTCAAAAAAAGTTTTTCGTCAGTAATTTGCGCTTGTCTAAAAACCTATTTAACCCCTATCATATACATGGTGTATACAAATTGGAGCAAAAGTTTCAGGTAGCAATATTCCTTGAACAATTCTGAGTCGAAAAGCTTAATACGAAAATGTTGGATTGGTCTTCATAAGCCCTCACGAGTGGTAGATAAAAACAATTGTTTTTTCAGGTAAAGTACCCCTTCTGTTTTAAATACGACAAAATGTCATCAGGAAGAGTTGTTTAAAATGTAAAATTAAGGTCTCATGCAAACTTTCAGAAATATAGGCTTGCTTTCATGAAACCATGTTACCACAAAGCAGTTCATCTAATGCACACGGGTTCATAAAAGTAAGCCGATAATTCTGAAATTTTGCATGAGACCATAATTTTACATTTTGAACAACTCTTCCTAATGACATTCTGTCGTATTTAACACAGAAGAGGTACTACCTGAAAAATCAATTGCTTTTATCTGCCGCTTGTGCAGGCTTATGAAGACCAATCCAACATTCTCGTATTAAGATTTTCGACTCAGAATTGAACAAGGAATATCGCTACCTGGAGCTTTTGCGCTAATTTGTATACACCCTGTATACCGAGTGATTTTTACTTATTTAGAAGATGGTGTTTTACGATATTGTCAAAATCCGAAAAGTGCCATTTTTGGGAAAATACGTAAGATTTCAATGAGATGGTTTAAGAGTGTGTTATTTTTAGCTAACTGAACAATCTCAAGGCCAGAACACGCCTAATTTTTTTTAACTTTAGCTAAAAATTTATTTTTAAATTTTTTAAATAATTATCAAAATTTCACATATCCCACATATCAAGACTTAATATTATTATTCAATTTTTTTATGTGCAGTTAATGAACTACTGTTACAAAAATCCTGTATATGTTCTTTTACAGTTTTCTAAATGAGGAAATTTTTTAAAACATGTAAATGGATAAACAAAAATCTCCCCATTTAGACATTTGTAAAAGAACATTTACAGAATTTTTGTAACAGTAATTTATTAACAGGGCTAGATTACAGTTTCTAGAAGTCATTTAAATAGATATTAATTAGAATTGAAAAATATTTCACCTAAAATGTTCCTTGCATAAAAAACGTACAAATTATTCAAACATACTACTTTTCGGTAAATAATAAAAAATCTAACGGAGAAATTAACATTTTATATTATTTTCCCAATTATAAATCTTTAAAGAGTTCACATAAAAAAATTGAACTTTAATATTAGGTTTTTGTATGTGAAATTTTGAAAAATATTTAGAAAATTGAAAAATTTATTTTTAGTTGAAGTTAAAAAAATATGTACTTGTTCGGTTAGTTAAAAATCACACAATCTAAAAAAATCTCGTTGATATCTTACATAATTTCCGAAAAATAGTACTTTTTGGATGTTGACAACTTCAAAAAACATTTTCTAAATAAGTAAAGATCACTCGGTATACGTATATGATAAGGGCTAAATAAGTTTCTAGACAAGCACAAATTATTGACGTAAAAGTTTTTTTGAAAAATTAAAAAATATTTTTTCCCATATTATGCCGACTTTTTTGCGTACACTGTATATAGATTTCACCACTGGTACTTTCAGAATTGAAAAAAAAATACTACTGATTGCCATGTTACATAAATGTTGCACTTTTTCTGGACAGAATATCACCCTTTCAACACAAACAACGTTGCCACGTTTGCCTACTACACACCCACATTCATGTTATGCGGCAAAATTAATTTTGAACCTTAAATAGTTATTTATGTATCTAGGCCGAAAACTGGATTTTTATGGACGATGCCTGAAATTGCTGGCCGAGGCGAAAGGACGAAAAGCATTTGCGGACGAAAAGTGTTCGAGGACGAAAAGTGTTCGAGGTCGAAAAATTAATGGTGTCCAAAAAAGTGACAGTTTTCGTACGTAAATGCCTCGGTAAAAAGACATTTTATAGGTTTTTTTTTAATTTATTATATTTGTCAGATCAGCACACCGAATGCTATACATAACTGTTTTCACATAGAATTTAACATAATTACATTCGCAAGTTTGAGGTCACCCTAAAGGGCCCCCTGTCACTAATTTATTTAGTTAATAGAATGCTACGCGTTGGGAAAGAATACGTCTTGGGTTAACTTCCTTTTCAATCGGATGTGTATACTTCTTGTTCCCAAAGAGTAGTGGCTGACTGCTGGACAGGTTTGGATTTTTTCGAAAAAAATTAGGGTGGTTGAGCTGATAAAGTTTTCGATATAAGGCACGCCGAGTTCATCATGTATGTGTTTGTTTCTGACAAACCATGGGGCGTTAATGGCAATTCTGAGGACTTTATTCTGAAAGCTCTGCAGTTTCTTCAAGTTAGTTTTTGAAGTCGAGCCCCAAATTTGACTGCCGTAAGTGATGGTTGGTCTTAGAATTGACTTGTATAGTACCACCGAGGTTTGATGACGTAATTGAGATCTTCTGTTGATCAAAGAATATAATTTGACAAGTTTTACATGCGCCTCATTTAGCTTCTTGTTAATATGAAGATTCCAACTCAATCTTTTGTCAAGGTGAATTCCTAGATATTTGACCGATGAATCATTTGGGTTCCATTTGATTACACAGTTATTGATTGTTATATTATGAGGATTAGTGGGTCTCCGAAGAGTAAAAATCTTTGTTACCCATTTTGCAGGATTAAGTTGGATGCTCCATTGTTTACACCACCTCGAAATAGCATTGACACTCTGTTGTAGGGTTTGGGCAGCCTGATTTATGCACCAGTCCTGGGTGACTATCGGCGTGTCATCCGCAAACATTGATAAAACGGTGTTAGGTGGAGTGGGTTGTCATTCACATATAAATTAATAAAATTAGACCCAATATTGAACCCTGGGGTACCCCTGCTTTGATGTTAAAGCTTGAAGAATGACAAGAATTGATTCGAACGGCAAATGTTCTATTAGATAGAAACGACTTTATGACTAATAGAATGTGGTAGGGAAGTTTGGCTTGTGAAAGTTTGAAAAGTAAACATTTTATCCATAACCTGTCAAAGGCTTGGAAAAAATTCAAGAAGGCTACTAAAGTGTGTTGTTTATTTTCAAAACCCTTCTCTATGGTTTCGACTAGGCCTAGTAATTGATGATGGGTGGAATAGTTCTTTCTAAATCCGAATTGAAAAGGCGGAATACATTCTTTCCTCTTCAGAAACTTGTTAACCCTTATCAAAATAAGTTTTTCGAGCAACTTGGAAAGAGTGCATAACAAACTTCCGGGCCTGTAGCTGGTTGGTTCATTTGGATTTTTTCCAGGTTTGTGAAAAAGTAATATGATGGCATGTCTCCATGTGATTGGAAAATAACTCATTCGCATGCAAGCATTAAATATTGTTGCTAAAAAAATTAGAGCTTTGGCTGTCAGTTTTTTAAGAATAATATTTGGGATCGTGTCATGTCGGGGGCTTTTTTTAACGGAAGCTGTTGAATCAAATTAGCTAGTTTCCTAGGACTTATTGGCTCGATTGGGTTTGGTTTCTTTGAAAATGTAGTGTCGAGATGATCGTCTATGTATTCGTCAAGATTTTGATTACTAATATCCAATCTGGTTTCGAAAACTGAGGAAAGGTGTTCAGCAAATTTATTGCATTTATCTTGATCACTGCAGTAGTAGATGTCGTCCACTTTTAAGGGCGCATTAGTTTGAGGTTGACGTAATATACGCTTAATAGTTGACCACATTGTAGGATCTTTCGGTTCTAGTTCCGCTATCCATTTACTGTATGTTGAAATTCGGTAGTTGTCTAGTTCCCACTTCACCTGGTGAGATAGTTGGTTCAGTTGTCGCCTCGTTGCAGGATTTCTATTTTTTTGCCATTCCTGACGAGCTTTATTTTTCTCTTTGATTAATTTTAAGATGCTGGATGATGGTTGATGGCAATGTCTTCTCTTATTATTGTGCTTAATAGTAGCTGTATAGACGGAGGCTTTAATTATTGAGTTCAGTGTAGTGATGGCTGAGTCGATTTCTGTCGTTTTGTTTATTGATGTTGGGCATATTAAATTGTGAACGATAGATTATTGAAATGTGTCCCAGTCGATACGGCCATTTATTAATCTAGGAATTCCAGGGTTAATTTTGGGTGTATTGAAGAAAGTTATTAATACTGGTGGGTGGTCCGAGTCTAACTCTGGAAGGATGGTTTGAAAAATTGGTTTTTTAAAGTTTTTACTGACGATAATATCGAGAATATCTGGCAGCTGTTTGTGATGTGAAATTTAGAAGCCTTTCTCCATTCGGATTGCTTACTCTACATCCCCAAGCGATGTGTTTGCAGTTTAGATCCCCGATCAGTAGTGTGGGCTCATTTGTGGTAAAAAATTTGTGGTATGTTTTCTGCTTCTAGTCGTCGATTTGGTTGTTTGTAGACTGCGACTATGTTTACAAAGGTGTTATTGCACACGTTCAGTTTGATCGAAGTTGTTTCTAGAGTAGCTAGGTTTTTTGGTTGTAGATGCGCTTGAATTAGCTGTCGTTTGATAAAAATGGCTACCCCTCCAGCGGCTGTTGGACATTCCCTATCTATAGATGTTATACCCTGGTATACGGAAAGGTTCGTTGTTGGTTAAACGTGTTTCACTAACACAGGCTACGTCAACGCTGTGTCGCTCAAGAAAAGAGAAAAAACTAATTGCGTTGTTTTTTAAGGCCGTCTGCATTCCAGTTGCAGAGTGTTAAGTTGCTTAAAGCTCGATAATTAGTTGCCATTGGTGACAAGTTTAGAAGGTAGCAAGGAAATGATAAATTGTTTAATTTTGGAAAGGTGGGAAGTGATGATTTCTATAAGTTTGTGAAGGATTGCTGTGATTATTGATTGGAATGGATCATTGGTTTATGTTGTATTGACGTTAGGATTATTGTATCGAACTCTTGCAGCATAGGAAGTAGGATTAGCGGTTCTGTGGAAGATGATGTGGTGTATTGGGAGTTTGGGAATGTAGCAGATTTGCTTTAATTCGTGCGTAGTATTCGCAGCCTTTATAATTGACAGTATGTTCCTTGCCGCAGTTTATACAGGTTGGTGGAATAAAATTATCTTTCGGTTTTGAACATTCTGAGAGGTGGTGTAACCCAGTGCACTTAACACAACGGGGCTGGAGGTGGCAATAGTTTTTGGTGTGTCCATACCTTTGGCATCTTGTGCACTGTGGGATGTCTCTTGATTTTCTTCTCGGTTCCACGGTGATGACACAATAACATAGTCTTGTTAATCCAAATATTTTGTTGTTATTTGTATTTCTCTTAAGTTCGATGGCACATAAGGGGGTGGGGTTTTTTCCCTATTCAAAAGACGGGTTACTTTAATTATTTCGAATTTTTTGGTAGTTAGTTCATCAAATATATCTTTTTCGCTAAGTGATGTTGGAAGGCCCCTTATAATGACACAGAGATTTGGGCTATCGTTATTCATAAAAGTGTGATACTGAAATTTTTCAGTTTCGTACCATTTTGTTAGGTTCCGGTAGTCTTCAATTGCAGTTAAGTTAATGCGTTGAAAAGTCGTTTTTTTACTATTTTCCGAATATCTTGTATTACTACCTGATAGTTGTTTGCTTCATGTAAATAGATTGGCGGTATTTTTGGTTTCACTTCTTCTTCAGGTTCGCTTCTTTGAGAACTGGAGCTGTCTTGAGCTTGAGGACTATTTAGCTGATGATATTTATTTTTAGATTGCAGCGTTGATAAGTCAAAAAGATATCGTTTGTTGTAAATTGTGATTGTAGGTGATGTAGCTGGTCGTTTAGGTGTTTGAAATTCTGAATTATTTAAGCAGTAGTCTGTCTACATGTTTCCGTTAGGTAAGATTTCGTGTAAGGCTTGTTCTGTTATTTGCTTGTAAAGCGTCGGGAGATTAGTGTTTGGATCATTAATATTTAACTTTGAGTCAATATATTGACAGTTTTTAGGGTTAGCCATTACAAATTATGATAAATAACAAATGAACTCACAGTGCACGGCTGTTGCGGTAGATACTGGTTATCGGCTCCGGGCGGCCTATAACCTTCTCGCTTGTGTGGATGTCACTGGTTTATTTGCACTTTTAACTAATTTGATGTTCTAAATAATGGTTCAAATTGGATTATGATTTGGTAAGGCACTGGGTTGAAGGCGACCGCAGACAACCTTTCGCGGACGTGGTCAAATCGTCACTCCGACATTTTATAGGTAGGTCGACGCAAAACATATAAGTACGACACTCACAACTGTGTCATGCTGGATCATAAGGTATACACAATAGCTGCTAAGATATGCAGGGTGTTTTCTAAGTACCTGTGGAAGATTCACTGGCATGTTCCTTGGCTTATTCTATGACGAAAGGTTATTATCAACATGGGTCCGCAAGTTCTTCGTTTTTAAAATACTTGAATTGGCGAGAAAAAAATCATAGATTTTGTTAATTTTAAAAAACGTGTGGGAATATTAATTACAAATTTGGTGTGTGTACATACAGTGCCAAGAACAACTTTTTGTGTCGGTAAACTATTGTGGTGAGGACGCACCTATTAATAATCACGTTTCTGAACTTCAAATATACCGGGTGTTTTAAATAGAATTAAATTTAGTATGCTTTGAATTTCCCGGAATACAGAACCAATAACAATCTAGTGGCACATAAAAATCTACATGCAAACAAAATGCAAAACCTACTAGATGTAATTCTCTTTAAGACACCCGGTATTATTTATTAAAGTACGTGGTGTGATTGATAATACTAATCAAAGTTGTTTTTTAGCCGCCGCCGCCTGGTGTCTTGATCGCTGCATCACCTCCCTACGAAGAAGAGATGTTCTAACTTGAAATGAACATTCCATCTGTATCAGGTCACATAGTCCTTGTGGGTATTGGTTGTGTTTTCGCTTTTATTGTCTTCCATGTATGCTGGCTGCACTCGATCGGGACTAACGCAAACATCCTTGTCTCGTATACGCAACATTATAGTTTTTTCGTCTCGAGATATGATCTTATACGGACCAGTGTATGGAGGTTGCAGAAAAGGATGAACTCGGTCATCTCTTAAAAATGAATGAGTACATGTGGCTTGAGGCAACGGGTAGTCTTGAAGTGCTGCAACTGGATCAGGGATAGGGCAGGTTCCCTCGGCGGAAACTTCGTATCCAATAAATGTAACTTTTGATGCGCCTAGAACACATTTGTTAGAATTTACCAATATACTGCAATTGTATTAAGCCCTGGGCTCAGCTCTGCTTGCAGTTTAATTCAAAAGCGATTCACCTAAGCACAGAGTTGGGGTAATTTATTTAGCTGCGAGACAAAAATGTAAATATCATTCAATAAATACATCGAGAAAGATGCTTGAATTAAAAGCAAGTATTTAAATAATGAACGCAGGAAATAAAGCTCGTTTATTCACAGGTTGAGTGCGATATCTTAAAAATTAATTAAATAAGTTTGGGCATAATTAAAGCCAATTCAGATTAGATTCAATTTATCACAGAAACGTTGCTAAGTTTAAGAGATTGTAGCGTAGTATTCAATTACATAAACAGGCATCGTTTTATGAACAATCTCATATAAGGTATAAGAAGCCAGAATCATATGAAAGAATAATGCAAAGAGTAAAGAGCAAAATCTTAGAAGAAAAGGGAATGGGCAGTTTGTTAGATTGAATTGGAATGCAAAAATTAGCAAGGAAATAAAAGCAGTTAAAATTTTAGAGAAAAATCACACAGACAGGATGTGGAACAAGTGAGTGCTATGAACTCTTAAAAAAGCTAATGAATGCAAGTGCGCGAGTGAGGACAATTTAATTAAAAACAAACGTGACAGTGGCCCCAATAGACATTAAAACGCATTATGTACAAACAATAATTTTAAATGTAGGACATTTGTAAAGTGTATTAGTTATAAGAAAATTATGTTAAAAAGTAGTGTCATTGAACATAGTTAATATCCGTTTTTAAACATTATATAGGCAATTGTCACTAACAGTTTTTGGAGAAAAACAAATGAATAAATTAATGTAATAAAGCTGTGAATTTGTGCTCCTGAATAAAATTTGATTTTATGTAGTAAATCTGCATATTTTGAAATAAAAACCAGCCAGTTACAATCAGTGTTTTACCCAGTTCCTGTGGTAGTGTTTGTAGCAAAATCCGACACAAAAAGTTATTTAACCTAAAAAAGGGCCTTCCGATCATCATCTGCAGGAGTGTGAGATCTGCGACCAGCCAAAGTAAGCATCGGGGCAACTGGATCAGCATCCCAGGACGGAGAGCAGCAGTGTGCAACCATCTACGAGGGGTTCCAGCACCAGGGGACCGATAGCAGCCCCGCGACATCAAAAACCAGGTTCCGCAAGCCGCAGGCGATCGACAAACCCAGGTACTAAGTTTAGCCTATAATTAACGCTGTTAGACCCGGAAAAAATTTAAGAGCATCAGGCAGGCGATATTACCGAGCAGAATTCCAAAGATTTACGGCAACGGGGAAGGGGCTCTCCGCATATTAAGAAAACTCCAAGTTGAGGTGATGTAATTTCGAACCGACGCTCCTAAAAACAAATGCCTACTTTTACCCGCGGATTTTGCTGAAACAAAAGATTGTCAGTAACGCAAAGAGCGGGATTATTTTAATTATTATCTTATCGAATGTTGAGAAAAACCATTTTAGTAACTCAATTGAAAACGCATCTTGTACAATAAAACCGATGTGTGAGAAATTTTAACAGTATTCTAACTTACCTACTGCGCAGTCAGATTAATACGGTGCCAGCGGCGCAATATACTGAATTCAAAAGGGGATCCCAGCCTGAGATTAAAAGAGTTTCTTGCTTTACTAGCTAGCTTTCAAGTATAATTGATTGGTACATAAATAAATTATAAAAAAAGGCGTACTACTATTTTTTATTGTGATTACATACAAAAGAGAACTGCATTTTTTGATCAGTCAAATTTTACAATTAAATTTTGCAAACGGTGGCTTCACATTATAATTTTTATAATTAAATATTTTCAAACAACCACATAAGACACCTGATCCATTGCAAAAGCGAATCAATAGTCCATTAAACTGTCCCAGTACAAATAAAAGGGGATCCATTACAATACCATACTCATTGAGTTGAGTGAAGAGAGTGCGTAAATGCTTTTGATGTTCAGTAGCGTCACGGCTGGAGATACATATGTCGTCGATGTAAGTAAAACAGAAGTAAAATCCTTCATCGTTAAACCGCTGGAATGTCTGACCAGCATTGCGAAGACCAAACGTCATGAATTGAAACTTGAACAATTCTAAACGGGTCGTAACTGCCGTTTTTTGGTATATCGTCCGGGTTCACTGGTATCTGCGTGTAGGCTTTTAGCATATCATGTAGGTGGCGCACAGGGATCTATCTGGGATTGTTGGGGCATTGAGCGCTTTGTAATCACCGCATGAGCCCCAGCCTTCTTTCTTCTTTGGTACAAGAAGAGGAGGGGATGCCGAAGGTCCTTCTGAACGTCGCGTTGTACCATTTTGAAGCATAACCTCAAATTCAGTCTTGGCGATTTGTAGGCGGTCGGGAGCAAGACCACGTCGGTCGACAAAAAACTGTAGGCCCTGGAGCTGTCCGAATATAATGTTAGGTATTGCGTCATATCTCTCTAGGAGTTCCAGAATGCATGATATGACTTGGAAATTCAGCCAAGATACTGTGAGAGCCAGTCTTTGCTCTAACACCTTAATACTTGAATGATGTTCTTGAAAAGTCTTGCGGAAGCGGTTAAACCTGTAATACCAACTAGAAGGCGTTGGTTGTGACAGTCTGTTAGTTGTAGTAGAATAGAACGGCTGCACCAATAATAGGGACAGAGACGTCTGCTATTACAAAGCGCCAAATGAAATCTCGCCGAAGTCCAAAATTTTGGCGTAGATTTATGATTCCATGAATTTGTACACGCGATGTGACAGAGGCCTTACAAGACTCCGTCAGCTTGCCGAATCCTGAATGAAAACCGGCAGTTCAGAAATTGACTACCAGCATTCGGCGTTGATCTACACGCTGACGAGATGTTTCTTTAGGGCTGTGTCGGGATACAAGCTGTCGATGCAGAGAGCCCTAATATAAGGGGCGTCATAGTAATTTGCCAAAACTGGTATGGTAAAAAGCTTCAGGCAGCAGTTATACTCACATACGTACAATCTCTCTGCTCGACGATCCCTGATCAACTGAAGATCACCCCCCCCCCCCCCACGCTAAATTGGTTCCGCAATCTCGATGAATTTTAACCCATTCTTCTTCGTGCATAAAAAGCAGTGACCGCGTTAATTCTCAAACAGATGTAACAATTTTCTTGAGCTCTTCCTTCGTTTGGGCTACTATCACGGGGTTATAATATAGCGAAAGCACGTTTGTGAATTTTTGAAAAGAATATCTTACTTCTGCTTTTTCAAAATGTCATATGCCTCTGCCAGTTTAAGAATTGTGTAAAGATGTGTTGGTATATTTTCATTTCGAAGATTTTATTTATCGTTCATTTGCAGCTTTTAAAACCGCTCTAGCATTCCTTTGTCTCATTTTCAGGCAATTATTTTAATCGTTTATTCATAGGCAGCCCACGTCGCAAGAGATCCAAAATTAAACAAGCAATATGCGTTAAAAAAGTAAAAGAAGAAAAAGAAGAGGTTATTTATAATTCGTGCTAGGATTTTGTACTCTACGCTTAGTATAGAAATTTTTCGATAATTTTGACTACATTTTTACTTTTGCAGAACATCACTATGCTATTATATGACACTTTCTTTGACATGTTCTCGCTTTTCAAGATATATTAACTTCTCTTCATATTTTATTTGTTCAATGGGAATGTTGTATGCGTGTAGGCTTGTATTATTTTTCTTTGCCTTTTCTGTACCCTTAGTATCTTCTAGGTTTAGTCTTGTAATTGCGCTCTTCCTTCCATTCTTCTTTTTTGTAGATTTGCGACTTTTGCGGAGAACGTACCATTACAATTTGCATGTGGAATATTAACCTTCAATGAATTCCAGTTCAGTCTGAAGAAACTATGTCCATAACTTTGGCAACAGATGCAGAATTTGATATCAGAAAAAGGAAGGATGTACGGAAAACTATCGCCAGGTAACGAATAAATTAAGACTATTGAATATATCAGAAGATGAATGAGACTTGGTTTTGGATAATATGAACAGGATTATATTAGAAACGATAATTTAAGTACAACAAATTAATTGCAAGCATTCTCCTACTTTACAGTAATTGTTATAGAAACAGCGCAAGGTGTGAATACAGCCAATTCAATTCCTACAAGCTAAAATTATAGAAGCTTCAAAGCATTAGTGCTTGGTTGGAAGAAATCACAACGAACAAAGTTACCCGAACAAGTTTTATTAGCGTAACACGCAAACGGAGTTAAACTCTTAGGCGGAAATGGCTTTAAATTTCCAAAGACACCCTTGATGAAGTTTGTTTGTAGATGTTAAATCATGCATAAGAAAAGCATTCTATTAATGTTTATCGCAATTTGGATAAGAATTGTGTACATACTATGAATATACCACTTTATTCTTTATTTTACATGCTTGCTTCCTTGCTGGTGTGGAAGGATAAAGACGTCACAAACTGATGCCAAATAAATTTAGTAGAGCAATTGAGCAATATTGGTCTTATAGAAATTAACATGTGAAAAATGTAAATATCTTGTCAAATCGATGGCTTGCTGATTTTACTTCATGTTGATTTTCACATCTGCTACATAACATTTCAACTCTAAAATAGTCATAAATAGGTAGGTAGTAAATTATTATACATTACGCTGGATTGTTTTTCTTTTCCAAAATTTAATGTTTTAACGTACAGCAAATACATTCTCTAGTCTCCACATCAACCCCTGTTCTTTTACATCTGGTCTGTCCTTTTTCAATTGAAAGTAGCATCGTTTAATGGAACTTTTTTGTTGTAACAAAATTATTTTGAGCATTTTGACTTTTGCTTTGACGGAAATTAATAGTTATTTAAGCATCAAGGGAAGTAAGTAGCTTTTACCAGTCGAGAACGAGTTTGCCAGCCCAAGCGAGCGAGGGCTGGCAAAGTTCGAGACTGGTTATAGATAGTTACTTCCCGAGCATGCTTATAATATTTTTCTCCATGCCCAACAAAAATTTTAATAAAATATAAAATATTACAGTATACATATGTTTATAAATTTTTGTTTGTTTCATTATTATATATATATAAATGGGGCTGTGCGCGCTATTGCGCGGTCTATCCTAATCAATTTACCACCATTTTTAGGCCTATTACGTTGGGCCATTCTGTTCTGTTACACACTCCGCCCCTGCCTCGCTTTGCCGTCCACCTGACCAAAGAAGGGAGCCCTCGGGACTCCGCCCCTCTCCACGGAAG